>CM062288.1:70906498-71600153 GCA_031216915.1 Pictodentalium vernedei | reverse complement strand
GTGGCGGCGCCATGGAGGGGGAAATGCATGTGGGGGTACTTACCCCTCCACTTTTTTTCGCCAAGTGTAGTAAAACAATACTATCATTTTAATTTCTGTTGTATTGAACGTTGCGGTGTAATGGTCGGTATGCTTAATCCCATATTCCCAAGTGCACTAAATCAGAGAAGTTTTGAAATTATGTTTGCCCCCCCCCCCCCCACACACACACACGCTAGCTGCAAACAGCAAACAAGAGTTGATGACATATGCGTTTCGTGTTCTATACATCCCAACCTTCATTTTAATGTATAATTTGTGGATATTTAATCTGAATTCAAGGAATATCAGAGGAGAGAATTTCAAAATAAACAAAATTCCATTACTTATATAGGCCCTTAAATTCCGTCATTTTTTGGAAGAAAATCGTGTAATAAAGTATGTAATCGAGAATTGTGAATCCAACCTTTCAGCCGTTAGAGATAAATCATTTGTAAGTGTGAAGAAAATGATTTATCTCTGATTTGAATCGCAATGCGAGTGATATGTGATATGACCAGTCGAGGGCCCGTTGGACTCCTTCCTCGCTTCGCTCGGTAGTGTATGGCCTGTGTGACAAGTTCCAGACTCCTGTGTTTTTTTCCGTGTATAGTTTCTTACAGGACTGAACTTGTAAAACAACTTACCCGTCGTCCTTAAATCGAAACTTTCCACACACCACGTTCTCTCATTGAATACAAAACCGACCCGGTGAATGAACTGTAATGAAGGCCGCTTCGAGCAAACACAAGATATTACGTGTACAGTCCATTCAGAATTAAGTCCATAGAACTCTCCTTGAATGTTCATGTCCTTTGAAGTACACCCAGTTCATGCGGAACTCACAAATTCAATAAGCACTTCCAGCTTGCGCAAATTGTCAGTGTCGACCCTGAGTAGATACTCACAGCACTGATACTAAACAGGCCACTCCGCGATCAACATCTGCGTTCATTAGGATTAATAGCACAATACAATAGCCTACACTTCGAGACAGGTTCGAGTCAGTGGCGGCGCCATGGAGGGGGAAATGTATGTGGGGGTACTTACCCCTCCACTTTTTTTCGCCAAGTGTAGTAAAACAATACTATCATTTTAATTTCTGTTGTATTGAACGTTGCGGTGTAATGGTCGGTATGCTTAATCCCATATTCCCAAGTGCACTAAATCAGAGAAGTTTTGAAATTATGTTTGCCCCCCCCCCCCCCCGCCCCCCCCCCCCCCCACACACACGCTAGCTGCAAACAGCAAACAAGAGTCCAGGGTCCAAATTGCAACAAGGCATGCCGCGTTTAAACGGACTGAAACATGGTGCTTAAGAGTATTCGACGAATGCTAGAATCGAGAGCGTGCAAGGCATCCGTTTGGAATTCAGCCTACAGCAATTTTAAAAAATAAATAAAATTTAATATTTTAGAAAAATTCTCAAAGGTATAACTCAATGAAATCATGCAAATATGAATATCATTGGAACCGGCTTGTTCAGCCGGTTCCAATGATATCCATATTCGCATGATTTTGTTGTAAAACAGTTAAAAAAATTTCTCAACTTAGGGAGAGAACCCCCCCACTCCCCCCCCCAAACCCACCCCAGCCAAGCTCGGCGCTGCACAATTCCCAACTGTACCCTCTCACTTTTGTAACTCTGGCGCCGCCACTGGTTCGAGTCGATCCTCGCTGATGACTTCTAAACTTAGCCGTTACTTGGGTTCGTGATCTGCTCTCTAAATCCCGGCTTGTATCCCTCTTATGTCAACCTAATCTGATAATAGCGGCAAACAACACCTCTCTCTCCTTAGCCTCCCTTTCTAATTGGACCTCTCTCTCCTTAGCCTCCCTTGCCTCTTTCTCGCGCTCTTTTTCTAGTTGGACTTCTCTCTCCTTAGCCCCCCCCCCTTTCTAATTGGACCTCTCTCTCCTTAGCCTCCCTTGCCTCTTTCTCGAGCTCTCTTTCTGGTTGGCCCTCTCTCTCTCCTTAGCCTCCCTTTCTAACTGGTCCTTTCTCTCTTTAGCCTCTCCACGAGAGGCCAACTCCTTTGGTTCACTCTTCTGTTTTTCCTTAACAAACTTGTGTAGTTCGGCCTCCTCAAGACCCATTTCTTTACCCAAAGATACCAGTTGGGTGAGTGGGGTAACACTTTCCATTTTAAATTATTTTTTTCAACACTTATGAGATAGAATGGAGAAAGAAAGAAAAACACAAACTGATGGCAATTACTTCTAAATTTGACATAAAATCTCGAAATTTCGACTTTTTGTTGTACACTTGGTAGCCTTATCAGCTGCGGTGGTGTTGCGTATTTACTGTTTATGCACACAATGACGCTTCACTTTGCATTTGTGGGATGTGTTTGAATTAGAGGTGGAAGGTCATTACTTCCACGATTTGTTTAATTTTCTGCTGTAATTTCGGGGCACTGCACTGGGTGAAAGTCGCATATCGTCGGAAGGGTGAACCATTCCATTGATATTTACCGGCAGCACTTTTCGAGTTGTGTGTTTGGGGAGAGGGGGAGGCAACTTTCGCAGCATTGCTCATTAGCGGGTGGGAGAAATATGGGTGCACTGTTATCATTTGAGTGTATCGCTCTTTTTGTGGGTTATAATGGCGGGATGGGGACGGCATCCGAAGTTGTGGGACGTCTTCGCGGAGCCTCATGTATATTATAGAAGCGCTCTGTGAACTTTTATTGCAACGTGATGTAACGGTGTCGTGGAGGGGAAGGGGGGGGGGTATTTTGAGATCCTATCTCTGTGCCTGAGTTTGGAGGGTGAATTTCTGCAAGCTTGATTTTTTATTGCGGTTTAACGTTATTTACGGTCAGCCAGGACAGCTCGTATCTGGCAGTTTTACGGGTGGTGGAGGCCGGAGAAAACCACCGAACTGCGGCGAGCAACTGTCAGACTCCTCAACGTACTACCTCTGCATAGAGTCATTATTGGTTGAAGAAGGTAAGTGCGCCATGGACCTATACACAGTGTGCCTTAGTACACAGCGACACCGTGCCACCACATGGACAATCGGGATTAAGTGCCGCCTTACCCAAGGGCACAATTCCGTTACCGGTCGTCATGATCAATCGGCGAACCTCTCGGTTTAATGTTCAAAGCTCCAACCACTGGCAAGCTTGAATGGACCGCTCGGTTCATTCATAAGACGGCCCTAATCAGGGCCATCAAAATGTTTGAAAAGAAAACTTGTTCACTTAACACATTGCCATCAACTCTCTCCCCCCATCCTGCACATTAAACCTAGAAATCAAGTTATTTCCACTCGATAGGAGTAAAATTCCATTTGCCGAGATTCATATAAGTGTATGCTAAATGTCAAAGAGTAAAACAATCCATCATCCTAACCCTTTACAACATGTACTCTCAAGTGCCTAATAATAGTACAGGGCAAAATAATAGTACACGGTGGAAAATGTCCTGAAAATTAATAATAGTATTGGGTCGAATAATAATATAGGGTGGAAAATTCCAAGATGTGAGCCAACCGCTATGCTCTGAACCGTTTTCAGTAGCCTGATGCCCTTGAAGTGGTGAAGGGCTAAATTACTTTCAGTTATCATAATTTTCACATGGATTTTACTTGTTGCAATTCATGGGAGAGTGCCTGTAGGCACTCTCCCATAAATTGCACCAAGGCAAAACCTTATAGACTAATTAATTCTGTTTCAGCGATGGTATGAAGCATATCCACTGGGTACTAGGTCTTAAACTAATGGTAACAGTACTTCAGAATAAGCCCAAATATATGCTTTCAGCTCTCTACTCATTAACATGTTCACATGTAACATGTTCATTGTATCCTGCGTTTGCTTGTACATGTACCTTACTAGTTTGTTTTGGTGAACTTTTTGAGATACGCAGCCGCTCTGCACATTGGATTGCTGAATATTAATAATTATACAGGGTCAAATAAGGATCATACAGGCGGGACTTTTGTTCGAAAAAGAATAATCATACATGATGATTATTAGGCATTCAAGAGTATTATTATGACTCACGTTTGTAACATCAGCCGTGTTTGGTTAATTTGACACCTTCTAAAAGCCATAGTACTGGAGTTTTGGGGCAAAACACGGGTGCTATCGGGACGTTCTTCCCTGAACACAAGAGAACAAAGAAAATGTAAGCTCCACTTCCATTGATCAGTGTCGATTACGGGCAGTGTCTACATGTATTCGCCACCCGGGTGGTGAACGACTATGAACCATAAAAACGCTACTCGCCAACCACGTGGCGAATAGCGATTTTTTGAAACAACCGAAAACCTATCAATGAGGCATTTATTTTATAAATCTGATTGTTTCGATCATATTACGAACCGAACAGACGCCGTCAAACCGAATGCTGACGTTTCCCGACAATTTACAGAAATGTCGACTTAGAATCAAGGGTGGGGGGGGGGGGGGGGGGCGGGGTGGGGGGGGGGGGTCATTGTGGCGAATAGCGATTTTTGAAACAACCGAAAACCTATCAAGGAGGCATTTATTTTATAAATCTGATTGTTTCGATCATATTACGGACCGAACAGACGCCGTCAAACCGAATGCTGACGTTTCCCGGCAATTTACAGAAATTTTGACTAAGAATCGAGGGGGTGGCGAATAGCGATTTTGAAGCAACTGAAAGCATATCAATGAAGCATTTATGTCATTAATCTGGTTGTTTTGATCACTTTAAGAACCGAACTCATGCCGTGAAAACGAAGGTTAAGATTTTTCGAGCAAGGAATGGACAGGGGGCGAATAACGATTATCTTCTGAAATCCATCGTTTTATCACGATTTGAGCCGATGTGATGCCGTTAAACCGAATGTTTTTTCTGATTCCGCGAACCCAATAACTACTACCTCTACTACTAAATTACTACTCTTACAACTTCTACAGCTACCGCTACTACTATTACAACTCCTACTTCTACTACTACTGCAACAGTGGTAGTATATGTGGCAAAAGCAATAGTAGTAGTAGTAGTGGAGGAGGAATAGCAATAGTAATAGCACTTGTGGAAGTAGCAGCAGGGGTAGTAGTTCTAGCTTTAGTAACAGAGGCAGAGGCTGAACAGTGGCAACGGCATCAGTAGCAGTAGCATCGGTAGTAGCGGTAACAATAACGGCAGGAGTGACATCAGCAGTAGTAGTACAGCAGCATCAGGGGAGTAGTAGTAATAATAGTAGTAGTAGTAACAGTAGTAGAATAGTACGGTCAGCATGGACAAGCGCTTTTCCACATGTCCATGCGGGCGACGTGGCGAAAATCTGTTGGGAATTCTAGCAGATTTTTTATTGAAAATCACCGGTTCAAACAAGTGCTGTATGAATATCAATTCTGTTAGCTTCTAATTTAAATTGTTTCGGAAGTTCTGGCTCGGGTAAATTGCCCAATCGTGGAAAAGTGTCCACCCCTCTGACTGTACTGTGATAGTCATAGTTGTAGTAGTGGTAGTAGTAGTAGTAGGGACAATGACAATGTTAGTAGTAGCAGCGGGAGTCATAGTAGTACTAACAGCAGTAGTAGTTGTGGTAGCAGCAGACGTAGAAACTGGGCCAGTGATAGCAGTAGCATTAGTAAATGTAGCAGTAGTAAAAACAGTAGCAAATGTTGTAGTAGAAGAAGAAAAACGGAGAAGTAGTAGTGTTAGCAGTTGCAGTCGCATGAGTAGCAGCAACATTAGTAGTAATAGTCGTAGTATAACCAATAGCAGCAGCAGGAGTGGTAGTAACAGTGGTAGCCGTAGTAGCGGTAGCAGTTGAAATAATAACAATAACAATGTTGATAGTAACACTAGAAGTAGTAGCAAAAAGTGGTAGTAGCAACAGTAGGAGTAGTAGCAGCGATAGCAGAATTGGTAGAGGCAGAAGTAAAAATAGTAGTAAAGGTGATCGTCGTTATCGTTGTAGTTGTAGTGGCAAAAACAGCCGCACTATCAGCAGTTAAAAGTGTACCGATTGTAGTGGTGGTAGTAGAGGCAGTTGTAGCCATAGGCTATAGCAATAGCAGAAACAACATAAGTGGTTGTAGTAGTTGTAGTAGAAGTAGCAACAATATTTGTAGTTGTAGCAGAATTAGTATTAGCATCGGGAAGGGCAGCAGTAAGAGTAGTAGCACAAGTAGAAGTATTATTAGTCGTAGCAGTAGCATGGACAGTAGTATTAGTACTACTCTTATTAGTTTAATTGTTCTTGGAAAGTTTTAATGGTGAACAAAAAGCAGTACAAACTCCCGAAACCCTCAAGATCGATCGACCCTGTTTCAGGGTCGATGCGTTTTCTGCGGAGCCATTGCGCGTGCCGTAGCACCAGTGCCAGTATCAATAACAGTACCGCCAATACCAGTAGCACCAGTACTACTTGCAACAGTACAAGTTGTCCCATTATACACACGCCACGGCTTCAAATATCTACAACGCAGAAGGGTTTCGTCGATTTAAGTGTCATCTCGATGCATTCGACGGCAATGTAAAATCATTGTCCTGGTCTGCTTAAAATGTTTACAAGACCACAGCCGTCAGGGTGGAGATGGTCGAAAGGGCTTTTCGCGCCCTTTTTGGAAATATTCTAGCGGCTTGTACATCAATTCAAGAGTTTGCAATATATTTATTCAGGATTGGCAAGCGACTCGCCGCCAAGGGTGAAACACTATGAAACAAATTAATGCACCTTGCATTCAAGTTAGAGGAACACATAGATTTGGACAATCACTCCCTCCCAGAGCAAAGGTTCCACTTCCACCCCGTCTTGTTACTTCTTGTCACTGTCAGAGTCAGTCAGAGCACAGAGAAGAAAGAAGAAACAGAAAGTTAATTCCGCGACAGACTGAATGTAATGTTTAGAAGGTTAACTTCTGAAATCACGAATGCGTAATAGGGCTGCACGGTATATCGATAAACCGATATATACCGGTCTTCAAACCAATATCGACTGAATACCGGTGTAATTACAAACATATCAGTTTATCGTCATTATTTGTTTACCCACAGTTTAATTTTCAAGATGTCTTGAATTTTTTAACTGTAGCTAGCCCCGAATGAATAATATTATCCCCTTATCCAGGGAATCGTCTGCTTGTGCCCTCGTAATATACAAATTCAGCAGTTGAAAAAATAATTTTCAGAAATTTCAATAAAACTATATCATGTGACCCTCATTGGAACGAGCTCGTTGAGCTCGTTCTAATGAGGGGTCACATAATATAGTTTTGTTGAAATCTGTGGGGAAAATCTGATAAAATAATTTTGAAAATAAAAAAAATTGATATCGTCTGTGTTGTATAAAGGTTTTTCGAACCGCATCATCAAGGCGTGCTAATTCGTTCCGACTGTGATGCCTCGAGTCTCGATTGTGGTACTTGTGTTCATATATCTGAACAGTTTTCGATATACCGGTATCCCGCTGTATTTTTTTGAATACCGATACCGGTATTTAGTTTTGAATATCGTGCAGCCTTAAAGCGTAGGTAACCTCAAGATCGACCGACTGCAGGTTTATAAAATAAATGCTTCGTTGATCGGTTTTCAGTTGTTTCAAACATCGCTATTCACCACCCCTTCATACCTAAGTCAAATATTCAGAAAGTCGCCAGCTAAACGTTAACATTTAATTAAACAGTTTTAGCTCGGTTCGAAATGTGATACAACCAATAAGATTTATGAAATAAATGTTTCATTGTTATATTTTCAGTTGTTTCAAAACTCGGTATTCGCCACCCCTCCATTCCTTGGTCGAAATTTTTTAAGTTGCCTGGTAAATTTGTTTTCATCAAACTTCAAACTGAAATCATGCCGTCAAATCGAATGTTAACTTTTACCTGGCAACTTTCAGAATGTTTGACATAGGAATGGAAGGGGTGCCGAATAGCGATTTTTGAAACAACGCCAAACCTAATCAACGAGACATCCTTTTCATACATCGGATTGTTTGTATCGCACTTCACAGTGAAGTAACCGCACCTCGTTATGGTGTCATACAAAAACATGACACTAAGTTTTTGTTAACTGCTGGGATGTTCAGGCATAGGTCATCTTTTGAGCATTTTAAAAAAAACTGCAGTGCAGGGAATATCCATTAATTGAACTGGGAACATCGCCAATCTTTTGACGTTTTTGAGCCCGTCATACAAAACCCCCTCCCCGTTCAGTTCGAATCCTGCAACAAAATGTGACCTTTCTCTAGAGCAGAAAGTGAAACCTATTAGTAAATAGTCAGTATGAAGTATGCAGATCGTTGATGGAAACTTTCTCGCGCTAATCTTGAATTCTTGCACAGATATTGCCAAGAATGGAGCTGCGCCATACCTCCAATGCCAAACAAACTGAAGCTTTTCCTGACAAGTCGGGCAAAAAGGATGTTTGCGAGTTAACGATTTCTTGTTCCATATCTCACTGCTTTTCTGTATCCTGGAATCTTCAGCCGCTGCATTTGTCTCTAATGCGACAACAGATCTCCCACCACGAACTAGACCACCACGTTTACAACCAGTCTTTGAACTACTGAAAAGCTCTTCCGTCTCTAACATACATGTATTATTCTGGAGAAAGTGTGCAAATTCAGGCAGCCCCTACGTGTTGTGTGAATGGTCCTGATCAAATGTCTTCCCCATGTGCAAGAAGTGCACTTTAGCTTCTAAATTTAATCCCGCATCAATCAGATCCAAAGACTGCTTGACCACAAGTAATGGTATTTTCTCAACATCCGGCACCAGTCCTTTACTCATGTATTCGGAAAGCGATGGACAAACATTTCCATACCTTCATGCAAATATCGCCAATAAATTGTCTATAGTACATGTATTGGACATTCGACAATTCATGCCTTTTCATCAATCACCTGTCCTCCCCAATCCGGGAGCTTTGGCAAGCATTCCCTGGTATTGAAACCAAAGTCAGATGGCGACGGGTCACTGCGGAAAACATTGGGCTTCTTCGGAACGAAAGATACGTTTGTGAGAGGTGTCGGTTTGAAATTGAAATGCACCTTCAAAGGTACCCACGGTATGTTGAGATTGAGTGCAACAGCTGTTCTTGTGTTACCTTCATACACAAAAGCTGACTCAGCCGGATAATCATCTGACTCGTATTTTTTAACTGCTAAAAGAATGGGATTTCGCATCCCCTCTTTTACAATGCTTTCTGTTAAATTTTTCATTTGTCCTGGAAATTTTTCATGTTGATTGCGATCTACCTCACTGTACTCAACAAGTTTTTCTGGTGCAACATGCTCAGTCTTCGAGGTAGTGAATAACGGTTTGGAAGCCTGCTTTGAACGCCTTCCAAGAAGCGTTTCATATCGTTCATTCACAACATCAACATCAGGAGCTTCCGGGATTTGGATGTTTTGCACCTGTTTAGTTTGTATTTTATTTTGGCACAACAAGCAGGTATAGGGGTCAGCCGATGTTGAATTGGAGACACCAGTGCACGAGAGATGGAACCACTCTTCACATGCAGTGCATTCCGCCATAGTTGTGTCACCATACCCACGGTTACTTATCGCAAAAGCAGGTAGTCTGAAAACACAATAGATCTTCACAATCACTTCCGTTGGTTTGTCAAATTTTCTTTTCTTAGATGATGGGAACTGAGTCATGTTACTGTTTGTGAGACAATGATTCAGGTGCTCTCTGCAGGCTCGTGGTTCAAAAGATCGTTTCATTGGATCAGATGTCCGGCTCAGTTCAGTTGCAACTGCTATCGATAGTGCAGCCGAGTTGTTTTTTTCTGTCGACCAAAATTCGTGGAATACAATTTTTGAAACAGAATTAGGCTGCATATTCTGGGGAGCCAATTTACAAGCATTGACCAAAATTCTCCAACTCTGACTGTCAATCATGTCCGGGCTGCTGATTATAGTTGGGTTTTGCACAATATTCAATGTAAATGAACACTAGATGTGCGTTTCCCCTACAGAGGCATTTCCATACACACAAACAAACAAATTGTTTGGAAGACTGATCAGCTGTACGAATTTGTCTGAGTGTTTCTTGGAACAGACCTCGTCTCCTACTGACACCTCTTATTAACCTCCAACTGTCGGAAGTTTTTTGTACAAAAGATTGATAAACTGATTGAACGTTTCTTCGGAAAGACATTGTTCCGGGTTGTCTTTATCGTCTAAAAATTTGCCGAGATTTTGTTGTTTCACTTTCTTTTTATCGGGTTTCTGATTTTGGAGAGCTCCCTTAGGTCTTCCTACAATTTTTCTCTTTTGGGGGGAGAGATAACTTTGTGTCTTCAACATCATCCTTTTGCACAGATTTCCAGCTCTCGTATAAATGGCACAGGGTGTTGTATTTTTGAGAGAATTCTGCTTGACTTCTGACTGACAAAAAATTACTTATCTCTTTCGAGAGGTTCATTGCCTTTGTGTACCTCTCTGATACGCTTTGAATGACTGTTTCATTTGCTTCATTCTTTGGCTGTGTTCCATTTGTCGCAGATGTTAAACATGCAGCAGACATTGATTCTGTGGTTTTTGAATCCAGTTTAGCAATGACTCAAGATAACGATTTCGCGATATCAGTCAGCTCTGCAACCAAATATTTTTGTTCAGATTCAATTTTCCTTTTCGGTGACCTTTGTAGACAAACGGCAGTGCCGTCAAACGACTTAACTGGGCTATGCTCCTTGCTATCGTCAATCTTGAAAATGGCTTTCTCTGACTGCTTTTGTGGAGACAGGTCGCAGACAAGATCATTTTGTGGCGGTTGTACAGAGTCTATTCGGTCGCCGTTAGAAATATTTGGGCACTTGGACCAACGATTTGGGACTTGCCATGTTCCAAGAGGAGACGAACCTGTCTTCATACTGACAGACATTAGGTGTGAGCATGGTAGCAATATTTGGTTTGTAAAAGTACAGTGGCACTCTCCGCCCTCAAATCGGAATCCTTCTTTTGCACTTCCATCAACAATATGCACAGATGGATCTGTTGAGGACAAAGAGACGGTCAGACGACTAGCCTCCCGATACTGGGCTTCCAACAGGCCACCTATTACCGGCGTGCACCCAGTATAAAACGGTCTAATATTCTGGATTCTTCGTTGACTGAACCTTTGAAACCAGATTCAAAATCCCTTTTCACCACATTTTCATAATCACTCTCTTCAAATTTTAGAAGGGACAAGATACATTTATCAAGGCTGGTAAAGAGGGAAGGCAGTATTTGCTTGAGTTTTTGATTGAAGGATTCTATTCTGTTGTTGTCATCTGTAAAGAAAGTTACGGCATTTTCCCTGTAACATAGCCCACATGTCCCTGCAATCTCCCCAGTTGGCATCAAAATCATCCTTCCAGCCTGATGGAATCATCTTATTAGGCTTGAGATTACTGTAAGTTTCTACAAAAACCGATTGTTTGTCCGTTGTCAGCATTTTCCAGAGAAATTCTTTTACTTCATCATGGAGGGCTTTCAACGTGTTTTGACGCCCTGGTGTCTTCCGTTTCATCGTTTTTACTCTGATTTGCAATCGCCCTGCTCCAAGGTGCTGTCGGCGCACATTTGTGCTATCTCATCATCAGTCCATGAAATAGATTTGGACATTTCTTGAAAATTGCGCCATGTATAAACTTTGCAAATGTATATTCGGACATCGGCGGAGTCTCGTGTTTTGTAGAGCCTCTGTTGTTCTGAAGGACTTGTCAATCTTAACCCTTTACCCAACGTAACGGCCAAAACCGGCCAGCGCTATTCTAAAAAATCGCCAATTAATTGTCATTATTTTTTTCATTTTTTGTCTCAAAAACATAGGTTATGACCCCTCGTTGGAACGAGCTCGTCGAGCTCGTTCCAATGAGGGGTCATAACCTATGTTTTTGAGACAAAAAATGAAAAAAAATAGTTATTCAAGAATTGTGTTTGCAAGTGTCGTCTGCTTTTCATGTTAGGTAAAGGGTTAATAGTTCGGACATTCTTGAATGTCTGCAGCGCTTCTCCGACAATTGTGTTTGTTTCTTCTGACAGAAATGGCCACCTTACTAACCTCCCTTTCATGTGATTGTCTACAACCAGCCATACGTGGCAAACAAAGACAGAATTCGAGAGACGGTACGAGCCATCAAGCAGTAGCAATTCATGGAACACCTGGAATGATTCTTCCATTCTTTTTGATTGGTAGAAGATCTGATTAATTTCCCTTAATTCCGAAACTTTGTATTTCACTGTTGCGCCTTTACTTTGCTCATTATTTATCAAATCCATAACTCTCTGAAGTTCGGTTTTTTCGGGAATTTTATCCAGTTTGTCTAAAAAATTTCTGACATCCTTAGACCTGACTGCTTTATTTTTTCCTTTCGCCTTAGCTTGCAATCTAAGGGTTTGTGCTAATTTGAGTGACTTCACATCCAGACTTTTTGTTTCTTCTATAAATGCTTTCTCGGCTGTAGTTAATCGTCTCACTTCTGGCAGATTGCGCATTACATTAGGGTGAGTGCTGTGTTTCTCGCCTTTTGGCATTACAGTGTTCAAAATCAGAAGAAACCCTGAGTCTGTTCAATGCTTTCACGTATCGAACGATGATTTTTGACATACAACCAAATGAACCGTAATATTTCTTATTTTTACGAACAATTTTTGTTTTCCGGATACGAGTGCCAAACTTACTTTTAAAAACCACTCTCTCAAAAACACAGGGATGGTCGCTCTCCATCTTTGTTGAAGTAAACTTTGTGAATACCTCATACGCCTCGTTCAGTTCGGCAAGAACAATTTGTAGATCGGCATAACATGAAAACGTCGCCCCGGGTGCCAGCTTGGTATGCAGGCTTTTTGCTGATCAATCAAGGCAGTGGGGACCTCATCCGTGCATTGGAAGGCCGAATACCAATTTGAGGTCTTAGAGCAACTTTTGTTTTTTTCTGACATCTCAACTCCTCCAAGTTTTTACTTAGAGAACTAATTACCAAAACAAAAGAGTAACTCTCTTGAACACTACACAATCAAAATATTAAATGATAGTTGAAATAAAAATGGGTGAACTACTGCATAGACAGTGGCGGCGCCATGGAGGGGTTTGTGGGGGTACTTACCCCTCCACTTTTTTCGCCAAGCGTAGTAAAACAATACTATCATTTTAATTTTTGTTGTATTGAACGTTGCGGTGTAATGGTCGGTATGCTTAATCCCATATTCCCAAGTAAATCAGAGAAGTTTTGAATTATGTTTGCCCCCTCCCCCCGTCCCCCACACACACGCTAGCTGCAAACAACAAACAAGAGTCGAGGGTCCAAATTGTAACAAGGCATGCCGCGTTTGAACGGACTAAAACATAATGCTTAAGAGTATTCGACGAATGCTAGAATCGAGAGCGTGCAAGGCATCCGTTTGGAATTCAGCCTACAGCAATTTTAAAAAATAAATAAAATTTAATATTTTAGAAAAATTCTCAAAGGTGTCACTCAATGAAATCAGGCAAATATGAATATCATTGGAACCGGCTTGTTCAGCCGGTTCCAATGATATCCATATTCGCATGATTTTGTTGCATAGACTAAAAATTCAAAACACTTGACAATTAAGAATTCAGTTTAAATATGAAGAATAAAATCTGCATGAAAGAAAAAAAATCAAAGATGAGTTTTCCCGCTTTAACGTTGATCGCAGAAATATAACAGTGTGTGAGATCTGTTGAGTATCCTGCGTTTCGAGGATCGTTTGCAGACTCCGTAAATCAAAGTTAACAGTAAGTACAAGAGCTCTTTTTGTGAAATGTTCCCACACTGACATTCTAAACTGGGCGGATCAGGACAAAACCCGGCATCCACATCTTAGATCCATCGGGTACAGTTTTGGGCCGCTTTCGATGAAATTTAATTTCTCGTTTTTTTTTAACATGATGACCTCAATCCAGATGCCCATTTCAATCCAGCCCGGATGAAGTCGGCCCCAGCTCGTCTATCTTCTATCTATCTTCTATCTTCTTTTATTATATATTTGAGTTCGTTTGTGTGTGTGTCTGTCTGGTCTCTATAGACTCGAAAGTTTCCAGTTAAACGTCAGCATTCGGTATGACGGCATCAGTTCGGTCCGTAATATGATCGAAACAATCAGATTTCTAAAATAAATGCCTCATTGATAGGATTTCGGTTGTTTCAAAAATCGCCATTCGCCACCCTCTCGATTCTTAGGCGAAATTTCTGTAAATTGTCGGGAAACGTCAGCATTCGGTTTGACGGCATCAGTTCGGTCCGTAATATGATCGAAACAATCAGATTTATAAAATAAATGCCTCACTGAAAGGTTTTCGGTTGTTTCAAAAATCGCTATTCGCCACCCCCCTTCGATTCTTAGTCGAAATTTCTGTAAATTGTCGGGAAACGTCAGCATTCGGTTTGACGGCATCAGTTCGGTCCGTAATATGATCGAAACAATCAGATTGCTAAAATAAATACCTCATTGATAGGTTTTCGGATGTTTCAAAAATGGCTATTCGCCACCACCCCCCCACCCCCCCCCCCCCTCGATTCTTAGTCAAACTTTTTGTATATTGGAGGGAAACGTCAGCATTCGATTTGACGGCATCAGTTTGGTCCGTAATATGATCGAAACAATCAGATTTATAAAATAAATGCCTCATTGATAGGTTTTCGGTTGTTTCAAAAATCGATATTCGCCACCTCCCCTCCCCCCTCCTCGATTTTTAGTCGAAATTTCTGTAAATTGTTGGGAAACGTCAGCTTTCGGTTTGACGGCATCAGTTCGGTCCGTAATATGATCGAAACAATCAGATTTCTAAAATAAATGACCCATCGATAGGTTTTCGGTTGTTTCAAAAATCGCTATTCCCCACCCCACCCCACCCTCCCTCGATTCTTAGTCAAAATTTCTGTAAATTGTCGGGAAACGTCAGCATTCGATTTGATGGCATCAGTTCGGTCCGCAATATGATCGAAACAATCAGATTTATAAAATAATTGCCTCATTGATAGGTTTTCGGTTGTTTCAAAAATCGCTATTCGCCACCCCCCCCCCCCCCCACGACTCTTAGTCAAAATTTCTGTAAATTGTCGGGAAACGTCAGCATTCGATTTGACAGCATCACTCCATCAGTTCGGTCTGTAATATGATCGAAACAATCAGATTTATAAAATAAATGCCTGATTGATAGGTTCCCGGTTGTGTCCGTTTAACTTTTTTCGTCACCGATAGACACAAACTTACCAACAAATATATCATCTTCAGTGAGTGTGTTTTCAGTTTTTACTGCAAACAATGAATTCAAAAGAATCAGAAATATTAAAAACTCACGTGTTGTTCGCCACTTCGGTGAATCCTGAATATGAGTTATGACTTCCATCAATTATATTTCCACACGTTTAGTACTCCTCGACCTCACTGAGCTTCCGCCTCAAGTTCAAAATAAATTGTTTCAGTCCGCTTAATTCTAACAACTGTCGTCGTCCAAGAAACATGAATTTATATTCCATTATACCACTTAACACACAAGCATTAATATAACAATAACATGTACTTTTGAGGGCGTTATGGGTCATTAATGGCCCTGGGAAAATGATTAACAGCCCGAGGGCCACTTAAAGGCCCGAGACGAAGTCGAGGGCCGTTAATGGTCCCGAGGGCTGTTAATCATTTTTCAATGGCCGTTAATGCACCATGAGGAATATGTTATTACTATTATTACCACTTACCAAAGAACGCCATTTCAAGCCACTGCAGACATTTTTGATTTAGAAATAGAAGAATCAGATTGTCGTCTGTTTATTTACAACAAAGGTCAGAGATCAAAGTTGAGTAGGCCTACAATTTATTTGGATGATTCGAAAATAGGATTGCTGGAATTTGGCCGAAGCGCTTTAACTACAAACTCACGCCGTTATTTACAAAATGAGATTATTTATCGTATCAATACTCACTACCACTTTTAAATCCTAAATGAAGTTAATAATCCGAAATATATCATGGTTTAATCCGTTTTGTTGGAATAAATGGACAACAAAATTTCGAGCACATTAGTGTTATTTTTCCGGAACATAAATTACCCACAATTCTGGGTTAGCGAGCCGTTTTCATTATTAACGCTATTTTTGCGGGCTGTTATTGAGTCTTATCGTCCACCTCAGATCATTTTAATAATCCAAGGAGCGCCCTGTAAAGTGATAATAATAATGCATTGTAACATGATACAGTTGTAAACACTGGATTTGGTGATATAGAAACTCCCAAAGCGACGTCATTCGTTCGAAATGACGTCATGTTTTTGTATTCGACTACATTGTTATTACAAAATTGATGACATGTTGCAGTTAACGCTTTACAATGAAATCTATTTTTTGTTCGGCATAATAAAATAATTAGAATGTTTCTTTTCATGTTCTGTCGGTCGATAGTACCTGTGTGTGTGTGATTTCTGAAATAAAACCATCAGCAGCTTCGCTCCTTCAGGTTTTATTTCAGAAATCACAAAAACTACCTACTATCGACCGATAGAACATAAAAAGGAACGTTCTAATATTATATTATAATATAACAGGTCATCCCGACGCCACCCCCTGCCCCGATGAGGAGAGCGGTGACGAAGTGTTTAGAGCATTGCACTTTAAACCGAAAAATCGACAGTCCGGTCATGGTCAGACATAACTGCTTTGGATAAAAACACTTTATCCTGTCATGTGGGGCACGGAGACGTTGTGTACAAAGGCGTGCATGTCGATCATTCACTTTCTTTCAACCGCAGCTAACTCTGCTTGTGCAGAGTTAGTAAGTTCGAGAGTCTGTCAGTTGTTCGCCGCTACACGATTGTTGTCTCTGTCTGCCACCCACCGTTAAACTGCCCAACACGATGTCACCCTGGCGGTTGAAAATGTGGTTAAATACAAACAAACTTCTCCCGAGAACAAATATCGATATCCAACCGGATAAGCCCGCACCCAGAGGGAAAGACTCATAATTTTGAAAACTGTAACCTCCTTACCAATATTTCCATAAGTATGCCCTTTCAAGAATGTAAATTCTTGGCTATATACCTTCCCTATATCTGTCTTGTCCAGAAATGAATATGTGTGCGACCCCCCCCCCCCCCCCCCCCCCACACACACACACGCACACGCGCAGACACCACCACAATGTGTTGACTCACTGAGATGAGTAGAATAATCCCCCTGTATATGCATTAGAGTGGACATATGATACACCGAGGTTCTGATTTCTAACAATTTCTCACCATATTGAATGCCCCCCCCCCCTTCTTGAGATTTCTAACTGGGTTTGGGCGGCCATTGCTTTCTTTTTCAACCATTCATGCCCCTCCCTTGTCTGTTGGAAGTGTCGTTAAACCCTAGTAAAAAAATAAAATAATCACGGCCCTCCACGCGGTATATTGGTTTTTTCCGGAAGAGTACAACAGTCCACGCCCATAAAATGTCCAGTTTTACCCATCGAATTTGCCAATCCGTTCGCTAACGGTAAATAAGAATGTAATACACCCGACTACACAGCTTTCTAAAGTTTACGGCAAAATACATCCAAGTGATCTCAGTGCGCACATGCTTCTCCCACCCTGGGAAAGTGCTGCCCAATAAATATCAGTTTTACCCAGAGCGCTGCTCAAAAACTTACAAAATACACTTCTGGCAGTGCATCCCTTGTAATTTAACTTGGTGGTGGTGGTGGTCGGGGGGTTCGGAAGTTCGGAAGGGAAGGCGTTTTTGCTGTTTATCCACACAATGACGCTTCACTTGGGTGGCATTTGTCTCGTTTTGGTTCTCTTTTTCAGTTTTTCTTCTGTAATATTTCGGTAGTGTGCTGGGTAAAAAGTAGCACCTCTTCGTAAGGGAAAATACCCCAGTGATATTCACTGGGCAGCATAACATCGTAAGGGTAGACTATTCCTGTGATTCACCGTGGGTACCCCAGGACGTGAAGTAGTGCTTAGTGCTCGTTTACTGTTGTAAACAAGCTCTGTTTTACTGTTAAAATATAGGAGCCATTCATCAATGCTTGGGTGGAAGTTCTCTAAAATGGGTATAAACGATTGACTAAACTTAACTTTATCTCCATGTTGCGGTCACTATTACCCATTGTGCAGAAAATATTTGAACTTAAACACCAATAAATAAATAAATACTCCAGTGATATTTACTGGACAACACTTTCCGGGATTGGGGTGGGTTGGAGGGGGGGGGGGGGGTAGGGCTGATGCAGCATTACTTATCAGAGGGTGGTAGACGCATTTGTGCATTGATATTATTTGGATGCATGGCTCTTTTTGTGATGTATAATGGCGGGATGGGGAAGACATCCAGGTGCATGGCATGTGGTAGAATCCAGTGACCCCATGTGGTCTATATTGTCGCGGTAGGGAAGATTTCCATGGGCACGTGGGAAGTCTTTAATGAACCTCAAGTCTTGGATTGTGTACGTTAAAATGCCCAGATCTTTCCCATTTCTGTCCCAATTTTTTTCCGAGAGATTGTTTGATCGACCTGAACAAAATGATTGCATGTTGCCGACAAACAACAGCATTCGATGCGTTTTAATGCCCGAGAGTCACGTCGACTATTCGTGGTTTGATCTCAGATGTTTATTTCTGAGCGCGGCATCCAAACAAAGTGTATCGTAAAGTATGCTAGACAACCGTCATTTTGACACCCACTACACCACTGTGCTGCAGTTCAAAAGTTACAGCTGATTTTATCTTTTCGACCTTCCACCCCGGGGTACGCCTAACCTACAGACGGTGTACTTGTGGAACTTCTCGTACAAAGTGATATGATATGGTGAAAGGACACAACTTCGAACTGCGGCACAGAGGTGTGATTGGTGTCAGAATGACGGACCTAAAGGGGCGATCTTAGGCAATTTTGGGGTTGTAATTGGTAATTCGATGGAAAATGGGGGAAAATTGGCACCTAACATACCCCCGAGCAGGGGAGAGTACTGTTACAGCCATAACTACCCCAGCCTTCTTAGATGAGCGCAAAAAGCATTTCCCTGAAACAAAATGTCGGCCCGGATGGTTCGGAGAACAAATCTCCAAAGATTTCGGAAGAATTTTGACACCTCAGAAACACGTGCGCGCATACACACTGAGACCATGTATCGCTATAATAATGACGAGACAAGATAGCCGCTCGCGCGCCCAAAAATATTAACCCTCCCGGAATGCCCGGGGATGTCTCGGAAATTCAACGTTGTTCCCGGCATCCCTGAAAAAGATCTCCTTGGGCCGACAATTCCGGAAAATATCAATCAAAACATTTGGCAGTTTTGAAATGATTTGAGGGTCAATTTGCGATCAGTTTCAAAGGGCTTATAGTGTTGGCATTACCCTGTTCAAAAATCATTAAAATGATCGTAAAATTCATTAATAAAAGCAAAAAAAGATGTTTGTACCTTTTTTAAAGTATACAAAATTCGTCTCGATCAGCTGTTTACATTGTGCCAATTTGTGGTGACCCAGTTTCAAACACCTGATCACCAACAACTTCAGATGTTTGGTTTGTAAAAAAAGTTTTATTCAACAAAGAAGTCCCCTTTAATAATGTTTTCCCATTTATATTTTTCATGCATTTGAATAAGGGTTCCCGAGTTTTGCTTTACAAACTGCAGCACTGTGTTTGAATTTAGGTTAGGAAAGCCTAAATAAGTGAACACGTGATCAGGGGATTTTGACATGATGTTGTGAGTAGGATTAAATAGGGCAGATCGGCTGATGGTTCTATATCAGTTGGCTTTGAAACAATTAATTAAAAAAAATGTATCCACTTCAGGAAGGATTAAAAAATTTGTTCGTAATTTTGTGTCGGAATGTGTGAGAATCTCTCAAAAACACGAGGTTTAAAAAAATGTCAAGGTCAGTCATTTCCAGACCATACGGTAGTAGTGAAAATTCGAAATTTAAATTGAAAGAGATATGGCAACATATATTTTTCCCAGTTTAATTTTTTCAAGAGATGATGTACTTTGTGGATGTTTTGGTATTTCTTTTCAAAACAACTTGGTTTGTTCTGCAGAGAGTGAAAGGTTAGCATTGAGGTCAATGGGATTTTTTAGGCTTTCTTAACCTGAACATTGGAAAGAGAATGTAACTCCCAATTCAGCTGATGGGCGCCGTCATTTCTAACTTTGAATTCTGGGAGATACTGGGGAAGTTCCTTTGATCTATTTCCAGTGATAAAAATATCTGTCTGGGAATCACCCTTTCTTCAATGTAAATATTTTTATCATATGGATCGTCCGTTTTGTTCACTTTAAAACATTTGATATTTTGTTTTCATATTAATTGTGATAAATAAAGCCTTCCGTCAATATCATTGGTCAATTTCAAAACTAGACAATTTGATTGGCTGAGCAAAATACAACTGGGCCACATTTTCATAATTTGCATAATTAGAGTTGGGAGCTTTCATTGGTCAATTTCAAAACTGGACAATTTGATTGGCTATACAAAATACAACTGGGTCACATTTGCATAATTTCAATAGGGAGAATTTACGTTATCTGTCCTATTTCGGGTGGGTTATATTGTATTAATCTTTTACCTACAAGAAAAACGCCATTCATTTTTTTTTATATTTTCACTTTTTGCTTCCAAAACATAGGTTATGACCCCTCATTGGAACGAGCTCAACGAGCTCGTTCCAATGAGTGGTCATAACCTATGTTTTGGAAGCAAAAAATGAAAATTTTTAGTTATACGAGGATGTTTTTTTCCAAGTGCAGTCTGCAACTCAAGTTAGGTGATAGGTTAAAAAGTGATACTAAGTGGCTAATTTGTGCGTGTGTGTGTCATATGATAAATAGAATATGAAATGAGCGTTTTTCTCATATAATATTTATGAAACTCGTCCGAATTGTCCCTTTGGGCTCGCCAGAGGCTCGCCAAAACGGAAAATTCTTAGACTCGTTTCATAAATATTATATGAGAAAAACACTCATTGCATATCCTCTATGTATCAAACGGGCCAGAATTTGGGAAGTTGAACTGATGACAACTCTGGTTTACTTCTAAGTTAAAGGCCTCTTTTGGGAGTGTTCATATTTTATTTATTATTATTTCTTGCAAAATGATATTAAAATGGATAGGATCAACAGAGAAATTCATTTTGTGTCTCGTTTACAATTTTCAAGAGGTCCTTTGTTAAGTAATCTTTTTTATCATATGACTCGTCCGTTTTGTTCACTTTAAAACATTTGATATTTTGTTTTCATATTAATCAGTGATAAATAAAGCCTTCCGACAATTTCATTGGTCAATTTTAAAACTAGACAATTTGATTGGCTAAACAAAATACAACTGGGTCACATTTGCATAATTTCAGTAGAGAGAATTTACGTTATCTGTCCTATTTAGGGTGGGTTATATTGTATTAAAAATTAGAAAAACGCCATTCATTTTTTTTATAATATCACTTTTTGCTTCCAAAACATAGGTTATGTCCCTCATTGGAACGAGCTCGTTCCAATGATGGGTCATAAACTATGTTTTGGAAGCAAAAAATGAAATTTTTTAGTTATACGAGGATGTTTTTTCCAAGTGCCGTCTGCAACTCAAATTAGGTGATGGGTTAAAAAGTCACACTAAGTGGCAAATTTGTGCGTGTGTGTGTGTGTGTCATATGATAAATAGAATATGAAATGAGTGTTTTTTCTCATATAATATTTATGAAACCGTCCGAATTTTCCGATTGGGCTCGCCAGAGACTCGCCAAAACGGAAAATTCTTAGACTCGTTTCATAAATATTATATGAGAAAAACACTCATTCCGTATCCTCTATTTATACTCCGAAGAATTTTCTTTAATTTTCATTTCTTTCAACTCATGACTGCTCTTCAGCAACCATGAAGTTATTGTTGGAGATCTGCAAGATTTTTTTTCAAGTTGAACAACTGAAATTTCTGAGAATTTGTGGGAGTTAATTATGCCTCATTTTTTTAAATAAATTATTTTTCTTCAGATTACTGCTAAAGTCATGAATTGATTGTAGGAGAAGTGAAAGAGAACAATTTTTTTTCAAGTTTGACATCTACATGTGTGGTACTTGAAAGTGAAAAAATATGATCTTTCTTCGAAATTTTTGTTTGTGTTTTTTTTTTTTGGAAGGGGTGGGGGATGGGGGTTGGGTAGGGGAGTACTGTTGTGATTCCAGTGTTTGTGAATATAATACATTTTGAATAAACCATTAGACAGGATACAAAACCAGCTAAGATGGGCAGAAGTATAACTCCAAAATTTTAATTCTAAAGGCGTCAGGGGACTATGGTACACTAAATTTCTGGAAGCGGAGATTACGCATGTTGGTAAACGTACCAATCGAATAAAATAGCACCCCTCCTCCACCACCCCCGCCTTCACCATGTTGGGCACTGGATGATCATGGTAATGTCGTCACACGATTGAGTTACCAGGATAATCCGCGTCTATGTAATGCGACTAGGTCATTCTACGATAAATCCCCGGGAGTTGGGGGGGGGGGGGGGTGTCTCCTCGCCTTAACCAGAGCAGAAACCTTTAGTATAAATATTACATACCTTTATGCGGCAATAAATGGTAAGTGGTAAAGTCCACCTACAATAGCTGTAGCTGGAATTAGTATACAGAAGTTATAACATTATCGGTTAATTTGTTGTAACATAACGGGTTGAAAAAAGTTATAACATTATGCGTCGATTTTTATAACATAACGAGTTGAAAAAAGTTATAACATTATGCGGAGTTTATAACATTATCGGTTGTTTACTACATTTTTTGTAACATTATGCGTTGGTGTAACATTATGCGGCGTTGTAACATTATCGGTTGTAACATGGGCCACCTCAGCTTTTTGGTGAATATGTTTGAAATGCCATCCGTTCTTCCACTATATTACACATTGTACATAAACTTACCCGAGCTTCCGAGAATGTTTAGCCTTATAACTATACCACTACGATCCTTTTGTCCTCAATATATTCACTGCAAAGTTGAAATATTTCACCTCAGCTACAATATTTTCCTCTTCATTTGAAATATCCTGTATTCCTATTTATTGTACAAAATTATTCCCCGATAAACCTAAAGTTGGAAACTCCTAAACTGGCCAATCATGACTCGAAACTTTACAGTTCAGTGAACTGAAAACTCCATTCAACAAAGTGAATCGAATGACAATCATGACAGTTGAAGATCTCACGGGGGATCGGGTATTTTTCACTGATACAACATGGCTTAGCTCATCTGTCCTTGTTTGAGTGAGACAACTCTTTTATAAGTTGATAAATCGAACAAAGTAAGGCGACCTTTGTCACACCCGGTTTACAGTGCGGGTCGCGACGAGTTGTGGACTGACTACGGAAAACCGGTTACGCCACAGTCACTTCACTTCATACAGGGGTGTGTGTAAGAGTGTCTGTCAGTCTATCCGTCCTTCCGCCCGATGCCCGCCCGCACGCCCCGCCCGCCCGCCCGCCCGCCCGCCCGCCCGCCCGCCCGCCCGCCCACCCGCCCGCCCGTCCGCCCGTCCGTCCGTCCGTCTGTCTGTAAGATAGCGAGAGTGCTTGTTTGCAGAGGATCTAAGTCAATTTGGTTTA
Source organism: Pictodentalium vernedei (assembly GCA_031216915.1). Lineage (NCBI taxonomy): Eukaryota > Metazoa > Mollusca > Scaphopoda > Dentaliida > Dentaliidae > Pictodentalium > Pictodentalium vernedei. The sequence continues at coordinate 71,576,610 of CM062288.1, read as the reverse complement.
GTAATCTACAACACCCGAACCCACCCTTGATATCGTTCCCATTATGAATACCATTATCTTTTCCATAACAGTTTGTACAGTTTGTTTTGTTCATTCTCTTCTTTTCAGTGATGACCTTTTTTGTATTTTCAGTCTGGATCTGTGCTGGAAACACAATTTAAATACAGTAAAAACTATGTTTGGATGACTCACACTGCCTGCATCAACTTTCTACTAAGTATCTTAGAATCGAATAAACATGGGGATTGAATTAGCACAATACAGGCAGTCAGTGGGCGTATTCTACAACTCCATGTACTCCATGGGGAGGGTTCGTCATGGGTTCTTTGCCAAGTCTTCATTTGCTAATAAATTATACTTGTCCACATGTTTTCTAATTGCTACCAGCTTCGTCTTTGAACTATTAATCATTAGGAGTGGGGATACTGAGGTTAACCCTGGCCCCACATACAGTAAGGACATGTCAACTTCTGAAACATCTGCGATTTCTATACTGAACTACAACATTCGTAGTATTCGCCACAAACTCCCTCTTCTCAGCGATGATATCGATGATTTCTACATTCTCTGTTTTACGGAAACTCACCTTGACGATGAGTATGATATCAGTAATATTTTGCTACCTAACTTCTCCGCTCCATTTACTCACAATAGGAACCAGTTCGGTGGCGGCATCGCAGTGTATTTCTCAGACAGTATATACCATAGAAAGATAGACAATCTCTCATTTAACGACGAGCTTCTCTGGTTAGAGGCTGGGGTTAAAAATAAATTTCTTCCATGCCTGACATACGGATCCGAGAGAGAATCTAGTGCAGACTATTGGTCTAAACTAGAAGATAAAATAGATTTGGCATTATCCCTTAACCCCGCGATAGTAGTTAGAGGTGACATCAACTCTGATTTCCTAAACCCACAAAGCAAACTACATTCTCTCATGACATTATTCAACTTAAACAACGTAATAACAGAACCCACCAGAGTAACTTCTACTTCGCAGTCACTGCTTCATCCTATAATCGTTAGCGACACTGTTAAAGTGTTCAACTCGGGAACATTGGAACTGGGGTTATCCGACCATAGAGCTACCTATGCCCATATTGCCTACTCGCATTATAACAACCCCGTTACGTTTCGCGACGTCTGGCTTTACAACGAAGCAGACATCCAACGAATGAATACCACGATAGCTATGTCCGATTGGGTCCGAAATTTAATAAACGACGCGCCTTCCATAAATGATGCTGTGTCAAACTTTGGCTCGGAGTTCTTAAAAATAGCGAAGCAATGTATCCCCAATTCCAAAATAACAGTGCGAAAAAAGGACAAACCATGGTTTGACAGCGCTATTAGAAGAGAGTTACGCCACCGTGACCGATTAAGAAAATTAGCCTTGAAAAATAAGAAACCCCAGCTTTGGGCAAAATATAAAAACAGCCAGGAACAAGGTTAACAACATGAAACAATTTGCGAAGAATGTATACATGGAAAAGGTTGATGAGTCTCTATCTCACGACACGGAACCTAAGCAGTTTTGGCATGTTGTTAAAAAGTGTCTGGACAATCTGTTTAGTACTTCTGGCATAACCCACCTTCACCGCCTATCCGACGAAGGCTGTGAAATTATCGAGAACGATACAGAGAAAGCAAACTTCCTAAACGAAACTTTTAGAAATAACAGTGCTTTAAACTCGCATTCAAAAACCCTTCCACCCTTCAAACAGAGATGCCCTCACTCCATTAGCAGCATATCGTTCTCTGAGCAGGAAATCTCGGATATTCTAAAAAGTTTGAAAACTAAAAAGTCACATGGTCGCGACGGAATACATGTAGGTCACAAAATGTTGAAGGAAACAAAGTATTTTGTTAGAAGACCCCTTTTTCTCCTCTTCAATAAATCAATGTCCTAGTGCGTCTACCACGACGAGTGGAAACTGACTAATGTGATTCAACTTTATAAGAAAGGAGACAAATACGACCCGAAAAATTATAGGCCCATATCGTTATTATGCTGTAACGGTAAGATAACGGAACGAATTGTCTTTAGAGATATCCACAAATATTTCCTTGAAAATAGTTTATTTTACAAATTCCAGTTAGGGTTTTTGCCGAATAATAGTACAGTGTACCAGTTGATAGAGGTCTATCATAACCTTAGCAACGCCCTTGATAAAAATATGCAAACTTGTGGTGTTTTTTTTGTGATATTTCCAAGACCTTTGACAGGGTTTGGCACAGCTGTCTAATTTTCAAACTGATACAATATGAGGTTTCTGGTCCCTTGCTGCGATGGTTTCAAAGATACTTTGCACACAGATGTCAAAGGGTGAAAATTAACGAATGTAAATCCGAGTATAGAAACATAGAAGCGGGGGTGGGGGGAGGGGGTGGGGTGGGTGGGTGGGGGGTCATCAGGGGTTTGTTCTTGGACCTTTTTTATTTTTGGTCTACATCAATGATATAGCCGACGATATTGAGTCTATTGTTAGACTCTTCGCTGACGATACCTGTTTGACCGAATCATCTATTGACATTCATAGCATTGAGTCAAAAATGAACATCGAACTCCAAAAAATCAATAAATGGGCCGATACCTGGCTGGTCACATTTAATGCTAAAAAAACCAACGCTGTGTTGTTTACACTCAATAGGGATGTCATTATTCCGAGTGTTTTGTTCGACAGCGAAACACGTGACTTTGTTGGCGTCCACAAACACTTGGGATTATCCATCCAATATTGGAATATGGGAGTCCAGTGTGGTGCGGAGCTCCCCAATATATGACGAAGCGTCTAGAGGTTATACACTGTGATGCCGCACGAATCGTATTAGGGCTGACGAGATCAGCATCCCCTCGTGGGAACCCCGGGAAGTGAAGCAGTGCTTGTTTACTGTGGTAAACAAGCTCTGTTTCACTGGTAAAATAGGACCCAGTCACTAATGCTTGGGGTGCTAGTCCTCTAAAATAGGCAACATGGGGTATAAACGATTGACTGACCTTGACTTTATCTCCATGTTGTGGTCATGATTAGCTATTGTGCGGAAGTATGTGACCATAAACAACAATAAATAAATAGATCAGTATCGCGAGATCGCCTTTTGATTGAAGTTGGGTGGGACAGTCTCGAAACAAGAAGACACATGCAAAAGATGTGTACCCTCTCTCTACAAAATTGTAAACAACGATACGCCCGATTATCTGCAGGAATTACTACCGCCAAGAGTTCGTGACACATCTGGTCATAACCTTCGAAATTCGGCAAATTTTATGCCTTATTGCATGCGAACAGAGCTATTCAAAGGATCACTTTCCCCTCGTGTACAGGAACATGGAATAGTCTACCAGTGTCTACGAAACAGCAGCTCACTTAATGAATTCAAAAAACTCATATCACCGCCTGAAGGGAGACGTTCAGGATACTTCTCCTGAGGTGTCAGAAAATACATTATTCATAGTGGAATTCGAACTTGTTGCAGCAATTTGAACAGTGATAAGTTTCTCAATTACATCTCCGAATCTCCATACTGTCCCTATTGTCCAACTGTTGTTGAGGACGCAGAGCACTATTTACTATTTTGCCCCTTTTATTTAGACTCTCGCAACGCTCTCATTGGAAAACTATTGGAAATTAATGTTAATTTGAACTCCGTTGATATTTCACTCTACGGCGATCCCGTTTTAGAACTTCAAATCTTTTTTCGTGACACTCGAAGATTCGACAATGAGTTTCCATCCCAGCTAGGTATTGCTTAACACATGCAGTTCATTGCGACTCTTTAGACGCGTGATTAAGTGGCGAAAGTGTAACCAATGGATGATTACAGAAATTAATATGTACATACTATTATTAAGTTTACTCTCTATGAGTGATAACTTATTGTTAATTCATATTCTTTTTTAATTCCTATTATTCTTCTCAGCAAAAGTTGCACGCGAATGTTCTCAGAAACTATACACAGCAGCATGATGAGATTTGGGCAGGGGAACAAGCTCATTGTCCTCTATGACCTTGGCTGGGTCATTTTCGACGAATTCGTTGGTAACCATGGAAACGCAAAAATAGGCGGTTTGGGAATAAATTAATAACATCTTAACCCAGACGAATTTTTTTCTAAAAAGTATGGGAGGTGTTAGAAAAATGAAGGGTCTCCATGACAACGGAAAAAAAATTACGTGTTCGCAGAATCCAGGTGAAAACGAGGCTCAAAGTTCAGATTTGTAAAGAAACCTACTTTCTAAGCACACTTTTCTTAATAATTCTGCAGTCAGTAGGTCTATAGGGCTGAAATTAACATACGTTGTGACACAATAGAGTTTGCGTATTTTGGGACAAAAACGGTTTGTCTGTAGGTGTCGCCTGGCATTTCAAAACGAGGCTAATTTTCCAAAAGTGGCCAGTTAAGGCATTTGGCGCTATATATCAATAACTATTTCAAGCTAGCTAACTGAAATTTTGGGAGTGGATAGTATGTACCGAGGCCAAAACGTTTTCGAGAACGTTTCGCCGAATTTTTCCTTAATCGTTGTGTTACCATAGCAACAAAAACAAAAAAATGGGCCAAAACAAACCTTATTTTAAATCGCTTGTTTATCGGAATCCCAGGAGCGAAATAAAGGTCAGCAATTGATAGCTCATCTTATACTCTAACAGAAAATGTAAAAAAACCCAAAACCTGTTGTCGCTAGATTTTTCTTTAGATGGGGTGAAGGAAGGTACCCTCAATTGTGGTTCAAAAGTTGGCGAAAATAAAAAAGGCTACCTTCACGTATGGCAACGGTATAAGCTACTGGCGGTCTGGACGATATACAGATGAAAAATAATACCTTGGAGCCCGTTAGGCAAGTTGGCACAAGAAGCAGGGACTTTATTCTCAGTCGCAGCTCTACAGTCGTCCTCAACACTGCCCAGGTCCATTCCTAACTGATAGAGTCGGGACGAATAGTGCTCGCACTTTCCATGCGATGTGAGGTGTTTCCACGTGGTCTGAGCACTAATGTCGGTCAGTCTCCGTAGAACAAGATCTGAAAATGTCAGGTCGCTGTCTTCAGCGGTCTGGACACAGTTCGTGTATGTCTGAAGTGCTATTGTAATGTCTAATTGGAGAATTTTCGTGAATTTTTTCCTGCCAAAAACATACTCACCGCTGATTTCTTTTCACTTTCAACTTCTGATCATTATCTAAGGTTTAAAGATAGTATCAGGATGCACCAGATACCCCCCCCCCTCCCGACGAGCCGTTACAGCCACCACCACCCACCCCCCCACCCCCCCCCACCACACACACACACTTCCCCACACCTGGGTGGCGGGCGTTTTGGATCGAAAGTTGCGAAAATGACAAAAAGCTACTTTAATGAATTGCAGATGTATAAACTACAGGTCGTATGAACGATATACAGGCAAAAAATCATACCTTGGAGCCGGTTTGTCAATTTGGCACAAAACACTGAGACTTAATGCTCAATCGCAGCTGTTCAGTCGTCTCCAACACTGCGCAGGTCCATTCCAAACTGATGGAGTTGGGACGAATAGTACTCTCATTTTCCACGCAACCCGTGGTGCTTCCACGCGGTCCGGACACTCGAATTATATGTCAAAATGTCTGTCAGGCTTCGTAGAACAAGTTCTGAAAATTTTAGGTCGCTGCCTTCAGCGATCTGGACACAGTCCGTGTGTGTAGGAAGTGCTATTTTAATGTCTAATATGCAAGTTTTCATCAATCTTTTCCCGTCAGAAAACCTACTCACCGCCAATTTCTTTTAAATTTGAACTTCTGACGATTCTCTTAGGTTTAGAGGTTGTGTTGGGATCCCTGGGTGGCGGTCTTAAAGAAGCAACTTCGATTTACTGCCAACTCTTCACCAGTCACACACAATTGTGACTTTTAAGAGGAACTACACCAGAGTGGTGGCACCACGAGTGTCTGCACCCATTCCCGACGTCTTCTTTCGTTCCGGCTTGAAAAAGACCGAATTCCAGAAATTACCTTCTCTCTTCAAAACGCTATATCTCGGCGGATTTCCATTAAATTTTCACTCATTGTTCATGAATAGTTGCTGCATCACATCCCATGAAGAGCGACACGAATTTCGCATTTCGTCATTCTGGAATTCGAAAAGATCGTAATGTTATGACCAAGTTTGCCGGAGCTTGTAGAACGAATGCTGAAAATATGGGGTCACTGCCCCGAAAACTGTGGCCACAATCTACTCTACATTGAGCGTACTGTTTTCCAAATGTTCGATACTCAACTGCTTTTAGAACTATCTCACTGCAGCAGCCATGTCATGTTGCAGTGTCTCAGTTTGTGGTCATTCCAAGTTTTGCGAGCAATGTTCAGGACATATTTTCGTGAATAAAGAGAGGAATGAGAGTGGGAACTTGAGATGATCTGCCCTGCAGTCATAATCACACCCCTCTCGTTATTATTATTATTATTATTATTACTATTATTATTATTATTATTATTATTATGTTTATTATTACTGCTATTATTCGCCGCTGGAGTGCTATGTCGGTGGTAAGATTTGAGCGCGATAGTAAAAATATTATCTATAGTAGTAGCAGTCATGATAGTGGTAGCTATAGTAGAAACGGAAGTTTGGTGTTATGGGAAGTGCAACCACTCAGTGCAGCGCCTGGTCGACCCCGGCATGGGAAATCAAATTGACAAAGATAGACCCAAGGTGCAAAAAGGACATCAATCAATCAATCACATTTCTTTTCCTTTTTTTCTTTTTTTTCTCTCTCTCTCTCGCTCTCTTTTATTGCGAAGTTAGATTTTCTTGTTTATATTTTATACATTTCTCTCATTTGTTTGTTTCGCCACTGTATTGATTTTTTGTATCATGTTAAGGGAGCGGAGGGTACACTAAGTGGAAAGCACTTGCCCTCCTATCCCAATTTGCAAATTATTTTTAGCAAATAAAAGTATGTTTAATCTATTGACTGCATGTGTGAACGTTTTAATTTCGCCCCATGTCTGAACTGCGACGTCCTGGCGTAACGTTGGCAACAGTAAGAATATGAAATTATGCAGATTCATACAGCTAGACTCGAAATATGAATTTACAATAATTTATTTGGGATTAAAGTCGATAATACTAAAAAAAATGCTCCTCAAAGTTTATTATACTTTCCTTTTTGACTCAGTATATAACTGTTTGTGTGATACAAATCAAAGTATCAAATCTTCTTGTAAGAAAGTATTTGGTTAATAGTATAAGCGAATGTATGTCATCGAATCAAATCCTGACGAATACGTCACCACTCGAGAGCAATTATTGGAAGATTGGGGTGGGGGTGGGGAGGACACACGTGGATGAGTAGTAGGAGAGCGATGGATCAGGTGACCTAGTGATGTCATGTTTGGTTGGCATGGTAGCCTGCGTGAGCGGCCATCTTGTAAAGTAATCCCCATAGTGATATGTGGTCTTAGTATGCATGCGCAGCGCATGTTGTTATGGTGATACGTGTTTCCGTCTTCCATTTTGTATCCTGGAGACCACCATCTTGGTTTCTATGGTAGCACGTGGTTGCTACATGACCCAAAACCTTCTTATAGGACAGGGGTATGTTCAGAGGATGTTTTCGATTAAATAAGAGTAATTTCCCGACTCGAAGAATTACCTATAAAGCCGACAATCCCTCGAAATCACCCAAAACGGCTTTATTTGATATGAAGTCCTCACGAATCCTACATTTTTCAATAATCAGAGCGTTCCTTTGTATGAGGGAGTCGTACTTCGTAGAATTACCTCAAACAAGCCGATAATCCCCATAAATCACCAAAATGCGCCATAAACTACCGAAACGGGCTTTAGTTGATACGGATTCCCCACGAATTCTACGTTTTTCAGTAACAGGTACGTTACTTTGTTTTATAGTAGCACGTAGTGCTATTGGACCATTCCTTTGAGAACTTTACTAGTTCGGATTTTCCCCAAACCCTCGCGTCTACCTATTGTTCGGATTCCTTTAAAATCCTCTTTATCAGACTAGATAATTCCCGATATTCACTAAAACAGCGTAGATATCCTCCATATATTTTACTTTTTCGCAGAACCAGGAGAGTTACTGATGCACTGAGAAATTCGCATCCAGTGTGAAAGAAAATTAGATACATGTACTTTTGACAAAGTTTCAATACTCAGTGGGCATAATTCTTTACTTATGTATTGCGGTTTTAACGACACTTTCAGCATCCAGTGTCATATCATGTCAGACAAACTACCGAGCAGCAGCGAGTAACAGTAGGGATGTTCGGTTGTGATATTGTGCCTTGGTTTCGGTGTCGGTGATGAAAAACGACTCGAGTCTCGGTTTCGGTTTTTATTTCTTGATATTCATCCAAACGAGGAAACTCAAAGAAATACTGAAACTGTAACCTAAGCCCTTTTTAAACTAAATATGGGTATGCAAAGTACGTCTGTACTCTAATCGCCAGCTAATGTGATTCCATGGAATTTAGCTTTACTTGAAACTGTTAATAAATTCGAGTCCAATTCTCCAAACAGAATTCGTTCACGAAAAACTATCACGCCTTTAACATTTCCCCTTGTCACTTAACGGGGCTTTAGAAGAGCTGTAGCTCTTCTCCCGGGCTTGATTAACCCCTGTGGGCGAACTTCACAACATTCCTCCCCCACATAGTATCAAAACCCGGAGAGACTTGATCACAGTGGGAGAGACGATTTGCGAAGAGAACACGGGGTTAATCGAATAACGCCATATTAACACAATATGGGTATGGATGCCGCCCAAAAACAATTTGTCCCCTTAATTGTTTTTATATTCATATCATAAGGGAAAACCACCACCACAAATACCCCTCAACATGTTTTAACTGTGAACTGGATTCACGATCCCATAAATAAAACACAAAGACAAATAAACCCCAGCGACGGTATGCGAGGAACATTCACTAAGTCATCTTATTACCTACAATTATAACTACGGCTTCAAGGACACAAAATCAAAAGCATGGGGTTTTAACCTCTCTCCCCATCTCACGACCGTACGGCACATAGGGCAAGATTTTGTTAGAGCCATGTCCGCCCACGTCTGACTGCAGACGGGATGGACCTTTTTATGAGACTGAGGGCATTCAAACGCTTTAAACTCTTTCTCAGTTATGTCCTCAAAACAAATGCAACAACGTTCGGTTGTTCCACTGGTACACTGTTCGAAATGTACAGTGGAAACACGAATTTTGTGGGCCTCGAGAGCTGTTTTTAAAAGAATGTACTGCGGTTGAACTCTTTCCCACTCGAATGTCTTTCGGACATCCCAGTGGTCTGAACTCAACTCCACAAATTCTTCTCGGGGTACATTTTGTGCATGTAGGTGCGAACGATGTAGGTTATATACCCGCCCACCGTCTAAGGGTGCTCTTAAAGAACATGATCTGTGAGTTAGTCATTATTGCCTGACACCTCCTTAGTCTGGTCTCAAATGTTGCCCAGGACCACCTGGCGTGCAGATTCCACTGGCTTAGCTTCACAGAAATTGAATCAAGCTCGTGTTCGAGTGAATTCCGCGGTGGCGAAAATGGTAATCTGTTTGGGAGGACTCTATTTGAAACATACTGGCATCACTATTAATCCAGACTTTTTGTGTAAGGATCGTTTTCATTTGTCTGTAATAGGTAATCAGATCTTTTTAGCAGATATAGCTCGGCTCCTCACTGAAGTGCTTGGTCTGCATCCTATTGGACAGCACATATGATTTTGCATGGGTTGGGTAGAATGTTATTTTTCACTTTGGACCATTAAGGGTAGGCTAAAATTGGGAACATTTAAGTGTTATTATCGGCATGGATTTTCTGTTCACGGTCTTGTCTTTATGGTTCAGAGTTATGGGTTCAGATTTTTTAAAAGTGTTTATTGACAGTAAATGTACCAGGCCCGTGATCAGAATTTATTCCATACGGGTTTTGTAAGTTACATAGGGGTAGATTAAAGTATAGATAACACCCATCGTATGTATAGTTTTTGTTTACTTAGCATGCTCTGTCATAATAGGGTTTATAGACTCAAGTATAAACCCAGGTTATGTCATGGATGCGTTTTAATTTTGCCTTATGCATTTTTGGAGTTAGCTCCCTTAACATATAATCCATTGAAATGACCGATTGTGGTAAGCAGCACCCCCAAGAGGATCATTTATCAGAATTTGTTCATCGAAAAGCTTTGGGGAAAATTTTTCAAATGCAGTGCAATGTTTTTTACTGCTGGGTTTAATGTGTTGTTGGGTTACGATTATTGTTTTCCCACCACTCCCGTCCCTTGAGTTCTGTTTGCTGCTGGGTTTGTGAGTTTCTTCTGCATAAATTCTGTTAATGTTTGACCATGGGTAAGATCTCAACATTGCAGCAATGTGTGTTGAGACAGCTGAAACTTACAGAATCGTTCGACGCGGCCTTCATCACTTTGAACTTTGGCGTGTTATGTGAGCGCCGTGAAAAATAGACTTCTTTTCTCAGCTGCTGAATTTACACAGGGTTCAGATTTGTTAAAAGTGTTTATTGACAGTAAACGTACCAGGGCCGTGCTCAGAATTTATTCCATACGGGTTTTGTAAGCTACATAGGGGTAGATTAAAGTATAGATAACAGTCATCGTATGTATAGTTTTTGTTTTCTTAGCATGCTCTGTCATAATGTCTTGACAAGTCAAGTCCCACTTCTGCATGTACTAAGTCAGGACAATTTAAAATCAGTGAAACTCAAGATCGACATTTCAGCATTAGGTGATAGGGACAAGGACAAGTGGAATCATACCAATAAACTACACCTCTTTTAAGTTCAATAGTGACAGAAATATTCTGAAAATCATAGTACAGACATCCGAACTCCTCTTCGGATGTTAAAGTATATTGAGCTTCGAAATATTTCAGCTCATTGGTATTTTGTTGAACAACACTATTTATAACTGAGGGTGTTCTGCCAGCTTGTGGACAAACTGCAGGCGGAGGCGCACCAGCCACAGTGCGTATATTGATAAGTAGCATATTCCCAAGGGAGCGGGAACACGGTGTCCATAAAGGGCGTTCGAGAAATTTCCTCCCGGTCATTCCATAGATGTTCCTTCTCCTCATCGGTTTGGCCCCTACAATGATGCTCAGTTCAAATGGCTTCATTTTCATCACTATCTACTGTTCCACTACCACTTCAGGCATTCATTGTACAACAACTGAAAACACAAATAATATTGTTTAATCGTTATGTTGTTATTATTGTAAGTCAATATTTGTTAGAATATTGGGTTCTCGAGTTTCTAAATTTACATACACTTCTCCAGTGATTGCATCATAGATCACAGATGGATACAGCTGTGACTGAGATGAGGATTTTGTAGGTTTGTCCTGTCTCTTCTTTGTCATTCTGTCTTTGGTTATTTGTCACAGAATTGTCACTATTTTGTCAGAAGGTGTTGCTGTTGGCATTGAAATGTTTGGCGGTGGTCCCATAGTCGTATATATAGGATCGTTTTCGTCAGTATTAAATGCAACATTAGACATTCCACATACATCAGCAGAAAAATTAGGTTTTTTATTCCGTTTATTCTTATATCATAAGATTACATTACTTAACTTAATATGGCCTTGTTCCCTAATACATTGTATAAGTAGGTAAATCCCTAGTATATGTAACACACATCCAACAAAATATGCCCATTCGGCACCTCGAATGGTTCAACCGGGGCTAACTGCATCTCATTTAATTCTTGTAAAGGGTGTTGCAATGATTTCGGAATTGCAAAGTTAGTTATATTCACCTTGTTAAACACAGGTTGCCATATTTATTGTTGAGTCAACGAGAAATTTGGCAAGACTGTCGTAGACACTAGATAATACATAATATTATCTCAGCGATGAAAATAACTAATTAGTAATAGTTGGTCGGTAGTTGCAATACATAAAGGATTCAATTCTAGTATACTGTTTGGTGGCACAATTCGGCGTGGTTTAGGAATCTTATGTCTTGGACAGTTGATGGAGAATCGCAATTGTATGTCAGTAGTAATATATCAAAGTCCTCCTTCAATACGTGTTGCAAAAGGTAAGACTATAATCAGTTTTATATCAGTTGTACATAACTTCTTTATCTCAGACTTCATATTGAGAAATAATGCTAAGAGGCAACTAGAGGTAGTATGTACCGTTCTCACTGATGCCACTAAAGGACAAAATAGTTTCTTGTCATCGGTACATTTATCATGACCTAATTCTGGTATATATCATGTTCTTTGTTTGTCTACAATCAACGCATTGGCTTCTAATCAATATATGGCTACTAGTTTGTTTGCAGTTTTTGATGCTTTCTGACTTACATTTACGAATGGGACGGGCAAAGCTTGCAATTTAAAAATCTCAAACTGCAAATTTATATTAATCAACAGAATTTTCACTAGAATAACTGAATTATCATCAAGAAATACTGCTGCAGTTGTTAACAAATGATAGTGTTGCCATAATTATGTTAGAATTTTTAATGGAAGTTTGATGTTGTCGTCATGCATGTCTTGAATACTCGTTAATACCGAAGTTAACAATGTAGGATTTATGACTCTTGATGATAATTTCTCATCTGTTCATGAAGATCATCCATATATGTTTCTGCTGCTAATAACATTAATTCAATTCGACTTAACACTGTTTCAAGTTGGTGGAATGAATGTATAAAATGCTCTAAAAGTGTTAACTAATTTTCATGATCTTGTAATACACGATCTACCTATTCACGCAAAATAGATAATACTCATGATATATTTACCATAAATTTTCGATTCTCTTGCATGGCATGATACGTTAATTTAATTAAACTCAAACTTTGTTTTTTGTATGTGTTGCACCATTGCTTGATTCAAAGACAATCATCTTAAATTTTCCTTCATCGCCTTTAAATCAGAGTCAGTTACTGTTCCAAATAGTAAACCTAATCCTTCACCTATAAAATTTGAAAAACCTCACCTATTTTGCATTGAGTGTGCCCTTTTAACTTGCGATAATCGCCCATGTGCACTTTTACTCATTTGAAATGATTGTTGATAAACCTGACCTTCAGGTCTAAATTCACTATTATTGAATGTAACGCAAGATTAAAAGTATGGTTTACAGTATTATTTCTTTCAAATATTCTCAAGAATTTTCATCGATTTCCTGGTAAAAATGATTCACAAAATATACATTATTGTCAACCCTTTGCATATAGTGAATGAATGGCACCACTTCAGATACATATACGGTGTTCCAGTCACTGTTAACCATATAAATTTCTTTTACTTTTGTAAAGATGACATTGTTTCAGATTATTGTACTACCGTTAACTGTTATAATCAACAGACTTCCAAATAAGTACCAAGTTGACATCTTGCTCCTACAATGAGAAGGAAGGCATGGATTAGAGTCACAAGTGATTCTCAATACTGAGAGTTCCAAATATTCTCTTTCATTTCATGGCTGACCAGTAAAACGCAAGAAGTCTTTTCTAACACAGGAGAACTGCCAAGCCGGTTGTGCAGACCAGCAAACAACTCCTCCATGTTACATTTTCTAGCAAACTAAAAGTCAGTTTAATTTTGTCTCTCACGACACACATCTTATCATCCTCCATAGTCATATAGCACATTAAACTATTTTGTTTTTATGTTCACTCCTGTGTACTCTGAGGTTTATAGTGTAATCATTGAGTTTCATGCCACCCATCTTCTCGAAGGGTGGCTCCAATTTTATCAACCAGATTACCTATCTTTACACCATTTGTAGGTTGTACAGACGAGTGTATGGTAGATGGTTTCATTTTAACTTTGTTTCTTTGATTTATACTACAATCAGAGAAACATTCTGATGTGGATTCTGAGTCAGATTGAATTTTTAACATATCTACTTCCATTGACTCATCAGCTACTTCCATCAGTACATCTGGCGATGTAGCAGCTTGGGCAGTTTGTTTATGCTCATGGAAGCATCGTAATTGCTGATGTAATTCTTTCATAGGGACTCCTAATTTACCTCTTCTCCTCCCATCTCTGTACATGACTGGATCTCCCACATTAAATTGAATTTGTTTGGCTTTGATGTCCCCAAGACGCTTTTGCTTATCTACTCTTTTCGTTTGAGTAGCTTGTTGTTGCACAAATGTTTTATGTTTTTCCTGTAAAGCTATCTTGTGAGCTTCCTCTCCCAAAATATTTTGCTCTAAGTTGTAACACTGTATCTAATGGTAAAACCACATCCCTGGTATATAAAAGGTAATAGAGTGAGAACCCTGAGGACTCACTTCCGTTAGACCTAATAGCTGCCAGCGACTGGTTTAGAAATAAATCCCATGTCTTCAACTCTTTGAGACATCTTGGCCAAAACATAATTCAAAGTTCGGTGAAATCTTTTGACTTTACCATTTGGCTGAGGATGGTAGTATAAAGTTGTTACATGATGTATCTTTAAATACTCAGTCAGATATTTCATGATCTCATTACAATTCTCAGAACCGTTGTCAGTAAACAGTTCAAGTGGACAACAAATCTCAGAAAAAATTGATCAATTAACACATTTGCAACTGTTTCTGCATTTTTATCAGGTACTGGGAATGCTTCAGACCAGCCAGAATATTTTTCAATAAAAGTAACTATGTACTTATTCCCAGATAGGGTAGTTGGAAAAGATCCAGCAAAACAACCTTTGCAGATGGGTATGGTGGTCTATCTCCTTCTTGCATATGTAAAGTAACCTTTTTAGTGTTTCTTGCCCTACAGGTAAGACATTTTTCTAGATACTTGTTGACATTTTTATATAGGTCAGGCCAATAATACTTTCTACTAATGTTCCCGAACACTTTATCTATTCTCAAATGTCCTTAGTCATCATGGTATTGTCTAAGTACTTCCCTCTGTAAATGTTCAGGAATATATAACCTCGCCCTTGGGTTATCATTGGTGGCACTTGTATAATATAGTATTCCACTTATCATCAAGTATCTACTACTTATTTTGGCTGGGGTATTACCCCCGAACACTTTATCTATTCCCAAATGTCCTTAGTCATCATGGTATTGTCTAAGTACTTCCCTCTGTAAATGTTCAGGAATATATAACCTCGCCCCTGGGTTATCATTGGTAGCACTTGTATAATATAGTATTCCACTTATCATCAAGTATCTACTACTTATTTTGGCTGGGGTATTACCACTCCAGTATTCCTTTTGAATTTCCATTAGTTTCTTACCTTTTTCTTGCTCCTGTTTTATATCTAAATCTTTATAGTTTATTTCTTGGGGTTCCATAGGTGAACCTTCATTCTCAGTATTTACAGGTGCATCCTGTTTTTGGTTATTTTTATCACTGTTTATTATTCCCACATGTAATATTTTATAAATTTCCACATTATCCATGTGATAATCTGGATCTGCATTTGCAATACCTTCATGTTGTCTCAAAAGTAAGTCAGCACAGGTGTTTTGTTTTCAGGTAAATATTCAATCTTACGGTTATATTTAGCTATTTTCAAAGCCCACCATTGAACTTTTGCATCGTTCTGTGGTCGTTTCAGCATATATTGTAATGGAGCATGGTCTGTTTTAATAACAAACTCGCCTCCATGCAAATACTTGTAGAACTTATCGAAAGCATAAGATATGGTAAAAACTTCCTTTTCAAAGGTTGCCCATTTCTGTCGAGTGTCACCTAATTTGTTGACAGAAATACAATTGGTTTTTTATCAGGTACACCTGGAATTTGACCTTCCTCACCTACACAAGGTTGAGTTAAACCTGCTTCAACACATGAATGACAAATGTCTGTATATAAGACATATGGTTTTCATGGGTTAGGATATGAAAGATGTGCTACTTGCATCAAACTTTCCTTCAGGTATTCAAATGATTTTTGATGAGCCTCTTTCCACTGAAATCTAGCATGCTTTTTTTGTAAGTCCTATCAATGGCTGTGGAATTTCACTAAAGTTTGGTATGAATCTCCAATAATATGACACCATTCCCATGAAACTTCGAACTTTGGTCACTGTTTTTGGAGGTACTAGTTTTCTTATGGTCTCGACCATTGTGGGTTCTGGTTTGATACCATCTTGACTAATTACAAAACCAAGATAAGATGTTTAACTTTGAAAGAATGTACAATTTTTAGCTTTTAATTTCAACTTGTGTTGCCTTTTAAATACTTGCTGAATATTCTCAATATGTGACTTTTCGTCTTTACTAAAAAACAAAACATCATCTAAATATGCAAGGGAAAATGCCTGGAGACCGCTGTTGATACTTAAAGGGAACATTGACCAGTCCAAATGCCATGACATTGAACTCATATAACTTTTTATGACATGTAAATGCTATCTTAGGTCTATCAGCGTCATCCATCTTGACTTTCCAATAACCTGACTTCATATCAAGAGTTATATGTACATCCATTAAGTAGGGTAAAAATATCATCAATCAATGGAAGTGGCCAGCATCATGACCTGATTAAGCTTGTGGAAATTCACTTAAAAATGCTTAGAGCAATCTTTCTTGTCCACTAAAAGACAAGGAAACTCCACGCACTATTTGAGTGGCAAATAATTCCTGCTTCAAGCATTTCTTGGATGGTATCATCCATTATTTTCCTTTCGTAAGTGGTACCCTATAAGGTCGACTCTTGATAGGCTTAGGCTTATCAATCTTCATGGTGACTGTGTCTGTTTAGGCCAAAGCCTTGTCTGTCTGTGCAAACAAGTCTCTATTTTCATTAATTAATTTCATAGTTATGTCAATTTTATCAACTGGAGCTTTAATATCTTTGTCACTAAGTTGCACTTTCTGTTTAGGCTCATCAGAGTTGTTCAAAATATATTTCGCATCAAATAAGTTTTCCTCCTGTTCTGCAGATTCTTATTTTCCAACAATACAGCTTCTCTTTAATTATAATGTTTATTAGTGCTATTCACTAACACCACAGGAATATGTCCCTCATTGTTACTCACTACACTATTACTAACAAGTAAACCTGGTTGCGCTGCTATATACCCTTGCTATAAACCTTGATGCTCTAAAAATTCAGAGTCAAAAGTTGATGGGGCCCATATGGCCTTGGCTGTACAAACACAAGTGGTCTGAGGTTTAAGTTCATTTGATTCACCAATCTAGTCAAATAACTAACATGTAAGTCTTTCACAATAGGTATAAGCTGCACCTGTAATTTTAATTTTCTGAGTTCAAAGTAAATGTTTACTCCATTATCATTGATCAAATCTAAACCAAGTAATACACTTCGAGTAAGTTCACCTAAGACTAAGAACTCATGCACCTGAGAAATTCCATTAATTAACTGAGTCTAACATCATTTCCTGTTACCACCTCAATTCGAGGTAAAGTATTTCTATCCCCCAATAACCTTGGCCTATGCCCCAAAAGTTTCTAAAATTTTGTACTGATGCAAGAGATTTGACCTTCAGAATCTAACAAAGCTCTTACTAATTGCCTTCCTACATTAACCATAACACTATCCAATGATTAATGGTAACTGTTTTTGAACAAGGCTGCTTTGGTTGTTTATTGTGACTTTCTGTTGCTGGAGGAAATTGTTTTGACTGACTTCCTGTTCCTACAGGAAGTTGTTTTGGTTTCACTTCCTGTATGTCTTGTTTACTGTTATTATTCCCAGTTACTTTCTGTTTCAGTTTCTAAAAAACTTCCTGTTTCATTTTCAATCTATTTTCATCAATTACTTCCTGTTTAATTTTCTGCTTCCCAGGGTTATTCCCCTGGGGTTTTGATTTTTGTTTTACTAGATTCTGTTTTTCTACATTTTTCTTAGTTTGTATTTCAGTTGGACAGTTTAAGGGAGATTCCCTATTTAGTGGGTGATTTCTGAGGTATGTTTCATATCAATAACCATTTTTCTTCCTATTTTCAAGTTCTATTTTAGTAAATTTTCTCTCTGGTAAAATTCGGATGCAATCCTTTGCAAAATGCCCCCTCTCTGGGCATCTGTCACACTTTTTAATACCCTTATAATATTGAGTATAATGGTCCATACTTACGTATTTTTCACACACTTTATTGAGATTCCAAGGGTTAATTTCTTTTGGTTCCATAATCTGATTATCTGAATTGTTCCTTGGTCTGCCAGTCGGCTCTAGAACAGGTTTTGGGTTTTCCTGCTGACACTCTCAAATTAATTGCAAGAAAATATTTTTTTGTGAATATATGTTCCTATTACTTATTATCAAGCAACAAGCTAATGAATATTCTATAAAGCCACCAATCTGATGTTTGACACTTTTATCAGAGCTGTTATGGAGGCCGCCAGTCTGATGTTTGACACTTTTATCAGAGCTGTTATGGAGGCTTCTGGAACTCAACATGTTGATTATGGCAGGTTTTTTTTTATTCACGATAAATTAAGTGTTATAGTTGGAAGTAAGAAGCATGAAAGGTCCAGAACTTAAAGTCTAAAAAGAATATGTTTTGCAATGTAATATGATTTTTGCAGATACACTTATTTGGAGGGTTACCTATCTGATAGTGTTTGGAACATGTGTGTCGCCAGGAGCTTCCAAAAGAAAAAAAGAGTTAAACTTTGATGAAAAAGGCATGTGCCTTGAGTGCCGGAGTTAGAGACATCCAATGGAGGGAGCACTCACCCCCACAAATTTTTTTATCAAATGGAGCTCACTTGTCACCTTTTGGAGATTACTTTGTGTACTGCATTCTTGAAAAAATATGTGAACACCTATGACCTACTGGATGTGCGCTCTGATCTCAATATGCCCAAAAGCCTCTTTTGGAAAAGTACATGCAATAATAGTTATATAGGGTTGATTTGATGTGTTTTGAATAACAATGCACTTTTATGTACATTTGATGGTTTATTGCAGTGACAGGTTACAGTTACTCTTATTTCTTCTCCAACAGATGTCATGAGTGTGTTGGTGTCCAAGAGTAAACGGAGCTATGTTACTTATTGATAAACCAGACAAATTTAACAATTTAATCACTATCAAATTGATGCATGGGATAAAAGGGGTTACAGTGCAAGAGGTTTGTAAATATATTTATTCAACTACAATGACTTTGCAGTGCATTCTACATAGGAGAATATCATAGTTTCTTTCTAAACCACCACAGTGACACATACATCTTCATATTTATGAAATAATCAAAATGTTACACTTACAGTTTTTGTTGACTTTTTGCTGAATTTTTCCACCAAATCGCCGAATTTTCCACCAATTCAGACGTTTACTTCACCACTACGCATGTTGCACATTTTAACACAGGTTTTATGTGCAATTACTACATGCTTTTTGGTTCCACCAGTGCGCACTGTTTTTACCCCACTGGAATGGATTTTGGGCTAGCTCTTGGAGTTGGTAGCTCTAGGTAGCTATTGATGTGAGCTCGGATCTTGGAGTTGGTAGCTCAAGGTAGCTAATGATGTGAGGTCAGATATTGGAGTTGGTAGCTCTAGGTAGCTATTGACATGAGCTCGGATCTTGGAGTTGGTAGCTCTAGGTAGCTATTATCGTTCATCACGGGTACATGGCTACCGGTACTGAATTTGACAGTATCTGCAGACTCAGCACCATAGAAAGCTGGTCTGTAACGAAGTACCTTTGGATCTATGACTGTAGGTTAGGCTGTTTGTTGTGTAGCTGATAGAACCGCCAAGTTCCTCCACCCCGTGGCAGTTAAAATGTTTCTTACAGATGAACCTTGGATGCATGTTGCAGATAATGTTCAGCTCTCTGTAAACTCACGAATCTTGTTATGCATAAAAGAATCTAACTCAACGAGCGTTTTCTATTTCTATAACTTTAATTAAACTAAGTAAACAAACGTGACTGGCCATGTCTCTCCTGGTGTATTATATAACTTATAATAAAATAAAATCAAACATCAAAGTTCATACCTTAATACGAGGCGGCATCCATTTAAGAAGTCCTTCAGCAAGATAACGTGCGAGACAAGATGGCTCGATCACCCAGAAAACAGTGCTTATATTCACCAATTTTCTCACGCAATACCTAATCACGTGACTACCAGTCAGTGGAATTTTAAGGAAAATCCCCTGACATGGCGGTCGCCATTTCGTGTACTCTTATACTGCCATGCAGACTGTCTGTGTTTTACATGCAAGTAGTATTCTGCCGGGTACCAGTTAACCGGCGGAGTGGCCTAGTGGATTTCATAATTTGCAACTCAGCATCACCTGATATCTGGTGATGTTCCCTTAGGTGCAGGTTATGATTAATGACAGTTCGAATACTACCATCCCAGTAACTACTGCAGAATGTTATTGCACTATCTATCAACAAATCCCACAATGTTACTGCTTGTTGAAATGTTGGCCTGCAAAGGTATGCCTAATATTGTCAACAGAACATCTGGCTTCCACTCAAATGTGAGTACACAAAGTACGTCTGTACTCTGAATGCCAGTTACTGTGATTCCATGAAATTTAGCTTTACTTGAAACTGTTAATAATTTTGAGTCCAATTCTCCAAACAGAATTCGTTCATGAAAAACTATCATGACTCTAACATTTCCCTTAACACTTAACGTGGCTTTAGAAGAGCTGTAGCTCTTCTCTCGAGCTTGATTAATCCCTGTGGGCGAACTTCGCAACAACAAACAGCATGGACGTTAATAATACATTAAATGAGCAGTTAGACAATATTGGAATAGAGAGTAGAAAATAAAAACATAAAGTCATATACATTATGGATGTGTGGTGATATATTCTTTGGAGACGCCATAACCAGATTGTCTGTCTTCCTAGCATCTCCATGTTATTGTCTTGGCTACTATTTCGGAGAGCAGGATTTCAGCTGCTGTCACAATCCCTGTTCAACTATTAAAGTGAGTATTTGAAAATTCAGACTCAGAGTTCAGATGAATTATTGCAATAACGGACAAACCAAGGTTGGCTACATGCGAACACATTTCCATCAAACCAAAACCTCAGGGACTCGTACACCAATCAATACACAGGACACACTTTCAAATGCCAACCCAATATTAGAAAAGATATTGTATTGACATTCGACAATGTACCCCCTATACCGATCAAACCACGAAACGAGCACATTTCTAACAGGTATTATGCAATTGGAAACCAGACTTCAAGAAGTCAGTGGGTTTAGCTGGATATAACCTAAAGTTTTGCCTGGTGAATGAGATAGATTCCTCCTTTGACAGAGGATGCGGCCTTTACCAAATGAACTACATATTTGTACTTGTTTTATGGCGTAATGGCCAAGAAATAGGGATCTATTTCTCTGCAATCTACCGTTTGAAATTGTTTATAGATTTGAGTTATTGTGTGTACAATCTGGACACTGTCTGTTCGCAAATGTCGATGTTAGGGAATAGTTTGCAATAAATTGTTTGGTAAGTGTACTTTTGAACAAGGACCTGGGGTTAACGTTTTGAGATTGTTTTCTATTCCATTCCAAATTTTCTGGAAATTATGTTTAGGGAGATTAGCCGAAAATGGGGTTCTGGCCTTAGACTCTCGTATTTGTCCAGTGTGTCTTGTATGCATACCATGGGGGTATGTTTATTAAACATGTTATCAATGGATTGAGGAAGATTCTTGTTTTACCAGTCATACATAAATAATAAGACGTTTAGTTTATAAATATTTTGGAATTTCAATATTCCATGTATTATGAATAAAGGATCAGTGTGGCTGTTGAATTTCTTGCGGTTAATTGTACGCATGGCGCGTTTCTGTAATTGGGCTAGTTTGCCAGTGGCGGGGCATTACCTCAGATTTGGATTGCATACAATAGGTGACTATGGAAAAATGCGTAGGATAGTGTTTTAAGAGCGTCTTTCGGGAGGATGTTTTTTTACCGTATTTAAGCAATATATTGCACAATCGATTTTTGAGCATGCACTCAATATATGGGTTTTAAATTTTAAGTTTTCATCAAGGTGTACCCCTAAAAATTTAATTGTTTTTCAGTCTTAGTATTTCCCACTACTGTCATTTCTTTATCGTTAAGATATAAATTTATATGACTGGCATTAAATAGGTTGTTTTGTGGATGTACTATAATAATTTTAGACTTTTTAACATTTATCTGTAGCTTATTGCAATGACTCCAATCAAATACGTTGGCCAGTTCAGCTTTTACTTTGGAATGTAACAGTTGTATATCTTGCTGAGACGTGAGCAGCGTGGTGTCATTCGCAAAGGGTAGAAGATTTAATGATGTGTAGTGACAAATGCCGTTCACATAGATAATGAATAAAGCAGAACAAGTACTGATCCTTGTGGTACTCCACAACTGATTCTTAACTGTTGAGACTGATATTAGTAGTATTGCACAAATTGTCTTCTGTTGGACAAGTAGCTACGAAACCAGTTGTTACAAATTCCCCAGATCCCATAAAATTCTATTTTCGTAAGTAGAGTTTCATGGTTGATTGTGCCGAATACTTTTGAAAGGTCGATAAACAAGGCTGAGGTAAAGTCTTTTGAAGGTTTGTCATTGCTTTCAGCGACACAGTGGATAGTTGAGTGATTTTTACGAAATCCAAATTGATGTTTATAAAGGGCATTAAATTCTGTTAGGAAGTTTGTTAATCTCGTGCACATGATACGTTCAAGTAGCTTGGAGAAGACGGGAAAATACTTATTGGTCTTTTGTTACCAAGCTCTTGATCCTTACCTTCTTTCAAGATTGGGACAGCCTTGGCTATTTTCATGTTATCGGGAACTATTCCACTCATGAACGATTGGTTAAATATGTGGCAAAGGGGTTATGCGACTTCGGATATCGTTTCTTTCAGGATTTGGCTAGAAATGTTGTTGAGGTCACTGCTAGTTTTCAACACGATTTTATTAGTTGTAAGAATAATTTCTTGCTCTGTGGTTGGATCAACAAAAGAAGTTGACTATTGGAGTCCCATAGCCCTTTGTCATCCGCGAATTGTTTCTGGGCGATGTTAAGGTCATTTAAAAAAGTAATGTAGAGGGTAGGGCTCAGGACGGACCCTTGGGGGTACCAGCATCCGGGGAACACTATCGGACATTTCATTGCTGATCTTTACTTTGAATTTTCGATCATTAAGGGGGAGGAGAGAGGTCTTAATAGTGGGGAAAACTGTGGTGGTCGGCTTACAATCCGGTTTAAATAATTGCTCACCCATTAAGCTTCATTTCGCCTAATAGTAACCACTTTGTTTGGAATAAATTGTGATGCCAGGTCGAGAATATTGTTACAAAACATCTCAAATAATAATATCCAAATCAACTTGTGAAAGGATTGCGTCCCATTGGGTACCTGACAGAGCGTTATTGAGTCCTTCGAAATTGCCGTCATAGTGTAGCCAAATTTTGCGTTTGAAGCTTTTGTGGGTTATTTTCGGAAAATTCATATCGTATCGTATGTTCTTTTCGGAAAATTCATATCGTAACTGACTCACTAACCGCAAATAAGGCAAGTAGTGTCTCGGACGATTCTGTGAAGTACGTGGGTTCAGATACAACTTATGTGAGATGAAAATAATCGGCAACATCGTTAAATTTACCCTTATTTGGGGGTGGGGGGGGGGGGGGTGGGGGTAATGTCATTGAAATCACCAGTAACAATTATATTCCTGAGTCGCAAGATTTCTCAATTGATGCAATAATCATAACCCATAGTTCCACGCTGCTATTAGGCGGTCGATAGAAAACCCCAAGCAAGAATGTCTTGGACGTAATATAAACTTCGACCCATGTACATTCTAGTGTATGCACTTCGAGGTCGGGTCTTAGCTTAAATGGGATCCCAGCTTTAATATATATTATACCCCTTCCGAATTAGTGTCTTCGAGATGTTACCTTAGCCGAATGGTATGGATTCTTTCGAATACCTTACAAATGCAGCTAAGGAGACTGATAGGACGATAGTTTGCTGGATTGGAGAGATCATTATCTGGTTTTGGTATCATGACACCTACAGCTGATTTCCAGCATATAGGAAAGTAGCCATGGGGAAGACACGTGTTGTATAGAGTTGTAAGCCTAGAAATGAAGAGGTCGGAGCTTTGTTTTGGAATCTTGTAACTAATTTCATCTTCCCACGGTGAGGAAGAGCTTTTGCTATTTTTGATGACATTGACTGTTTCGTCATTTGTGATAGGCGTGGCGAGGTGATGCTGGATCAGGGTCAAAATAAGGGTCGCGGTAAATTTGCGGATAGCTGTTAACAAATTCGTCAATCGCGTTTATAATCGTATCAGTATTTTCGGGCTCTCCGTGGGGCGGTGGGTTTTTCTGAGAAGATCGGCGAAGGTTTCGACATTTCCCTTTTTGCTTGCAGCGGGTTCACTGTCTTCTCTCTTTTTACTTTTTTTGCCAGTTGACACCTTAAAGGTGTTCCAGAATGTTTTGGCTTCATTGGTCCCATTAAGTTTGGATGTGACCTGTTCCCAGTTGTTTTGGTGTTCGGCCTTAAGAGCTTGCTTTACCTCACCATGAAGCTGATTGTATGTTGGTTTTCTTTAGTTCCAGTCGCTTACTGGGATCGTTTTTGGACTTGAGTGCGCGGAGGGCCTTTCGCTTGGTTTTAATATACAGAATTGTGGCCGCACTTCTTCTGTGGGGCATAATTCATTAAGGGAGGAGTTTATTATATTACTGACACTAAGGCATTGGGTCCCTATGTCGGTAGCGCTGGAGGGGGTGTTGGAGGGTAGCTTGGCGTCAATAATATCGCGGTATAGGTCCCAGTTCATTTTGGTGAGATTCCTTCTTCGTCACACCCCGTGATCACTCTGTAATATATGGGTCCACCACTTCGCCTATCGGGACTAATTACAGATGAATGGGAAAACCAGGCTCCAAACAGAACGCCGACGACATGCATCAACGGATAGCAGCGAGTGGTGCAGCGATATAATATAGATCGCAAACTCGACCAATAAACAAAAAAAAAAATGTTTGAAAATACAACACCATTATTCCATTTCGCTGACGTTACTACGTTCATTTTTATTTTTCTTACAAGAAATGCCCCATGAATCTAGCATTTAAGAGAGCGGATAATAAATACATTTCTTCTACTTAAAACCCGACCAATGAAACTGAGGCCCGAACTGTTCCGTAAAGAATTTTTCTTTCCTTCCTTATTGTTTTCGTTCCCTGTTGTTTGATTGACTGGTGATGTACGCTGGCCACATCCCTCCTCCGAATTTGCTATTGAAAACAATAAAAATGTGCGTGAAGGTGTGTGTGTGGGGGTGTGTGAATAGATTTATTTTTTTATTAGAGTGGGGACACTCGAGGAAGCAGGTTGGACAGACAGGGAAGTGGGATAAAAGCCTGTTTTACGAGGGTCGACGCTCTTCTGTAGTGCAACCCTTGCCCACGAGCCTCATTCTGTAAAATGTCGCTGAACGTTGTGTGAAGCCAACAGGGCATGTTTTAAGGCATTTTCAATTGCCGCACACTTGGCATTTTTTCTTAGTTTGAAATACACTGTGGGTGAATGTACATGTAGGTGGATGTACAGTAGAAGTGGGTTTAAAGGAAGACATTGTTGCGCAACAAATAAACATTATAAAAAGGAAACATGTTAACAAATTAAGAAGCCCCAACAGCATGGGAATATTGCCTTTATTCCCACTGTAGTGCTTGCATTAGGCCACCTATACGTTTTCTATGGGATTTTTACGGTGATCATGGGTATGAATCAGTGACGTAGGCAGGGGGCTGAGGGTGCACCCCCCCCCCCCCCAAATAAAATAAACATGACCCCCCACCCCCCAAGTAAACCCATGTAACGAACATCAAGCAAGAAATTTTAGCCGACTGAGGGCATACAGCTCACGTTATCTTGATTAACTGGATCACGCCACCCAATCTGAGATATATGAGATTGTTTAACCCTTTAGCCAACGTAACGACCAAAACCGGCCAGCGAGTTTCTCAAAAATCGCCAATGAATTTTTATTATTTTTTCATTTTTTGTCTCAAAAACATAGGTTATGACCCCTCGTTGGAACGAGCTCGTCGAGCTCGTTCCAACGAGGGGTCATAACCTATGTTTTTGAGACAAAAATTGAAAAAAAATAGTTATTCAAGAATTTTTTTTGCCAAGTGTCGTCTGCTTTTCATGTTAGGTAAAGGGTTAAACTTAGCATGGAAGTGGCAGGGGAGATTATAGAAAGGACATAGGAAATGAGACACATAGAAGATAAAAGAAAGGAACTTACAGATCGGATGCATAAATTCCACCATAATATTTGAAAGACAGGCAATTTCAAGGGAGCAGCCTAAAAAAATAAGGGGACAATAGCCCACGTGCGAATGCGAATGAAGGTGAGCATGGACTTAAGCTGCAGGTATTGCACGAAGCAAACTCATACTAAATATGCACGAGAGGCGGGGTCATTTTAACCTCCCACTTGGTAATATGAAGTCATGTACTATCTCAAAGATAAGACTATTTTCATCGTTACACAGAAGCTCAGAGCCAAAAAGAAGCATATCATATATATATCAGGTGTAAATGGAAGTACACTGATCGTATTATTGCGAGCATTTGTAAACATGGGAGAGTTATTTATTTATTGGTGTTTAAGGTCACATACTTCTGCGCAATGGCTAATCGTAACCACAAACACGGGACAGTATAAGAGAAAGTGTTCAGATGTCTCGCGCTCACCGGAAGCGCAGACCCAACGAAAACTCGTCTTACTACTTGTTGGAGACTCCCCTATAACTTTTCCAACAAGAAAATGGTGTAGGCTTATATTGTGCCCCTTGTGTATACAATGCTTCATAAACTAACCAATTGATTCTCGGCACGGGCTCATAAGTTCATTTAAAATGGGCTTAGCTGGGACTTCCTATTGAGGGAGGGAGGGGGGGGGGGGGGCGATGTGTGTCACAGGCATGACCAGATGCCGTGAACCTGGGGCGGGTGTGTGTGTATGGCCCTCTAGTTGGCGGATTTCGGGGGCTCCTCCGTGCCACGACAGATGAGAGGGCCATACCCGCTCTCAACGCCTCAGACCTACGGTAATGTCCTCCCGTTATTGGGTGTTCGTGAGGAGGCTCCACGAGATAATTTTTAAAATTCAATACCGTGGGAGTGAATCTGGGACGCTCTACTGCTTTGGTTTTCTCGTTTTAAAGGGGTGGGCACATATTACTCCTTGTTGAAACGAACATGCCCCCAAACATCAAACTGCAACTTATACAAGCTCACTGCTACGAGATCTAACGTATCAAATGGTCTGTATGAAATAAAAAGGCACTTACCGAGGAATTGTCATAGATCTATAATCTTCAGCTGCCAGAAAATGAATACACTGATCCCACAATCAAGCGTTGTTCGAATTATCCGACTGTGTACGATTCCTCTCGTCGCTTGCCCGATCAACTAGGGATATACCATTAAACTCTGGTGTTGCTATGAACAGACTCACTTAGTGATCTTGATGGCCATGAAGCAGCTTGAGGGCTCTCACTTGCCACATGCTATTAGGTTTCCATAATTTGACACGCGGTTCGTTCACTCCAATGATAAAAACTTATAACCAGGTCGACCATACTCCGACATATGTATGATCACCAGCGCCAGCTTGCGAAATAATTTGGCCCATTAGAATATTGCTCTTCATTAACTCTTTGCATGCTGTTGGCGGATATTCCTGCCCAGCACAGGGTTTCTCTTGTTACTGAAATAAGTATATGTTGGGCACATTTAATCATATTTGCCCCAAGTTAATTGAATGGATTTTTTTCTCCAATGATTTCTTGTGTTACATTTATATTAATTTTTCATCAAATCTAGTCATGGCTGCTTTAAAGCAGCCATGACTAGATTTGATGAAAAATATCCAGAAAATACTCAGCAGGTTAAGAGTTAAAGTGCTATACGCGTAGTAAACAGCTGACCCTAGGTTGGGAGGTGGTTTGTTGTCGATTACTCGATGTCACCAAGAACCAAAATCAGACAATAATCTGACTTTGGTTGTAGTCCATTCGTACTAGTGATCAATTATGTGTAACATTCAAATCTGGGTATAATGAAATGTCCATGGACATAATGTCTATTAAAATAATAGCTGTGAATCATGTAATCAAAAATTATAGCACTGTAAAAATGAAGTGGACGCCTTAAACAGTGTTTTCATTCAAATTGATATGAAGAGCTTTTATTTTTGTGTGTAAAGCTTTCTAACAAAGGTTTTGAGGTACGAATAGATTAGAAACTGAACATTTTGGAACAGATAAGTAAGTAAGTAATAACTTAATTTGCAAAAGACATTATAATACATGTTTATAACATAATTGCCCAAGAAACAACAAATAGTATTAATAATATATCACATCTACAGGCCTGGCCTTTTGAAAAATCCAGGGGAGCCGCTACGGCTCCCCTAAATCTGTATTCCACACTTATATTAATTATACACAGTTTTTAATAAGGGAATTGAAAGTTTGAGGAGAGCCATTACAGTTTAAGGAGGGCAATTATGGCCCTCCCCAATATGATTTGAGGGGAGCCAAGGAGAGCCGGAGCAATAGCTCTCCTCAAACGGCCAGGCCTGCATCTAGGATTTATGAAGCTACATATTTGTCTTCTGCAGGGAGGTGACATAGCCAGCTGGCTGTATTACTATCACCCACCTCTGGGAAAGGGAAAATGTAGAGCATAGAAAGACAAAAAAGTGGGAGATAAAAAAGCAACGAATGAGGGAAAAAGTGAAGAGAGAGAGAGAGAGAGAGAGAGAGAGAGAGAGAGAGAGAGAGAGAGAGAGAGAGAATCAGCCGCAACTGAAAATAACATGTATAGTGGAAAAAATAAAGTAAAATATAAATATGTAAGGAATGAGCTCTGCAGTCCTGGTGATAAGTGGAATTTGGTTTCATTCTTGCACTGAGAAAGGGGGCACACATGGGAATGTGATATTTTGCCCTGAGCCAGCTTAGAGGTTTGAGTTCCTCGTCGGCAGTTTGTTTTCTGGAGTTTTCAAGAATCAACCCTAATTAATAAGGACTTAACGGACTTATTTCAGTGAGTCTGTTGTGTCGCGGGAGTCGGTACTTTCCGACATTCATGGCATGATCTGTTACTGCATTTGACAGAGGCTTCATACGAGCCTAGAAACGTGTTGGTCATCTTTTTGTTAAACTGTGCTCGTGGTAAATTTCGAACCAGTGGGTCAATGTCATTCCACATTTTTGGAAATGTGTGTAAGGGGAGATTTGTCATGGAAAGTGGAAATAAGGTACTGGATAGATAACCATTAAAACAATGGACATCATGTTCTCCTTATTACTAATACCATTTGAACCTTGACATCATTTCCTGGGAAGCTCTCTGTGAGAGCTTCCCAGGAAATGATGTCAAGGATTGGAATTATCAACAAGAGAAAATGTAATGGAAATTTTCTTGTGGTTATCCCACAAATTATTTCAGATGGCACTCATGCAGTGAGCGGATGTCTACCAAATAACAGTGGAGTTTATTTCCTTCTGTTGATTATTCACATTTTCAGGACAACAAAGCATAAACAAATTTTCAGCTCACGGACCCTTAGGTGTTCAGTAAGCTGAAAAATTGCTTGGTCTTTTCTGAAGAGCAATAATTAGTTGGCGGATGAAAAAACTACCCTACCATGATTTAGTACAAATCCATTCTTCAGATATTCTATGCACTCAGCAAATAACATGTATGCTTACATATTAAATAAGCATCAGTGATAATAATTCTTCGGCCTTCGCTAATTTATCGCGGTCGTCTAACGAGGAGGCCTACATTGAACCAGTGCCCGGTCAGGATATTCCTCCCCCACACTCCCTCCTAATCTCCCAGCATTCAGTGAAAAACTTGTTTTTTTTGTAACTAGTAACATATTCAACATGAATGTATTGAGTATAAACTTGTGCCCTATGTGGTGAATTAACTGAATATGGTCACTTTGATCTTCCTATGCTTTCATTTACCTGCCAATACAACAATTTTCTTTCTTTCATTCTGTTGGTTGACCTATTTGGTCCCACAGAAATGAAAAATTTCGCCCCCCCCCAAAAAAAAAAATAAAAATTCTTAAACATTTTATCCTTATAAAAACCACAGTTCCTTGATTACCACTTATTTTCAGAATTAATGGCTAAACTTCATATTATTACTCTGAAAAAGCTTTTAAATTTTAACTTAAATTTTCAACTTTATGTTTCATTTTGTTAAATTATGGTGAAGTGAATGTATCTTTGAATATGGAACTGAACTTAATTAGAAATTTCAAATATTGATTAATTATATTGATTATGAACAATTTGTCTCTGGACATTTCGCCCATGGGCATTTTTCTGTGCATAGTTTGTCTGATTTGTCGTGATTACCAGTTACTACCCCCCCCCCCCCCCCCCGCAATTTACACCACACACACATGTACAAAACATTTACATCTCACATTGTGTAAGCCCATTAGACTGTTTTCAGTGACAATGCAGCTGTTGCCCAAGTTGAATCAAAGTTTCAGTCTGCTCTCCGCAGACCTTTTGCAGGCCTGGCATTTTCAGGAGAGCGATTTATTCGCTCGCCTACTGCTCGCCTTAAAAAATTAAGGCGGGCGAAAACTAGCTCTCCTGGCCTTAGAAAATAATGATTATCATAACCGCCTATGCCTAAAACCCACATCTTTTAAGATCTCTGCTACATGTATGTTAGTGGTCTCTGTAAGACGGCCACACTGTCCCTCCCGCATATCCGGGCCTTGCCAAGGCCCGGAGGTGTGGGAGGGGCAGTGTAGCCGTCTCACAGAGACTACCTTGTTAGCAACACCAAGCAAAATATACAAAGCCCACTTGACAAAATTCATTAACAGTAAAACTTCATAATCGCTCGCCTTGGCCATGCGAGGGGGGGGGGGGGGGGGAGTGGGCGAGTTTTAGCCCTCCTGCATTATTAAGAATGCCAGGCCTGCTTTTGGTAGCTACAATGGGTGGGGTCTATTAGCTGAAATTTAGATGTTTTGCTCTTTTTACTTATAAAATGTTGAGACTTGGGTTCTTTGAGAAAATCCACTCCTTCAGTGCTTAGATAATATTCAATAAATCCTTTGCAGTATGTATTGTATTGTTCACTTTCCTTCAGATTGTCTTTGGACAGTGGTCAGCTTAAACACATGATATCTAAGCTCTTCTGCATAAATGATGAAGTCTCCTGGGTCATTGAAATTCACATTAGGTACCGGTCGCAGCTGAAAGAAATCTTCACATAAACTAATCTGGATGCCTCCAAACACATTTCGGTGATTCCCTCTTATCTCCTCACAAATTGTGCCTATTTGACTTGTCGAAAAAAGTTTTAAGGAAAGAATAGATATATCGTCAATAATAATAACATCTGTTGACAATATCCTCTCTTTTGCATCATGATAATTGTCATCAAACTTGATTTTCTGTATTAAAAATTCGTCCGAAAATCTGCCGTCCGCCAAACCAAAAAGTCTGCACAGCCATTGAACCGCGAGGCAAATTAGTGCTTGCCATACCTGTTGTACCGAGTGTATAAACGTTTTTGTTTATCTGTGTCAGTCCAATGTTGATTTTATTCAGGTAAAATGTTTTTCCCACACCAGCCTGCCCAGTTATTATAATGTTATGGCCCTTTTCAGCAGCAATTTTGATTTCTGAAAGAGACATCTTCGAATGAACTTCAATTTTACACTGACCACGTTTTCATTGCTGACTATTAGTTATATTTAGAGTGAAAAATAAAGTGTTGAATTTTATATTGAACAATTCATTGCTCTATTACCCGATAACAGCTGGCGTGGATAGCCGACTTTCTCGTTTCAGTCGATAAAAAGTGAAAAAAATGCAAATAAGAGTCAAATTTCGTCAATCTTGGCTCCGCGAAATGCACGACATTTTGTCGTTTGTTTGTGCGAGATCGATGAGGCATTCGCTATTTTAGAGATTGGTGAAAATTTCGATCTGGGAAGTGTCATATCTTTACTTTTTCTTAGTATTGATAATATAATACATATTTTATTAAAAGTGATAAAATCTGATATTACGTGCCTGTGCTGCATACCTATCATGCAAATGCTATCAGCAACACACGATTACAACTTGCGTCGCAACACGGATTTGAAAATGCCCCTCTGTCGCACCCAAGAGCATCAGCGATCTGTCCTGCCATCTACAACACAGCTTTGGAATACATTAATATTATAATACATTGATATTCGCAAAAGTAACTCTGTATCCAACTTCTCAGCATATTGCAAGAATTAAATACCGAGACAAAGCGTTTTTAGATTGCTCTTTATTTAGAAGTGTCAGTTTGAAAACCACGAGAAACGGTACGTATCACATAATGTGTTCCGATTCCGTTTCATATTGACGACTCATTCTGATTCCGTATCATGTAGACGACTCGTTTCCGGGAACGAGACTGGCTATCATAACAGGCGCATGCATACATTCTATGTGCGTTTCAGTGATCGACTCAGCTGATCGCTTACAAAACAAAATTCCTTACAATTAGCGAGAAAACTATTAATAGCCCATGACCCCCCCCCCCCCCCACACACACACAATAAATAGAAATTGCTCAATTAAATATTACACACTTGTAAATTCAAGCGTATCATCATAGGAAGTGACACTGAGAGTGAATAATTTTACAACGCACGCAACTTTGAAAATTTGCGGTGACCGCGTTACTCATTGTTTATTAAAGTGCACAACAATATTGTTCCATAAAATATGTGTTTTTTAACAACTTTTTCTCCCCCAATATTATGTCCCAAAACTGTATTACTAATTTAAGATTTAATCTGTTTATGTGACAGAATTTTAGATAAATGAATTATCTTGATAATGTGCATGTCCTGTGATTTGTATCAGATTCTCGGTGGTGTCCAAAAATGGGATCACAACTCGCCGGCAAGACCAGCTCGTTGAGATCCCATTCTAGACGCCACTTCGAATCTTATACAAATCACAGGACATGCACATTGTCATGATAATCTGTATGTGTCAGATTTATTTCTCTCGTCTCTAGTTTAGACCTATGTTTATATTATACCCCTCACTCGCCATAAATATATTCACATGTGTTTGATATGGTATATGGAGACAGCTTTTATAAGCTTTATGCTTGCCTCTGAATACATTTTCTATAGTTACATGTATATCAATGCTTTTTTGTTTGTTGTTTCATTTGTATTAAATTATGTAATTATATAACTATGGAAATAAAATAATGTTCAAACTAAGGTTGACGAGAACCCAGCCTTACTTACCAAACTTGTGACTTTACATGCTCCATCCACATGACAGATTCCCGTAAACATGAAAGCTGAATAACTTGTCTCTATACTAAAGTTATGAGTAACTTGCTGTATTTGACGATTTGAGGACGCAAACACTGATTTGACTGTCATAAATTGAATTCTACCGGCGACGCGTCAGCCGAGCCGATAACTTTAAAGGGATACACTACTTGTAACATCATTCGATACTATTATTCTTCAATAAACGGCTATTTTAAACTTAAAACGCACGACTATTTCTTGGACGTCTTTATTTTGAAGAAAAATATTGCAATGAAATATCATCTGTTAACTTTTTCTTAAGTTTATTGTCAAATCAAGTGATCGTTGCCGCAGCATCCATGACGTGATTTGACAACAACCTCAGAAAAATGTGAAAATCAACAAGAGAGATTCGGCGATGTCCCGTTCTTCGAACACCATTGGATAAACTTGTTTTGCTAAAAAACGACTCTTTCTTCTGAGGCAGATCTTTTGTAAATCAAACAAAATGGCTGTTTTTGATCGTTGAATCAAATACATGGATTCTGTTTGTTTTTGAATTTTGTATAGACTTGTGACCTCTCAACTTCTTTCCGGAGAACTGTTGAGGAATTTAGGTCCTTTTAGCTTAACCATTCACATGTCATAGCGGTTTATTAATATGAGACACACTAGACCTAATACATGTTGCAAGTTTGCCAATAGAACCACGCAGTTATAAATGTTATATTGGAACCAGCCCACTTTTGTTTTGTATAATTGTATTGACGAATAATCCTTATTCGGCAAAAAACAATTAAATGTTTAATTTATTGTCCACAAAATAAAAGGTTTTTTGGTTTAATGGTTAATCGTGATTGAAGGGATGGATGGTTTGACCCTTGTCTAACCTATTTCCTTATATCATGAGTGGAGATCGTCGGTTAGAAAGTACACGAACTGGAACCTGGAGGAATTCTATTGCATTTTTATTTCGTTAATAATTTATTAACTTCAGGAACAACTTCTGTCATTTCAGAATCCTTTGGGGTTAACATGGCTCTCTGCATATAAGTAAGTCTTTCGCAGCACTAATGATGTTCACCTCGACGGCCGGACGTTGCTTCTCTATTTTCAGTCACTCTTACTCAACTTTGAGACGGTCTTTGCCACTTTAAGTCTATCCTGCTCAACAATCGCCAAGGTATCAGGCCGCTGTTCGTGTTCAGTCAGCGGTCATTTTTAGGGTATCCACTTCGGTGTTCCCTTGTGTTGCCCATAGCATTCTCACTCTTCTCTTTCCTGCTGATGACGTGAGTAGAACAGTAGTATCTAGCGTCACTGGTGTGTCCTGAATATCTTCTTTCCGATTCTCTGCTACTATGCCTTAAATATGACCTGAGACTAAGGCTAAAAAATTAATCTTTTGATTCTCAGGCACCGCGTTCGTTATTTTTATTTTGGAAGCAAAATTCAAAATGTACAAAACTACCACGTGGCTTTAGCGGTATCACATCGGGATTTGCGATGCATAATGTCGCATACATTGATACGATATTGTTATTCTCTTCGCGAAATGCGACACGATTCTCATGTGTGCACAAAATAAATATTTATTTAACTGGTTGAGGCCTATTTATTTTGGTGGTCTAAATTTTTGGAAAGTGCCAACATGCACTCTCCAATACTTTCTGATAGAACAAATTTGTGTAAACAAACTATTATTTACGTCTAACTGAATACGAAAATTGCACACAACCAGTTGAAAAACTCCTTATTATTTTTGATCTCCATTTTAGTTGTTCTATATTGATTTCGTGTTGTGTGGTCGCTCTTCGGCGAAAAAGGAAGTTCTAGTATTTAATTTTAGGCTCTCACAATTGTATTTTATGCATCGACATCCAGGCCATCAGGAATAAAACATAAAAATAAAAACCGCCCTTCCACATTCATTTCAACAAAAATGCCCGAGAATCAGTTATTTAATTTTGTTTGGCCTATATATAGAACGTGGTGCATGAAAATGTATTAGCGATTATTTCGCTACAACATACAGAAGTGGCGGCGCGTATGTACTTGATTGTCTCTGGGTGTGTGTGCACGTGTACTGCTATATGCGCATGTTTGCGCGTGTGTGTGTGTGTGGATGGGGGTGGGGTACATGTACGTGTATGTGCATGTTGGTGTGCATGTGTGTGGATATTTGTGAGCGTGCATGAGTGTATCTGTGTTTATACTTGAGTCTGTGGGCTCATGTTGTGTGTAGATGGGTGTGGGTCGATGTGTAAATATACCGTGTCAAAAAAGAAAGTACAATAAACTTTGAGGAGCAGATTTTTAGTATTATCGACTTTAATCCCAAACAAATTATTGTAAATTCATATTTCGAGTCTAGTTGTATGAATTTGTACAATTCCATGTTCTTACTGTTGCCAGCGTCACGCCAGGACGTCGCAATTCAGACATGGGGTGAAATGGACACTTCACACATGCAGTCAGTAGCGTGTATGACCACCGTGTGCCTCTCGAAAGGCAAGCCGTCGACGCCGCATGGACCTGATAAGTCTCTGGATGTCACCCTGTAGTATTGCGTTTAACTCCTGCCTTAGAACATTACGTAAATCGCCTAACGTCTGAAGATAATGAAGTCGTACCCAACGATCCAATTGACCCCAAAGATGCTCGATTGGCGACAAATCTGGCGAAAGTGGAGGGGGGGGGGGAGGGGCAGGGAAGACGTTCGATGCTCTGCTCCTCAAGAAAGTCGCAACAAATACGCGCCACGTGACATCGGGCATTGTTTTGCTGGAATAACTACAATCAGACATCAGCGTTGAACAACGGGACAACAACAGCGTTAAGAATTTCAGATTGCCATCGATGAAGATCAACTGGGTTCGATGGTGCAAGGAAATTCCTGCCCAAACGATTAGACTACCCAGGCCGAAACGGTCGCATTCCCGCACGCAAACATCAGAAAACTGTTTTCCTCTTCGGCGATACACTCTTGCCTTACCATCAGCGCGCCGTAGACAAAATCGCGATTCATCACTAAAAAGAACTGTGCTCCAACGCTGCTGAGTCCAGCGAACACGTACCCATTCCATTCTGACGGTACGATGGCGTTTGGTAAGGATAGGTCCGTGGTATGGACGCCTACTTCGGATGCCGTGTTCGGCGAGTCTCTTGCGGACATTTTGTGCACTGATTCTATTGTTAGTTCTACCAGGAATAATTGCTGCTGTCCTCGTCGCCGGAAGGAAGCGATCCCGCAAATGAGACGCCCTGATGTGTCGGTCTTCTGTAGGGTTCGTAACTCTTGGTCGACCTGACCGCGATCGGTCGGCAGTAGATCCAGTGGTTCTATACCTTCCCATGAGACGGTAAATAGTGACCACAATGACCCCGAACACAACAGCGAGCTCATCTGGAGGTATCCCACCAGCCTCGTGCATACCAATGGCACGCAACGTCTGATTTTCGGTTAACCTTGGCATTTTTTAAAATGTCCGAAGACAAAAACTAGCGTGCTTTCTCAATAACACAGGCTCTTCAGCACAACATAACACAAAGAAAATCGTCGGTCACCCATTTCACTTAGCATTCTCGGGTAGCACGTGCTATTTTGAAATCCGTAGCAAAATTGTATACGGTTGGGTGGACAACAACAACATGTCATAAACTCTTTGTACGACTTCTTGTCCACAAACATGCAACATTAGAACTATTATATTTCATCCTTTATGCAATTTATTCACTTTTGTTTCTAACCAAATTTTAATTTTCGAAAATCATTAAAAAACGAAATATTTGTATCATTCGATCCATTTTCCAGGCAGAAATCGAATCTGGGTGCATCATAATGATGGCTTTAAACTATATATTGATTCCAAGAACAAAATGTGAAAGAATAATCCACTTTTTACAGATCTTTGGGGAAAAATGAGACAAAGTTGAAATTCCCAAAATCAATGAAAATCCCGCTATTTCCCTCCCTTTAGATTCCAAATGTTCTGGAATGGGAAATAAAACACTGGAATTATTGAAAATGATCAGGACACCCTGTTGAGAGAATAATATTGAATAATATTGAATGAGATCCCCATCAGACATTTTTACTGTGGCTGGTGGGCATATCTGGAAAGGAAATGAAAGGGTGAATTCATCAATCAGCCTAATATATCCAAGCAGTATAGGGTGCTAACTGCTATTCATATACCAATCACATTATATTGAAACAGGCTTTTCCGAAAATTTTCAACTTTTAAAAGTCAGGGTCATCATTCGGGGGGGGGGGGGGGGGGTTAAGCACCTCCACACACCCTTTCGAAACGTCCTACTTCGAACTCATGATTTATAAGTACAGGTATTTATCAGTTTGCATGAGCAACATCATATTATATTGAAATATAGCAATACAAGAAATAAAACTTGAAATTCTACACAATAGTGTAAAAAAGAATTCAAATGTTTTGAGAATTTCCCAACTATTTTTGTTGACAAGACTACTCACCACTTTAGAAATTGCAGAAAATAGGCAGTATTATGCTCTGTTGCGGAATTAAGTGAAAGTCTATCGATCTGCGATCGTAAGTTCGGACTCAGTTTGTTGTGATTACTGAGAGAACTACGAAGTCCCATAAACCCGGTATAACCTGACGGAGCGGGCATTGCGCTCATGTGAGCATTCTTTTCCCTCTGATGAGACAGGATTCAGTCAGGAGGAGGGTCACTAGGAGGGAGGGAGCCTGGTGTTGAACCCTAGGAAAGGTTTGTTCCACAATTAAATGGGTGAAACCGGAGATAACCATACGCATAGGGGGGGGGGGGGGGGGGGGACAAACCCACCTGGGTGGTTGTCTAAGACAGCGAACTAAGTTATGTATTGTGACAAAGGTACTCTTTTGAAGGATGTGGGTGGCCCTGAAAAGGGCCGTTTGGTAAGACTGAGTATGCTAACGCCTTTAAGTGCTGGCTGTTTCCTGGCGAGGTGGGCTGTTCTGTTTTAATGGTGTTTCTGCATCCATTGTTGAAACCTTTGCGGCGAGGGCCGCCAGCTAAACATCCCTGTCTGTTTCCGCGCCACATCACTTGTAGGCATTCAAGTGTTGTAGGATGACCACCCCGGTGGCTTCCCGTTGAGCCAGATCTTGTAACTTCTTCTCAAGTCTCTGAGTATCTGGGGGGGGGGGGGGGGGGGGGGTCTGTTATGATGTGTAAATTCACTCCATACGTCCAGTTATTGGATTGGCAAAGACACTAGTTCTGTGACCAATGCGGCCCATTGGTCACAGAACTAGTGTCTTTGAGAAGTTTTAGCATCTTCTTCCGTGCCACCAGGTGGCCAATGGGGGTGAGTATCTTGCACAAGGACACAACGCGGTTGACGCAGATGGGTTTTGAGCCGAGGGCCTCTCTGCATGCAGCCTTCACCTCTACCTACTGAGCCACTGCGCCCCCAGAAAATAGATTGGGAGACAGTCTGCAATCCTTGTATGCCACACCCACAGGTGTATTTTCTGATTCCGCGCTGAGTTGTATGGGCTCGGAATAAAATGTTGCTCATAGCCCATCAGCGGATCGGAGGTGCGTACTTAAGAGATCGACGGATGTCGTTGAAGACACAATTCATGAGAGAATTGGATCTCTAAGAGGACTCCAGATTGGAAGTTCAAATAACAGAATGCTGGGAATAGGAATGCTCGATTTTGATGCATGGACGTTATTGGGAACATCTGTGGTGGGTGTAAACCAACCCATCACGGAAGTGCGGCGCACATGGTGCACGAAAGGGAAATTTTTCTTTGGCTTAGAGAGTTGTCGTTCTATCAGTGTAGTAGACGGGAGGGGTTACGATGATCTAAGGA
The DNA here is from genome assembly GCA_031216915.1 of Pictodentalium vernedei. NCBI lineage: Eukaryota > Metazoa > Mollusca > Scaphopoda > Dentaliida > Dentaliidae > Pictodentalium > Pictodentalium vernedei. Next base: position 71,537,485 of record CM062288.1, on the reverse strand, counting down.
TGATTAAATAAGGAAGTAGCTGCCTACCCCAAGCTAGCCAAAAATATCAAGGGTGAAGTCATATAAGGGCGGCTAGCACCAATTAGCCGGTTATTTTGCAGAAATTGGGTGCTACTGTGGGAAGATTCTGCAAATAACCGGCTACACCTTGTGTGATAGCGAGTAGCATCAGTGTGAGTAGTAATACGTGATATAAGGCGGTGTACACTGGTTGGAAGTAGGGTTACTCACATTTATCATGGAGGGTTAGGAGTGAAACACAAACCGTTATAATATCCTCGGGAGAAGGGGGAGGGGGGGGGGGGGTCATGTATATCATTTTATTTTTCAGGGTAACTTTTATTATTGGAGAAGGAAGTCAATGGGCATACACATAGAGGAAAGTAGCTTATCTGGTTATATGGACAGCACAGTGGGATGTGTGTTATGATTAAGTACTCTTTTTACAAACTGGGTGGCCGTGAAAATCGTAGTTGGTACCGGCTTTTAGTAGAGTCTAAAGAGATATTGATCGTAGCAGTTTCCTCGATGGGTGAAGGTACTCGTTTTAATAAGGTTTCAGCCACCATCAATGATACTTTTGTGGCAAGGATCGCCAGCGGATTGTCTCCATATCTGTTTGGTTCTCCCCATGCTCGGAGATGTGATCTAGGATGGCCTGCCTGGCGGCAGTTTTACAAACTGGGTGGCCCTGAAAATCGTAGTTGGTACCGGATTTTAGTAGAGCCTTAAGAGATACTGGTCGTAGCAGTTTCCTCGGTGGGTGAAGGTACTTGTTTTAATAAGGTTTCAGCCACATTACTGATACTTTGTGGCAAGTGTCGCCAGCGGATTGTCTCCATATCTGCTTGGTTCTCCCTATGCTCCGAGATGTGATCTAGGATGGCCTGCCTGGTGGCTTTCTTCTGCGATTCGGCCAGTTCTGTAAATTTTATGTCTAGTTGGTCTCTGTTAGGAAGGCCTCTGGTGATGGTTGGCCTTATGTGGAGCACGAATTGTCACAGTTGACAAACGTAGTCTAATCATCACAGAACTTGTGTCTCTGGTTAGATTTTGTCTCCTGGGAAGGGGGGGTTGAGTCTATGTGTGGCATCTTTATGTTGGGTCTTCATGGATGATATGGTGGGTGCCCCTGTGTCCTCTGTCTACAACCCGACATGCGTGAACTTCGGATTGGTCTCATGTTTGGGAATGAAATGAATCTAGAGCAGACCGATGGTTTCGCACGCCTAAGGCGCGCTGAGATGTTATGGGGTTCGCCGAACCACTTGCGACACATTTTGACGTTCAGTGTAACATGCTAAAGCCTGCCGCAGATAGTGGGCCCCAGAGGAGCGAGGTCAGCCGGTGGAGGCTTCCGAGTCAGGATAACGCCGTTTGTTTTTCTTGTTTTTGGTTGTGAAGATTTAACTTTTCTCATCCATTTGAGGAAGGTTTGGTCTTTGTCTAAGTATGTCTTTGGGATTCTTTTTTAATCTTCCTGGGGGTTGCGTAGTTTTGTGTATTTGATGTATTGTTCAACTGATCCGATGAAGTAAATTTTTAAGCTGCGGAAGGAATTGATGGCGTCCTGGTCTAGTTTCTCTAGAAATACTACTGGCGGTATGTCCTTGCTGTCGTCGAGTGGTGGCTTGATTGATCCAAGCTGGTAGAGAGCTAAGGTTGGATAGAGGAATCTCCATCTCATCCTTTGCCTCCTCCGTGTCCCTGCCTTCCGACCTCTTCGGTGAAGAGGTGGGGAAATGCGTGGGAAGGATGGGTATGGTGATGTGATGGTCATCTCCTTGTTCGTATCCTGCTTTTCTCTTCTCAAGCCACGCCGGGCATCCCTGCGCTTGAACGCTGAACGTTTTCGATTCTTCTTTTGGGTGAGAGGGGAGCGCGGTGGCTCAGTAGGTAGAGGTGCAGGCTGCAAGCCGAGAGGTCCTCGGTTAGAATCCCACCTGCGGCAACCGCGTTGTGTCCTTGGGCAAGACGCTTCATCTCAATTGCCTGCGTGGGGGCACGATGACACCGTGTACTAAGGCATACTGCACGTCGATGGTACGCATGTCTTCAACCAATCTAACACTGCTTGTGCTGCAGTGCGGAGTTACGATGTTGGGGAGCTGGCAGCTGCTCGTCGTTGCTCGGTGGTTCTCTCCGGGTACTCCGGCTTCCTCCACCCGTAAAACTGTCACGGTCATGATTAGCCATTGAGCATAAATATGTGATCTTAAACATCAATAAATAAATAAATAATTTGGGTGAGAGCCAGTGTGAGAGGGGGTCATCTCAGCAAGATACTTCCTCATCCCGAGGGTAGTGTGGTAAAGTTTTTTGCTACATCATATTCCAGTGTCAGGCAGACGCTCTGGCCTTTCACCTGGAGAGTCCAGTTGAGAAAAAAAGAGACGCGCAGAGCTGACATGGCTTTCTTGATCTGAATCGAGATAAATAAAATGCTGAGCGAGCTGTTAGTCCGTCAGCGCACTTTGAAGTTAAAGGTGAGAATGACAGTCAAGGGTGAGAATGAGAAAAATGAGAGTCAAATGAAGTCAATAGTTTCGCTCACCAAAGGAGCACAGGGCCGGTATGGGTCAAGTCCCTTTCGACCCTCTATACTGTATATTGTAGTTTTACTGCATCATGTACGGACGTGTTAAAGGAGGAAAGTGTCATTTGGCTCATTGACGCATGTTCCGTTTCTGCTTCTTCTTCTTAGAAGGAGGTGGTTGGAAAGAAGAGGCCGCGGCAGTTGATGTTATTCGTTGCAGCCATTTGTGTAAGAAGCGGGTGCGAACTTTGGCGGTTTTAGGTAATCCAATAAGTCTTCCGAGGTCCCGTTGAAATCCAGCCTGCGTTCGATGAAGCGCTTAATGGCAATTTCGTCTAGGTCATCTTTGTAAGTTCCCAGGGTCATATCTTCTAATTTCACAGTTTCGTACTCGGAGTCCGAGGTCGAACTGGATTTGTAGTCCGATTGGTGGGGGTTGATAGGGGATCTAAATACAGATAAGGCGATGTCCATCTCCTCAGCCTCCTCTCCCTGTATTTCTGTTCTTCCCGACTTATTCTGTGTGGAGATATGGTTTGGATTTGATGATGCAGGTTTTGGAGGTAAATCGACAGTTGCCAACCTCTCCTCCTGTTTCCCGATCCGATTTTTTCCTGGCGTACAGTCGTTTGATTTTCTTCTTTCACTTGTTTTCTTCTCTGCTCCACTGGCTCCTCTTGTGGTTTCAGTGGTGGTGGTTGTTGTTATGTTTACCTTCCTCTGGTGCGGACCATTGTGGACGGGCCATGAAAGTTGCTACCACTCCCAGAGGTGGGATTCATTCGATAGTTGATGGTGAGCTGAACGTCGCCACTCTCAACATGGGTTTCCCAGTTGAAAAGGGACATGGCATTCAACACCATCAAAGTTCCCTTAATCTGCATTAATAGGACATCCATGGCTAGTTAGGTGCTCATACTCTGAAGTCAGAGGTGCAAAAGAATGTGCCCTATGAATCCGGGTTTCGGGGGATCAGTGGTTTTGCGTGCTGAACGCGCGTAGGGACTTTGAGAGACAAGCCCCATTCGACCCTCAGTTGCGGTGAAATATACATTTCAAAGAATTTTGAAACGTCATCATCAGCATCATGTCTGGGTGGTGGAAAGGATGAGAAGAGAGCTGGAGAAGGGTTCTTGGTTTCGAGTGTTGTCAGTTTTCACGAAACTATAGTCTGCCACCTGTTAATATTGTAGATAGAGGCGGCCTTCATCGGCAAGTATAGTCTGCCTCAGGGCGTTATAGATGTAGTTAACCATGAAATAACGAACCCTGAAAAGATATCACCAACCCCTGGTTCGGGAAGACCTGATTGTTCCTATTTGGCCAAGACCTGCATGCGCACAATGAGCGTTTACAAAAAGGGGGAAACTGAAGGGTCGCAAGATCAATGCTCGCCTCCTCTTAGCTGGTCTGCCACCTCTGGTGATGAAGTGAAGGATGAACAGAATTCATAACAGTCAGTACATGTCCACAGTGCTTGTAATGAATCCTTATAGGCTTTGTGGGAAAGAGAGGAAAAACCCGAAAAACCACCACAGAAACATAATAAGAAGGGTGTTTGTGGCAGGTGACAGTCTTAGTCTTGTCGCGTCTTCAGGCAAGTATAGTCTGACGCTTTGTTTCTCATTTATATGTTGGATGTTGGAGCTGCCTCGAGCTCTTCTGGTAATGTATCAATTAGTGGGACGAAGTTCCGTTGATCCCTTTGTCGGTCCTGTTGGTTGGTCGGTCGGTCGGGTGTAGGAGTCTGACGCTCTTGACATGCCGGTGTTGGTTCGTGTTGTGTCTTTGGTGTATCAGAAAAAAGAAACTGTATATAGTTTAAGACCCCCTCCCCTGCCCTTCGCATGCGCCCTTCCCAAGGTGGTTGCAGCTGTCCCAATGGAGGTTGAGCGGCCATTTTTTCGTCTATGAAAATGGGCTCGTTAACACTTTACCCAACGTAACGGTCAAAACCGGCCAGCGCTGTTCTAAAAAATCACCAATTAATTTTCATTATTTTTTCATTTTTTGTCTCAAAAACATAGGTCATGACCTCTCATTGGAATAAGCTCGTTCCATTGAGGGGGTCATAACCTATGTTTTTGAGACAAAAATGAATAAAATTAGTTATTCAATAATTCTTTTGCCAGTGTCGTCGACTTTCCATGTTAAGTAAAGGGTTAAATGTGTTTTGATAGCGCTGTTTCTTATCGGTTGTTGTTGATAGGCTTTTGGATAGTGGTGTTTAATCAGTTGCCTGTGAAGTTGATTGTTTGTTTGGAAAGGGCATTCACAGTTGGCTTGGCGATACTGTATAAGGCCATGTGGTGAATGTGAACTTTCAGTTAAATGGACATGATAGCATATCGAACTTCGTGTGCAGCGAAATCAAAACTGAGGAGGTGCGAAGGGTGATCTCGAAATTAAGGAATGGAAAAGCGGGAGGGGTGGACGAAATTCCTAACGAGTTTATCAAAAAAGGGGGAGAGGAACTCTTGGAAAGCCTAACTGCCCTATTCAATTTAGCCATAGAAAAACAAGAGGTCGCAAAGGAGTGGAGGGAAAGTGAAGTGACATTTATTCACAAAAAGGGGGAAAAAGACGTCTTGGATAACTATCGAGGGATCTCTGTCAGCAGCAACATTGGAAAAGTCTTTTGTAAAGTCTTGTATGGGAGATTAGAGGATGTGATCGAAGAGAAGGGTCTTTTGGGAGAAATCCAGAATGGCTTCGGGAAGGGAAGGAAAGTCACTGTCCATCTTTTCACGCTATCCCATATGATAGAATCCGCGAAAGCAAAAAAGAAAAAGATGTTCATGGCCTTTTTGGATGTTAAAAAGGCATATGATAGAGTATGGAGGGAGGGTATGTGGCGCAAGCTGGAGGCTCTGGGCTTGGGGGCGAGTTTGTTGGGATTATGAAAGCGCTATATAAAGATGTACAGAGTGAACTTAGCGTGGGAAACATTACAACAAAACGTGTGCCTATGGAGATATGCCTAAAACAGGGGTGTATCCTTTCGTCAATTCTTTTTGCATTGTACATCAAAGGTTTAAGAAATGAACTCCTGCATAGCGACGAGGGGGTTGCAGTTGGTGACTTGAAGATCCCAGGGCTATTTTTTGCAAACGATATGGTGCTAGTGTCAGAAAGCGAAGAGGGGCTAGCGAAGATGCTGGGAATTGTTGGGAAATATGGGAGCAAATGGAGACTCGAACTTAATGAAAGCAAGAGCAAAGGTATACCCGTGGGCCGCAAAGTGGACCCCACTCGAAGGTGGAGAGTGTGGGAGTTCTGCATTCCGGAAGGTAGCAGTAAACTTCTTAGTGTAGGAGTGACTAGTGACTATGAGTACCTGGGGGTAAATATAAACATCACAGGAAGAGGCATCTACCGAAACCACACAAATAAATTGATTCTGAAGGGGAAGCGAATCCTTAACCAAATGAAACTTATAGGGAGAAACAGTTTCAATAAGGTTTTCGTGGGGAAAACTATTTGGGAAATGGTGGGTCTGCCAAGTATAACATAGGGAGAAAAAGTTTCAATAAGGTTTTCGTGGGGAAAACTATTTGGGAAATGGTGGGTCTGCCAAGTATAACATACGGTACGGAAGTTGTACCCCTAAACCAGACAGCTGTTAAGAGCTTGGAAATCCTCCAGAACGATGCAGGCCGATGGATAACAGGCTCGAGTAATGCCGCAGCGCTAGAAGCGATCAGGGGTGAGCTTGGGTGGATGAGGATCAATGACAGGATAGACCTATTGAAACTCGGTTATCTTAATTATTTGGTAAATCTCCCCGATAGCCGATGGTGTAAAGTAATGTTCCTGAGAACTTTCAACTCAAATATCAAGACGGGGTGGATGGTCCAAGTGAGGGAGCTAGTAGAAAAAACTACTCATTGGAGATCTCGGACCTTGACGTTGGGACAAACCAGGGCAAACAGATTGTCAGATAAAGGGTCATGGAGGATTGTAACCGCAATTGGCGAGAGGGGGTCAAATCAAAGAGATCTTTGGGTGGCCTGCGTGATAAAGAGAAGCCTGGTTTTGAAGAGTACCTTGATGGCACCTTTGGGGGGTCACTGATGTTCAAGCTGAGGTCGCGCTCCCTGGAGCTGAGGGGAAAAATTGGGAAAAACAGTGAAAAGGAGTGCCAGATGTGTAACTTGGGCGTGGTGGAGACCCTGGAACACTTTCTTATAGAATGCCCAAATTATCAGTCTAAAAGAACGAGATTCACGGGGAGTATAATGGGGAAGTGGGATGGGAGAATGAAGGACATGTAGTTAGGGGGCGACTCAAAGGAGAGGGTTAATATACTAATCGAAGAGATTGGGAAGAATGGGGCAAGGGATGTCATCAAGCAGTTCGTCTCCGAGTGTTGGGAGGAGAGAAGAAGCGCGGGAATAGGGAGGCAGTTGGTAGAACATGGGTAACCAAGGCCTTCTCATACGAGAACCGCGACAAATCAGCGGCCGGCCGAAGTGTTATTATTGTTATAGCAATTTTTGGCTGTAGTCTAGTTGGGGTCTTCCGGTCTACCCAGCCGCTATTGTTCTGGTAGAAGTGTGAAACTTTTCTTGATCAAAGAAATGCCGACTATAGTTTTCTTCAGATTAGTGGTAAGTTCAGTTGAGAATTTAACTGCAAATTCAGAGGGCTGGGTGAGTAGGAAAATGACAAAAACGAACAAAAATTATTATTAATCACATTATTTCATGATCTCATAATTATTTATCATATTAATACACATTATTATATTAATACTAATAATGAATAACATAATAATAATAATAATAATAATAAACAAATAAATAACATTAACCCTTTAAAACCTGGTTTCCTGGAATGATATTGCCTTTGTGTACATTTACGGTGAGATGGGACCGTTACATTATCAAAATACAGGGAGGATAAAATAATAACTACAGTCTGCAGCCGTCTGGCTGCAGACTGTAGTTATGATTTTATCGCCAATGCCTCGTGGACTGACCTCTGATAATAACACACAAATGGGACGAAATTATGCCTTCGACAGAAAAATCGGTCTTACAAGTTCAAATTTGTCTGTTTTGATATATCAACACATCAATTAAGTCCGGAGATGAAACATAAGCTCTCTGTTTTGATACAGACTATAACCTTCGCCCAAGTGTTAATTAAAACGTGTGGGCTGGGTAAACAGGAATAACCCGCCTAGTTGAAAGGTTACGGATGCATTGCCGTGATGGGTTCCTGGGGATTCTCGAGCCGTGCTGTTTTTTTGGCCGGACGCTATGAAGATTGGAGAGTACCCAGAGTGGATGTATCAGACGATAGTGGAGGCAGCCCGAAGATGGTGATAATACAGCTTGCTGGCAATGGCATATATGCTGGTGGCAATAAATGGACATGATAGCAATTTTGGCTGTAGCCTAGTTGAAAGGTCACGGATGCATTGCCGTGATAGGTTCCTGGGGATTCTCGAGCCGTGCTGTTTTTTGGCCGGGAAGCTATGAAGATTGGAAAATATCCAGAGTGGATGTATCAGACGATAGTGGAGGCAGTCCCGAAGATGGTGATAATACAGCTTGGTGGCAATGGCATATATGCTGGCGTCGATCCGCGTGGTGTGTTGGTCAGACTGATAGCATTGGAGAGAAGACTGAGGGAGAACACTGGCATTCCTCTGGTATATTATGTTGAGGTACATCGAGTCAAAAGTGGACCCCAGAGCTCGCGGAAGATGCATACCGCAATCAAATGACCATGGTGACCAGCGCTATATGCTGGATCATGTTTCCACCAGTGTCTTGTGCTCCAGAGGAGGCGTTTACAGAAATGTAAAACATAAAACGGCCCATTTTTTAGGAAGAGAAACTGAAACACATTGCACGTGGTTGAGATGGGTGCGGCAGGTTTCGACCCTGTCAGGGTGTCGCTGGTCGGTTTTTATTTTGGCTTGAGTGGGCGTCATCAAAAGCAGGCAGCTACTATGGCGTGTTAGAACAGTAGGTGCATTTACTGCTTCCGAGATGAGGTTTTTAATTATTGGGGACGAGTTTTTGAGTGGGGTTGCTGCACTGGCTAGGCACACCCGAAAGTGTGGTTGCTGCTTTCGTCTGAGTTTGATTTTTAGATTTTTAGGCCAGGGAGGAAGCCAGCCACAATAGCGTGTCACATTCGTAGGTGCATTTACTTGCCTCCGCGGTGAGTTGTCTTTTATTTATTGGGGGACCAGTTTTTTGAGCGGGGTGAGAAAGCAGCCTGTTACATTGGCAAGCCACCACAGAAAGCGTAATTACTGCTTTCATTGACGGATGTTCCGTGGGACTCATTGTGCAAGTGTCGCGCCGGTTATGGGTCGGCCCGGAGTGTCCGGGCCTAGAGAGGCAGGGTTGTGCGGCCCGGCTTGCCCTGGTCAATCCCGGCGAACCCGTGACACGCCCGGCTTTGGATCGAGTATGCGCGGCTTAGGTGAAGTTTGGGCACCAGGGCCGCTTGATCAGGAGCGATCCAGGATCGCTCAAGCCAGTCGGGCCTGAATCCGATTCGGTTCATGTCCACCTGGCCCGGCCTGTCCGGGCTCGCTTCAGACCCGACCGGTTCCTGAGTAGTCGAGTTCGATTAGAGTTGTTTTTTTCATATTTTTTTGTTTTTTGCCAGCTGGCACAGATGTCGTTTAATTCAAATATCAATTTATTGTCCCTGAGACAGTCGTGGTTTTTAGTAACTAGTGTGACTAGGCGGTTCCTAATGGTTGGTATGCCAACCCACTCGTGAAGTAATTTAGTTGGGGTATTGCGGGGGGCGCTCGATTCTAGACTTTTGTAGTTTACTTAGTTTGGTTTTATTTGTTTCGCCGTGGACAATGGCCCCCGCAGAGCGCAGGAATGCTTTGTATAAATTAAGTAGGATTGCTTTGTTGGCCTCCCAGGTGGTGCCACTAGCATTTTTAGTAGATTAATTTGTCTAGCTGTTTTGGTGGCGATATTGTTGGTGTGTTTAGTGAAGGTCAGTTTTTGGTCAAGGGTCAAACCAAGAAATTTGGGAAGACTTTTTCATTTAGTTTGAGGGTAAAGTCGCGTTTTTGAACTTACGGCTGAAGGTGATTCTTTGGCCTTTGTTTATGTTGAGTTTTAATTCACCAACTCGCGCACCAACGTTTGAACTTGTCCAGAACGTGTTGTTGAGAGTTTTGAAGATGCTTGAAATCCCATAACCTTTTGACAACTGCGGATTGTGAGATTTGGACGCGTTTTTTGGTATTTTAAGGGCGTTTACGCAGATAATGAAGACGATGGGACTGAGGACGGACCCCTGGGTGTACCAGCCTCGAGGGGGCACTGTCGGAAATTTTGTTGTTGACCCTTACTTTGATATTTCGATGGAAGGAGGAGAGTATCCAAGGTGCTCCCTTGACCGATTGGTAAGTACCCTCGAAGACTTTATCAGTGCATCTAAGGCGGCTGATAGGACTGTACTTGACGAGATTGGGGAAGGCGTACACTAACAAGAATATCACCCAGATTACGCGGAAGGTCTTGGGAAAAGTTCATGGAGCTCACATGAACTCTCAATTAGGCTCCAGTATTTTAAAAAGCTCGTTTGATGTGCTGATTGAATGGTGTAGTGAATACTAGTGCAGGTTGGGAGGTTTTTTATGTGATTTATTCTGATTTGTTTTGGTAAGTATTTCTGTCCTTTTATGGTGATGTACATTGGCCATCACAGGCTGAATAATGTTCCTCGGGTAACCGTAATTTGTTGTACTCAAAAAGGGTTACATCGGACATTTTTTAAAGCCACAGAATGTTGCAAGCGGGTGTGCCAACGTGTAGTGAACGCAATGGAAGGTATCAGGGGTTTGACGTGTAAGCGAACGTGCAGGATGTCAGCAGTATTAAAACGTGGATCTTTGTAGATTTCTGTATCCAAGAAACGCGAACCGGAAGGTGGAATGGGATTGGTTAGCTCGTTCCATGGAGGACTGGCTGTCAGCTTCAGAACCCGACCATATGGGGTAGATGGTCTGGGAATAGGATATGGTAGGTTTTTGCGAGACACTATGACTTCATAAACTGCGTTAAGGGCTACATCACGTGGTATGTTGGTACATCAGCGGACACGGGTAGGCCATTTTGCGTAATGGGTGCCACTTTAAAAAGCTGTATAAAATGAGATGTGATACAAGAAAAAAATCCGGAAAAGGCCGATATGGTCGTTGTGGGACTATTTCAACCAGCGATAATTAGCCTCCCTCTGGTGGGGGCGAGGTGGGGGGGGGGGGGGGGTAGAAAAAGAGATGCTTGCAATTTTGAAGGAATCGGGCTAGAGTGACATGTGTATACACTGGTCAACCTATTGGCTATTATAGATTTGGAGGAGGGTGGAGGTCACTGCATTGAGGGTAGCGGGCGTAAGATCAGCAGTAATTGAGATGTTTTGGGCTGCTGATTTCAGTCGGCGTGTACTTTCGGGTACATTATGTTTCACGGTCCAATAGGACAGTGGTTGGTCCCTTATCTGTGTTTTTATTACAATGGTTGGGTTGTGTAAGAGACTAGAGAACGCTCGTCGCTCAGGATGGCTCATATTGGATTTGCGCTGGTTGAGATTGTTAGGCTTGCGGGTAATGGAGGAATTATATTTTGGTTTTGGATAGGTATGTCTCCACTAGTACATTGTGACAGGCTGTTGGAGATCTGCGCATTTTGTTGTGATGTGACTTCAAGTTTGTTGGTAAATATAGTTTGCTCATTGTCCGCATGGGTGATAGTTAGGCGCATGCGATTGCATAACAGTTTGACGTCGTTTTGGAAGTGACTTTGGGTGGATTTCTTCAGGGTGGGGATAAATTTGAACCCTTTTCCTAATGTAATTTGTCATGGTTACCCAGGGAGTGTTTGGATAAATTAGTGATATATTTGTCTGGTGAGTTAGGTCAGTGTGGAGTAACGTATTTTCTGTTTGTTTAAGCCTTGGCGCTGCATTTTATTTTATGGCGGGTGGTTCGGTACGATTTTGTCTGTGTGGATTTCTGCAAAGTCTTCTTGGTATATGATTAATTGTATGAGTGGGGTTATGGGGGGGGGGGGGGGGGGTGCAGGGATAGCAGATAATCAATCCGACGGTTTGAATTGTGCTTAGGGCTTCAGTAAAGTGCTTACGGCTTCAGTTTTGGGTTTGTTGGAAAGGGTGGGGAAAGGTGACGGTTAACCCTTTTATCGTGATTGTATGGGTAAAAATGTTTGGTGCTCGGTTTTATTATATCACATTGGTCGCCGGTAATATTTCATTGGTGGGTATTGTATGGTGTTTCCGTTGGTGGGCTTGAGCGGTTTCGTGGATGTGGATTATCAGGTGACTGGTTAATGGTATGGATGTCTGACTGGAGGCTTAATGATGTAGTTGGGGATGTTGGTTCAGAGTTGCTTGTTTGACCGGGTGAGAAGATGAGATCCTTGTGGATTACTTCATTGCTTGGGATATTTTATTGCAGCTGGTTACCGGTGTCGGTGGTGGATTAACTCTTTGCGTGTTCGGGGGCTGGGGGAATTAGATTACCTCCCTTAATGTGTTCAGAATTTGGAGTTAATTTCCTTCTCGTCGGTATTCAAGTTTGCTGTGGACACAATGTTTGCCATTTCTAACCGACGATGTTTGGGGTCATCGGAAAAGGTTAAGTTCATGAGTCGTTTTGGTTAAGGATCGAGGTTATGGGGTGAGGTTTGGGTCTCTCATCGAATAACACCACGTTGGTTGCGATTCTAGTGAGGTGTTTAATTGAGAAAATGACTCATGTCCGCCAGGAGATTGGCGTTTATTCAGCATACAGTAAATGTGCTTTTGGGTATTGCCGCCTTATATTTGGCAATGTCTTTTTCAATGAACTGAGATAGTGGTGTCCCAGATACTTCAAGGAATGTGGATGTTTCATGTGGAGTTAGACCTCTCGTGTCTGGGTGCGTCTTGAATTGTCTAATATTCTCTTGCTATTGGATGAGGTAGGTATACACGCAATTGTTGCCCTGGCAACAGTGTTATCTTTGGCTAGTATGGAACGCTATACTTTCCAAGTCATCGAGAGGTTGGGTTGGAATTTCAGAGTTTTGTCACTTGTGGTCCGCAGTTGGTTCAGGGTTGGCAGGTAGGTCTCATTGGGAACAACATTGGTTAGGTTATATTGTTTATAAGCACAGGCTCCTTTGTAAAGTGGGGATCTGGTATTATTTAAGTGCCGTCTTAAACGGTTGTAGGGAAACATGGAGGAAAGTGACCGCCCCCCCCCCCACAAGCTAGGTAGAATTCTTCGGGAAGGAGGCATTTTGGGACTAGGAGATATCAGATCACCGGTAGATCAGGGATCTTGGGAGCTACTTAAGTATGTTGGGACCGGGTCCCTTCGCGGGACAGGGAGTAGCAGAATGGGGTGGGTGGAACCGTTATAACCTGAGGGGATAAGCGTTGCTCTCGTGGCAGGGAAGCATCTTCCTTCTAATATGGACACCGAATTCGGTCTCCAGGAGGAGAGTCACTCATACTTCTGAGGGTGCTAGAAGGAAGAAAAACTGTTATTGCGCCCCGAGATGTGTTTGCTCGATATATTGGGTGAAGGAACATTCCAAATTGCCAATTCGTCTACGACGGGGACATTACTGTTGTTTCAAATATCACGGGAACATCTTTACAACACAACAGCGTGGGGTTCACTCTTTGTAGGGGCGGGCACTAGCGCTTATTTGGGAAAGTGGAAATGCCGCCAGCTGGGTAGATGTGGTTTTGCGTATTCCCTGTTGGGTAGCGAGGTTACATGTGGTCGTTTTGGGAAATTGTTACTGGCGTTGGTAATATGTGAGATCTTTCATCGCTCATCCAGAAACAAATTCCGCAGGGGATAACTAGTTTCGCCTGAGCCAGACTTATCAAACCAACAATGTTTAAGGGAATCGTCGGGTACGTTTTCTAGCTACCGCTGGTGTAAGGTTAATGATATTAACATCCCCGAATATGAATTCAGTTCAAATTGGGTGGGGGTGGGGGCGGTTCAAATGATGCTGTAGACTGGGTTTATGGAATAACATCGCATTTGGTGCGGGATATCTCAGTGTGGGGTCCTCTTGTTTGACTACGGGGGGGGGGGGGGGTGTATGGTCCCTGCAAAACGTAAAGTTTGTGTTTTAGGGTAAGGTTACTACAGCTTGTATTAGGTTTTAGCTATGCTGGGTTTGTGACGTATCTGCGGATCATATCAGAGGCGATGTGTCCCAGTAAAGTGGAAAGTAGGTGCAAATCTACTAAGGTGGTGGATGATAAATTTGACTGCGGGGATGAGGCCTTTAAGCGTAGAGCTGGGGAAGCTATTTGGTAATTTGGTATGTACGAGTGTGACTTGTAATGAGCAAACCTTGTGAGTTAGGGTGAAAATCACGCCATTCAGTGTGGAGCTGGGAGAAAATATCTGGTATTTATGGGTGTGTGTCTCTTGTAAAGAGTGAGTAAACTTGTGGTAAAAATCACTACAGTCAGCGTGGAGATGAGAGGGAAAGTACTGAGAAAAACGTCGAGTTATAGGGTAGAAATCACTACAGTCGGCATTGCGAAGTACCGGATACTGGATAAACACAGTGGATTTCGAGTGTTACAGAGACACTAACTTTTCATCTTGTAAGGTAGTGAGAAAACGCTGTGTTTTAGGGTAGAAAACACTACAGTAGGTACTGAGTTGACACTTTGGGTATGGAGTGTGATCAAGACATCAGCAAGTGCAAGCTTGGATGACAGGATTCGGTTTATATGCTATTCAAGAAAGTAGGGGATATTTAATAAAAGTGAGATATATGAAGAAATATATTTATTTTTTCACGAAAAAGACAGTTGAGGCATTGCACTGTGGCATCTGGTGAATGATATCAGCGACAGTTGGGTGTCTGACAAGCACACATTCCACGTACCTCAATACCTTGTAAATCTTCCTCAGTTCGCGCGACAAGCGAACCGTGGCATACTCCTCACCAAACGTCCAATATCAGCTTGACTGATCTCATTCCATTCTACCTGCAGTGCAGCCGCGAGTTCCTGAACATTGGTAGGGGGCTGTTGGCGTTGTCGTAGGTGCCAGCGAAGCATATCCCAGACGTGCTCGATTGGTGAAAGGTCTGGACGTAGTGCTGTCCAAGGAAGAGTAGTGATGTTCTGCTCCTGGAGTAGCTCTCTAGCGACACGGGCCTTGTGTGCTCTTGCACTGTCATCTTGCAAAATGAATCGACGCAAAATATCACCACATGAGCTGCTATCATATTGCTACGGTAGTACTGCCCTGTGAAATGCCCTTGGATGTGGTCATGGTTATGCCTCCCCACACCATAACCGATCCACCACCAACACGATCGTGCTGCCTAGCGGTTACGTTATGATATCGTTCGTTCGACCGCCGCCACACTCTGTTTCGCCTGTCGTGGAAGTCGCGGGTGAACCTCGATTCACAGAAAAACATGACGTTGCTCCACCGATGATTGCCCCAGCGCTGTCGTCTGTCGTGCTCCAAACTAATTACGCTTTGCTGCGATGTGACGTTCAATCAAACTGACTGACTCGCACATCTGTAGTTCGGTGCAGCTGCTGTCTAATTTCGTCTGAGGCACTTTGATGGCGGTTAGGTAAAGCTGTGGCTTGGACGACCTGACCGACGTCTGTCATCAACATTACCTGGCTGACCACTGATTCGCACGTCTGTCGCTCGATACAGCTGCTGTTCAATTTCTGAGACACTTTGATGGCGGTTACGTAATACTGTGGTTCGGATGAAACTATCCTGGTATGCAGTTGTCGGCCTTGGACGACCTGACCGACATCTGTCATCAACATTGCTTGTCTGACGGTGGCGTGACCACAACCAGCTAATCACCGATTGAGTAACGTTAAGAGTTTGAGCCACTGCAGTCTGTCTGTTGCCAGCTTCCAACATGCCAACGGCACGTAAACGTTCATCACGTGTCAGTCTTCGCATACCTCAAAAGTTACGTGTAGACCAGAAACTATCGATGAACGAATTTATATCAAGAACAGAACGATGAGACCTCCGAAAGGCTCGTTCAGTACAAATGAAACTTTCAAAACGTGCCCCACAGACATTAACGCGGCGCTCGTGCGAAAAACCTGCGCGACGTTTTCGTGGGCCGGTGACATTCATGATCCACACTAAACTTGGTAACATATTGAAGTGTCCAATCATTCGTATCCAATACCATTTTCCGAAATTATCAACATCAGTTTGGATATCTCCTACTTTTTTTGAATAGTATATAAGTTCTGTTATTCACTGATCTGAGTGAGAGGTGTGGATTCGTGTAATTATCTTGTGGGACACGAATATATTTTTGAAGTTGGAGAGGATGCGACAAGTAAATAAACGGCTTGAGTGACAGGAGTGAATTCATGCAATGATCAAAGGGTGACACGAGTCTGTACATGTTCGGAATGATGCGAGGGAACAATAAACTGGGTATTGTCACAATGGTATTGATCAAAATGGTCAATACACTCAGCTTTCATATTACTTTAAAACAGCAACAAACGGGGGGAAGGACAATATAGGGTGTAATGCCCGAGGGAGAATAAGCGAGGGAGGGGTAACAGGGACGGGAATGCTGAGAGGACAGTTTTTTTATATTAAGGGGCTATATAAGTAATGGAATTTTGTTTATTTTGAAATTCTCACCTCTGATATTCTTTCAATTCAGATTAAATATACACAAATTATACATTAAAATGAAGGTTGAGATATATAGCACACGAAGCACATATGTAATCAACTCATGGAGTTGACAGCGGGCACCACTGGTTCCTGGATGTCTGCTATCGTATTCGTGCCAGAACTGATAATAAAATAATATTTCGCAAGAACAACTCGTGGTCGAATGCGCTTCAGATATTCAATAACAAAGCTAGGCATTCAAAACACTTTCGAGTGCAGCGATAGGACTGCATTTTGGAAAAGGACAACTCTGTCTACATGGTTGCACTGAAGATGGTTTCCATGCTCGACAGACATGTGCAAACCACTCGATACCACGAAGTTCCATCGAAAAACAAAATCGTAATTCTAAGAAATTTCAACAGGTATCATGATACCATTGCATTACATTGAATATGGCAACTGTGCAGTCTCTAGCTAATAACAGTATACTGTATTAAGGCGATCTTTCTCATTATTTGATTTTAGACGGCGTTGTATATAAATGTTTTTTTTCCGTCTGATGACGTCGACCGGAAATCGAAAGTAAATTCATACGTAAACAAAAGCAAAGGTTTGGGAATTTACCCCTATGCATCTCTGTCGCTGTGTTTTGAGTAATTTTGATACCCTAGCTTTGTTCTTGGATATGTAATGCACATTTGGCCACAAGTTGCTCTCGTGAAATATTATTAAATTATCAGTTCTGGTACGAATACGGTAGCAGACTTCCAGGAACCAGTGGTGCCTACGGTCGACTCTGTGAGTTGATTACACATGTGTTTCGTGTTCTATACAACTCAATCTTCATTTTGATGTGTACATTTTGTGTATTTTTAATTGGAATTGAAGAAATATCAGAGGTGATAATTTTCAAAATAAACAAAATTCCATTACTTTTTAGTCCCTTAACAATTAAATATCCAACTGCTGAGTAAAGCGGGACATGTCCTATGTGTATGAGAAAACTGCCAGAGCAAGGGACTGGAATCGCCATCTGAGCAGGTGCCCATCCGGTTATCACTGTAAAGGATCTTACCCCCAAAACGGCCCGATCGCCACTAATTGTAGAGTACAAATGGATGTATAGATTCCCTCCGGCAAGCTAGACAGAGATCTCCGGGAAGGAGGCATATAGGGGGTAGGCGGAATCAGATCGCCGGTAGATTAGGGATATAGGGAGCTACCCGATATATAATAACCCCCTCCCAGCGACAGCTGTAAACCTAAACAAGTTTCCTATTTCTCTCGTTGGTTTGAAAAGCCAAAACTAGTTACCACCTGCGGAACTTGCATCCAGACGAGTGATATTTGGTATGTTTTTGGATCACAATATTATTCTGTAAATGTATTTATTATTATATTTTACATACCGTTAAATAAAGAACTGAATTGAATTAAATTGGTAAATGACGTCATGCAACTGTATTGTACCTACTATTCATAGTGAGAAGAGACTTTTTGGATTACATTTATGTTAGATTACAAATGGTAATTCGTTTTTCAACATCGTGAACCACTGATGGTGTGACGGGAAATGGTGAACGAATGTCCACATTTCTATGCTACTAGCATCTATCCTGTACTACTAATCACCCCTGTTAACCTAGAGGAGTTAGAGTGGTGGCAAAAAGACTTCTCGCACTTTCCTGATCAATTTGCATCACTTAGTTGAAAGATAAGAGCTAAAAAAAAAATTCAACTCATGGGAAAAAACGTGTTCTCAGAGCCGTTGACCAAATAAATACCGACACACCCACCCACCCCACTTTGTGTTCGAAAAATAATTGACACCCCACCCTGGAAATCACGTCTTTAAACTCGCCAAATACATTCCTGAAACAACTGTTAAGAGGAGTATAAAGTTCCCTAATTACATCCTAATTTTTATGGTAGGAATAAGCACAGATTTACCAATGTAAATTTATTTGAAGATATTTACTTGGCAGGCATATTTGTCACGATCATTCCATTACGTGTTTTTGCTCTGCATAAACTTTTCTTCTTCTTTATTGTGCAACAAGGAACAAGATAAAGCCGACTAATGAGATTGCTTGCATTTTATCAAGAGGTCAAGGAGGTCCAACTGAAACGGGCGCAAAGCGAAACCTGAACGAGGAAACTGCTATTTAACAAAATCAAATATTACTGAATACAACTCATCGGTAAGTCGCATTTTCTTAAAAAAAATTATCTGATCAATCGATTTATTTGTAAGTACCTGAATATATAAGTAAAGTTCTAAATGTATGTGTCTCGGAAAACTTGGTGATTTGATCTTCATGATCTTCTGCTCAACAAGCGTGAATCCGAAAGGGGTCTTTCTCCTGATAGTTATGTTACGCCCACGTTTGTCATAACTGTCGGGTTTTGTCGTAGCTCACACTTTTAATAATTTGGTAAAAAAAAATCGACAGGCCTTGTCATAGCTTTCCTCTTTTGTAATAAAATTCCAAAGTTTTGTCATGAACCATAGTCACGAGTTTTGAAAAAAAAAATGACGGGTTTTGACAGAAAAACCCTACCAGTTTCGTTGTAGAAATCAACAGATTTTGTAAAACATTTTTTTGCATTGGATTATCCAAAAAAATAACCTTCTATATTTCTAATTCTAATTTTATATTTCTAATGTGGGGAGGGTTCGACCGCCCAGACGTCATCTTTTGAGGGGGGGGGGGGGGGGGTCTTGAAAAAAATGCAAACGCAGAGTCGAAACAATGTTTTCAGACACCCACCAACCCCCTACCTGCAACTTTTATTACTTTTTCCGGGCCGTTTTCGGGGGACCCACCCCCCTAAAATCAAAGAAAAAAGCATAGAATGCAGACGTAGCCCTGTCTAACTATGTACCAACCGCCCATATAGGTGCCCTCTGTGCAATGTAGTTTACTGGACCTATCATATGGAAACCCATTATAAGAACAAGCATCCTGGATCAAACTGCGCAGGTAAGATTTGTAATAGTAGAAAGTTCGCAAGAAAAGAGTTACATAGGCAAACCGAACAGTTTGGTACAGGCTGCAGCAGCCTACATGAGCTAATAAACGTTAATGGAGCGCATGTCTTCAACCAATCTAACCTTGCTTGTGCTGCAGTGTGGAATTACGATGTTGGGGAGCTGGCAGCTGCTCGTCGTTGCTCGTTGGTCCTCTCCGTATACTCCGGCTTCCTCCACCCGTAAAGCTGTCACAGACACGATATTACATTGGCTGTTAAAGTGTCGTTAAAACCATAATGAATAATAAATAATAATAACTGTGGCAGGTACCAACATGGAATTTATATGGATTTGGAGTTACCCCCTAAAAAAGGTTAAACAAGCACAGAACTTGGTGATCTTATGTGGAAGAAAAGAAATATCAGAGGTGATAATTTTCAAAATAAACAAAATTCCATTACTTTTTAGTCCCTTAACAATTAAATATCCAACTGCTGAGTAAAGCGGGACATGTCCTATGTGTATGAGAAAACTGCCAGAGCAAGGGACTGGAATCGCCATCTGAGCAGGTGCCCATCCGGTTATCACTGTAAAGGATCTTACCCCAAAAACGGCCCGATCGCCACTAATTGTAGAGTACAAATGGATGTATAGATTCCCTCCGGCAAGCTAGACAGAGATCTCCGGGAAGGAGGCATATAGGGGCTAGGCGGAATCAGATCGCCGGTAGATTAGGGATATAGGGAGCTACCCGATATATAATAACCCCCTCCCAGCGACAGCTGTAAACCTAAACAAGTTTCCTATTTCTCTCGTTGGTTTGAAAAGCCAAAACTAGTTACCACCTGCGGAACTTGCATCCAGACGAGTGATTAAGGACCTCACATATTACCAACGCCAGTAACAGTTTCCCAAAAATGAATACTCTTAATCTAACTATCCATAACCATTTAAGACGGCGCCTAAGCAATACCAGATCCATATTATACAAAGAAGCCTTATCCACGACACCGCTGAGAACCACCCTACAAAGATAATCGAAGCCCAAGCCCGTGAACATAACGTCGGATTTGATCTATCACTTCCACAGAGCCCAGAAAGTACCTGACCCCAAACCGAATACGCAAAACCACATCTTCTACCCAATTGGCGGCCCTCCCAAATAAGCGAAATGCCCCTCCCGCCAAACAGCGATCCCCGCAATGTTGTGTTGAAAAGATGTTCCCGCGACATTTGAACCAAGTGGCACACCACTCTCTACTATGCTACTCCCAGTCCCACAAAAAGGATTTTCTCCCAAATATACCCATTGTAGCCTTATCACCATAGATTAACTGACCAGTTGATGCCCCCTCCTCCCTATATATCCACCAAACCCCTAGCGGGTCACAACAACAATATCCATTCCTCCTAGCAACCTAAGAAGTAAGAGTGATCCACTTCCCGAGGAACGAATCCTGTCTCCATATAAAAACGAAAGATGACCCCATGCCACGAGAGCAACGCCTGCCCTGTTAAAAGGGAACCGCCCTTTTCTCTTTTGCTACTCCCTGCCCTCTAATTGGACTCCTGACACTCTCGAATTGCTCCCCAGATCCCCGATCTACCGACGATCTGATGCTTCCTGATCCCTATATTTCCCCGGCGAATTCTTCAACAGCATAGTTCAATGTCACACGGGCCTACGTCATGTTTGGTTGTCATGGTAATCCGCGTGAACGGCCATCTTGTGACTTCATCTCCATAGTGATACGTGGTGTGAGTGCGCATGCGCAGCGCGTGTTGTTAGGGTGACAGGTGTTTCCGTCGTCCATTTTGTATATTGGAGGCCGCCATCTTGGTTTCTATGGTAGCACGTGGTTGCTATGTGACCCAAAACCTTCTAACAAGACAGGGGTACATTCGGAGGGTATGTTCCTTTGAACAAGAGTAATTTCCCGATCTGTAGAATTACCACAAACAACCCGACAATCCCTCGAAATCACCGAAATTGACTTTAATTACTATGGATTCCCCATTTTATCGGTGTAGCACGTAGTGCTATAGTACCAAGGGGGTACCGGGTGTGTGTTCGATTGAATAGGAGTAATTTTCTGACTTACAATTTTCCCCAGAATTCTCGTTTAATTACCCAAATAAACCCGACAAGTTGTACTATCTCGAATTCTTTCAGAATTCTCTGCTTCTATCTTTAAATACAATAGTTTTCGTCTATCTGGTCATGTTCCTTTGTTCCGGAGTATACTCCAGTAGCGTAGAAGAGCCTATTAGTTGGAACAGCTTTGCTTATGATTACTATATTTAGCAATCTCTGGTCTATTCTTGTTAGTTCTGACCATGTTCCAAGTATTCTTGTAGTTTCCTGTATCTAGATCATTTATATAAATTATAACTAACCAATCAGATTACTTGATTTCCCATAACCTGTACTTAATCGTACAGAGTTATCTTCCTTATTACAACGGAGTTGTATCCGATTCTCATCGCCTCTATATCCAATGCCAATATTCCCGGGCACCCCAATTTCGGCACCCCCTTTTTTGAAAAACATATGACCTTCGGCACCCCTTTTTGTCATATGTGCTTATGTGAAAAGGCACAATGTGACACAATGTGCCCTAGCACATAGGCACATACGGGTATTTGAGGATATATATTGCCTGGTATTGTATTATTCGAGGATACCTACTAGAGAATCCCTTTTTTGTCATATGTGCTTATGTGAAAAGCACAATGTGACACAATGTGCCCTAGCACATAAACACATGCTTTATGTGCCGATATGTGCTTATGTGAAAAGGCACAATGTGACACAATTTGCCCTAGCACATACGGGTATTTGAGGATACCTGTTGCCTGATATTGTATTATTCGAGGATACCTACTAGAGAATCCCTTTTTTGTCATATGTGCTTATGTGAAAAAGCACAATGTGATACAAACAATGTGCCCTAGCACATAAGCACATGCTTTATGTGCCGATATGTGCTTATGTGAAAAGGCACAATGTGACACAATGTGCCCTAGCACATACGGGTATTTGAGGATACCTATGGCCTGGTATTGTATTATTTGAGGATACCTATCTAGGATACCTTCTGGAGAATCCCTTTTTGTCATATGTGCTTATGTGAAAAATTATTTTCAATATTATTTCCAATGTATTCTAAAATATCATTGCCATTCTAAGTGTCTTGTTTCCCATGCAATGACGCAACAATACAAAATTTACACCAAAATGATCTGTATTTCTCTCTTCCCGGCTGTATACTCCGTCTGATATGATGTTGCTCTATTTATATTATTTACCTCGGGGTATAGCAGGAAGACAGCCAATCTGGTTATGCTGTCCCCCAACGGTATGTTTTTGTATCACAATATTATTCTGTAAATGTATTTATTATTATATTTTACATACCGTTAAATAAAGAATTGAATTGAATTAAATTGGTAAATGACGTCATGCAACTGTATTGTACCTACTATTCATAGTGAGAAGAGACTTTTTGGATTACATTTATGTTAGATTACAAATGGTAATTCGTTTTTCAACATCGTGAACCACTGATGGTGTGACGGGAAATGGTGAACGAATGTCCACATTTCTATGCTACTAGCATCTATCCTGTACTACTAATCACCCCTGTTAACCTAGAGGAGTTAGAGTGGTGGCAAAAAGACTTCTCGCACTTTCCTGATCAATTTGCATCACTTAGTTGAAAGATAAGAGCTAAAAAAAAAATTCAACTCATGGGAAAAAACGTGTTCTCAGAGCCGTTGACCAAATAAATACCGACACACCCACCCACCCCACTTTGTGTTCGAAAAATAATTGACACCCCACCCTGGAAATCATGTCTTTAAACTCGCCAAATACATTCCTGAAACAACTGTTAAGAGGAGTATAAAGTTCCCTAATTACATCCTAATTTTTATGGTAGGAATAAGCACAGATTTACCAATGTAAATTTATTTGAAGATATTTACTTGGCAGGCATATTTGTCACGATCATTCCATGACGTGTTTTTGCTCTGCATAAACTTTTCTTCTTCTTTATTGTGCAACAAGGAACAAGATAAAGCCGACTAATGAGATTGCTTGCATTTTATCAAGAGGTCAAGGAGGTCCAACTGAAACGGGCGCAAAGCGAAACCTGAACGAGGAAACTGCTATTTAACAAAATCAAATATTATTGAATACAACTCATCGGTAAGTCGCATTTTCTTAAAAAAAATTATCTGATCAATCGATTTATTTGTAAGTACCTGAATATATAAGTAAAGTTCTAAATGTATGTGTCTCGGAAAACTTGGTGATTTCATCTTCATGATCTTCTGCTCAACAAGCGTGAATCCGAAAGGGGTCTTTCTCCTGATAGTTATGTTACGCCCACATTTGTCATAACTGTCGGGTTTTGTCGTAGCTCACACTTAATAATTTGGTAAAAAAAATCGACAGGCCTTGTCATAGCTTTCCTCTTTTGTAATAAAATTCCAAAGTTTTGTCATGAACCATAGTCACGAGTTTTGAAAAAAAAAATGACGGGTTTTGACAGAAAAACCCTACCAGTTTCGTCGTAGAAATCAACAGATTTTGTAAAACATTTTTTTGCATTGGATTATCCAAAAAAATAACCTTCTATATTTCTAATTCTAATTTTATATTTCTAATGTGGGGAGGGTTCGACCGCCCAGACGTCATCTTTTGAGGGGGGGGGGGGGGGGGGTCTTGAAAAAAATGCAAACGCAGAGTCGAAACAATGTTTTCAGACACCCACCAACCCCCTACCTGCAACTTTTATTACTTTTTCCGGGCCGTTTTCGGGGGACCCACCCCCCTAAAATCAAAGAAAAAAGCATAGAATGCAGACGTAGCCCTGTCTAACTATGTACCAACCGCCCATATAGGTGCCCTCGTGCAATGTAGTTTACTGGACCTATCATATGGAAACCCATTATAAGAACAAGCATCCTGGATCAAACTGCGCAGGTAAGATTTGTAATAGTAGAAAGTTCGCAAGAAAAGAGTTACATAGGCAAACCGAACAGTTTGGTACAGGCTGCAGCAGCCTACATGAGCTAATAAACGTTAATGGAGCGCATGTCTTCAACCAATCTAACCTTGCTTGTGCTGCAGTGTGGAATTACGATGTTGGGGAGCTGGCAGCTGCTCGTCGTTGCTCGTTGGTCCTCTCCGTATACTCCGGCTTCCTCCACCCGTAAAGCTGTCACAGACACGATATTACATTGGCTGTTAAAGTGTCGTTAAAACCATAATGAATAATAAATAATAATAACTGTGGCAGGTACCAACATGGAATTTATATGGATTTGGAGTTACCCCCTAAAAAAGGTTAAACAAGCACAGAACTTGGTGATCTTATGTGGAAGAAAAAGTGCATTTTGGTCATTTACGCGTTTTGTTCAGCCCCAAGAGCCCCACTCCCCTGCGTCTGGACATTTTCGGGCGCCCCCTTCCGCTCTGTACCAGGTGTAAGTTCCTTCTGGCGGAGAATGGAGTTTGTCCTTCCCGACAGGGAAGAGAGTGGGGTGGTGGATTATAGTGGATTTCTTGACAAGGTCACTATAAAGGAAGCAGTTTTCTCCGATGGGTATTAAATGTTGTTCCTTGACCACAACCCCTTGGCTCCTCATGAAGTAACATAGCCTCTGTTTCGAACTTTACCGACCGCTCCGTTTCACGTCACGTATTTGCGCACTTTACAATTATTAGTTACACTAATCTTTCGGCCATGCAACGGTGCGTGCATTCGCTAGTATACTTATATTGTGCTAAAATGATTTTTTAAATCTTGATTTAAGAGCAGCAGTAGTTGTGAGTGAAATTACTAAACACTATGTATTGTCCTTCTCCAAATTCTAAGCAGTCAGATATCTTCAAACCTTACTCATATTAGCTCTTTTCCAGTTTAAATTCTCTTTTTACATGGACTGTGCAAGAAGCGTCGTTTATCCACCAAGGATAATTTTCAATCTGGAATGCTGTCTGTCAGCCCCGGACATGTAATGCATACAACTGATGGTGATCTGATATAGCACTTTCTGTCGGCGCTCATTTTATGCCAGCGACAAAGTACATGTTACATGTATGCTAGTGCCCAATGTATACATATGACATGTAGCACATAGGCAAATGCTAGATGTGCGGATATTTGCTAAAGCCCATTGTGGGCACAACACATTCTGCTTTACGACTCATCTCAGTATTTGAGGATACAGCTTCTGGCTCGTATATGGCTACTAGCTCTTATATGGCCTCGAGTCCTATTCAGCTCCTGGATTCTAGACCACCTTACACCCTTCAAGTCCCCAAAGCCCCCACTGCTGACTTCTCATAATCACTACCATGTGTCGCGTGTGATGCAAAACTATTATATTCACCCAATACTATATCCTTCTATCACTCGTACAGTCCTGTGCTAGAGTGGCTCATCATTAATGACTTGTAGCTCTACTAAAAGTTTAATAATTACCCCCAGATTATGTCTTCGGATCTGCCTTTGGTTAAATCTTTAATAGGCTCAATCAGTCAACCCCCTTCATCTACGCATGTATCAATCTATACAATATCTAGATCTAGTGTACGAGACAGTATGTTGATTGTACCGACTTGTGCTTAAGTGTTAGTATGCAATGTGTAACACTGTGTACATGTTGCATGTAGCACGTGACCACATGCTGAATATGCTAATATCGGCTTGTGTGCTAATGCACAATGCGTGCACAACACATACACCACATAGGCACATATGATGAACAAGATATTATAGGAGTATAGTCGGAAATGGATTCCATGGAACGTAGGACTGATGTTTGATGGAATGTGCTTGTGTGCTAGTTATGCTAGTGCACAATGTGTCACAATGCATTTCACACTGGCGTATCTTTTGATGTGCTAATATGTTTTATGTATGGATGCACAATGTGCGCAGAACACGTGCAGCGCATATGCACATACGGGTATTTGAGGATACCTATGACTTGGTGATGTACTATTGGAGGAACTGAACTGAATTTATTCAACAGCATAAATCTATATGAGTATACAATAATTTCTCAACTATGAAGTTTCAACAGTCCCATATGTATATTGTCGGGGTACTGCGTAGCCAGATTGGCTGTCTTCCCGTTGACCCCTAGAATAAAATAAGCCAATATGTAAAGTTGGATAAGACTCTGTATACATTAGAAACAGTAAAGGTCCAAGAATAGATCCCCATGGATACATTTTATGAGATACTTATCTGAGGATATCTATTTGAAGATAGCCATGGCTCCTAGTACCTGTTTATCTCTGTCTTCTAGTCCACACTGAGTCCTTTGTAGATCTTAATCCACAACTGCTGACTTGTCCATAGTCACTGCCATCTGCTGTGTGATCAAAAAAACTTTTGTAGTCACCAAATACTATAGTCTTCTACCACCCGTATAGCTTTGTACCGCTATTATTGACTTACGGCTTCATACTTTCTAGCTATGATTGGCCCTGTCAAGACTCTGCTGTTGGCCAGGTCTTTTTCGGGCGCAACCAGATTACTTCATGCATCTAAGCCGGCATTCATCTGTACATTCCCTGACCTAGTGCACGCTAGGATACCTTACATATGAGAAACAGTCTGTTATTGGTTCCAAAATGTGAATGTGTGCTAGAGCACAATGTGTACACATACGACGGAGCACATGCCAGATGTTCCGGTATGTGCTTATGTGAAAAGGCACAATGTGGACACAATACATGCAACGCGTAGGTACATGCACATTCGGCGAAAACGTGATTTATTATATATGCATAGACAGACTAATGAATGGATTCCACGAAGCGTGGGACTCGTCCTTAATGGGATGTGCTGGTGTGCTAGTGCACAACATGTGCACCTCACATCCGGCATATAGATACATGCTAAATGTGCTAATATGTGCTTATTTGTTAATGTACAATGTGCTGACACCAAATGCAGCTCATGGGCACATACATCGAAAAAGGGATTCTGTAACCACAGACATATAAAAAGGAATTCCATATGTGGGATTCCTATCCGATGGGATTCTGTGATTTACATTATGCTCTAAGGATTCATACTGCATAGCACATGACGAAAGATTGGTAAAACGAGAATGTAAATAGCGAATCGCACAAAAACGTGACTTTAGTGGCTTAAAACGGAGAAGTCGGTGAGGTCGAAATAAAGCCCCTGTTTCTCGGAGGTGTGCCAAGTATAGTACGACTCTTTTAGGAGCTACCGCATCACCACCACGGAAATTCTCCCCCTTTTATTGTGGGCTTGTCATAGAACACATTACCCTTCTCTCACCGTCGGGGAAAACCGGCTACTCGAGGGAATCCGGACACCACTCCTGCTGTTATTCCATTTGGATCCATTTTGCTTTCTGGTCGATCATGCCCACAGTTTCCAACTTTCAGCTCAGTAATGTTTTTAAAAGACGATGTTTGGAAAAATTTGAGACGTTTGGGACGTCATAAGGTGACGCCAGCGACAGTCTCGGCCCTGCACATATTCCCCCATGAATAATGTACCCCGAAGAGACCAACTGTCATTTCAATGTCTCTAGAAATGTAAGGGCATCGATAATATATAGAGAGATAACGAGTTGCACAACAATGTGACGTGAATGGGGTTAAATGGTTCCTCGACGGTGATGACCGAAATGAAACCCAGTTGATGTTACTTCCATGTCAAAATTACCCCCGGTGTCAAATGGTAGCGCAATATGTTTGATGTGGAGAAGCAAAAACTGGCATCATTTACGCAGATACATGAGATATGTCAAAACACAACGTTCGGGCGATCGAGGCCCAACCCATTGTGCCCTCTTGCGATCTTACCCCAGGTCCCAAATTTCAGCTCAGTATCTTCGAGAAAGACAAGGTTGACAGCGGAGTGACGTCACGGAGGTCCAAACGTGATGTCGGAGATTATCGATACCCGGGGCACGTTACTCCCAGAACAAAATTACAACACGGGACATTTTATCTAAAATCTTAAGAAATGTGGGAGTGTAAAGTCTGATGTTTTGTCATAATGCAGCGTAAAATACTGTCGTACAAAACCTGTTGATTTCTACAACAAAAGTGGTAATCCTTTTTATGACAAGACCTGTCGATTTTTATTAAAAAACTCGTTACCCCAGTTCGTGATAAAACCAGGCGATTTTATTACAAATGTGGGAGGTTATAACAAAAGCTGGCGATTTCCATTACAAAAGTGGTTGCTATAACAAAATTCATCAGTTATTACAAAAGTGGGGATGGCTCACTGGTCTTGGAAAATTCATACCATGAACGATTCGTACCTTGGACAAATCGTACCACAATGATGGGGTACAAATTGTTTCGGCAAAAGGTACGAACTGCCCAGACAGAAGGTATGAATTGTTCAAGAATAGGTGGGAATCATTTTCTTTATAGGTACGGATTGTCTCGTGCAAATGTACGACATGTTATGCCAATGAAAAATGTTTCCGCGCGCAGGTGCGGTGTAGGGGGTAATGTAACCCATTACGACTTCTTTAGCAGTAATTTGGTACCATTCTACGCCCAGTAGCCGCACATTGTGAGAAACCAAGGGGCTAGGAAAGGCACCAATACTTAGTCCAAAGCCCCGCTGGGTAGTCTGTAGTAGGCGATTCTTTTGCCATTGGTCTTCAGGCACGTAAAACCTGCCACCTATGCGATACGGCTGGCTGAGAAGATTTGTTCCCCACATTAACAAGTTTAGACTGTCCCTAGAAGTTATATAGATAGCGATAATTTTAGGAACAATGTTTTGATGTTCTGGCAGGTGGCGTATCAATCTGCCCCCCCCCCCCCACCCCCACACACACCTGTGGTTGTTGTGTGCCCTGTCGAGCCTCACAGACGAGTATAGTCCGTCTCCTGTTCAATCTAGCCAACCATCCTCGAACTACGCATCCAGCACACCAGCGGGTCATATATGCTAAAGGTATGACGCTCCCTAAACTGTTCGATGTTGCAAGAAGACTTTGAGACTCCATTGGTTTAGGCTGAGTGTCGAAGGGTAATTCTTCCTCTGCCAAGACGAAATAAGCCCAATGGGGGACCCTGGTCGGACTGAAGAGGAAAATAACCCCAGTAGCAAGGACAGCCACAGAGTAGTCCAGATATGATATTACATAATTGTTACAAAACTAGGATGAGATAAAACTGCTGTAGGTTCTTTGAAGCCGGGGTGGGGGTAGGGATGGAGTTGGGGTGGGAGTCACCAAACAATCTTTCAGGAAGCTTGACATGCCGTGTTTAAAGATTCCGCCCCCACCCCCAAAAACAAGAGTTGAATTGATCGGTAGGTGGATTAAATGTGCTTGCAAATTACTCACTAGGGCTTTTATTTTATCAGCGAAGGATGCACCCGCGTTGGGGAAATCGTTTCCGGGTGGGTGTGAGGGTAGTAGGTTCATTGTCAGTTAGTTGCCTCAGTGGAGTTATTGTTTAACCTCCATTATGGAGAGGAGAGTGTAGAGTCGGATTGTAGCCTATAATACGTAAATGTTTAATAGTTAACTTGTTGGGTGCTTGGCTTTTTTACTGGGGATTGGTACTTGTTAGGCGCGCGGGGTTACTGACGGGCTCGATGACATACGTCGCGATTCTGCTTCGTTTCTTGAAGGTTTCGACCCTTCTCCGTAATTCCTTTGTTTTATTGGGTTTCGGATTTAGGAGGTTTTGTATAAAGAGGGAATGTTCGATATTCGAGTCAGTATTTATTTATCTATTTATTGGGGTTTAAGGTAACATACTTATGCACAATGGCTAATCGTTACAGTGACAGTTTTACGGGTGGAGGAAGCCCGAGTACTCGGAGAGAACCACCGAACAACGACGGGCAGCTGTCGGCTCCTCAACATTCTAACTCTGGTCAAGCACTGCTGAAGCAGGGTTACAGCGGTTGAAGACATGTGCACCATCGACGTGCAGTACGCATTAGTACACGGCGTCATCGTTCCTCCATGTAGGGAACCGGGATAAAGTGCCTTGCCTAAAGACACAATGCGGGTTGTCCCGGACGGGGATCGAACTCGGGACCTCTAGCATAGAAATCCATCAGTCTACCACTGAGCCACCGAGCTCCCATCCAAGTCAGAAACGAGTTCGAATTCAGACTCGTAGTCTGTTTTCAAGCAGTCTTTTGCCAGCGGTTGTGTTTGGTGTTCATTCTAATGTTATTTACTCATGTTTTGGTTAAAGCTATTGTCAAGCTTCTGCATAAAAACTATACATATAATTAGGCTTTTTCCTCTGGAAAAGACTATTTTTTTTCTACGGATTATTATTATTATTATTATTATTATTTTTTTTTTTTTTGGGGGGGGGGGGGGGGGGGGGGTAGTCCCACACATTTTGTCCGTACGATTCAGAAGCCATTTGCGTACCGATTTTCACATGGTTTTGCACACGCGTAGAGGGGCACAAAATCTAAAAATGTACCGAAGCTGAATTTTCGATTTAACTCTTATTTTGCCAGAATTGGCAAAAAACTGTCGAAATTAGGGTTTATAGCTCTTTCTAGAAATGCGCCGTGTAGATTGTTTTGAAAGGGCGATGGAGCCGAGGGTTCCCGAGCGAGACGACGGCGATAGCCGACGTCGGACAAATCGCCTTTTATATTGTTTTCACATTTTTTTATCGTCGGAAGTTTTTCGCGAGACGGGATTCGCCGAGACTTCACAGTGAATCTAGGATTATTCGGCGGGAACGTCCTCACACATCAGCCCACTTGGTGGAGCATGTATACGAACAAGAAAGTGATTGCTTGTAATGAATGGTCATTATGTCTATGGGGCTGGTGATAAATAACAATGATCGTGAGCAAAACTCAACCCACCGGCCATCATTTTTTCTTCCCAGCCCCTCAGATCCCCGTATTTCATCTCAACAACGACTCCAGCTGCCCCGTGGACAGTCGCCGGAAAAAGGCCTGGTTGGGTGTTTGTTCGAACAACCCGAGTCACCTATTTAGAGAAGTTAATCCCTTTGGTATAGTAAGAGAAAGCAACAACACAATGTTTCCAACTGATGCCGATTTCGACAAAGTGGAGAATACATGTAAGCCAGCTATCAAATGGGCTGAGCAGCCACAGGGTATCTATAGCATCGAGGGGAAAAGAGAGCTAAAAACCCAGTATGGCGATGCAGTGATGTTAACACTAAACGCAACCACTCGTGAATAATAATTTAAGTGTGGGCTGTTGACAGGGTGATAAAGCAATTAGTAAAAAAATAGTCATAGTAACCAATATCTGGATCAGTGTTGAATTCTTCCCCAGAATTGATACACTGGGAGCACATGCCTTCAAGCAATGCTAACCCGCTTCTGTGGGTTTAATAAGTTGGAAAGTCTGGCAGTGACCCGCCGCTGTTCGGTGGTTTTTCCGGTACTCGTAACACTGTCACGACGCAATATGACCCAAGCTGTTAGAAAACTTGCACGCTATTTCCGGCGTGACACAAATTACTCCTTATGGGCTACCTCCTACCTATTCACCAGTATTATCTTTTTTAAAAATAAAGATGACACTATACGACACACATATAGTTACAAAGTGCACAATTTTTACCAGATAAAACAGCAGTGCGTTTTACCACAGATTAGCGATAACGTTTGCTTGGTAAACTCTTTGCGAATTGAGGGTACTAAAATAGTCCTCTCTAAGGACCCTCAATTTGCTACAAAACAGACTCCTCATCAGTTCCCACACTCTTCAATTTTTGTATTATTCAAGTTGGAATCTTCTTCACATGTATGGCGGTGGTGGCAGCCTGGTGTACGTCTTTGTAAATTTTACTGATATTTGCCACTTTTAAACATATTCTGGAGGGTTTCCTGCACAATTTGGTTTTTTGTGCTCCAGTCAGTTTGGCTGATATAGCCTTCTTTTGTATTTTTTTCAGTTCTTGATGTTGCTTTTGTTCATTACTGATGTTTCGAAATTCCTCGTCTGTTATGCACTCACCCTAGAATGCGCTATCAGCCTTCTCAGCTATTGTATTGAGTTTTGCATGTGCCAAGGCTCTTATTTCATCATGCTTTTTAATCTGAGAGCTAATCTTCCTCTCTGCTACCTTCCCAATCACACCTAACGCCCCTGAGGCAATACCTACACCCTGTAAAGGTAGAGCAAAAAGGGCTCCCACTCCAGTAGCTAAAAGCCCAACACTGGTAGTTGTAGACCATACACCATCAACAGCCTGTAAAGCATTCAAAACCCTTTGTATTTCTTATGCAATCCTTCTCTTATGTTTACCTCATTTTTCCAACGAACGTGACAGCCGTTACTTATTCCCGGTTCCTTATTCGACATTCGCCATCAACCGATTTTCGCCAAATAAACTGCATTGTGGGGTGGCACAAATAGATTCATGAAGATTGCCTCCAAATTTAGGTACCTGACCCTCCCAGGAGCCCAAAAATGCTGAGTTGCTCCAAATCGCATTTATGAACCGATTTTCGCCAAATAAACTGCATTGTGGTGTGGAACAAATAGATTCATGAAGATTGCCACAAGAATTAGGTACCTGACCCTCCCAAAATTGGGCACCCTAGGAGCCCAAATGTGCTGAGTTGCTTCAAATCGCATTTTTGAAGCGATTTTCGCCAAATAAACTACATTGTGGGGTGGCACAATAGATTCATGAAGATCGCCACCAAATTTAGGTACCTGATCCTCCCAAAATTGGGCACTCTAGGAGCCCCAAAGTGCTGAGTTGCTCCAAATCGCATTTATCAACCGATTTTCGCCAAATAAACGGCATCGTAGGTGGCACAAATAGATTCATGAAGATTGCCACCAAAATTAGGTATCTGCCCCTCCCAAAATTGGGAACACTAGGAGCCCAAAAGTACTGAGTTCCTCCAAATCGCATTTATCGACCGATTTTCGCCAAATAAACTGCATTGTGGGATTGCACAAATAGATTCATGAAGATTGTCACAAAAATTAGGTACCTCACCCTCCAAAAATTGGGCACTCTAGAAGCCCAAACGTGATGAGTTGCTCCAAATCGCATTGATCAACCGATCTTCGCCAAATAAACTGCATTGTGGGGTGGAACAAACAGATTCGTGAAGATTGCCACCAAAATTAGGTGCCTGACCCTCCCAAAACTGGGCATTCTAGGAGCCCAAAAGTGCTGAGTTGCTCCGATTCGCATGTATCAACCGATTTCCGCCAAATAAACTGCATTGTGGGGTGGCACAAATAGATTCATGAAGATTGCCACCAAAATTAGGTAGCTGACCCTGCCAAAATTGGGCACCCTAGGAGCCCAAAAGTGCTAAGCTGCTCCAAATCGCATTTAACAACCGATTTTCGGCAAATAAACTGCATTGTGGGGTGGCACAAATAGATTCATGAAGATTGCCACCAAAATTAGGTACCTCACCCTCCCAGAATTGGACATTCTAGGAGCTCAAAAGTGCTGAGTTGCTCCAAATCGCATTTATCAACCGATTTTCGCCAAATAAACTGCATTGTGGGGTGGCACAAATAGATTCATGAAGACTGCTACCAAAATTGGGCACCGCGCTCACCCCAAAATGGGCACTAGGGGTGCCAATGGTGCAGAGTTGCTCAAATTCACATTTATTAGCCAACGTTCCCCATTTTAACGCTCCTTGTAAAGCAGTGACTATTCCAGTGTCATTTGTAGACAGTTTATCCCAAAATAAATTTCGCATTCGCTTTTAGTGGTTTTTGTCATCCTCGGTGCATGAGCCAGAGAGAACTGTGGGTTCGGAATAGAGAACACGAGAAAGTTTCTAGGTTGTCCAGAATTGCTCACATCATTAAAAGCAGTTCTATTCCCACCAGTGGAAGAAGCAGGGAATCGCTAGAGGAAGAGAAATATTCGAGAGATTTTAAAACTTAACACTGGAATCTTGTGATCTCTATTTGAACTATTTTCTGAATGAACAATATACAACACCTTGTGTATGACGTACGAACGGGATCACAAGTCCTTGAAATGAGCATGACTCTTAAATAATTGGGCATGATGCTAAATAATATAGCATGATGCTAAAATAATATAGTACGTTGCCTGAATAATACAGCATGATGCTCAGTAAATTAAGCATCATGCTCAGTTATTTAGGTATCGCGCTTAATTATTTATCCAGCATTCATGAAATCATACCAAACAATATAACATTCAAAAAAAGAGGTCGAAAATAATATAGCATGATGCCTAAATAATTAAGGATCATGCTGAATTGAAATGCATGTTCCTCTCATAATTCAGCATGATGCTTAATTATTTCGGCATCATGCTAAATTAATTCAGCATCATGCTAAAATAATTAAGCATCATGTTAATTTAATTCAGCATCATACCAAAATAATTAAGCATCATGCTAAATTAATTCAGCATCATGCTAAAATCCTGCCAATCAGCACATTCCGCTAACCAATCAGTGGCGCCGATACATACATGCTGGTTGTCTCGTCGGATCGGAACAATGGAGCGTGGCCGAGAAAAAGAAAATGTTGATGCAAACATCAAGCTGCAGAGTTAGAATCTTGCACAAGAAATCTTTTGTATACATATCATGAAATCGGTCATTGGATTCTCTTTTAATGATACATAATAAATTAAAAATTAAACACCGAGAATTTGAGCAGTGCTTGTTTACATTTGTAAAAAAGTTATGTTTAATTGTTGAATTATGACTCGTTAGTTATAGTCTGGGGTGTATGCTCTAAAGTGAGCATGCACGGTAAGAATGGTTTGATAAACTTGACATTGCACTTGTGCGGTGACCATGATATAGCCACAGAGACTGAAAGCAGCTTTAAAAACCAATGAATAATTGTAAATCTGAAAATGCACAGGCATCATTTAGCACGCAGTCCCCCGAGTCCCCAGTATCAATGACTGACTTTTCCATAACCTCTCACTCACTATTTTAACCTGTTGAGAGTTTTGGTCTCCCTAAAAGGTGAAGGACTATCTTACACAACCGCAGTACAGCGCGTATGAATCGGGTGAGGTTACCCGAAACTTTGCCAGAGCAACTAGTGTTAAATTCCCATAGGAACCGAAGCTTTTGCCGGAGCAACTCTTTCCAGTGCAAAACTTCCGCCTCATGCATGTTGTTCGACCTCATGCATAGCCCTGTGCGTACATACAGGGCTATGGGAATCTAGTATGAGTATGTGATGGAATATCGATGGCAGAAAGTGAGTTTTCTTGATTCTCCCGCGAAACGGTTGACGTTGCTATTGACGTCGTGACGCCATAGAAGCGTTGACTGCTAATGTTGTCCACTGTACAATCTAACATAACGTTCTTCGAGTCTGGGCGTGTCGAGCTTTTCGAACTGGCCTGATATGATAATAGCGGTATATACCCCTGCAGATCCCCTATTAGTCTTTGGTACTGCTGATCGATCGAATGCTTTGTATCCTATGGCTGGCAAAGGTAGTACGTAATGTTAGCACAGGCAGTATTTGGGGGGGGGGGGGAGGAGATAATTCATGGTCGTCTAGTGCGATATTGTGAGGTAGTCCTTGGTTGTTCAAAACGGTAGCATAGTATGGGCACTATACATCCCTGTAGGTCCCCTTTCAGTCCTTGGTACTACTAATCGACCTAATGCTTCATATTTTTTCTGTATGTAATGCTAGTCTATATTGTGGCCTGGCGGTGGGAGGGTGGGGGGGGGGTATGCATGATAATCTAGTGTGGTAGTATAGGATGTGCGGTTTGTACATCTGCTGGTTCAATGTTAGCCCTTGGTACGCTCTCCATCTATGGCGGTGTGCTGGTCCACAGATTTTATAGGTAGTACGTTATGCTAGGTCAAGCAGTGTTGTGGCGTATGGGTGTGGGTAATGCAGGCTTGTCTAGCGTGTTCGCTATACACCTTTGTTGGTCTACTGTTATCACTTTATACCACTATCCTTCTAAGGCTTTATCATATAACTGGTATATGTAGTACACAATTCTTGGTGAAGCGGTGGTGGTGGTGGTGGTGGTGGTGGTGGAAGGGGGGGGTGGGTAATGCATGGCTGTCTACTTTGGGAGGAGGGGATGTAAGGTATGTACTCACGCTGGTTCAGTTGTGGTCCATAGCACTATAGATCCACCTAAGCGTTATACTGTCCTTAGTAGGTATGGGTAGTACGTAATGTTAAATCACGAAGTGTTATACTTGGCTGTCTGGTTGTGTAGTATAGGAGAAACTTAGGTTATACCTTGGCAATGACTTTTCAGTAACTTCTCGATCACCTATTATAGGAAATTGTAAAAAGTATGAAAAGGTTGTTTGAGCAAGCAGTAGTGGAACGATAGTGATATCAACTGCGACCCGTAGAGACATCAATGTAATGATATGCACTATGAGCTGTAGTAGTACCATAATTTAGTAATGGTTGAAACACAGGGAAGAATAGTAGCTGTCGATAGTAATAGTACGAAGCAGTAATGGTCCACAACTTTAGGGGTTATAGAAGACTATAGTATTGGGTGACTACAATAGTGTTGAATCAAAAGACAGATGGTGGTGACTATGAAAAAATATTATATCTCGCGTGACCTTCTAGGCTCCTGATTGGGCGAATGCTGCGCCCCTATTTCGTGTAGTTTGCATCCACAGAACTGACCAGGCACTACACCCAGGCACTACACGTTTTCTACTTTTAGCACACTACTATATCAGTTTTCTTTTAAAACTGGGCGAATAAAACTAATCAGGCTAAATTTAAATATCGATTCACAGAGGCACAACATCCACAAAACGACCCGGAAAGAAATCATTGTGGAAAAATGTATCGCTTTTCCGTTGTTGAAGTCACATTTTCCGAGGCGTTCATTTTATTCCTTGAGAAGATGATCCATATCTCGTTTCGAAGAGAATGATCCATACCTGGGTACAACTTTCATGAGAACGCGTCCGGATATGAAAAATCGTTTGTTTCGCTGCTCATATTATTTCGCTATTTAATTGTATGTTTTGGACAGTAAACGAATAAATAATGGAATTCATTTGAATCTTCGGAGTTTTGTATCCCGTACTGACCCATTCTGTAATGTATATGTATGACAAATGTGTGGAAATTATCAAACTGCGTTGTCAAATTTCGAAAATTTTAGCTTTCATTCGCGAGTTGCGCGATTCTAGAATACACAGTTTCGATTGGGGGAAATGTTTTGTTTACCCTTGCCGACCGATTCAAAATTTGTCTTCTGGCCATATCAATAATCCAAGTTAGCGTTTCGTACCGAAAATGACAGCTTCAAATTGTGATTTAAACTACAATCGATTGGGCGATGATGAGCAGGAGGAGTTTATTGTTGGTAGGACTGCTACCTTGGTAATAGATTAACAAATCGGACAGATGTTTTTCTTGATGGGTGTTCTATATAATACAAGGATTAGTGCATGCCTTGTCGTTGACTACGCCCATATAGTGCCCAGTGAGGTGGTGTAGTTCCCTTCGCTTCTCGACGGGAACTACACCACCTCACTGGGCACTATATGGGCGGGGCGTAGTTAACTCCAAGCCATGCACTATTCCTTAAGTTGTGGCCTTGAAGCTACGAAGATCTCGGTGGGGGGGGGGGGGATGGGGGGGGGGGGGCACGGCTAAGAAGGCTAGACCAAACGGGGTACTAGGAGTCATTACTATCTCAGATATATCAAAAAAGGATATCCTCAAATGGTATCCTGAAAAGGTATCCTCAAATAATACATTACCAGCCCAAACGTATCCTCATATACCCGTGCACTGCAAGTCGGAAGTAGTTGTAGCAAAATTGCAATTATCTCGCAGTTTTATGAGCCGTCACAAACGATATAATAAACGCTATGTATGTTTCTGGATCGAACTAAAACGATAAACGCGGTTGCCGATCGTTTGCAAACAGAATGGGAAACGCAAATACACGATAGGCCTTCATGTATCTATACCCTTTCATCTTGAAGCTTTGAGAAATATTTTTTTCGTTTATTTTGTAGGCCTACTCGGTTGTTTGCGGAATTCAGTTTCGAAGTTCGACCACAGATTCGTGGTCTCGACACGCCACCACTCCAGATCTCATCAACATTTAATGCAAATGGTCTATGTTTTTAGAGCGTTATTTTTCCACCTCATTCTTTGTGTTAAGGATGGGAATGTTCAGAAAGTATTCTCGTATAATATGTAATTTCACTTTAAATCGTAAATACCGCGATAGACCTACAGAGGTTCGACTTGTAGGCCCGCCTGGGCCTGATGTTCCAAATCATTGACGAAAGGCAATGCTATGATCGTAATATATCCTCCTTTCATTCATAAAAAGTTGTATGCTCTGTTTATGCCCTTTGTGATTGATGTACAATTAGAGAAAAGTTTGACCCTCCCCGCGTCACTTATCCAAAGTACTCCAATATGTTCGCTTTGACAGGAGTTTCAGTTGAAAGTAAAAATGAGATCCTGCTAGATTCCGAGAAAGACATGGCCTGTGGGCAATTCGCATTTAAGAAGCTTCGTTCACACTATTTGGTTTACATCTTCCATAAAAGTAACCGTAGGTGAACAGATACACCTATCAGCACCCCCTCCCCCACCCATGTAATTATCTTTCCATTTAGCCCAAAAGAAATATGGGCTTTCACTCCTTACTGTAACAAGCTATTATTTCTAAATTCAAATACGGCACATAAGCGATATATTTTCGGTGTCCAAAAATGATTTCTAGGGGACGAGAAATATGATCCAAAGACCCCCCCCCCCCCCCCCCCACATAAAGTTCCGTCAGTGATTAGTAAAAAGGTTTGGTGCTGATCAAGAAGTAATCAATCGAGACTTACGGAAAAAAATATATATACTACTCAATGTTTGCTAAACACCAAGTATATCCAACTACATGTTTTACGTTTTAGTTGAAATATTGTAATGAAAAGTTATATATTTTTTATTTAGTTATATCCTAATGATTTAAGTACAGAAATTAAGATTTTATTTGTGTTTGACATTATTTTTTAGCCTTTGAATACGATAACCATGGAAAATGGATATTATTGGCAAAAGAGGAAATTTTTTCAATTTACCAAAAAGTTGACGGAGCAAACTGATATGGGTTCAATATCGAGTATCAGACCCATTACTGTTAATTACAGCTTGACAACGCCTTCTCGTACTCCCAATCAGGTTCCTGTTGGTCCTTTGTGGAATGTTGTTCCATTCCTGGACCAGTATGGCACCAAGCTCCTGGATACTTTTTGGCTGGACTGGACTAGACGGGCTGAAATTGCAAGCTGCAACTCATTTCAGACATGTTCGATTGGATTGAGGTCAGGGGATCTTGCTGGTCAGTCCATACGCTCAATCTCCTCTCTCTCTGCCGGTACTCCCCGACAGCATGTGCAACATGAGGACGAGTATTATCGTCCATCAGAATGAATCTATCACCAACTGCACCTGCATACAATCTGACGTGGACATCCAAGTTCTCATCAATATACCGCTGTGCAGTCAATGTGTTGCGGAATTAAGTAAAAAGTCTATCGATCTGTAATCGTAAATTCTAACTCCAAGCGTTGTGTTTACTGGCAGTTCTGTGAAGTCCCACCAGCCCATGTCGTTTTGTAATTCTTTACCAGACAATATCAGACACAGGCTCCAGATTTTAGGTTCAGTTCAGTTGGTAATTTCACGAACTTGTCGTGAACATCAGAACGAAGACCAGATTCAAATTATCTACTATTTTAATAAATCAATCATTTATTCTATTAACAAATTCGCAACTAACCTGTCGTTGTCTCTGGCATAAAAATGTAAATTGTATCAAACAACAAAGTTCATTCCTTCAATAGCAGTGGCGGCATCCGGGGTTCTCCCTGTAGACCGTTTAGTGTTCGTCAGGAGTCCAGAGACAACTTTTCTAAGCAGTCAGAAATTGGTGCTTATCATAGTATACACCAAATTTCTGATGCAATACCTGGGGTACGTGACGACGGTCAACAAATTCTCCCCGAGTTTTGGAGAATTTAGGGAAAGTCCCTTGACGTGGCGGTCACCATTTTGTGGACTCTATTACTGCCATTCAAACAGTCGGTTACTCTGCATGCAGTCCATGGAATATCGGCTATAAAATAGTATCCTGCCGGGCGTCAGTTAACCGGCAGAATGATCTGGTGACTTGCGCAATTTTGCAACTCAGCATCCCCAGATACCCGGGGAGCCTCACCAGGTGCATGTTATGATTTGTTGGACAGTTCGAACACCAACATACCAGGAATACTGCTGAATGTTATTATTCCATCCATCAACAAATCCTACAATTTTACTTGCTTGTTGAAAATATTCATATGCCTAATATTGTCAACAGAACATCTGGCGTATACCAACAAAGTACGCCTGTACTCTGGTCGCCAGTTTAATACAATTCTATGTAATTTATTGTCATGTTCAATTTCTGTTATCACTGTTAATAAAACTTGAGCCCATGTTACCAAATAAATCCCCATAACACTTTCATGGGTTTGAGTTCTTTACCCGAGCTTGCGAGCTTGATAAACCCCTGCGGGCTCACTTCGCAACAAATGTACCACGTTCAAGGATACAGAGCTCTGTACGTCCATCTCTGCTGACGCCGCCCCAGACCATGATTGACCTTCCACCATAGCGGTCATGCTCAGCAATGTTGGCTGCATGGAATCGCTCTCCTGGTCTTCTCCATACCCTAGAACACCTATCTGTGTAACAAGGACAGGTCGCCAATCTTATCTAGTCCATCCAACGTGGTCCATGGCCCATTCATGTCGTGCGTGCGGTGGTTCTGGGACAGCGGAATGCGAATACATGGTCTTCTCGATCGGAGACCACATGCGTGCAACCTTGCCCGGATAGTTTGCGTCGAAACATTTACCCCGGATGCATTCTGAAGGTCACTGCGAAGCTGGATTGCTGCGGCAAAGCGGTTCCTACGGGCCTGAATGATCAAAAACCGGTCTTCATCTGCAGATGTTGCCCTGTCTCTGCCACCACCATGCCGTCTTACTGGTGTGCCATACTGCTGAAATCTTGCCCAGGATCTGATGATCACCGTATGGTGCACACCAAGGACTTCACCAACCTGACGATGGGGAGCCCCTTGCTCCACCATCCCTACAGCCCGCCACAGTTCTGCTTCAGACAAATGTCTTCTTACATTTGCATTTGCCATATTCAATCATTAAATCATAAGGGTTTGTGTTGAAATGAAGATTGTATACACTACAGATGTCATTTACAAGTAGACAGTGCACGAAAACATGATGAAAA
Source organism: Pictodentalium vernedei (assembly GCA_031216915.1). Lineage (NCBI taxonomy): Eukaryota > Metazoa > Mollusca > Scaphopoda > Dentaliida > Dentaliidae > Pictodentalium > Pictodentalium vernedei. Next base: position 71,496,004 of record CM062288.1, on the reverse strand, counting down.
TCAAGGGGTACATGCTTTCCATGACTATCACGAAAAAGTCTGCCTGACAAGAGAGCTAATGAAAACACTGGGGACTATCTCAATACATTCCTCAACCATATCCACCAAAAATATCGCAAATATGTCACAAGCAAATTTCACAATGATGTGAAACTTTGAGTAGTATAGAAATATATAAAGAGCCTTCTCCACCAGTGATGTAGTACTGCTGTTTAAACCTGGCCATACCAAAAATAAGCTATTTATCTGTGGAGCAGTCAAAAGGCAATATTGTGGTTTATGCATCAGCTCACCACTGGAGAAGGGCGGCCATTTGTGTGATTCGATATTCTACACTTATTGTGTTAAAATGATAAAGGAAAGCGTACTCAAATAACAGAGAACAGTGTTTTAACTATTTATTCCACAATAACGTTTGAAAGTATACGTCAGGAAGCGTGTGCGTTTTTCACGATGGCAGAGCTTTTTTTTACAAATTTCAGACATGTGCATGGGAAGTCGGATATTAATTTTGATCCAAAATTTCGCTCCTATGCATATCGACTCATTCTAATAAATTGGGTCAAACATGATCTTATATGCGTGGGCAAATTGTATTTTGCTTGAGGATGTCAAGTAGTTTGATGCAAAACATAGAACAGTACATGGATAGCGGACCAATTTGGAAACACCCATCGAGTGTAAATTTCACCCAGATAATAGCTCATGTTAAGTGAAACTGCGCCAAAAAAACATTAAACAATTAGCAAGGCAGCTCCCATATGTAATCAGAAGCTGTACGATTAGTGTTTGTTTCAGCAAGTAAACCAGTGGCAGTGATCTCGCAGTGAAAGAGACACCACACTAGAGTATTAGTGACAAAATCAAACAACTACCAATTATACTTCAGAAAACTCATAAGATATAACCTTGCTAAAGCCTTCAATTTTTAGCCCTCAAAACAGCTTTTAAAAGCTAAATCCCATAATTCAAAAAAATAGACTCGCCCAATCAGTATATAATCATTACAAACAACTCACTAATTGCTTTCAATTTTAATGAATTTTATAGTAATCACATCAATAGTCACACCACAACGGAATACATCAACGTCCTGTGGGAAAATAGTTCCTGCCTGGAAACGTGAACTTCGAGAGTCTTGATGTGTGAAGACGAAATCAAAGAATATACCCAGTCATTTAATTATCTGTGCCACCAGTAACATTAGCGTCTGAAAACAAAAATAAGTAATATGAATTAATATCATGTTATACAAACGGGAGGGAGAGGTGGGAACGCGCAATGTTATATCTTACTCGTCTTCTTCGTATAATCAATATTTCATGTCGGGCGCTGCGCGCCCTCATAAAATCTTCAATTATTGTATAAACCTGATGGTTTCAGCAGCGTATTATTGTGGATGTGTTAATTTGAAATTATCGTTCCAGCAGAATAACTTGACAATATCAATAGCCGAACACCTCACCCATTTAACACAGAAAATTAGTTTTTTTTAAAACTACCTCTCTCTCTCTCTGTCTCTCTGTGTGTGTCTCTCTCTGTCTCTGTCTGTCTCTCTGTCTCGGTCTCTCTGTCTCTGTCTGTCTGTCTCTGTCTGTCTGTCTGTCTGTCTGTCTTGACAGATGCCTCAGGCGAGCATTCCAGGGGAGCCGGTGGGGGCAGGAAACTTTAAAATTTAATATCAAATGCATTTCTCTGGTGGCCTTTGGGTGATTTATTTGAATTAGACATTCTTGAAAAGAAACGTAAATGGGTGGTTGTTCGCCCCCGGCGACGTCTCTCTCTCTCTCTGTCTCTTCTCTGGCTGTCTCTATCTCTCTCTCTGTTTATCTCTGTTTCTCTGTCTTTCTGTATCTCTGTGTGTGTCTTTCTGTGTCTCTGTGTGTGTGTGTCTGCCTGTCTGCCTGTCTGTCTGTCTGTCTGTCTGTCTGTCTGTCTGTCTGTCTGTCTGTCTGTCTGTCTGTCTGTCTGTCTGTCTGTCTCTAGCTCTCTCTCTGTCTCTCTCTTTGTCCCTTTCTGCCTCACTCTCTATGTCTCTCTCTGTCTCTCTCTCTGCCTCACTGTCTGTCTGTCTGTCTGTCTGTCTGTCTGTCTGTCAGACATGTCTGTCTGTCTGTCTGTCTGTCTGTCTGTCTGTCTGTCTGTCTGTCTGTCTGTCTGTCTCTCTCTCTCTCTCTCTCTCTGTCCCTCTGTCTCTGTCTGTCTCATTGTCTCTCTCCCTCGGTCTCTCTGTCTCTCGGTCTCTCTCTCTGCCGATGTCTCTCTGTCTGTCTGTCTGTCTCCCTCTCTCTGTATCTCTCTCTGTCTTTCTCTATCTCTCTCTCTGTGTCTCTGTGTCTATCTGTCTTTTTCTCTGTCTGTCTGTCTGTCTGTCTGTCTGTCTGTCTGTCTGTCTGTCTGTCTGTCTCACTGTCTCTCTCCCTCGGTCTCTCTGTCTCTCTCTCTGCCGATGTCTCTCTGTCTGTCTGTCTGTCTCCCTCTCTCTGTATCTGCCTGCCTGCCTGCCTGCCTGCCTGCCTGCCTGCCTGCCTGCCTGCCTGCCTGCCTGCCTGCCTGCCTGCCTGCCTGCCTGCCTGCCTGCCTGCCTGCCTGCCTGCCTGCCTGCCTGCCTGCCTGCCTGCCTGCCTGCCTGCCTGCCTGCCTGCCTGCCTGCCTGCCTGCCTGCCTGCCTGCCTGCCTGCCTGCCTGCCTGCCTGCCTGCCTGCCTGCCTGCCTGCCTGCCTGCCTGCCTGCCTGCCTGCCTGCCTGCCTGCCTGCCTGCCTGCCTGCCTGCCTGCCTGCCTGCCTGCCTGCCTGCCTGCCTGCCTGCCTGCCTGCCTGCCTGCCTGCCTGCCTGCCTGCCTGCCTGCCTGCCTGCCTGCCTGCCTGCCTGCCTGCCTGCCTGCCTGCCTGCCTGCCTGCCTGCCTGCCTGCCTGCCTGCCTGCCTGCCTGCCTGCCTGCCTGCCTGCCTGCCTGCCTGCCTGCCTGCCTGCCTGCCTGCCTGCCTGCCTGCCTGCCTGCCTGCCTGCCTGCCTGCCTGCCTGCCTGCCTGCCTGCCTGCCTGCCTGCCTGCCTGCCTGCCTGCCTGCCTGCCTGCCTGCCTGCCTGCCTGCCTGCCTGCCTGCCTGCCTGCCTGCCTGCCTGCCTGCCTGCCTGCCTGCCTGCCTGCCTGCCTGCCTGCCTGCCTGCCTGCCTGCCTGCCTGCCTGCCTGCCTGCCTGCCTGCCTGCCTGCCTGCCTGCCTGCCTGCCTGCCTGCCTGCCTGCCTGCCTGCCTGCCTGCCTGCCTGCCTGCCTGCCTGCCTGCCTGCCTGCCTGCCTGCCTGCCTGCCTGCCTGCCTGCCTGCCTGCCTGCCTGCCTGCCTGCCTGCCTGCCTGCCTGCCTGCCTGCCTGCCTGCCTGCCTGCCTGCCTGCCTGCCTGCCTGCCTGCCTGCCTGCCTGCCTGCCTGCCTGCCTGCCTGCCTGCCTGCCTGCCTGCCTGCCTGCCTGCCTGCCTGCCTGCCTGCCTGCCTGCCTGCCTGCCTGCCTGCCTGCCTGCCTGCCTGCCTGCCTGCCTGCCTGCCTGCCTGCCTGCCTGCCTGCCTGCCTGCCTGCCTGCCTGCCTGCCTGCCTGCCTGCCTGCCTGCCTGCCTGCCTGCCTGCCTGCCTGCCTGCCTGCCTGCCTGCCTGCCTGCCTGCCTGCCTGCCTGCCTGCCTGCCTGCCTGCCTGCCTGCCTGCCTGCCTGCCTGCCTGCCTGCCTGCCTGCCTGCCTGCCTGCCTGCCTGCCTGCCTGCCTGCCTGCCTGCCTGCCTGCCTGCCTGCCTGCCTGCCTGCCTGCCTGCCTGCCTGCCTGCCTGCCTGCCTGCCTGCCTGCCTGCCTGCCTGCCTGCCTGCCTGCCTGCCTGCCTGCCTGCCTGCCTGCCTGCCTGCCTGCCTGCCTGCCTGCCTGCCTGCCTGCCTGCCTGCCTGCCTGCCTGCCTGCCTGCCTGCCTGCCTGCCTGCCTGCCTGCCTGCCTGCCTGCCTGCCTGCCTGCCTGCCTGCCTGCCTGCCTGCCTGCCTGCCTGCCTGCCTGCCTGCCTGCCTGCCTGCCTGCCTGCCTGCCTGCCTGCCTGCCTGCCTGCCTGCCTGCCTGCCTGCCTGCCTGCCTGCCTGCCTGCCTGCCTGCCTGCCTGCCTGCCTGCCTGCCTGCCTGCCTGCCTGCCTGCCTGCCTGCCTGCCTGCCTGCCTGCCTGCCTGCCTGCCTGCCTGCCTGCCTGCCTGCCTGCCTGCCTGCCTGCCTGCCTGCCTGCCTGCCTGCCTGCCTGCCTGCCTGCCTGCCTGCCTGCCTGCCTGCCTGCCTGCCTGCCTGCCTGCCTGCCTGCCTGCCTGCCTGCCTGCCTGCCTGCCTGCCTGCCTGCCTGCCTGCCTGCCTGCCTGCCTGCCTGCCTGCCTGCCTGCCTGCCTGCCTGCCTGCCTGCCTGCCTGCCTGCCTGCCTGCCTGCCTGCCTGCCTGCCTGCCTGCCTGCCTGCCTGCCTGCCTGCCTGCCTGCCTGCCTGCCTGCCTGCCTGCCTGCCTGCCTGCCTGCCTGCCTGCCTGCCTGCCTGCCTGCCTGCCTGCCTGCCTGCCTGCCTGCCTGCCTGCCTGCCTGCCTGCCTGCCTGCCTGCCTGCCTGCCTGCCTGCCTGCCTGCCTGCCTGCCTGCCTGCCTGCCTGCCTGCCTGCCTGCCTGCCTGCCTGCCTGCCTGCCTGCCTGCCTGCCTGCCTGCCTGCCTGCCTGCCTGCCTGCCTGCCTGCCTGCCTGCCTGCCTGCCTGCCTGCCTGCCTGCCTGCCTGCCTGCCTGCCTGCCTGCCTGCCTGCCTGCCTGCCTGCCTGCCTGCCTGCCTGCCTGCCTGCCTGCCTGCCTGCCTGCCTGCCTGCCTGCCTGCCTGCCTGCCTGCCTGCCTGCCTGCCTGCCTGCCTGCCTGCCTGCCTGCCTGCCTGCCTGCCTGCCTGCCTGCCTGCCTGCCTGCCTGCCTGCCTGCCTGCCTGCCTGCCTGCCTGCCTGCCTGCCTGCCTGCCTGCCTGCCTGCCTGCCTGCCTGCCTGCCTGCCTGCCTGCCTGCCTGCCTGCCTGCCTGCCTGCCTGCCTGCCTGCCTGCCTGCCTGCCTGCCTGCCTGCCTGCCTGCCTGCCTGCCTGCCTGCCTGCCTGCCTGCCTGCCTGCCTGCCTGCCTGCCTGCCTGCCTGCCTGCCTGCCTGCCTGCCTGCCTGCCTGCCTGCCTGCCTGCCTGCCTGCCTGCCTGCCTGCCTGCCTGCCTGCCTGCCTGCCTGCCTGCCTGCCTGCCTGCCTGCCTGCCTGCCTGCCTGCCTGCCTGCCTGCCTGCCTGCCTGCCTGCCTGCCTGCCTGCCTGCCTGCCTGCCTGCCTGCCTGCCTGCCTGCCTGCCTGCCTGCCTGCCTGCCTGCCTGCCTGCCTGCCTGCCTGCCTGCCTGCCTGCCTGCCTGCCTGCCTGCCTGCCTGCCTGCCTGCCTGCCTGCCTGCCTGCCTGCCTGCCTGCCTGCCTGCCTGCCTGCCTGCCTGCCTGCCTGCCTGCCTGCCTGCCTGCCTGCCTGCCTGCCTGCCTGCCTGCCTGCCTGCCTGCCTGCCTGCCTGCCTGCCTGCCTGCCTGCCTGCCTGCCTGCCTGCCTGCCTGCCTGCCTGCCTGCCTGCCTGCCTGCCTGCCTGCCTGCCTGCCTGCCTGCCTGCCTGCCTGCCTGCCTGCCTGCCTGCCTGCCTGCCTGCCTGCCTGCCTGCCTGCCTGCCTGCCTGCCTGCCTGCCTGCCTGCCTGCCTGCCTGCCTGCCTGCCTGCCTGCCTGCCTGCCTGCCTGCCTGCCTGCCTGCCTGCCTGCCTGCCTGCCTGCCTGCCTGCCTGCCTGCCTGCCTGCCTGCCTGCCTGCCTGCCTGCCTGCCTGCCTGCCTGCCTGCCTGCCTGCCTGCCTGCCTGCCTGCCTGCCTGCCTGCCTGCCTGCCTGCCTGCCTGCCTGCCTGCCTGCCTGCCTGCCTGCCTGCCTGCCTGCCTGCCTGCCTGCCTGCCTGCCTGCCTGCCTGCCTGCCTGCCTGCCTGCCTGCCTGCCTGCCTGCCTGCCTGCCTGCCTGCCTGCCTGCCTGCCTGCCTGCCTGCCTGCCTGCCTGCCTGCCTGCCTGCCTGCCTGCCTGCCTGCCTGCCTGCCTGCCTGCCTGCCTGCCTGCCTGCCTGCCTGCCTGCCTGCCTGCCTGCCTGCCTGCCTGCCTGCCTGCCTGCCTGCCTGCCTGCCTGCCTGCCTGCCTGCCTGCCTGCCTGCCTGCCTGCCTGCCTGCCTGCCTGCCTGCCTGCCTGCCTGCCTGCCTGCCTGCCTGCCTGCCTGCCTGCCTGCCTGCCTGCCTGCCTGCCTGCCTGCCTGCCTGCCTGCCTGCCTGCCTGCCTGCCTGCCTGCCTGCCTGCCTGCCTGCCTGCCTGCCTGCCTGCCTGCCTGCCTGCCTGCCTGCCTGCCTGCCTGCCTGCCTGCCTGCCTGCCTGCCTGCCTGCCTGCCTGCCTGCCTGCCTGCCTGCCTGCCTGCCTGCCTGCCTGCCTGCCTGCCTGCCTGCCTGCCTGCCTGCCTGCCTGCCTGCCTGCCTGCCTGCCTGCCTGCCTGCCTGCCTGCCTGCCTGCCTGCCTGCCTGCCTGCCTGCCTGCCTGCCTGCCTGCCTGCCTGCCTGCCTGCCTGCCTGCCTGCCTGCCTGCCTGCCTGCCTGCCTGCCTGCCTGCCTGCCTGCCTGCCTGCCTGCCTGCCTGCCTGCCTGCCTGCCTGCCTGCCTGCCTGCCTGCCTGCCTGCCTGCCTGCCTGCCTGCCTGCCTGCCTGCCTGCCTGCCTGCCTGCCTGCCTGCCTGCCTGCCTGCCTGCCTGCCTGCCTGCCTGCCTGCCTGCCTGCCTGCCTGCCTGCCTGCCTGCCTGCCTGCCTGCCTGCCTGCCTGCCTGCCTGCCTGCCTGCCTGCCTGCCTGCCTGCCTGCCTGCCTGCCTGCCTGCCTGCCTGCCTGCCTGCCTGCCTGCCTGCCTGCCTGCCTGCCTGCCTGCCTGCCTGCCTGCCTGCCTGCCTGCCTGCCTGCCTGCCTGCCTGCCTGCCTGCCTGCCTGCCTGCCTGCCTGCCTGCCTGCCTGCCTGCCTGCCTGCCTGCCTGCCTGCCTGCCTGCCTGCCTGCCTGCCTGCCTGCCTGCCTGCCTGCCTGCCTGCCTGCCTGCCTGCCTGCCTGCCTGCCTGCCTGCCTGCCTGCCTGCCTGCCTGCCTGCCTGCCTGCCTGCCTGCCTGCCTGCCTGCCTGCCTGCCTGCCTGCCTGCCTGCCTGCCTGCCTGCCTGCCTGCCTGCCTGCCTGCCTGCCTGCCTGCCTGCCTGCCTGCCTGCCTGCCTGCCTGCCTGCCTGCCTGCCTGCCTGCCTGCCTGCCTGCCTGCCTGCCTGCCTGCCTGCCTGCCTGCCTGCCTGCCTGCCTGCCTGCCTGCCTGCCTGCCTGCCTGCCTGCCTGCCTGCCTGCCTGCCTGCCTGCCTGCCTGCCTGCCTGCCTGCCTGCCTGCCTGCCTGCCTGCCTGCCTGCCTGCCTGCCTGCCTGCCTGCCTGCCTGCCTGCCTGCCTGCCTGCCTGCCTGCCTGCCTGCCTGCCTGCCTGCCTGCCTGCCTGCCTGCCTGCCTGCCTGCCTGCCTGCCTGCCTGCCTGCCTGCCTGCCTGCCTGCCTGCCTGCCTGCCTGCCTGCCTGCCTGCCTGCCTGCCTGCCTGCCTGCCTGCCTGCAGTATGTTGGTCAAAGTCAAAATCCTTTTCGAGAACGTGCTACTAGACACAAACAGGATATAAAACATAATGCTGATGCCCCAGTAGCACAACATTTTAACCTTCCTGGCCATTCTTTGGACGATTTCGAAATCCATCCTATTGAACAACCACCAATTAAAGACACATTAGAAGAAACGGATGAATTTAGAAAAAAATGTGAAGCTTTTTGGATCAATACGCTTCAAACCCTCCGGCCATTTGGTATGAACATATCAGAGGGCGAATGCGAAAGGAGGTCCATCATTCCTTTCACTTTAACGTACAACAGAATGAATATCGAAATAGCAAAAATGTTAAAAGATGAATTCAATTTTACCAATGCTAAATTAAATGAACCTTTGAATCTTCGACCTGTCATCGCCTATAAGAAAAACAAAAGCTTGCGTAACATCCTTGTAAGGACTAAATTAGAGCCCATCAATGAATAACATCAATTTTTGCCAGTCAGTTTAACCAGTTCCTAAGCTCATCACTTAATTTAAATCAATTTTATGTAATTTTTTGTCATGTTTGAAACCCATCAGGGTTCAGTAAATGAAAACAATTTTTAGTTTAAACGATATTTTATTTGTAAATAGACTACAGACATATGCATAACAGCTACAAAAATAGAAATTGACAAATGGTATAGACATATAGTAATACAAGCTGAAGCATGGCAACTGTTAAAAGAAGCTGGGGATTTGAATGTAAGCCATCGGCTTATAATATATCATTTCCCCGCGGCAGACATGTGTTCGAATTAAGCGCAGATAGGTAGTCAGACTATTCCGATAATCAATGTTTAGCGTTTAAACTAAAAGGAAAAATCGAAAAATAAGAGACAAGAGCTAAAATAATAAGGACGAGAATGGAAAGAAGAGAATGTACAGGGTTGCCAGAATGGTGAAAGTATAATAATTAATTATTAACTAATGTCTCAGTGTGTGTGGGGGGGGGGGGGTGTGTGTGTGAGTGTGTGTGTGTGTGTGTGTGTGTGTGTGTGTGTGTGTGTGTGTGTGTGTGTGTGTGTGTGTGTGTGTGTGTGTGTGTGTGTGTGTGAGTGTGTGTGTATGTGTGTGAGAGGGTGTGTGTGTGTGTGTGTGTGTGTGAGCGAGTGTGCATACTTATCTTTACAAGAACATGAATATAAGCTATTAGCTCTATTTCATCTGGTTAATTAATTAGTATTATAAGAATGAAATCCTACTGTAGTGGCAATGCTTGAGACTCAAATAAAGGGACCCAAGCAGTGACGGTGACGTGTTATATTGCAACATCCTGTTGTAACATGTGTTTTTTCTTGTGTGTATATATGTTTTATTTTAGCTCTTTGCTTATTTCCACTCTTGCTTGGCAGTTAAGCATTGTAATCGGACGGTCTCTTGTGATCTCCGTTTCATACGATTTAAGTTAGAGGCCCGGTTACTTGTACTACCTACAGTCTACAGTGCTCTGAGGTCTTCTGTGAGACCTTGCCAATATGAACAATAATGGTGTGGCCTACCAAGCTAATTCCATTGTTGTCCATCTTGACATGATTTCACGAAGCTGCTCCTATGTTAATCACTTAAACGTCAATGCCTGTGTTCTTTATCTTCACAATAGCCATGTCAGGTAATATGCTACAAAGCTATTTCGAATATTTGTAATTCTTCCTTGCTCGCACAATTAGCGGCATAAACAGTTAGTTTACGATTAATATGCACCCCTTCTTCATTATACTTGCAATGTAATATATGAATACGGAAGAGTTGCAAAATCCACCACCATTGAAGCATGAACAATATTCTTCACTTTACCTTTGTTCTTCGCTCCGTACTCACTTTTTCCTATTCTTTCTTCTTGCTAAATATCCTACCTGCCAGACAGATGATGATTTCTCAATTTAAAATAGTCTCAGAAATTGAATTTATTGCTGGTGCTGTCCGAGCAAACCATGTGGTCACTCATTATGCAACACTTGTTTGCCGAATTACATAATGTGTTGTATAGAAGTTTATCGAGCCCGGATAGGCACCTTTTTAGGTTCGATGTCTACTCGTACAGCGAGGAACCGCCTCTCTTTGAGACAATCTGTTTGTATCATAAATTACCTGATCCTGTGTCATCGTGGTGTGGATCGTTATCTGAGCCTGAGCCTGTGTACATTTTTCTTTTTTTTTCTCCAATCCGACATCGCCGTTAACTTCATACCTTTTGAGGCACAATATGTTAATGATTCAGTTATGAATTGCGCGCAACTGACCGTCTTTATCGTGTCAAGGTTTCTCCTACTCTGTGGAGACATTCACCCGAACCCTGGTCCAAACTCTAATGATTCAAGTACCACAACACAGGAGCTTAAAATCTGGCATATTAATATACAAAGCCTCAAACCCAAAATGGACATATTGCAGTACGAATGCCAAAACTACGACATTCTGGCTTTTACTGAAACCTGGCTTCGTGATGAAGATCAGTCCTCAGACATACTGATAAGTGGGTTTCAAGAGCCAGTGAGAAACGATCGGAAGACTCGAGGGGGTGGGGTCGCAATTTATATTAAAAATAGTATTCCTTTCCGTCGTCGGCCAGAGATCGAGGTTGTGAACGTAGAGAGTATCTGGATAGAAATTCTCTCACCTCCCGGTAGATCTAAATTAATAGGTGTATTTTATCGCCCACCAAACAGTCCTCCTGAAACATGGGAGGCGATATCTACATCTATTGATAGAGCCAAAGACTTTCATTGCTCCGACATAATTATTACTGGCGATTTTAATGAGAATCAATTAGATGCCTCCAAAAAATGTTTCACTGACATAAAAGACTATTATAACCTGAGGCAGCTTGTGAACGACCCAACCAGTATTACAGAATCGTCGTCTACTCTGATTGACCTTTTCGCTGTCAGTGATACAGTCGGTGTTCAAAGATGCGAAGTTCTAGAACCTATTATCCCTGATAAGACCCGCTATCACTGTCCAATCATCTTAGTTATAAAACACTCTAAACAATCGCGGACTACTTTCAAAAGAAAAATCTGGCTCTACAATCAAGCAAACTATTCCACCTTGAATGATGAGCTTTCCTGTTTCGATTGGGAGTCGCATTTCGAAAATAGTCCAATAGTCTCTGTTGCTTCAACTCTTTCGGAAATTCTACTTAATATTGCATCCAAACATATTCCTACAAAGGAGGTGACTATTCGCCCAGAACAACCTAAATGGATGCATAACAATATCAGGCTTCTAATACGTCAGAGGCAGAGGTTATATCGCATCGCAAAAAATAACAAGTCGTTAAATGACAATATCAGGCTTCTAATACGTCAGAGGCAGAGGTTATATCGCATCGCAAAAAATAACAAGTCGTTAAATGCCTGGCAAAAATACAAAATGAAAAGAAATGAGGTTGTATCAGCCGTGCGTAACGCAAAAGCGAAATACTTTTCAAGGGTACAGTCAGATCTTAAAAATAATAACAATATGTCGCCATCCGAGTGGTGGAAAACGCTTAAAACGCTCATTGGAACTAGCAAAGCGAGTGCTACACCCCCAATAGTTTTCTCTGATAACGTGTACTCGTCCAATGTTGATAAGGTAGAATTATTTAATGATTTTTTTAGCTCTATATCATCGGTTGATGATGTCCAAGCTCAACTGCCCCCGCCCCCAAAAGAACCACCCAAAACTATAGATAAAATCACTCTCCAAGTTAGTGACATTTGGGAGGCGATGTCATCTATAAAAATATCAAAGGCGTCAGGTCCTGATTTCATCAGCCCAAGGCTCCTTAAAGAATGTAAGCCATCACTGTGCGAACCACTAACTAGTCTATTCAACTTGTTTTTGAAAAATGCCCATTTTCCCTGCGAATGGAAAAAGGCCAACGTCCTTCCAGTATTAAAGAAACAGCCGTCCAACATGGTAACTAACTATCGACCAATATCACTCCTTAGTTGTATAGGTAAAGTGTTTGAAAAGTGTGTCTTTAAACAACTTTGGGATTTCCTTACGCAAAATAATGTTCTTAACCAATACCAATCTGGCTTCACACCAGGTGATTCAACAGTACTTCAGCTTACAGACATGTATGATGAGTTTTGTAAGGCTCTCGACGAAGGCAAAGAAGTAAGGGTTGTATTTTGTGATGTTAGCAAGGCCTTCGATAAGGTTTGGCATAAAGGTCTGCTTTATAAATTAAGGAAAATAGGTATTAAAGGCGATCTATTACTGTTTCTAGAGTCCTATCTCTCCGACAGATCCCAGAGAGTAGTGCTAGGTGCTGAGGCCTCATCTTGGAAGCGCATAACCGCAGGGGTTCCTCAAGGATCGATACTAGGACCTCTTTTATTTTTAATTTACATCAATGATATAACGGAAGATTTACTGAGTTGTATACGTTTATTTGCTGATGACACATCTTTGTACTTGATAGTTGAAAATCCTGATCTTGCTGCTAAGATCCTAAATGAAGACCTCGAGAGAATTCAACAGTGGGCTTCAACTTGGCTAGTTGAGTTCAATCCGCAAAAAACAGAAACTATGTTAATATCCAGAAAGCTTATACCATCCAATCACCCACCCCTTGCTTATGGTCATTCCCAAATAACTGAAGTCAAATTTCATAAACACTTAGGAGTTTTTCTAAACAACAAGTGTGTGTGGGACAATCACATAAAACATATCTGTACTAAAGCATGGTCTCGCATTGATATGTTGCGCAAACACAGATTTGACCTTGAACGCTGTGTTCTTGAAAAAATTTATTTTGCGTATATTAGGCCACTACTTGAATATGCCGACGTTGTTTGGGACAATTGTACTGAAACTGAAGTTGACGAATTAGAGAAAATCCAAATTGCGGCTGCAAGAATTGTCACTGGGGCAACGGTGAGCGCAAGTAAGTCAAGTTTATACACTGAGACTCGTTGGGAACCATTACAAGAACGCCGAAGGAAGCATAAACTAATCCAATATTTCAAAATGTTCCATCGTATGGCCCCATCGTATATCTCCAACAAAATTCCTCCAACTCTCTCCATTTTAAATCCATCAATGCATTTACGTTCCGACCAAACTCATCGAGTTCCGTTCTGCAGGACAACACTTTATCAGTCCTCTTTTATTCCCAAAGTGACGGATCAGTGGAATCCGAAAACAATTTTTCGGCGGCATATTAAAAGAAAAAAACGTTTCAGTAGGAAATGTCTGTGCCAGTGCGATTTTTTAACCTCAAACACACACAGGCGAGTGCCAGAGTTCATATATGCCCTAAAACAAAATAGGTTCTAATTTCAATCATGTGTATGTATTTCCTAAATAAAATTATTATTTATTTATATATTTATTTATTGATTATTTTTAATTTTTTATTAATTTTTATTTATTTATTTATTTATTTATTTATTTATTTATTCATTTGGTTGATTCATTTATTTAAATTATTATTTTTATTTTTATTTTTAATTTTTCATACCTTTCACACAATGTAGAGGTTCAGAAGGTAAAACACACAATTTCTACGTGGTGTAAAATATTTTCCGTCATAAACCTCCGTCGGGGGATATTCATTCCAACTGATAACATTCGTGAGGCATCATGATCTTTGGCGTTATTTTTTCATTTATTTCTTTAGTCTCAATATATTTTATCAAACCATTTTTTCATATTATTTTCACATACTTCTGAAGCCAGTAAAGCAAACCGCTCCCGATTGGTTTTACTTAAATCAAAGCCAACCAATAGGGCTTCATGGGGTCAGTAAAGCAAACCACTCACTGACTGATTAAAATTCAATGGAAGCCAATCAATAGGGCTTCATCTAATTTGTTTGGACGACACAAACTGAGTTGTGAAAAACAAAGTGAAAAACAAACTTGGGACATCTCAGATTGAAAAGAATTAATTAGATGAGTGACATTTGTCAGCTTGTTACCGAGTTTAATTATGTACTGAGCTGTGAAAAACACCCCCAGCCCACATATGGATATATACCATGCATGCCCTCCCAAAGTTGGAATCATTTTCCTCAAAGTCTCTTTGAAAAAGCCAAACCAAGCGAAACGCGTCGAGACAGACGGATTATTTTCTACCTTTGCTGAAGACTACAACCAATCCAGGTATCTTCTCTAATAGGTAATATCTAGATTTCATTTTAATTTATTTCATTTCTTCATTTTAATTTCATTTTAAATTCATCTACCTATTCTTCAAATGGCTCAAAAAAGACAGAAGCATCAGGGAAAGAGAGTTGCCCAGTCTGGAAGAGGCCAGGAACAATCGTTCCAGGCCTATTCTAGATTGGTCAAGGCCCTTTTCCAGGTGATTCAGTGAATGCACCATATTGGGCTCCTAGAGCAGCATTTGGCTAACCGGGATTTCCCGAAACAGTTGGAGAAGAAAGTAGATGAGTTAGGTGGCTTTCTAAAGCCGGCTCTTCCCACCCCACACATTTTTTCTGTTTTTCGACAGATTAGTGTGGGATGGACCAACCAAACGTTAAATGCTTTAGTTGAGCATTACAAGATAAATTTAAACCAGTTGAAGTCTAAGATAACTTTGGCTATGCGACCACCTCCTGGACTCGAAAAAATAGACTTCAACAGCGCTTCGGCGCGTGCCTTGATCTGGGCTCAAAAAAACTTTAAAAATAAGTTGACAGATAAGACGATTTCGGCCTATGAGTCTTACATTTCGGAACTCAGCCCAGCGTCTGGAGTAAGGAACAATACGGGAGGGAGCAAGCAAACTCCGGCCCGTGTTGTCCCTCTACCCCAACGCGAAAAGCAAAATAAGAAAAGATCAAGGCAAAGCACTTCTCCCTCTTCTTTTCCTTCTACATCTTCTTTCTCTCAGAGTAAGCGCCTCAATTTGCAAACATCTCCGGTCCATATTGTGACTGAAGATGCTCGCAAATTGAGTAACGCTGTCTCGCCTCGTCTTATTCCTCTACCTCCTACTCCTCCTCAGCCTTTCTTCTCTGGTTCTCCTAGTGCTCTCACTAGAACTCCTCCTCCTCCTTCTGTTTCTTCTCCTGCTTCTGTTTCCTCTCCTGCTTCTGTTTCTTCTCCCCCTTCTCCTGCCTCTAGTGTGGTTCAACCAGGTATATCGTACTCAGAGAAAGTCAAATCACCGAGCCGCAACTCGGGCCGCTCATTTGATTCTAAATTCTCCCAGTTTCGGCATAAAAGCGGAGTTAATTTTGACAAAAGGAATTGGCGCCTCCCCGATGTTTGTAAAAACATCCTTATGATTGGAAGTTCAAATTTAGGACGCATTGATCGATATCCCCATCCGGACATCCAGGTGGAGTGTTACCCCGGCGCCAAATTCAATCATCTGCGCTCTATGTTTAAAGGGCACAGGGGCCAGTCCAGTCCCCAAAAAATATTATTAAATATTGGCGTGAATTCTCGAAACGATAATTCTGATCTCGTAGTTAAGCAGTTGCGGAATATGCTTAGCGATATCAGGGTCAAGTTTAGATCAGCAAAAATTTATTTCGCTGAACTAAACTTTTCGCAAAAACTCCCTCAGGCTGAGAGGAGAACCCTGAGCATCATCAACGAAACCATTCGGAAAGTGAAGGACGTTAACGTTATACCAAAAATTGATGACGCGAAGTTTTATGTTGCTCAGGATTTAATCCATTGGACCACGAGAACCGCCAATATTATGTACGATCACTGGTTGAACCACCTAAATTTAAACTAAGTAAAGGCAAAGGTAACAACCGCCTAACAGATGTGGGATTAGGAACTAATGTGGTTAACCTGTCTGGCACCAATGACCTAACAACCCAAGAGAAATCTCTTTTAGATCGCGGTTTAACTTTTGTACCAGCACCAAAACCCAAAACTGATAACCAAACAAATTTACCATCATACAACTGTAATTTTCTTAGGCAAATGAAATTAGCAGACCGCTTTAGAAACTCCAGCGGTCGGAAACTTCCTTTTACAGAATCATCTGGTTGGTCACCTCCAGATAGTGAAGTAGATCCCGAAATTATTGAGGCCAGCAAACGAATCATCCAAAAGGTGTTCAGCATGAACATACTCTCCGATAAAGACAATTTAACAGCTGGTGAACGGAGAGTCCTCACGAAACTCCGAAAAAATAAGAAATTAGTAATTAAACCAGCCGACAAAGGTGGGTCGGTAGTTGTTCTATCTCGGGATAATTATATAAAGGAAGCCATGAGACAACTCAGCAATACTAAACATTATAAGAAAATAGATTCACTTATTTGGCCTAGTAATATCGAAAAATTCAATAAGATCTTAAAATTTCTCCTCGACGAAGGTCACATTACCAAAAAACAATTGAAATATTTAACAGCTAAGCTCAGTGCTCAAACAAGACAATTTTATATCCTACCAAAGATCAACAAGGACCGTTCTTCATGGACGGATGACTTAACTCCGCCCGGGAGGCCAATTGTATCATATTGTAATTCGGAATCTTATGCGATCTCGGAATTAATTGATTATCATCTGAAACCTATAGCAAATAGACATCCGAGCTATCTAAAAAATACACAGGATTTCCTGTCAAACATTTCGAAATTGAAAATATCGAAAAATGCAATTCTGGCTACTTTGGATATCGACAGTATGTATACGAATATTGATATTGATAAAGGTGTTAAATCAGTTAAAAATGCATTTGAAAAATATCCGGATGCGAAACGCCCGGATGAACAAATTTTGGATCTTTTAGAGCTGAGCTTAAAAGGTAATGACTTTCAATTCAATGGAGAATATTTTCTACAAATAATGGGTTGTCCTATGGGCAAAAGATTCAGTTCTAATTTTGCAAGCATTTATGTAGCGGAATGGGAGGAAAATGCCTTAAGCAAATGTGCAAAGCAGCCTCTCGTATATCACAGGTATTTAGATGACATTTTTATTATTTGGGAACATTCAAAAGAAGATTTTGATGAATTTTTAGAAATTTTGAACAATCACGATCCAAATATTAAATTGAAAGCTACTATCAGTGAAAATTCTGTTGATTTTCTCGATGTGACCGTGTATAAAGGCAAGCAATTTCAGGCGTCCGGTCATTTAGATTATAAAGTATATTTTAAACCAACTGATTCACATCAATTGTTGCACACAAAATCATTTCATCCTCAACATACATTTAAAGGTATCATCAAATCACAGCTCATTCGTTTCCACCGCAATTCAAGTGATAAGGTAAATTTCAATGAGGCTTGTTCTACTCTATTTGGCACCCTCAGATCGAGAGGGTACTCGCTGCGCCTTTTGCATAGCCTGAAATCCCGAACCCTGAAAAAGCTCGAAAGTCCAGCTGAAACTACCGATTTCGAACCACTGAAGATTGAACACAACCGACCGTTGCAAAATAGTAGTGGCGCGGTATTTAATTGCAAAAAGCCTCGTTGTAGACTGCATACATTTATGCCTGATCAGAAAGAGGAATTTTCCTCCGAACAAACGAAAGATCATTATCAGATCCGTAACCCCCTCCATTGTGATTCACCAAACATTATTTACCTTATCACTTGTAAGCGATGTCGGAAACAGTATGTTGGTCAAAGTCAAAATCCTTTCCGAGAACGTGCTACTAGACACACACAGGATATAAAACATAATGCTGATGCCCCAGTAGCACAACATTTTAACCTTCCTGGCCATTCTTTGGACGATTTCGAAATCCATCCTATTGAAAAACCACCAATTAAAGACACATTAGAAGAAACGGATGAATTTAGAAAAAAACGTGAAGCTTTTTGGATCAATACGCTTCAAACCCTCTGGCCATTTGGTATGAACATATCAGAGGGCGAATGCGAAAGAAGGTCCATCATTCCTTTCACTTTAACATACAACAGAATGAATATCGAAATAGCAAAAATGTTAAAAGATGAATTCAATTTTACCAATGCTAAATTAAATGAACCTTTGAATCTTCGACCTGTCATCGCCTATAAGAAAAACAAAAGCTTGCGTAACATCCTTAATAATATAATAATAATAACACTTTGGCCAGCCGCTGATTTGTCGCGGTTCTCGGACGAGAAGGCCATGGTTACCCCTGTACTCCCAACTGCCTCCCTATTCCCACGCTTCTCCTCTCCTCCCAACACTCAGAGACGAACTGCTTGATGATATCCCTTGTCCCATTCTTCCCAATCTCTCCGATTAGCATATTAACCCTCTCCTTTGAGTCTCCCCCTAACCACATGTCCTTCATTCTCCCATCCCACTTCCCCATTATACTCCCAGTGAATCTCATTCTTTTAGGCTGATACTTTGGGCATTCAAGAAGAAAGTGTTCCAGGGTCTCCACCCTGTCCAAGTTACACATCTGGCACTCCCTTTCACCGTCTTTCCCAATTTTCCCCCTCAGCTCCAGGGATCGCGACCTCAGCTTGAACAACAGTGACCCCCCAAAGGTGCCATCAAGGTACTCTTCAAAACCTGGCTTCTCTTTATCACGCAGGCCACCCAAAGACCTCTTTGATTTGACCCCCTCTCGCCAATTACGGTTACAATCTTCCATGACCCTTTCTCTGACGATTTTTTTACCCTGGTTTGCCCCAACGTCCAGGTCCGAGATCTCCAATGAGTAGTTCTCTACTAGCTCCCTCATTTGGACCATCCACCCCGTTTTGATATTTGAGTTGAAAATTCTCAGGAACATTACTTTACACCATCGGCTGTCGGGGAGATTTACCAAATAATTAAGATAACCGAGCTTCAACAGGTCTATCCTGTCCTTGATTCTCATCCACCCAAGCTCACCCCTGATTGCTTCTAGCGCTGCGGCATTACCCGACCCCGTTATCCATCGGCCTGCCTCGTTCTGCAGGATTTCCAAGCTCTTTACGGCCGTCTGGTTTAGGGGTACCACTTCCGTACCGTATGTTATACTTGGCAGCCCCACCATTTCCCAAATGGTTTTCCCCACGAAAACCTTATTGAAACTGTTTCTCCCTATAAGTTTCATTTGGTTAAGGATTCGCTTCCCCTTCAAAATCAATTTATTTGTGTGGTTCCGGTAGATGCCTCTTCCTGTAATGTTTATATTTACTCCCAAATACTCGTAATCCCCCGTCTCTCCCACATTGAGAAGTTTGCTGCTCCCTTCCGGAATGCAGAACTCACTCATTCTCCACCTTCGAGTGGGGTCCACTTTGCGGCCCACAGGTATAACTTTGCTCTTGCTTTCATTAAGTTCGAGTCTCCATTTGCTCCCATATTTCCCAACAATTCCCAGCATTTTCGTTAGCCCCTCTTTGCTCTCTGACACTAGAACCATATCGTCTGCAAAAAATAGCCCTGGGATCTTCACGTCACCAACTGCTACCCCCCTCCTCGCTACGCAGGAGTTCATCTCCTAAGCCTTTGATGTACAATGCAAACAGGATCGGCGAAAGGATACACCCCTGTTTTAGGCCTATCTCCATAGGCACACGTTTCGTTGTAATGTTTCCCAGGCTAAGTACACTCTGTACATCTTGATATAATGCTTTCATAATTCCAACAAACTCGCCTCCTAAGCCCATAGCCTCCAGCTTGCGCCACATACCTTCCCTCCATACTCTATCGTATGCCTTCTTGATATCCAAAAAGGCCATAAACATCTTTTTCTTTTTTGCTTTCGCGGATTCTATCATTTGGGATAGTGTGAAAAGATGGTCAGTAACTCTCCTTCCCTTCCTGAAGCCATTCTGGATTTCTCCCAAAAAACCCTTCTCCTCAATTACCTCCTCTAGTCTCCCATAAAGGACTTTACAGAAAACCTTTCCTATGTTGCTACTGACAGAGATCCCTCGATAGTTATCCAAAACGTCTTTTTCCCCCTTTTTGTGAATAAATGTCACTTTGCTTTCCCTCCACTCCTTTGGGACCTCTTGTTTTTCTATGGCTAAATTGAATAGGGCAGTTAGGCTTTCCAAGAGTTCCTCTCCCCCCTTTTTTGATAAACTCGTTAGGAATTTCGTCCACCCCTCCCGCTTTTCCATTCCTCAATTTTGAGATCACCCTTCGCACCTCCTCAGTTTTGATTTCGCTGCACACGAAGTCCGAGAGATTTTCCTCGACCTCTTTCGGACACTCCGGTGGGTTCCCCATGCCCCATCGCTTATCGTTTACCTTTTCCCAGTGCTTGACTAGTTCTAATGCGATTTGATCTCGCACTTCTGTAACTCTGCCATCTACTTTAATGCTCTGTTGGTTATTCCCTTTGTTACGTTTGTTCACCCATTTCCAAAATACGCTCGAACTCGACCCCCCTGTCGTTCTTATCGTCCTAATAAGACTGCTATTTCGCACTCTCCGGTTGTCGTCTTTTATCTTGTTTACTTTATTTCGTGCTTGTTGGTATTCTTCCTTTGCTATCATGGCCTCATTGCTTTCCACCCCCTTAAGTTTTCTACTTCTCCTGTATGCAGCACATTTAGCTTTTCTAACCTTTATGGCCCTTTTCAGTTCTTCGTTCACTCTGTACCCAAGTTCCCGTGTTGGCACCCTAATCTTTCCTACACTTTCCTTCCCTGCCTCCACTAGGCTCGCAACTAGAGGAAAATCTCTCGGACTTCGTGTGCAGCGAAATCAAAACCGAGGAGGTGCGAAGGGTGATCTCAAAATTGAGGAATGGAAAAGCGGGAGGGGTGGACGAAATTCCTAACGAGTTTATCAAAAAAGGGGGAGAGGAACTCTTGGAAAGCCTGACTGCCCTATTCAATTTAGCCATAGAAAAACAAGAGGTCCCAAAGGAGTGGAGGGAAAGCAAAGTGACGTTTATTCACAAAAAGGGGGAAAAAGACGTTTTGGATAACTATCGAGGGATCTCTGTCAGTAGCAACATTGGAAAGGTTTTCTGTAAAGTCCTTTATGGGAGACTAGAGGAGGTAATTGAGGAAAAGGGTTTTTTGGGAGAAATCCAGAATGGCTTCAGGAAGGGAAGGAGAGTAACCGACCATCTTTTCACGCTATCCCAAATGATAGAATCCGCGAAAGCAAAAAAGAAAAAGATGTTTATGGCCTTTTTGGATGTCAAAAAGGCATACGATAGAGTATGGAGGGAGGGTATGTGGCGCAAGCTGGAGGCTCTGGGCTTAGGAGGCGAGTTTGTTGGAATTATGAAAGCATTATATAAAGATGTACAGAGTGAACTTAGTCTGGGAAACATTACAACAAAACGTGTGCCTATGGAGATAGGCCTAAAACAGGGGTGTATCCTTTCGCCAATCCTGTTTGCATTGTACATCAAAGGTTTAGGAGATGAACTCCTGCGTAGCGACGAGGGGGTAGCAGTTGGGAACTTGAAGATCCCAGGGCTATTTTTTGCAGACGATATGGTTCTAGTGTCAGAAAGCGAAGAGGGGCTAACGAAAATGCTGGGAATTGTTGGGAAATATGGGAGCAAATGGAGACTCGAACTTAATGAAAGCAAGAGCAAAGTTATACCTGTGGGCCGCCAAGTGGACCCCACTCGAAGGTGGAGAGTGGGTGAGTTCTGCATTCCGGAAGGGAGCAGCAAACTTCTCAATGTAGGAGAGACAGGTGATTACGAGTATTTGGGGGTAAATATAAACATTACAGGAAGAGGCATCTACCGAAACCACACAAACAAATTGATTCTGAAGGGGAAGCGAATCCTTAACCAAATGAAACTTATAGGGAGAAACAGTTTCAATAAGGTTTTCGTGGGGAAAACCATTTGGGAAATGGTGGGGCTGCCAAGTATAACATACGGTACGGAAGTGGTACCTCTAAACCAGACGGCCATAAAGAGCTTGGAAATCTTACAGAACGATGCAGGCCGATGGATAACGGGGTCGAGCAATGCCGCAGCGCTAGAAGCAATCAGGGGTGAGCTTGGGTGGATGAGGATCAAGGACAGGATAGACCTGTTGAAACTCGGTTATCTTAATTATTTGGTGAATCTCCCCGACAGCCGATGGTGTAAAGTAATGTTCCTGCAAATCTTCAACTCAAATATCAAAACGGGGTGGATGATCCAAGTGAGGGAGCTAGTAGAGAACTACTCATTGGAGATCTCGGACCTGGACGTTGGGGCAAACCAGGGTAAAAAAATCGTCAGAGAAAGGGTCTTGGAGGATTGTAACCGTAATTGGCGAGAGGGGGTCAAATCAAAGAGGTCTTTGGGTGGCCTGCGTGATAAAGAGAGGCCAGGTTTTGAAGAGTACCTTGATGGCACCTTTGGGGGGTCACTGCTGTTCAAGCTGCGGTCGCGATCCCTGGAGCTGAGGGGAAAAATTGGGAAAGACGGTGAAAGGGAGTGCCAGATGTGTAACTTGGGCATGGTGGAGACCCTGGAACACTTCCTTCTAGAATGCCCAAAGTATCAGTCTAAAAGAATGAGATTCACTGGGAGTATAATGGGGAAGTGGGATGGGAGAATGAAGGACATGTGGTTAGGGGGAGACTCAAAGGAGAGGGTTAATGTGCTAATCGGAGAGATTGGGAAGAATGGGGTGAGGGATGTCATCAAGCAGTTCGTCTCCGAATGTTGGGAGGAGAGGAGAAGCGAGGGAACAGGGAGGCAGTTGGGAGTTCAGGGGTAACCAAGGCCTTCTCGTTCGAGAACCGCGACAAATCAGCGGCTGGCCAAAGTGTTATTATTATTACTATGGCGTCGGCCATCTTCTGGACACTACCCCCCCTCGTGTACGGCTGCAAGCTTTGGTTTCAGTTTTTCTTCGAACTTCACCCAGTCGGCATCCTTTTTGAGTTCCCAAATATCCTTGAAGCTTCCTTTCCTTTTCTCTAGGTTTTTGGCCCTCATCGTCACTGTAATCAAGTTGTGATCACTATCCAACTCCATTTTGCCCTCATCATCCACTTCTACCCTTATCACCTCCCTCCATAAATTCATATCTATGAGAATGTAGTCAATTATTGATTTTCTGTCGTTTCTCTCCCAGGTCCATTTCCCCTTACATCTAGCGTCCCTGTTCAGAATCTTCAGACCGAGCTCATTTGTGAAGTTCAACAGCTTCCTTCCATTCCTGTTGACTTTCTTGGTCCCCACCCTCTATGCCTTCTTCCTTGTCACCTATGTGTCCATTAAAGTCGCCCATCAGAATTATACCGAGCCCCCTGTTTTCTAGTTCAGTGATATTGGACCTTAGTGTTGAGTATATCGAGTCATTCCACTCGGGTTTACTTTCCTCCACCGCACAGTACACAATCCCAAGGGCAATACTTTTGTTTCTCAGACTGATCTTTACCCATCCAATTTCTTTTGACACATCAGCCGAGGTGATAATATCTTCCAGATCCGTAATCAGCGACGGTTTTAAATCCTCTTTAATGTACATGCCTACCCCTCCCCTCTTTTTCTGGCCTTCCGTTCGCCCTACACCTATCCACACACACCCGCTTACTTGGTCTACCCGTTCCTCGTGTCTTACCCACGTCTCGCTTAAGCCCATGACATCAAACTCCTCTGTCTCGATCAATGTAGCAATTTCACTTACTTTCCGGTGGAGACCCTGGATGTTGCTATAACCCACTTTCAGGGTACCGAGGTTCATTGCCTTCCGCCTATTGGGCCCATTGTTTTCTGGTGCTAGTCTTGGTAAACTTATTCTGTCCCCCTCACTCTTGTTCACCCCACCTATGTCCACTCTCGTTATACTTGCCTCTGACCTCCCACCCCGCTCCTCTCCAAAGAAGGCTCTGCTACCCGTAGAATTTTATCCCCTAATACCCGTTTCCCCGCCCTGTTAAGATGCAGCCCGTCACGCCCGTACATGCTCCCATTGCCCCAAAACGTGTCCCAATGGTCGATAAAGGGAATTCCCAGATCAACACAGTAGTCCTCTAACTCTTCATTTAGCGCCAAAATCCTTGAGTTCCGTTCGTCCCCACCTCCAAGGACAGGAAGGACCCCGGATACGACTACCCTTGCATTCCTACTTAGCAGTTTGCCGACTAAGCCTCTATACGACTCCACCAA
The DNA here is from genome assembly GCA_031216915.1 of Pictodentalium vernedei. Lineage (NCBI taxonomy): Eukaryota > Metazoa > Mollusca > Scaphopoda > Dentaliida > Dentaliidae > Pictodentalium > Pictodentalium vernedei. The sequence continues at coordinate 71,472,340 of CM062288.1, read as the reverse complement.
ACTTACTGACCTTCTCTCCCTGATATTGTTGGTCCCCACATGGACCACCACTACCGGTTCCGGTCCTGACCCTGCCACAATGCCATCTACCCGGTCCCTGAGATCCTCCACCTTCGCCCCCGGAAAGCACAAGACTGTTCGATTGGAACTATCAGGACCACAAACTACATTGTCAATCCCACGTACAATGCTGCTCCCCGCTACCACTAATTTTCTTCTTCTGGCCCCAGTCCCTATATCATCTGCACCTCCTCTCGTTTTGCAAGCTCCTGGCCCCCTCTTTCTCTTGACCGCCCTCCTTACCCCGACTGGCCTATCATCATCAACAACCATTTCACCCCCCACACTTTCCCCCTCACTCTCGTCCCCAGGGGTGTCAGAGTCTAAAACACTAAACCTGTTTTCTAAACACCGCCTAGCAACCTTGGCAGCCTTACGCCGACTCTGGCTTCCGGACTCGACGCAGCCCTGACCTGACGCCACCTTCCGAATTTTCCTACTAGAACCCCCCTCCTCAGTTACACCCCCCACATCAAGCATTATTCCCCCACGTTTCCTGCTTCCCAGTTTCCTCCTTGGGTCCACAACGACCTTCCACCCACCTTCCACCTCACCATCGTAGGTAACCTTCAACGGGGTAACTCCAGATACACCGGCCCTCCCCAACCTCCCTCTCAGCTCTGCAATCTCCCGCTCGAATCCAACACACTTCTCTAACAACTGTAAAATATCCCTGCAATTCGCACATACCCCACTACTGTAAGGACTAAATTAGAGCCCATCAATGAATAACACCAATTTTTGCCAGTCAGTTTAACCAGTTCCTAAGCTCATCACTTAGTTTAAATCAATTTTATGTAGTTTTTTGTCATGTTTGAAACCAATCAGGGTTCAGTAAATGAAAACAATTTTTCGGCGGCATATTAAAAGAAAAAAACGTTTCAGTAGGAAATGTCTGTTCCAGTGCGATTTTTTAACCTCAAACACACACAGGCGAGTGCCAGAGTTCATATATGCCCCAAAACAAAATAGGTTCCAATTTCAATCATGTGTATGTATTTCCTAAATAAAATTATCATTTATTTATATATTTATTTATTTATTATATTTATTATTTTTATTTTTTTATTTTTTATTTATTTATTTATTATTTTTATTATTTTAATTTTATTTTTAATTTTTCATACCTTTCACACAATGTAGAGGTTCAGAAGGTAAAACACACAATTTCTACGTGGTGTAAAATATTTTCCGTCATAAACCTCCGTCGGGGGATATTCATTCCAACTGATAACATTCGTGAGGCATCTTGATCTTTGGCGTTATTTTTTCATTTATTTCTTTAGTCTCAATATATTTTATCAAACCATTTTTTCATATTATTTTCACATACTTCTGAAGCCAGTAAAGCAAACCGCTCCCGATTGGTTTTACTTAAACCAAAGCCAACCAATAGGGCTTCAAGGGGTCAGTAAAGCAAACGACTCACTGACTGATTAAAATTCAATGGAAGCCAATCAATAGGGTTTCATCTAATTTGTTTGGACGACACAAACTGAGTTGTGAAAAACAAACATGGGACATCTCAGATTGAAAAGAATTAATTAGATGAGTGACATTTGTCAGCTTGTTACCGAGTTTAATTATGTACTGAGCTGTGAAAAACACCCCCAGCCCACATATGGATATATACCATGCATGCCCTCCCAAAGTTGGATTCCACCTGCTGCCGGGTCTCCCCTCCTTGAGATATAAATCTCGGGGAAAAAATGCTGGCTTCCCCATCCAACAGGACGGAAAAGGTGTAAATTAAAAACCGAATTGCTCTAATTTCCAGCTCTCTATCTTTTCTCCCTCCTCTATCTCGTCAGACACACGACCAAACTGAATGACATACTATGAGGGATTGAAACAATCCTCAAGCAAAGATGTGCAGAAAACCTAACAAGACCAAGGCAAGGATTGAAACAATCTTGCCAGCAAACAGCCCTTTTAAGGGCTTTTTTTTTTTTTTTTTTTTTTGGGGGGGGGGGGGTGGAGGTCATTTGGAATTCCCGAAGGATAACCAGATACCTCAAAATAACATACGGCATCCTATCTCCCAGAAGGCTTGATGGATGACTCCCGGTTTTTTTCAAACTAAACTGTTGGAGCTTTCTCCATTCCTTTTTTGTAACCGCTATGGTCATATACCGGGGCCGCTACCAAACCGGCGTTGCTGTTTGGTTTTCTTTTTTCCTTTTCCCCTTTCCCTTAAAATTGCCATCGCACAACATTATATTTTGGCTCGCCACCATGGTGGGACTCAAACCTCTACCATCGCCAAGCTGGAACCGAATAGAGAACCACTCCCCAATAGTCTTAATGGCGTTGAGGGTTTGGTCTTTGACAATCTATCACTCCAATGCAAACTGCCAGGAATTCTAACCGCGTGCATACCCCTTCAGACCCCATTTGAGGCAATAGGAAAGCTAGGCCTGTGTGATCCAAGATCCAAGTGAAATAAAATAAGGCTAACCGGGTCGCAAGGGATTTGTAAATCCCACATCGTCCCTGCGCGCCTTCGGCGCGCTAAAACCTTTCATTCATTCAAAGTTGGATTCATTTTCCTCAAAGTCTCTTTGAAAAAGCCAAACCAAGCGAAACGCGTGGAGACAGACGGATTATTTTCTACCTTTGCTGAAGACTGCAACCAATCCAGGTATCTTCTTTAATAGGTAATATCTAATTTTCCAATTTTATTTATTTCATCACTTTTATATTTTATTTATACTTAATTCAACTACTTTCTTTAACAATGGCAAGAAAAGGGCAGAGGCATCAGAGGCAGAGAGTTGCCCAGTCCGGAACTGGCCAGGAACAATCGTTCCAGGCTTATTCTAGGCTGGTCAAGGCTTTGTTTCAGGTGCTTCAATGTTTGCACCACATTGGGCTATTAAAGCACCATTTGGCAAATCGGGATTTCCCGAAACAGCTGGAGAAGAAATTAGATGAGTTAGGTGGCTTTCTAAAGCCAGCTCTTCCCACCCACACATTTTTTCTGTTTTTCGACAGATTAGTGTGGGATGGGCCAATCAAACATTAAATGCTTTAGTTGAGCATTATAAGGAAAATTTAAACCAGTTGAAGTCTAAGATACCTTTGGCTATGCGACCACCTCCTGGACTCGAAAAAATAGACTTCAACAGCGCTTCGGCGCGTGCCTTGATCTAGGCTAAAAAGAACTTTAAAAATAAGTTGACAGATAAGACGATTTCGGCCTATGAGTCTTACATTTCGGAACTTCGCCCAGCATCTGGAGTAAGGAACAATACGGGAGGGAGCAAGCAAACTCCGGCCCGTGTTGTCCCTCTACCCCAACGCGAAAAGCAAAATAAGAAAAGATCAAGGCAAAGCACTTCTCCCTCTTCTTTTGCTTCTACTTCTTCTTTCTCTCAGAGTAAGCGCCTCAATTTGCAAACATCTCCGGTCCATATTGTGACTGAAGATGCTCGCAAATTGAGTAACGCTGTCTCGCCTCGTCTTGCTCCTCTACCTCCTACTCCTCCTCAGCCTTTCTTCTCTGGTTCTCCTACTGCTCTCACTAGAACTCCTCCTCCTCCTTCTGTTTCTTCTCCTGCTTCTGTTTCCTCTCCCGCTTCTGTTTCTTCTGCCCCTTCTCCTGCCTCTAGTGTGGTTCAACCAGGTATATCGTACTCAGAGAAAGTCAAATCACCGAGCCGCAACTCGGGCCGCTCATTTGATTCTAAATTCTCCCAGTTTCGGCATAAAAGTGGAGTTAATTTTGACAAAAGGAATTGGCGCCTCCCCGATGTTTGTAAAAACATCCTTATGATTGGAAGTTCAAATTTAGGACGCACTGATCGAAATCCCCATCCAGACATCCAGGTGGAGTGTGACCCCGGCGCCAAATTCAATCATCTGCGCTCTATGTTTAAAGGGCACAGGGCCAGTGCAGTCCCCCAAAAATATTATTAAATATTGGCGTGAATCCTCGAAACGATAATTCTGATCTCGTAGTTAAGCAGTTGCGGAATATGCTTAGCGATATCAGGGTCAAGTTTAGATCAGCAAAAATTTATTTAGCTGAACTAAACTTTTCGCAAAAACTCCCTCAGACTGAGAGGAGAACCCTGAGCATCATCAACGAAACCATTCGGAAAGTGACAGTTGGTGACGTGAAGATCCCAGGGCTATTTTTTGCAGACGATATGGTTCTAGTGTCAGAAAGCGAAGAGGGGCTAACGAAAATGCTGGGAATTGTTGGGAAATACTCGAACTTAATGAAAGCAAGAGCAAAGTTATACCTGTGGGCCGCAAAGTGGACTCCACTCGAAGGTGGAGAGTGGGTGAGTTCTGCATTCCGGAAGGGAGCAGCAAACTTTTCAGTGTAGGAGAGACACGTGATTACGAGTATTTGGGGGTAAATATAAACATTACAGGAAGAGGCATCTACCGAAACCACACAAATAAATTGATTCTGAAGGGGAAGCGAATCCTTAACCAAATGAAACTTATAGGGAGAAACAGTTTCAATAAGGTTTTCGTGGGGAAAACCATGTGGGAAATGGTGGGGCTGCCAAGTATAACATACGGTACGGAAGTGGTACCTCTAAACCAGACGGCCGTAAAGAGCTTGGAAATCTTACAGAACGATGCAGGCCGATGGATAACGGGGTCGAGTAATGCCGCAGCGCTAGAAGCAATCAGGGGTGAGCTTGGGTGGATGAGGATCAAGGACAGGATAGACCTGTTGAAACTCGGTTATCTTAATTATTTGGTGAATCTCCCCGACAGCCGATGGTGTAAAGTAATGTTCCTGCGAATTTTCAACTCAAATATCAAAACGGGGTGGATGGTCCAAGTGAGGGAGCTAGTAGAGAACTACTCATTGGAGATTTCGGACCTGGACGTTGGGGCAAACCAGGGTAGAAAAATCGTCAGAGAAAGGGTCATGGAGGATTGTAACCGTAATTGGCGAGAGGGGGTCAAATCAAAGAGGTCTTTGGGTGGCCTGCGTGATAAAGAGAGGCCAGGTTTTGAAGAGTACCTTGATGGCACCTTTGGGGGGTCACTGCTGTTCAAGCTGCGGTCGCGATCCCTGGAGCTGAGGGGAAAAATTGGGAAAGACGGTGAAAGGGAGTGCCAGATGTGTAACTTGGGCATGGTGGAGACCCTGGAACACTTCCTTCTAGAATGCCCAAAGTATCAGTCTAAAAGAATGAGATTCACTGGGAGTATAATGGGGAAGTGGGATGGGAGAATGAAGGACATGTGGTTAGGGGGAGACTCAAAGGAGAGGGTTAATGTGCTAATCGGAGAGATTGGGAAGAATGGGACAAGGGATGTTATCAAGCAGTTCGTCTCCGAATGTTGGGAGGAGAGGAGAAGCGTGGGAACAGGGAGGCAGTTGGGAGTTCAGGGGTAACCAAGGCCTTCTCGTCCGAGAACCGCGACAAATCAGCGGCTGGCCAAAGTGTTATTATATTATAGTGAAGGACGTTAACGTGATACCAAAAATTGATGACGCGAAGTTTGATGTTGCTCAGGATTTAATCCATTGGACCACGAGAACCGCCAATATTATGTACGATCACGGGTTGAACCATCTAAATTTAAACTAAGTAAAGGCAAAGGTAACAGCCGCCTAACAGATGTGGGATTAGGAACTAATGTGGTTAACCTGTCTGGCACCAAGGACCTAACAACCAAAGAGAAATCTCTTTTAGATCGCGGTTTAACATTTGTTCCAGCACCAAAGCCTAAAACTGATAACGAAACAAATTTACCATCATACAACTGTAATTTTCTTAGGCAAATGAAATTAGCCGACCGCTTTAGAAACTCCAGTGGTCGGAAACTTCCTTTTACAGAATCATCTGGTTGGTCACCAGATAGTGAAGTAGATCCCGAAATTATTGAGGCTAGCAAACGAATCATCAAAAAGGTGTTCAGCATGAACATACTCTCCGATAAAGACAACTTAACAGCTGGTGAACGGAGAGCCCTCACGAAACTTCGAAAAAATAAGAAATTAGTAATTAAACCAGCCGACAAAGGTGGGTCGGTAGTGGTTCTATCTCGGGATAATTATATAAAGGAAGCCATGAGACAACTCAGCAATACTAAACATTATAAGAAAATAGATTCACTTATTTGGCCTAGTAATATCGAAAAATTTAATAAGATCTTAAAATTTCTCCTCGACGAAGGTCACATTACCAAAAAACAATTGAAATATTTAACAGCTAAGCTCAGTGCTCAAACAAGACAATTTTATATCCCACCAAAGATCCACAAGGACCGTTCTTCATGGACGGATGACTTAACTCCACCCGGGAGGCCAATTGTATCAGCTTGTAATTCGGAATCTTATGCGATCTCGGAATTAATTGATTATCATCTGAAACCTATAGCAAATAGACATCCGAGCTATCTAAAAAATACACAGGATTTCCTGTCAAAAATTTCGAAATTGAAAATATCGAAAAATGCAATTCTGGCTACTTTGGATATCGACAGTATGTATACGAACATTGGTATTGATAAAGGTGTTAAATCAGTTAAAAATGCATTTGAAAAATATCCGGATGCGAAACGCCCGGATGAACAAATTTTGGATCTTTTAGAGCTGAGCTTAAAAGGTAATGACTTTCAATTCAATGGAGAATATTTTCTACAAATAATGGGTTGTCCTATGGGCAAAAGATTCAGTCCTAATTTTGCAAGCATTTATGTAGCGGAATGGGAGAAAAATGCCTTAAGCAAATGTGCAAAGCAGCCTCTCGTATATCACAGGTATTTAGATTACATTTTTATTATTTGGGAACATTCAAAAGAAGATTTTGATGAATTTTTAGAAATTTTGAACAATCACGATCCAAATATTAAATTGAAAGCTACTATCAGTGAAAATTCTGTTGATTTTCTCGATGTGACCGTGTATAAAGGCAAGCAATTTCAGGCGTCCGGTCATTTAGATTATAAAGTATATTTTAAACCAACTGATTCACATCAATTGTTGCACACAAAATCATTTCATCCTCAACATACATTTAAAGGTATCATCAAATCACAGCTCATTCGTTTCCACCGCAATTCAAGTGATAAGGTAAATTTCAATGAGGCTTGTTCTACTATATTTGGCGCCCTCAGATCGAGAGGGTACTCGCTGCGCCTTTTCCGTAGCCTGAAACTCTTTTGTATAGTTACCTCGTCAAGTTGGTAAGACAACCCCCCCCCCCCCCACACACACACAGTCTTGTCTACCCTACATACCGAGGTACCCCATTGTTTGTCCTTTGTGTGTACTAACGGTTTCTACCTCGTTTTGCCGGTACAGTTCTGGGAAAACAACCGAGGTAAAGGGTTTCTTTTGTCTTTTGTACCTCGGTAAGGCAAAACACGCAAACTCTTTTGTCTAGTTACCTCGTCAAGGTGGTAAGACAACCCCCCCCCCCCCCACACACACACACACACACACACACACACACACTCTCTCTCCCTCTTTCTCACTATCTGTCTGTCTATCTGTCTCTATCTCACTCTCTCTCTCTCTCTCCCCCTCTCCCCCTCCCCCACTCTCTCTCTCCCTCTCTCTACTTCTCTCTCTATCTCTCTCGGCACTGAAGATCGTAAGTTATTTTTTAAGGCAGGAACACAAAGTGGCACTGGTCGGGGCATCCATGTGTCGTATGGGTGGGAAGGGGGCTGCGAGTTACAAGATGTTTTGGGATTTTTTTTTTAAATTGGGGGTGAGGAATGTTAACCCCTTAATGCAATTTCTATGCCACTAGCTGTGGGGTGCATTTCCAACCCAACATATATTACGTTTATAAGTAAAAGTTAAGATACCTCTGGCAATCTTTTAAATACCGCTAGTGGTTCTACTACTCCCTTAAACTTGAAAATAATTGATCCCTTCCGCAGTGGTTTAGTGGTAATCTACTTCTCCTGTAATTATATGAATTCCAACAGGTGAATTTCAGTAACACGTATCGGCACGAACCAGTGACACGAATGTTCTTCACGTTAGCACAACGATTGTCTGGGCCGAACTTCATAGGGGCGATTTGTCCTTCAATTAAAATCACATGATGAGCAGCGACCTTGTTACGAGTCTAAAAGGCTGTGTTTTGACTTTGAATAAAGTTTAAAATTGTCGTATGTAACAATGTTATAGTGAATAAATGGGACAAAAGTCATTCTACCGTGTTTACTGTGGTTTTATCTTGTTATTCAATTCCAGTGAATGAAAGCGAACAGGAAATTTAAATACCCAAAACTGAGGTCCTTACAGTAAGGGAGTCTGAAAACCTTGGGTATGAACTTTAGGCCTTTATTCGTAGATTCTTCAAGCGATAGTCGGTAGGGTGGGGGATGAGGATGTCATAGACCGGGACTCACACCTTTATTCGGTGGTAAATAACACTTCACACAACACATTGTGAAAAAGGTGGGGAACTTGCACGTTTTGAGATGATCATATAGCAGGCCAGGGGCGGCGGAGCCGGACAGGAGATCACACAGGGGGCACGCCACCCACACACCCTTTTCACCAATTATAGGTACACAAAAGGCATTTTCTGACATAATATACATAACCCCTATAGACACTACACATTTCTTTCTCGTCAATTCTCATTCGATTCATATGTACTGTATTTCTTTTCTCGTTCACTTTTACCCTGTGATTTTGCAAAATATAAATTTGCATTCAAAGGCAAAGAACTAGTTCAATTCAATTCAATCCAAAGTATACGAATTGGGTGGACGCCATATAGGTTGTAGTGTGTACCAAAAGGTAGGATATATAAAGGCGAATGCTACTCTTAAATAAAAAACGAAAAAAATAAATCCACTACAACTACCCTAATCTGTGTTAACACAGGGAGACAGCCGATGTAATACGAAGACAGCTGATGCCACGTGATTCACTATAGACCGATCAATATCCAATATCGGAAAATAATAACAATAAGGCTGAGATTAGGTTGAGGTCGCTGAGGTTAGTGTCTCAAAAAGGGTGTGAATAAGGGTGAGGGGTAGCGTATATAAATTTATATATTTGGCATGAATAAACCGCCCCGCAACTATTGCCCTCCCCCCGCCCCGAAGAAAAATTATTTCCAACCTACACCTTAGTGGTACCCATAAAGGTGTGACCCCTCCCCCCCCGCTCAAGACAGAATCGCAGGGGGGGGGGGGGGGGGGCTAGCCACTAAGCTTGTAGTTGTGCCACAAGTCAATAGCAATTGTACGAGGAAGTAAGTAATGGCAAAAGACTGCAAGGGTGATAGAAGACTATAGTATTGGGTAAATACAATAGTATTGGATCACACGACAGAAGTAGGAGGGGTGGTTTTCGACCCCTATCAGGTAGACCCCGGCTAGTGGACCCCGGAAGTGACATCATACCGCAATGTATTGTGGGTATCACGTGGTTGTCATGGTAGCCCTGGTGAGCAGCCATGTTGTGACGTCATTGTCATGGTGATGGGTAATGTGTGTGGGCATGCGCAGCTCGTGTTGTTAGGATGATACTTGTTTCCGTCGTCCATTTTGTTCGCAGGAGGCCGCCATCTTTGTTTCTATGGTGGTACATGGTTGCTATGTTACCCAAATGCATCTTATAGGATAGGGGTATATTCGGAGGGTATGTTCGATTGTTCAAGTGTAATTTGCCGATTCGCAGAATTACCCAAATGAGCCCGAGAATGCCCGTAAATCACCGAAAAAGTACCTTTTTTAACAGAAACGCACCTGTTTCTAGTAACACGTAGTGCTATACACCCTTAAAAGGTCGTGTTCCATTCACCTGGAGTATCTTTTTTGGAACGACTTCCTTAAATAACTACCCAAATAAACCCGACAATCCCTCCAAAGCACCGTCCGAAATCCACCGCAAACTACCGAAACCGACTTGGTAAAGCCTCATTTTTGACAGGGATGTTTTTTGAAGGCTCGCATTTTGTTATTCCGGGTCAAAATCCTCATTTATCCGACCTGCTTCCATAGTGTACTATTCCGTTCTTCTGGAGTATGACTTGCTCTCTTCCGTCTGTTTTGTTACTACTTCTGATAAAGTAACCAATCAGATCACTTCTCCAGGATTAAACAACCAATCAAATTGCTCTATTAACCTTAGCTCCCGTCCATCATCTTCTTCGTTCCAACGATTGTGAACTACGTACACAGTGTGCGAATAGCACAAGAAGCACACCAGCACATGCAAAATGTGCCAATATGTGGCTGTGTGCCAGTGCACAATGTGCGCACAAGACATGCAGCACATGCGCACATACGGGAGTTTGTGGACCAATGGGGACCAGTGTTTGGGGACTAGCGAGGACCAGGCTTTGGGGACTAGTGGGGGACCAGGCTTTGGAGACTAGTGGGGACCAAGGCTTGGGGACCAAGTTTTGAGGACCAGTGTCAAAAATATTGTCTAACCACCGTCTTAACTCAGTACTAAAGTTTCTGCTACCAACAGTGTTACCGTTTGCAACCAAGGTCTTGAATTATTCCGCCACTCTGCTAAATCCATCACTACTACTATGAAATTTGAGTGTACACAATGTGCAAATAGCACATGTAGCACATCAACACATTAGCCCAAGAACATTAGGTTTCACTAGTGAAAAAAATCGGAGAAAGCTGATTTTTTTCAGGGAATGTCGAGTACATGTCACTGAACGATTAGACAAAAGTCCCCTAAAATCCCAGTTGAGATTTTTTTTCTACAGCCTTTTTTCGAAAACGCGTTTGAAAAAAATCAAAAAAAATCGCACGAACTTTGTAACCTCGAATTGATCCAACTGTATTTTTTGTTTACGCGTATTTCGAGCTACATAATGTCTAATATACATTTACCTAGAGGAAAATGTGCATTCTGTGACAATTTCTGCGAAAAACTATTGAAAATTCACAAAAAAAGTATCGGATTTACGCAAAAAATGACGATTTTCCGAACGGATTTGCCCAAAGGGTCGTAGTACAGAACGGAATGTTAGTTGGACAGACGATAAAAAATCCACCACCATTTGAAGACTTTTATCATTGCTTACAAAATAGACATTATGGAAGACCCCCTCTGCTTCTGGCCGAGTTCCCCTTTTGGCATAAAATTCGTCAGCATGAGAACTCAGCTATTTTCAGGCTTGGGACCGAACAGACACGTCTGTGTCTGGCAGCATTAGATCAATAAATAATATTTACAGAATGTACAAAAATCATTAAATAATATTTACAGAATGTACAAATCAATGAACATGGATTAAGTTACATTGACTATTATCAACGCTATATACAGAAATGACATGACCTATATACATATTATTCATCGAACTCAGAAATTTCCGACAGGACACTGTTTCTGTGGTTGTTACAAGAATCCGAACTGCAATTACACAAACCTGAGCAAGAGAGTCCTGCCTTCTTACACCCACACCTTTTTGTACAAGCACTCTTGCAACCACAACTCATCAGATTCAGTAGGTTATCGGGGGCACATGGCTTTGTGGCTGCAGTCGGTACAAGAAGTCCATTGTCTAGCGACCACCCCCAATCCGTCGGAGGAAGCGAAGTGCCCAGCCATTGTTGGACCTGGAGATAACATCTGTAGACATGTTGTTATGCAGCATCGCTGCTTGGTGGGAGTGAGGCTAGGTCGATGGGTTTATTCAGTTTAGATTTTGCTACATAACGCTTGTAAGTGACATATCTATATTGGTCGAGAGAGGAAACAGTTTTACTCCCGTATAAGATCAGAAGTTGTTCCCCGGCAGCGGCTACTGCACTTGGTGTACTGTCATCCGCCAAAATTGTGTTGACATACTGTTGTGAGTCGCTAGTAACATCGGAGACAATTGTACTGAATACTTTCTTCTTACCAACTCGAAAGAGTGCAGAAGTAGTGTCACAACCACTTATAGAATGTGCTACAAGGAGGTTGCTTCTATGGTCACCCATTTTGGTTGCTATTTCACTAACTGAAACTAGTAAGTTTTGGGTAATGGAATACATCATGTGAATATTACATCCCGGTTGAACTCGAGAGGTAAGAATGACTAACAAGTCTGTGTCTGTTCCCACAACGACAACATTGTTGTCATCTTGAGCGATGTCAAGTGCAGTTTCGGCTATCAGTACATCAGCATCAGCCTCGGCCTGCTTGGACTGAATATTGATAGCAGATAGCTCCTGCATTAGAAGATCGATCAGTTGGGTTTTGTTCTTGGCATTTGCAAGGAAATCGGATTGGGGTGTGGTGGCTGGTAACTCGGGTGAGATATTGATATCAATGGAATACCTGTCTTTAGATCTACGGGCTTGTTCCATGCCCTTTGTCGACATTGTACAAGCATAACCACGAAAAACAACCACGACGTTCGCCCCAAAATGTCTCACTAGATAATTGGAATATGATGTACATATGTCCTTATATGACGACTGTTTAGGCCATACAACTGCCCTCAATAAAAATCCACCATCTACAACAAACAGAGAATGTTCTGGGATTTTAGTTTGCTCGGAACCGTATGTTTTGAGGATCTTACCGAGCGTGCTTGTCTGTGTCTTCCTCATTCCAGCAGAATCAAACAATGCTGGTGGTTTCGGGGCGAGTTCATATTTGGAATACTCTTCCATCTCTGCTTGTGACTGAATAACACATGTGATGCGGTTGAACAGAATTGTGGGGTCAATCACTACCTTACTTCCACGGACTTTGATTCTATTTGCCATCGATGCGAAAGACTTCACAGTGTCAACACGTCGTAGTTTGATGCTGTTGAACGTTTTGCTTACAACATTCGATACGCAACATTCACCAATTTTGCGAACTTGGTCACAGTTCACAGTTTCGTCGGCCACAAGCCCGGTCGCAATAGAGACTAATTGTAGTGGATCTCTATTCTGAAAGGGAGAATGCACTCTGAGCCAGTTCAATAATTTGGTGATATCATTGGCATCAGTCAATTGTGAACTTTGACGGAGATCCCGATGTTGTTCGCCATGACCAGTGTGAACATGAACAACATTTTCGAGAGCATTACATATCGGAAGGCAAAGAGGTAGTCCATGTACCCATTTCGCAACAGTGCTATCGGTTATTCCCCTGCCATGTGTGAGACCACCAGGGAGCTTGAACATTCTCATTAAACACTGCTCTATGGTCTGATCAGAATATATCCCGTCCCAGAATTTATCTGAGCGCCTTATGGTAAAGTAACCTTTCTCAGTGAACAACTTCAAATCATCCTGTTGCATTATTTCTGTTAGCTCATTCATCTGCTGCAAATAGAGATGAGAACTTTTTGCGTATGCAAAATGACCACCTGCGTAAAATACTGGAATCATATTGCGAACACACTATGTGTGGAGTTCCCAGTCGCCTGTGCGCTCTGCTCTCAAGAACAACTGGAGAAGACCTATTTGCTCGTAGTATTGTACCCAAAGCTTTCCTGTGCGTCCTACGGACGCATTCTGGAGCAGTTCGAGTAATTTTGACAGTAGATGGTTGACACTTTCTTGATTGACAGCGTCAGCTGTTGTACAGTCACCTCTGGCAAGTCCACAGAATATTTCATTGACTTCTGTGCAGTCTATGTTATCTAGTGTTCGGCTTTCTTCAAACACAAGTTTTGTAATGGCAATTTGTGTTAGCAAATGGGCACGAACTGCTCTTTAATATGCATGACCACTGATCAAATGATGGATTGACCCACCAGCATAAACAGTCCCCCAAAGTTCATCCAAGCCGCTACCAGCCATGATCGAACCAATTGCCCCTAAATATGACGTTGTCTGTACAATACAAATTTGTTTATGAGTACACATCAAGGGCGTGCACACATTACATGCCAATGCATCTTGAGCGTAGGCGAACACCACATTATGTGATTTAATCGAACATGGAAATTGAAACAATGATGCTATAATACGGTATTTGAATGAGAAAAGTCGATGCCGTTTGAATTTGAGTTTAGGGGGTATGGTTAATATTTCACACGTTTCACCAGTTCATTATGGAATAAATGACTATTGTTATATATCATTATAAAGCCACTGCTTTTCTGCAATTTTTGATATATAATTTAACTCCCAAAGTAGTTGTAGATTTGATTTAATGGACGTTGTGTACCGTTGTGTGTATGAAAACAATATATTTTTTTCGTAATTTTGTACATTTTCGTGAATATTTCACCATTGAGTGTGAGGATTGGTACAAAGTTGGCATTTTCTGTTGGGGATATGTATTCTCAATATAATTCAGCACGATATTTATGATTCTCACCCTACTAAGGCGAATAAGAATGAGAAATATGGAGCTGGGTCGAATTTTATTTTAAATTTTTTTTTTCATCAAAAAAACGCTATAACTAAAAAAGCTCAACTCGGATTCGCGGGGACTTTTCACACTTTATCCGCAATGTGTGTCCCGGAAACATATAAAAAAATCAGCTTTCTCCGATTTTTTCCCAACTTTCTCATTTTTATGTCTGATGTGCCTGGACTACATGCAAAATGTACCAATATGAGCCTGTATTCAAGTGCACAGTGTGCTCTCAAAACATGCAGCACATACGCATATACGAGTATTTGAGGACCAGCAAAGGCCAGTGTTTGGGGACTAGTGAGGACCAGGCTTTGGGGACTAGTGAGGACAAAGCTTTGGGGACCAGTGTCAGAAATAATGTCTAACCATCGTCTCTTAACTCAGTACTAAAGTTTCTCCTACCAATGGTGTTACCGTTTGCAACCAAGGTCTTGGCTTATTCCACCACTCTGCTAAGTCCATCACTGCTACTATGAGATGTGGTTGTACACAATGTGCACATAGCACATGAAGCGATGCATGAGCACATGCAAAATGTTCCCTTATGTGCATGTGTGCAAGTGCGCAATGTGCTCACAAAACATGCAGCACATGCGCACATACGGGTATTTGAGGACCAGTGAGGACCAGTGTTTAGGGACTAGTGAGGACCAGGCTTTGGAGACTAGTGAGGACCAGTGTGAGGACAAGTGACTACTATGAGATGTGATTGTACACAATGTGCAAATAGCACATGTGGCGCATGCAAAATGTACCAATATGTGCCTGTGTGCAATTGCACAATGTGCGCCCAAAACATGCAGCACATACGCAGATACGAGTATTTGAGGACCTGCAAAGGCCAGTTTTTGGGGACTAGTGGGGACCAGGCTTTGGGGACTAGTGAGGACCAGGCTTTGGGGACCAAAGCATGGGTACCAAGGTTTGAGGACCAGTGTCAGAAATAATGTCTAACCATCATCTCTTAACTCAGTACTAAAGTTTCTCCTACCAATAGTGTTATCGTTTGCAACCAAAGTCTTGGCTTATTCCGCCACTCTGCTAAATCCATCACTACTACTATGAGATGTGCTTGTACACAATGTACAAATAGCACATGTAGCGGCGCATCAGCACATGCAGAATGTGCCAATATGTGCGCGTGTGCAAGTGTACAATGTGCTCACAAAACATGCAGCACATGCATACGTACCGGTATTTGAGGACCAGTAAGGACCAGTATTTAGGGCCTAGTGAGGACTAGGCTTTGGGGACTAGTGAGGACCAATCTTTGGAGACTAGTGAGGACCAGTGTGAGGACTAGTGACTAATATGAGATGTGATTGTACACAATGTTCAAATAGCACATGTAGCACATGCAACATGTGCCAATATGAGCCTGTGTGTAAGTGCACAATGTGCGCGCAAAATAAGCACATGTAGCACATGCAAAATGTGCCCGTGTGCAAGTGCACGATGTGCACACAAAACATGCAGCACATGCGCACATACTGGTATTTGAGGACCAGTGTTTGATGACTAGCGAGGACCAGGCTTTGGAAACTAGTGAGGACCAGTGTGAGGACTAGTGACTACCATGAGATGTGATTGTACACAATGTGCAAATAGCACATGCAAAATGTGCCAATATGTGCCTGTATGCAAGTGCACAATGTGCGCAAAAACATGCAGCACATGCGTATATACGGGTGTTTTAAGACTAGTGAGGAACAGGCTTTGGGACTAGTGAGGACCAGTGTGAGGACTAGTGACTACTATGAGATGTGATGGTACACAATGTGCAAATAGCACATGTATCACATGCAAAATTTGCCAATATGTGCCTGTGTGCAAGTGCACAATGTACGCACAAAACATAAAGCACATGCGCACGTAGGGGTATTTGAGGACCAGTGTTTGAGGACTAGTGAGGACTAGTGTCTGAGGACTATTTCTGACACTGGCCCTCAATCCTTTGTCCCCAAGCCTTGGTTCCCACGCCTTGGTCCCCACTAGTCCAGAAAGCCTGGTTCTCACTTGTCCTTAAACACTCGTCATCAAATACCCGTATGTGGCCTTTGCTGGTCCTCAAATACTCGTATCTGCGTATGTGCTGCATGTTTTGTGCGCACACTGTGAACTTGCACACAGGCACATATTGACACATTTTTCATGTGCGACATGTGCTATTTGCACATTGTGTACAATCACATCTCATATTAGTCACTAGTCCTCACACTGGTCCTCACTAGTCTCCAAAGCCTGGTCCTCACTAGTCCCCAAAGCCTAGTCCTCGCTAGTCCCTTACTGGGTCTCAAATACCCGTATGTGCGCATGTGCTGCATGTTTTGTGAGCACATTGTGCACTTGCACGCAGGCACATATTGGCACATTTTGCATGTGCTATTTGCAGATTGTGTACAAGCGCATCTCATAGTAGTAGTGATGGATCTAGCAGAGTGGTGGAATAAGCCAAGACATTGGTTGCAAACTATTGGTAGCAGAAACTTTAGTACTGAGTTAAGAGATGATGGTTAAACATTATTTCTGACACTGGTCTCAAACCTTGGTACCCAAGCCTTGGTCCCCAAAGCCTGGTCCCCACTAGTCCCCAAAGCCTGGTCCTCACTAGTCCCCAAACACTGGCCCCCACTAGTCCCCAGCGCCTGTTCCTCACAGGTCCTCAAACACTGGTCCCCACTGGACCTCAAGTACCCGTATGTGCGCATGTGCTGCGTGTCTTGTGTGCACATAGTGCACTTGCACACAGGCACATTTTGCATGTGCTACATGTGCTATTTGCACATTGTGTACGATCACATCTCATAGTAGTCGCTAATCCTCACACTGGTCCTCACTAGTCCCCAAAGTTTGGTCCTCACTTGTCCCCAAAGGATGCCCTTTGCTGGTCCTCAAATATTTGTATGTGCGTTTGTGCTGCATGTTTTAAGAGCACATTGTGCACTTGCACACAGGCACATATTGGTACATTTTGCATGTGCTGACTTATTTGGGTAATTATTAAGGAAGTCGTTCCAAAAACAATACTCCAGTTGAATCGAACACGACATTTCAAGGGTCTATAGCACTAAGTGGTACTCCAAACAGGTGCGTTTCGGTTAAAAAAGGTACTTTCCGGTGATTTACGGGCATTCTCGGGCTCTTTTGGGGTAATTCTGCGAATCGAGAAATTATCCTTGTGCAATCGAACATACCCTCCGAACATACCCCTATCCTATAAGACTATTTTGGGTAACATAGCAACCACGTGCCATCATAGAAACAAAGATGGCGGTTTCCTGCATACAAAATGTCGACGGAAACAACTATCACCCTAACAACACGAGCAGCGCATGCGCACTCACATCACACATCACCATGACAATGACGTCGAAACATGGCTGCTCACCTGGGCTACCATGACACCCACGAGATACCCATAATATATTGCGGTATGACGTCACTTCTGGGCGGGGTCCACCAGCCGGGGTCCACCTGATAGGGGTCGAAAATCACATCTCTTACTACTCACGACAGGTGGTGGTGACCATGGACAACTGGTGGCCTTGGAGTTTGGATAGATGTTGGTGGTATAGAAGGACGGATCAATTAGGTACTAGAAATCATAACTATCATCAGATAGATATCCTGCAAAAGGTATCCTATAAAGGGTATCGTCAACAGGTATCTTCAAAAAGTATCATATACTACTACTTCATACAACCATGCATTACCCACCACCCCCACCACCCTCCCACCCTCCCCACAATAATTCTTGACCTTGCATTGGGTTCTACCCCTACCAGTTATAGGATAATATAAAGCCTTAGATAGATAGCGGTATTAAGGACTAATAGTAGACCAACAGTGATATAGACCGTGCATCCTATACCACCACACTAGACAACCCTGCATTGCCCCACCCCCACGTCACAATACCGCTTGGCCTTGCAAAACGTACTAACTATACAATCTGTGGGCCAGGAGACCACCCTAGATAAATAATAGAATGAAAGGCTAACATTGGACCAGCAGCGATGCAAACCGCACAACCTTTACTTCCACAATAGACAACCATGCATTACCCCACCACAATACTGCCTAGGCTCGCATTACGTACTACCAGTTACAGAAATATACGAAGAATTAGGTCAATTAGTTGTACCAAGGATTAACAGGGGTATATAGCATCCAGACTACACTACAGTTCTAAAGAACCAAGGACAACCTCGCCATACCACACTAGACGACCATGCTTTACCTTCACCCATCTCACGATACCACCTGGACTAGCATAACGTACTACCTATACAAGTCAAAGCATTTGGTCGATTAGTAGTACCAAGGGCTATACGGGGATCTGCATGGGGCATATATCAGGCCAGTTCGAGAAACCTGACACCCCTGAGTCGAAGTCAAAAACGGCCAACGTTTCTATGAAGCCGCGAGCGCATCATGGCGTCGCGACGTCAATAGCAACATCAACCGTTTCACGGGGAAATGTTTCAAGAAAACTCACCTTCCCCCATCGATATCCCATTACATAGTCATACTATATACCCACAGACATGCGTGTACATGCATCTCTAAACATACCTTAGCATACTATATATGCAGGGCGTACACCAATTGCCGGATAAAGATGGATGGGGCACAGGAAAGAGTTGTTCCGACAAAAGCTCCGGTTTCTATGGTAATTTAACTCGAGCTGTTCCGGGTGGGCGAGCATGATTCACACGCGCTATACTGCTGGTTGTGTAAGGTGGTCCTTCATCCTTCCGGGTAACAAAACTCAGAACTGGCTAAGATAGCGAGTGAGGGGGCTATATAAAAAAACGGTGTTTGGATTTTCAGATTTACATTTATTTATTGGTTTATAAAACTGCTTTCAGCCTCTGTGACTATACAATGGTCACCACACAGGTGCAATGTCATGTTTATCAAATAATTCTTACCTTTCATTCCCACTTTAGAGGACACACTCCCCAGACTTTAATTAACGAGTCACATTTCAACAGTAAAACAGAACTTGTTTACAAACGTTAAGAGAATCCAGTGAAACGATTCGTAACATATAATTGTTTTTTGATCATGCTCCATTATTCCGATCCAACCAGACACCCAACGCGTATGTATCGGCGCTATTGACTGGTTAGCGGAATGTGTTGATTGACAGGATTTCAGCATGATGCTGAATTAATTTAGCATGATGCTTAATTATTTTAGTATGATGTTGAATTAATTTAACACGATGCTTAATTATTTGAGCATGATGTGAATTAATTAAAAACCATGCTAAATTATTTTGCACGATTTCACGAATGCTGCATAAATAATACACAATGATGCCGGATTAATTAAGCATGATCCTGAATTACGAGAGATTCATGCATTTTAATTTGGCATGATGTTTAATTATTTGAGCATCATGTTATATTATTTTTCACTATTTTATGAATACTGCAAAAATAATATAGCATGATGCTGAATTAATTTCGCATGATGCTGAATTACGGGAGGATCGGGCATATTAAGTTAGCATGGTGCTTAATTATTCAAGCATCATGCTATTTTATTTTGCGCGATTTAACGAATGTTGCATAAATAATACAGCATGATGCTGAATTAATTTACCATGATGCTGAATTACGGGAGGATCATGCACTTTAATTGAGCATGATGCCAAATTATTTAAGTATCATGCTATATTATTTTGCGCAACTTAACGAATGCAGCATAAATAATATAGCATGATCCTGAATTAATTTTGCATGATGCTGAATTGCGGGAGGATCATGCACTTTAATTGAGCATGATGACTAATTATTTAAGCATGATGCTGTACTATTTGGTATGATTTCACGAATGCTGCATAAATAACATAGCATGATGCTGAAATCACGTCGCGTACTTGAGGGTCATAAATTTTATTTTAGCATGATACTCTAATAATTAAGCATGGTGCTATATTGTTTGGTATGATTTCATGAATGCTGCCTAAAAAATTAAGCATAATGCCTGGATAATTAAGCACGATGCTTAAATAATTAACCATCATGCTATATTATTTAGGCATCATGCTATATTCTTTGAGCATCATGCTATATTATTTAGCATCACGCCTAATTCACGGATTTATGAGCCTGTCCGTACGTCATACCTGTGTTACAAGAATCACTCCATCAACTAGCATTGATATTGTTTGTTTATTTACGGTACATAAAACATTACAATTGTAATATATTTCTAATCACAGTGATACCTGAATATGTACCGCAGGGAAATAATATAGCCAGATTGGCTGTCTACCTGGTATCTCCCGTTTCAAAAATATTTCATCGCTGCAAGCGACTGTAAATGTTCATCTAGAGATGTTAGTGTTTTTCTTTCACGTAAAGTAACAGTGGTGAGGATGGTGGGGGAGGTGGGGTTGGTGGTGAGAAGGTTGATGTGTTTGGTGGATATCGGTACTTTCGTGCGTCTGCAGACTTGGCAGTAAGCCAAACTCATTTGTGGACGAGATAACCAGACAAGATAACGAAAGTAATCTAAGGTGCTCACAAGGCCTAAATTTGTTATCTATGCGTATCATATCACGGATATCGCAATACACATTATTACTTTACATTTGGGATCATTTCTTGTATCCCCTGGCATTTCACATTAGTAGCACAAGGATAAGGTCAAGTATAGCGTCAGTAGGTTCTGATATGACAATATGGGCAATATGGATTGTTACATTGGACATTAACTGCATATGAAGATAAAAGCTTTGATATCATTTTTTTTTCAAAACTGGTTCCAATTATTAGTGTTACGTAGTTCAGATTCCAGCTCGTTCCATATTTTGGGGAAGTTTAAGATGGGTAAGTTATGCAGTTTATTTGGCGAAAATCGGTTGATAACTGCGATTGGAGCAACTCAGCACTTTTGGGCTTCTAGGGTGCCCAATTTTGGGAGGGTCAGGCACCCAATTTTGGTGGCAATCTTCATGAATCTATTTGTGCCACCCCACAATGCAGTTTTTTTAGGCGAAAATCGGTTGATAAGTATGATTTGAGGCAACTCAGCACTTTTGGGCTCCTAGGGTGCCCAATTTTGGGAGGGTCAGGTAACCAATTTTGGTGGCAATCTCCATGAATCTATTTGTGGCACCCCACAATGCAGTTAATTTGACGAAAATCAGTTGATAAATGCGATTTGGAGCAACTAAGCACTTCTGGGTTCCTAGAATGCCCAATTTTGGGAGGATCAGGTATCCAATTTTGGTGACAATCTTCATGAATTTATTTGTGCCACCCCCACAATGCAGTTTATTTGGCGAAAATCGGTTGATAAATGGTGTGATTTGAGGCAACTCAGCACTTTTGGGCTCCTAGGGTGCCCAATTTTGGGAGGGTCAGGTACACAATTTTGGTGACAATCTTCGTGAATCTATTTGTACCACCCCACAATGCAGTTCATTTGGCGAAAATCGGTTGGTAAATGCGATTTGGAGCAACTCAGCACTTCTGGGCTCCTAGGGTGCCCAATTTTGGGAGGATCAAGTACCCCATTTTGGTGGCAATCTTCATGAATCTAAAAATATAATAGTGTCAGACATACACCAACAGTCTCCAAACCAAGGGACTTAGCTACTTGAAAGTTTCAGCATTTGATCAACGATCCCTACTTAACATTCCCGTTGCTTTGTCGAGTGTCAAGGCTGGAGGATCGCACAGAAACCGAGATCACACAGAAACCGAGAGGAAGTTTCCTTCCTTCTTTATTCTCAATGTGTTGACCTTTCCACTAATTACTAACCTGTCTGTGACGTTTCATTGACTAACACCTGTTTTTGGTGTTTTTACTGTCTATTTGATCAACTTGTCAACTCTAACAGCTCGGCCCATTAAACAGCATTGAGAAGTTAGAGTTAAGAAGTTACCAAATATTGATGATTCTATTTGTGCCACCCAATCACGAAGTTTATTTGGCGAAAATCGGTTGATAAATGCGATTTTGAGCAACACAGTACTTTTGAGCTCCCAGGGTGCCCAATTTAGGGAGGGGCAAGTACCCAGTTTTGGTGGCACCCTTCATTTATCTATTTGGCCACTGCACAATGCAGTTTATTTTGAGAAAATCAGTTGATGAAGAAAGAAGAAAATTTGGAGCTACTCGGCACTTTTGGACATCTGTGGAGACAAATTTTGGGACGGTCAGGTGCCCAATTTGGGAGGCAATCTTCATGAATCTATTTGTGCCACCCCACTATGCAGTTTATTTGGCGGAAATCGGTTGATAAATGCGATTTGGAGCAACTCAGCACTTTGGGGCTCCTAGGGTGCCCAATTTTGGGAGTGTCAAGTTCCTAATTTTGGTGGCATTCTTCATTAATCTATTTGTGCCACCCCACAATGCAGCTTATTTGGCGAAAATCGGTTGATAATTGTGATTTGGAGCAACTCAGCACATTTGGACTCCTAGGGTGCCCTATTTTGGGAGGGTCAGGTATCTAATTTTGGTGGCAATCTTTATGAATCTATTTATGCCACCGCACAATGCAGTTTATTTGGCGAAAATCGGTTGATAAATGCAACTTGGAGCAACTCATTGCTTTTGGGCTCCAAGGGTGCCCAATATTGGGAGGGTGGGGTACCTAATTTTGGTGGCAATCTTCATGAATCTATTTGTGCCTCCCCACAGTTAAGTTTATTTGGCGAAAATCGGTTGATGGCGAATGTCGGGGAAGGAACCGGGAATAAGTAACGGTTGTCACATTCCCATTTTTCAACAGCTGCTCGACTCGATTTCACTGATTCCCTGAAGCCTGTAAGCATCCCCACTCAGTGGAGCACTCGCGACTTCGGGATACAACCTCTGTTTGTCTGCCATGATATTCTTCAGTATATAAAAAGACCGACTAAAACTACATATTCAGTTCTATGAAGGCAGACGCTTTTGTGATTTGGCTAAAATCACTGTCACTTCAACTGCAGAAGTTTATTCTATCACCAGCATTTCCTGACAATGGAGGAAGGAATTGTTTAACTGCTGCCCTGTTACCTTCTTGGATTGTTGCTGTACACCGAGAATCCACATGCACAATACCATTAATCGCTATAGGAAAACTAAGACTCTTGTGTTTTTAGTTCAGCTGAGCGAAGCTCAAGGGAGCTTTACTGATCATTTTCTGTCCGTCGTCCGTCGTAAACTTTACAAAACCGACTTCTCCTCCAAAATCACTAGTCCAATTTTATTCAAATATTGGGTAAATGTTTATTTCCTAATGCCAATTCGGATTTGTTCAAATGAAGTTGCCCCTCTGCCTGGGTGGTGCCACGCCCCAAAGGGGCACCAAAATCTTTTTAAAAATGTTCTTCTCATGAACCAGCAGTAGCAGAGACCTGATATTTGGTATGCAGCTTCCTTTTGAGTTTTAAACTCCGATTTTGTTCATGGGATGTTCGAAGGGCAATATTTGCCATCGTTATGGGAAGGGCAGGAATTTTGGCCACACCCAAAATTTCTATTTTCCGAACCGAGGGGCAGATTTGAACCAAATTTGATATGAGGGCTTATTGGGTCATAAGTTCTTAATTTATGCCCAATGTTTTTTTCCCGTCACCCCATAGGAACCGCAGGAGCTAAAAATAGAAAGAAAATTAAAACGCCCACATCTCCAAAACTACACTGCACTGAGAATTCTTATTTTGTGTGAAACTTCATTGGGACCAACAGAATGGAATGGTAAAAAAAATGCTATCGGTTTTATCATGGAGTACTTTATGGGGACTTTGAAAAAGAGCAGAGTCAGCATTTTTTAACACTGTGGGTAATGGGTAAAACATTTTAGACTACTTTTCTCCCAAACCACTGCTCCAAAAGTTTTCAAATTTCACATATAACATCTTTGGAAGATTGTTTCACCTGTGTTTTGAAAGCAAATCCCTGAGTTCATATTTGGGCTCTCTATGGGAGCCCACATTTTTAAATTAGTGCAGTATGAGGAATATTCTTAAAAAAATTCCTTCTTCAGGTCTACCAATCAGAATCGTTTGATATCTGGTATGCATAATGCTTGGGAGGGAGAGGGGGGGGGGGGTGAGATTCAAGTTTGTTCAAGACCAGTCCATGGATTTACATTTGGGCTCACTGTTATAACTTAGTTCAAAATGAGGAATTTTCTTTAAACTTCTTTTTCAGATCCAGCAGTCGGAATGTTTTTATATTTGGCATACAGCATCCTTAGGGGGGGGGGGGGGGGGGGGTGTGAGATTCACGTTTCTTCAAACCTTGCCCCTGGGTTCATATTTGGGCTCACTGCTGGAGCTCGATTTGTAACTTAGTTCAAAATAAGGAATTTTCTTAAAAAATCTTCTTCTTCAGATCCAACAGTCGGAATGTTTTGATATTTGGTGCGCGGCATCCTTAGGGGAGTGAGATTCAAGTCAGTTAAAGCCAAGTCCCTGGGTTTATATTTGGTCTTCCTGTGGGAGCCCGAATTATAACTTAGTTCAATATGAGGAATTTTTCTTTAAAAATCTTCTTCTTCAGAGTCAGCAGTCGGAATGTTTTGATATTTGACATGCAGCATTCATAGGGGGTGGGGTTGAGATTCAAGTTTATTCAGGCCGAGTCCCTGGGTTCATATTTGGGCTCACAGTGGGAACCCGAACGATAACTTAGTTCAAAATGAAGAATTTTTTTAAAAAAACTTCTTCTTTAGATCCAACAGTCAGAATGCTTTTGATATTTCGTATGCAGCATCCTTAGGGAGCAAGATTCAAGTATGTTCAAGCTAAGTCCCTATGGGAGCCCAAAATATGAGGAAAATTCTTAAAAAATCTTCTTCTTCACATCCACCTGTAAGAATCTTTTGATATTTGGTTTACCGCATCCCACTGGAGGTGAGATTCAAGTTTGTTCAAGCCAAGTCCCTGGGTTCATATTTGGGCTCTCTAAGGAAGCCCGAATTATTACTTAGTTCAATATGAGCTATATTCTTTAAAAATCTTTTTTTTAGATTCACTGGTCAGAATCTCTGGATATTTGGTATAAGCTTTTTTTAGGAGGGGCAGATGCAACTTGTTGAAATCAATTTCCTGGGTTGATATTTAGGCTACCATGTCAGCTGAGCGCCCTCCGGCACCCTGGGGCCTTTTGTTTAACAGACTTTTTACTGGTGTCGGTTGAGAATACTGTGGCATTTTTAATTCTACCAGATGCAGGCATCGCTACTACATTTTGACCATTGTCTGCTTATTTGAAGTTGCGTAACGATATAATTTAGCTCCAAAGGAAAGGTTGAATGTCATGTCTCGGCACTAATTTGTCCAACAGCTTCAGCTGCTATGCATATCATTGGTTTTGAAAGTGATTGTAGCGACTATTGGAGGTATTCCTTTACGACCACATCCTTAGGCTCCTCTAGAGCAGCAACATTAGTTATTGCATTGTCACCCATATCTATGGGGCCTGATATAACACCACCCGACTTCAAAAGGGCTTGGGCATCACCGTAGTTTTTTGGTACCACATCTCCGTCATGCGTAGTCTGTGGGAGGTTTAGTAATTTGTTGTAATTCATGTTTATAACATCCTCCATGACGTCACCACCTGTCTCCCTAAGCTTCCCATTCACATATTTCTTATTTTTCGCGTCTCCATGATGGACAGGAAGAGTTAATCCAGGCAGTTTTATACCCTCCAGATCAACGGAGCCATCAGCATCTTTTTGCACACAGTTAAGCAGTTCTGTCTTGGTAGCATATTGGCCCGAGTCAGGTTTTTCCCACTCTTGTTGTATAAACACAAATACATTCATTGTACATGTATTATTAATCCTGGATACATTTGGACAACTCCTCTTCGTAGAACGAACCCTGCACAACATCCCCATTAGCATCTACTATTCTGTAAGTTGGTGGGACTGTTGGAAGCACTTGACTTATAGTAAAGACCTCATCTGAATAGTGTGCTGTATAACCCCTCTGGAACTTGCCTCTCATTTTGAAGAAGTTTACTCTGTCCCCAACTTTCAACAACCCTCGAGTTGTTGGAGGCATGTCTCCGAATAGATTTTCTCAAACGACAGCCTCATTATTCTTTTTGCTGGCTTCTATAGGTGCCATCTTGAATGGCCTGTAGTAAGAGGTGTTGTAGTTCTCGATATGTTTGGATAATACGCAAAAGCAGTGCTTAATCTTGTTAGCAGTGAAATACCTAAACATTCTGTCTTTTAGAGTTCTGTTCAACCTCTCAACAAACTGAGCTTTAGTTTCATTTTCTGTATCAAACCAATGGATGTCAACCTTTTTGGATAGTTCTTGGGTCTCTTTATTAATAAACTCTGTTCCTTTGTCTGTCTGCAACCTTGTGGGCTTTCGTTGTTTGAATATTTTGTGGAATGCTTGAGAAATCTCTTTCCCTGTCTTCTTTTTGATAGGGAGTCCCCATGCATACTTGCTAAATACGTCTGTAACTGTCAGAATGTAGTTGGTGTTCTTGTTAGCAGCTGAAAGACTCCTCATATCAACAAAGTCAGCCTGCCACTGTGCACCAATGCCTCTCACCACCACTGTTGTAGTGGGATGCTTGCCTTTGTAAGGCTTGTGTTTGGTATAAGTCTGTTGTTCTTGCAACCAGCTAAGGACATCCCCAGGTATTATACCGGTTCTTCGGGAAAGCTCAGCTACTGAAGAAAATTCCTGCGCTCGGTCGTAATAAATCTTTTTCAGCTTGCTTCTGTCTGTTCTTTTCAGACCCTGCCCCAGTTGAATCTTCTTCTCAAAGAATTTATAAACAGCAGCAGCAAGCGCTCTCTCATAGCCATCTGAACTGTGTCATTGGCAATTCTAATAGTCTTGCCCATTAATTTTTTATCAGTAATGTGTCTGTTTGCTACATCCTTATATGCACTGTAAGCGGCATCATGGTAAGAGCAAGCTCTATCTAAACGATCATTGAATATGTGGCTTGTGTCGCCTGCTTGTAAATACCTTTCAAGGCGAGCTTTATGCTTAGTGCCAGGACCAGCCGCCGAATATGTCCCCACGATAAGGTCCCATAAGGGCATCTCAAATGGGAGATTATTCACAAACCTGTTGATTATAGAATCATTCATCGTATATTGTAACTAGTATTAAAACAGAGTGCCCCAAAAAGGAATTAGCAGTCCCTGTCCTTCTTTGATAGACACAAACTTGTTTTTCCTGCTATCACATACACTACAGACACCTTTGGTGAGATACTTTCCATTCTTAGTTCTTACAACTTGAACACTGACAGCTGATGTGGGTCACACACCATGAGTTCATTTTTTATATATATGCGCTGATTAATATATCATTTTTCTTGTACTCGCTTGTGCTGAAGTTGATTAGTACATCAATAAACTGATTTCCTTTAAGCAATTCATCAATCACATACATACAGAAGAAGCCACAGTTGATTGAGTTGATATCTTGAATTCTATAGGAGTTTCGAACCCTTTTCTTCCTTGTCCGTGGGTAAACTCCGAAGCCATCCAAGTAAATACCTACATTGAAGACGTCTACCCAATGAGTGTCACGTCCCTTCTGGTCATCTACATTCACTATGTAAAATAACTCCTCTAGTCCTGGCAGGTTGTTCTTTACTAACACACCCCCGAAGTAATCACTGCCTTCGTAGTAGTTCATGAAATCAAAGCTTGTAAGAGGAGCCTTTATCTTTTTTATTAGCTGCCCTGACCTCCTCAATCCTCTTCCAACGGGCCGCCCTGCTCTTCGTAAACCTTTACCACCTAAAACTGTAGGTAGTAGGCTACCAACGAGTGACGCTGTCAGAGTGCCAATGAACCCTGATTTCTGTTTTGAAATGGAAAGCATACACTTTTGGCAGGCGTTTGAGGGTAACACACCCCTTTCCTCCAGCTCTTTCACAATACCGAAGAGATCATTTGTATCATTTCTCGTAAAGTAGAGAGGTTTTACACTATTTCCGGCTCTTTTTTTAACCCCCCCCCCCGCCAGTAGCCTTGTGTGTAGCTCCTGATATTGCCCCTCATGCCGCACTGAGTCCAAATTTGACAAGCACAGGGAAAATTTTGGGAAGTCTTAGCAACGTTGAAAATAGCTCCAAGAAAGCCTCCCTTCTGTGCCCTCATTTGTGTTTTGGAGAACGTAATTCTGATAGCTCCAGGCGCTTTCTGGAGTTTCGTGATTTGCCTTTCTGTCACGTATAGCTTATGCTGACCACCAATTTGCTGTGAGGACAACTCCAAGGTGATAGCTTCTCCATTTCTTTTCCCCTTTCTAAGTTTGTCAATTTGGCTTTCTGTTAAAGCAAATTCAACTGGGTTATACATGCTTATGCGCTATAATAATATTCAGATTAAACAGTCCTGGTAGCCGAGGGATTTGTGAAGCCAAATGTAGTCTTTGTTTCTCTAATTATAAAGAACAGCAGCCTTAAGTTACCGACAGTGTGCCTCTAAACCTAATTGTTTGAGTCTTCGTAGGGTCGCTCTCAAATACGTTCTGCCTTGACAAGTCAAACACATAATACATGTGAATTGCTGGCCTCTCATTGTAGTCAAGTATTGCACCTGTATTTTTTTGTCCTTTCCTCCCATGTTGAAATTCTCCGCAACCACTTCATACGCTTCAATGTCGTTCTGGATATTCTGTAGGAAAAATTCCTCACTATCTATGACAATGTTTATGGTCGTGATTGATGTGTTTGACATGCTCTCGGTGTGCTGCTGGCTATTCCATCTTACGGTTGGTACTTCTACACAATACAATTTCCTCATCCCATCCTTTGAAGCCTCCAACTGCATACATTGGTGACCATTGGCATCAACAATCTCTGCCGGGTACGAAGCTGGTTCCATACAAGAGTTTTTGTCATTGATCCTGCTTTCATTCTCTTGAACAGTTTTTCCTCGTACTCCCTAGGTGCCTCAACCCTTTAAAGATACAAAACAGCTGAGTTGATAGCGCAATCAACAGCATTGGCATCCTCTCTTAACAATGCATTGTTAGTGAGTTTTGCTATCTCAAACTCAAACACTTGATTAATCAACGGAAAATGCCCTGAAGAAAGTTATGTTGGACAAGGGGATTTTTATACTGAATTGTATTTGTCAAGGATTTGCCACTTTCTGGTAGTATGCCCAATATTATTCTCATGACTTTTTGATGTGTCATTACAAAAACAATACTGTACCGCCACTCTTATATAGTCGTTGGGT
This sequence comes from Pictodentalium vernedei, assembly GCA_031216915.1. Taxonomy (NCBI): domain Eukaryota; kingdom Metazoa; phylum Mollusca; class Scaphopoda; order Dentaliida; family Dentaliidae; genus Pictodentalium; species Pictodentalium vernedei. The sequence continues at coordinate 71,442,803 of CM062288.1, read as the reverse complement.
TATTCCAAGCTGTTAAGAATGGGGACACTGACAATGGTTAGCCTGGAATTATCCACATCGGCCCCATTAATTCTTACTACTGATTGATTGGTGAAGGCGAGCGAACCACAATCTTAGCCACAATAGAGTCTCTGGAAGCCGTAGCAGTGAGAACAGCATATATCCATTGCCATAATTCCCCAGCTTGTCGAATGCCGTCTTACAATTATAGTTGATAGCATTAGTCAAACCATTTCCTTTGTCGCTAATAGCATTCTGATTAGGGGTATTTTAATCCACCTTTTGTGTGCATATTTAGGAAAACTAATTTCTCCGTCAAACAAATTAGCAAGCTCGTGGTGGTCCATCCTTGACCTTGATTATTTATATAGTTCTGACTAAACCTATTGCAGGATTTTGATCCCCTTTCCTTTCATCTTTTGTCTTCGTCCAAACCCATATTGGTCAGAGCTTGGTGCATACTGGCCAGAGCGTGGTGTCACAGCAAATTTCAAAGTTTTTAAGATTTCATTTCTATCTTGCTCCTTTAGAGATTGATTCTTTGAAGCAATTCTGTTCGCTAATCCACGACCAATTCGATCATCAGCTATTGTGATTCCTTGTGAGGCAATGCTTGTGGACACTTTTTACCTGCGTCGCCAGCGGCAGAGTAGGTCTAGTAACCGCTCGACTCCATCAGTCCGTCAGTCCGTCCGTCAATCCGCCCGTCAGTCCGTCCGAAACACTTCTTCCGTCAAAGTTTTCTTGGCTTCTATGAAAGGAAATGATTTTATATTTGGTCTGCTGCTTCATAATGATGAGTTGTATCGTGTATCTAATTTTCAGATCTGCCATGCAGCCACTAAATGTTTGCCGATAGTTATTGCATGCAGCGACGCAGGTCCAGACCCGGTATTGGTCTTTGCTTGTTTGTCGTTGCTATCACTGACGGAGGTTGCTGTCTGATACCTGTTCTAAGAAGTCTAACCACTTCACCAATACCTTCGTTTGTCTGACATATATAGCCATAGTTGCTGTGATACCTTCTGTGCCGCATCTTTAACTTATAATAGCTCTCCAGACTAAATCCTAACGAGGTCTTTATTAGCCACTTGTAATACTACATACTACACCCCAGTTGTCCTCCAGAGTAGCAATTTCCTATCTTGATCAGTGAGCCACACTTCCAACATATTCTCTGTTGCAATTCTCGTGTTTCTCCACTGTGGGTATCTTGGTGTTATTGTTAGAAGAGAGCCAAAAGAACTATTAGGTGAAAAGCTATAGAGTTGAGATGAGTCAGTTTGATATTAATTATAAACAAAATTACAATGTACTTGAACACTGGTCACATTTTCCAACTGAGGCATATTCGGAAAGTTTTCTGTTTGGTTGTAAAACATATTGGCATTAGCACCCAACACCTTATGCAGGCCTTCACCGAAACTTATTTCATACATACTAAATTTTAAGGGTCCTCTAACTTTGCTCGAAGAGCGAGGTTGGTGAAACTAAATGTTAGGACAAATCTGGGGTTCCGTGTAGGAATCTGAACCATGTTATTGGTAATTTTGGACGAGCTTGTCAGTTCCTCGCTAGAAGCTTCATATTTGCAGAGTAGTAGTTAATGGGGTATTATTGTGAATCTGCCTTCAGGTGGGAACTGTCCATATCATAAAACCTGCTGTTTAACTGGCCCTCTTTGAAGATATGATTTTTGGAGCTGTTAGCCCTTGTTGAATATTCAAGTGTCATTTAGCCCGTCTTTGTTCCTTGATCGTGTTATCACAGGCCCAGCTTTGGTAGCCAAGCTTTTGATGCATAGGCGGCTTTCCTGCAGGGTGTCTTGGATATAATAGGTACATCTGTGGTATCCAGATTGTTAATTAATATATTGCAGCAATGGCCTGACTGTTCATATAGATTTCTCAATATAGTGATATAGCAAATTCTAAGGAATTTGTTTCATCAGGATATTGCGATGTCTTGTGGGTGAGCTTGCAAGTTCCTCGCCAGGGGTTGGTGTTTTTTATTGGCCATCTTGTGGATCAGCTTGACCTTCTTCTTGGGAACAAACAACGTGATATAATAACCTTAGTTATTGAAATTGACGTACAATCCTGCTCATAATATAGCTTGGGTTTTGAAAGTGTTGTTAAACTCTAATCAACCAATTTACTATTGAATTACGATATTTTGTCAGTTTAAAAAATGATTGTGATTTGTTTTACTATAGCTTGTCTCAGGTTTGATACTTCTGCAATCTTTCTAAACTTCTCGATTGCCATATTTGACGCCATATTGACAAATGAACATATACGTGTTGTTCTGAGTTTATTGCATGCCGCTGTACAACAAGTTTTGGCAATTTGTTATATATCGTATAACCGCTGGTATTTCTGCGATATATACCATCTCTTTTCCGGAAAAAACTTGCTTGGGGCCTGCAATTTTTACGAAATTAACAATATTGGGTGCGCACCATTACGTGCCACGTATTTTCATATTATACACTTGAAATGTTTGGGACATTATGTGTTTCCTAAGGGATGGGAGCAGATTCCACTTTTCACTTATTTTCACATTTTCGAATATTTACACCACAAAAAAAACAGATAAGTGTAACATTGGCACCAAAATGTTTTAGTGAATGTAACATCTATTTTCTGTAATATATTCTGAAATGTAAGGGTAATGTAACAATCCACTATTCCCCTGCTGTTGTTCCGATTCACTAATCTGGTGTTGTGTTTAAATTATTAACCGATACTGAATGGTTGCAGGGTTTATCTGGTTATGTTTTTATATATTGCATAAAATACTCGGATGCAATCACCATGCCCAAGTATTTTTTTGCAAGCTTTATCTATTAATTGTTAATAGAATGGTTTATAACAGAGAGGTTAACCGGTTACACTATACCCTAAACACTTCAACACTACTCTGGTTTGGTTTTGTAGTATGACCAACTGTGGAAATATTTTTTTCCAGGGAAATGACTTCGACAGAAAATAGACTATTAATTGCCGCCATTGATCTTGGAACAAAGTATTCTGGATATACTTACGCATTTAAAACAGACATTGATAATGGACGACCATGTTTCATGGCCAATCACTTATCAGCCGGAACACACAGCACAACCAAAGTACCGACATGTTTGTTGTTTAATAATAATAAACGTATGCTTTCATTTGGTTATGAGGCACAAGACGAATATGCAAAGCTGCGTGCTTCTGGAGAACACGAGTCATGGTACTTTTTCAGACACATCAAGATACCGCTACATCACTCACACGTAAGTTATGGTAAATATGAAACTATATTGTGAGCTTTTAGGAAAGTATGTTAAAAACTGTAGCTTTTTATTCTTTTAGATTAGATTTCACATTCATGTTTATTGAACAGGTTGATTTAGTGTTCTTGCCCTTAGTTTGTATCATTAATCATTACTGTTATTACTTCTTCCATGCCATTGTTTTCCTGATTTTTAATAATGCTGTAACTTTACTGAAAATCTTGACTAGTTTAACAACAGTTCATTCTGTATTATCGCCACAATAGAGCCACCCTAAATTTACATTATACTGCTCTTTTTAAAAGTAGCGTCTTTCAGGTTCCTCAAAAAGGAATCCCAACTAATTACTCTCATTGCACCTTTAGACAACTTATATAAACTTCCTGCACTATTTTGTTCCTCCATTGATCGAAAGCAGCTGTATTCGTTTCAAACTACCCCATCGACACAAAGCATCACAAGAGGCAAAAGTATTTGAAAATCAAAATGTTTACAATTAGGCATACCTTGCTGCATCCAGTATCCCCCGATCAAAGTCAGCCAGATCCAATATCACCAATTTTTGACACGCTTTCCACCCTGTATCCCTTATCCGATCAAAACGAAATGGTGTACATAGATTCAGCCTCAGGGGAAATGTAGACTTGGAACAACTATGTTTCAGTTTCACTCTGAATATCAGTGACATGATTGCCCGTTGCGATCTTGGATTTGGCTTTTAAATTCCTCTAGCAACCTGCCAGTCTGAATCCCTTAAGCTTATCTTTTACTTGTGTATTCTTGTTCAGGAAGACATCAGTCTCCACCTCCTACTGCTTGGTTTCTATTACAGGTCTTGGTAGTTAGATAACAATAATGTGCGTGTTTAAGGTGCAAGAAATACGCATTGGCACAGACATTTCCCACTGAAACGTTATTTTCTTGGAATATTCCCCCGAAATATTGTACTACAACATATATATGTATTGAACCTTGATGATGAGTTTCAAACCTGACCAAATATAATTTGATGTAAACTCAAAATGTTGATGTTGAGGACAGGAACTGGTTAAATTGACTGGCAATACTTGGTGTTATTCATTGGCAGTCTTTAGTTTAGTCCTCACAGGATTGGTACGCAAGTTTTTCCTATAAGCAATGGCGGGTCGAAAATTTGAAGGTTCTTTTAATTTCGGGTTGGTTAAATTGAATTCGTGTTTTACTATTTTTGCTATTTCGATATTCATGCTGGTGTATGTTCAAGTGAAAGGAACGATGGAGCTCTTTTCGTAATTAATTCTCCCTCCGGTATGTCGATATCAAATGGCCAAAATGTTTGAAGCATAAGTAGTGAAGCCTGCCACACCGAGGACAAGCATTTAGCCTTTTTCCTGCCAACAACAACAACTTTGATCACTTTTGGAAGAGTTTGAGCAAAAATGCCACTTGAGGGACAAGCCCCCTATGAAGAACGCTATGTTAATTTTGTCCCTCAAGTCGCACCATTGTGGTATGGGGAATTCATTGCTAAATGTGTGTCCCCAGAGTGGCAGCCATGGGTAAAAGGGTAAAAGTCCCTTCCAATTACTAAATTTTTGCATGTTTATTAACCATTCTCTCCATGTTGAAAACAATATAACACTTTACAGTTTGGAGCGGTTGCTTAGTAAACATATATTATTAAAGGCTAAAATACCCACACAGTGAAAAAAGAGAAGTATCTCTTAACTCTTTCCTACTGATGGGGAGGAATAATTGGCACTACTAACTTCAAACAGACAAGATTGATTTTAGGTACCAATATTTAATACATGAAGTGATAAAAATCATACACACACCGAGATCTGAGTTTGCCTATCTAAAGGAAATCTTGTACCTCAAGATGTATTGAGTGATATCACTTTTTTGAAGATTTTGGAGAAAATATCGAGAGATAGGGTATCACATTAGGGTTTTTGAAAAAAACTAAGACAAAACTAAACTAGTTCCTATCTCTAATACATAATGGATTTCTTTGACATTTATACAATTATAAAAAAGACAAAAATGAAAAAGCTTTTCTCTGTGGGTTGTTTTGACAGCTGATGTTTGATTTCATAAAATAATGTCTATAGGTTTGCTCAAACCACCAACGAACCTCTCTGTCATTCTGTTGGAAATTTCTTGGATCGATTTTGACAGTAAGAACTGTCTCTAAATTATATCCTCTTGCAACATGATCTAAAGCAAATATGCAGTACATACCATACACCACAATACGAGCACATTGTAGTCTCATTGTGTTAATAGTACAAGAATGTGTGTTTTTCACTATGAAATTGAATACGTCTCTATCCATTGGTGGTAAACCATATGAATCAAAGGAGATAGCAGAATGATTGTCTATCCAATTTTATATTGCTATCCAATTTTCTCCTGGTTCTCTTAAGGAATCTGTGTTCACAATATAAGCTTGTCTGTTTTTAAGCTTTTGTTTTGGTAATAAGTCTCTTGAACACACTTTTCCTTTCAATGATGATAACCTTGGATAATTATCAAGAATATATTGTAGTTGAGTGGTTTCCATCTCTTCTTATCTCTGAATAGGGCTGTTATGAAGTCGCTAATCAAGATATGCAGTATAATATGACCAGTCTCTTTTAACTAATTCTGCCCCCTTTTGACTGTCTTTTTGACAGTCTATTTCAAAGTCCATATGAGCACAATATTCTAATAAGTTTATTTTTCTTGCTCTCGTGTGTAGATTATGTAGTATAGTCACAGGACACAGTTTCTGTAAACATTCTGCAATGTATATATCTATTAATGTTGTTGTGTTGGTTCGACAGTATTCACAGATATCTTTCATTTTCTGTTTAATGGATGGATTTTGTCAGTTCTATCACGACACATTCTTGAAATAATGTATTTTTTCTTCACACATCTTGCAATGTTCCAATTTATTCATTGTTAATAGTCAAATATCACTTCTCTGAATTTGTTCATTTCTATCTCACTTTCAAACACTGCATAGGCAACAACTTTGATCACTTTTGGAAGAGTTTGAGCAAACTAAAGATCTATTCAAAAGTTGCCAGACTTTATAGGATGAGCTAATGGTTCACTAGTTGACTGATCAGGTGTCAAATTAATTCCCCAAAGGGTATATCGTTTTGAATAATCCTGCATACATACATTAAATGCTTGATTTTGTCCAAAATACCCCATTGCTTCAAATGATGATAAATATGAATTTAGATAAAGTCTACCTTCGAAAATTGGTTCGAAAGGGCACGATGTAATAGAATGTCCATCTATTGTGATTTCCAACTTGTTCAAATTGAAATGTTGAAAATTAAATGGAGTTGTGCCAATATCTCCATTTATATCTTTATTCGAAACTGAACCAAGAATTAATCGTTTTGGCATCTGTTTATGAAACAGATGGTCTTCTCTTTTTGATGAAAGACCACTTCCAATGGTAAATGTTTTAATTTCTACAGCCTTTTGGGCATCTTATAATTTGTTTGATCTATTTGTGCATTAAGATTATTTGCAAATTTTGGAATTAAATCCAATGCAGGTATTCTGAATATGGCTTTATGAATTTCTATTTTTCCATTTTCATCACCAACCAGACAAAATATTGTTGGAGAGCAATTAATTTTTATTCTCATTTCCACACCGTTTGGTAAATATTTGTCCTGCACAAATAGCTCTAAATGTAATTTTCCTCTTAGTTGTACAGATTTTCTGTCTGCAATTAATTTGTTATGCTCAACCAAACCTTTGTTTTTCAAATCTTTAGTTGTTGCTGCGTGGTATCCAGGAGTATCTGCATACCACGTCTCACTAGCAGCTAGCTGTGTTTTTTTTCACATCTTTAGAACAGCTTAACAGATTTTCAAAAAATCCTTGATAAGGATACATAGAGAGTAATCTCTTGACTGGAATGGACACGTGAAATAATTCATGAGAGGTGAGGGATGTTGTACAAACTCGAGTGTGCGAATGTGCACGAGTGCTTTACAATATAGTCCCTCGCTACGAATGAATTATTTCACATAACTACTCCAGTCAAGCAATTACTCGGTTTATTACTTTTCATTATTAATGATAATTATATTATTTAACCCTTTACCTGATGCAATGGCCAAAACAGGCCAGTGCTGTTCTAAAAACTCGCCAATAGTTTGTCTCTAAAATATAGGTTATGATTCATTGGAACGAGCTGGTCGAGCTCGTTCCAATGAGGGGTCATAACCTATGTTTTGGAGACAAAAAATGAAAAAATGAGTTCTTCAAGAATTTTTTTTACAAGTGTCGGCTTTTTATGGTAGGTACAGGATTAAAGAAAACAAAACAATGAAGTCCCCCCAAAAAAACAAAAAAGGAAAACAAAACAATGAAGTCCCCCCAAAAAACCAAAAAACAATGAAGTCCCTATTACACCTACGACAAAGCATCTTCGTTTGCGTGCACAGATACATGACACAATTGTTGATTGTATAATTCACTTGTGAAGTTATCCTTTATAATCAAACCCGAAAATCCCAGTAAATCACACTTTGGAAAGTAATAAATGTCTGTATTGGTGGTGTTCGGACTACCATTCAGTAGAACATTAATTTTACTGAACATGCTGTGAAAAGCATTATTGGTAGGAGTAATGTTTATATCTCCACCCAACACACCCCCAACTTGTTTTGTAGTTGTAAATTGAACCTCAAGTGTAGATGATGCAAGATCGATCTAACCACTTGATTGGTTGCTATGGAATTAAAAATTCTATTGGTGAAGAAATGCATTTTTTTGCAATTGGGTTTATTAATGATACATCTGATCTTATTGCTGAGCAAAAAAAACGACCCTAATCCATATCCGTATTGCCGTGGTACACTTCGACTCACTGACATCATTCTTTTATAAATGTAATTTGTTACAATCTCTAAAGTGCAACTTGACAAGACTCTTACCACTTGAAAACTGAATGTTTTTATCAGAGTTCCCATTTATATTTATACTGATTTGATCAAAAGAAGATTTTGATACTGGTACATAATGTACATTATCAAATTCTTTATGAGTGTGCAGATATTTGACACGTGTTTCAAAGGGTATTACACGTAAAATAGGTGCAACTATATCACCATGAAACGTGTATTCTGCAATGTCAGAAAAAATAAAGAGTTTATTAAAATCCATATTTAAATCCACTTATATTTAATTGCATCTTTTGCTGTGTTAGGAAAGATTACTGGAAACATACCATCTTTACATCCCAATTTTTGTGCTAAAGTTTCTGATACTACAAGTCCAACTGTTGCAATACTATTTGAGACAATTTTTGTCGAGATGAATAACCAAGATGAAATGACACACCAAATTCTTTTAAAACGTCCCCAAGTTTTTCTTGATTTTCAGATTCTATTGATTCCGCAACATGTCCACCATTTGCATATGCTCCGATAGAATACTTGGATCAGCAGCAGCAACACCCCTTATGTACTGTATGTTTGAAAAACGATTTAGTAATATTATTAATGCGTGATGATATTTTCGGGTCTGTTACAATAATTTTAAATTTTGTTTCATCATCTAGTATGTTTTTTGCCTCAGAAGGTGACATTACTTCAACTACACTCACTTCCAAATGTTCTTTATTAATATGAATCGGTTAAGATAATGGTGTTTGAAAACAACATTGTGTGTTATTTGGAAACATATACATAGATATATCACTCAGGAATGTTATGTAAAATGAATTCATTTTTCGTATTGTGTGCTTTCAAATATTTTAAACCTGCACTTGGAAGAATATATCCAATAGCACTAACCACCATTCTTTGTTCGTGGATTGTAAACTAAGATGAATGATAGCCATAATTATAATTGCATAAATGACAATTATTTCTGTGAAATAAGTCACTGGATATTTTGCAGCAAAACTCCCACATACATTAAATTGTGCTTGTTGAATTTGTACTTTAACTCTTGCACTTTTACCACTCAATGCATTTTCATTTACTGACATATTCTTTATAATTTAATCATTTGCCCCGTCTCTGCATTTGATTGGTTGAAAGCATACATCGTGAAAGTCGTCAAAATCATATAAACCAAAACACGTCATGATTTGAAATGTCGCTACACGTTCGTACATCCGATCCAACTTTGAAGACTCTGGAAGCCCCGCCCACTCAATCCAATTGTCACCGTGAGGGCGTGACGGCAGACTGATAGATGGATAACAAGCTTGTAAACAAAGATCAATGATCGATTTTTCATCGCCTCTAGTCAGCGAGAATATAATGATAATTTATCGGGAACAATTGAATTTAATACAATATACCGAAGTGGAAGACGAATAAAAGATCATACACCCAAACATGATTTTGGGGGAACTTAAAAAAAATGTTTTTAATGATATTGTTACGTGACTTGTTAAATATCTATCATCTTCGATCGAAAATCAAAACAACAAACAATTTGACAATGATCGACGTGACCTGTTTGTGGCACACTTTCCTGAGTTTGACTGTTGTCTTTTGCGAAAATTAAAAGTTTTTTGTTCACGTACACATAGTTTTTAGCTCACCTACTTCTATTGAAGTGGTGAGCTATTGTCATCACCTCGGGCGTGAGCGTCGGCGTCGGCGTGAGCGTCGGCGTCGGCGTCGGCGTCCGGCGTGTCTAATATTGTAAGATTTAATGTTAAGATTAATTTCTCAAAGATCAGTGGGCTCAGGCCTTTGATATTGCATATATAGGTTATAGGGGACTATCAGAACAGTATTTAACTCTGATACTACGACCTTTTTCCAAATTTCACCTAAAATTTTCTGCCAAAACTTGTAAGAATTTGCGTTTAGGTGTTGTAAGAATTTGCGTTAAAGTCAGCTTTTGTGCAGATTGTGCTGCTTTAACTTCTCATTACTGTTGATTTTCATATTTCAATAACAAGTGTAGGTATTAACCCTACTGTATGCAGAAATTTAACTGATTTCTTCTCTTTTTTTCAGTCACAATGTTCACGTTTTTCTCTGACTTACTCAATTTTAAGTTCTAAAAGTTTGTGTTAAGGTGAGTTGTGTTTCTATGTATCTTTCCAGGCAATTGATATTGTACACGTGGGTTACTGAACTACATTGCGGTAACGTTGCGCCCTCATTACATGCATATTTGAGGAATTTGAGGGGGATTTTTTAGACTTATATTCACTTTCTTTAAAAAAAAAAAATTTAACTTTTTTTTTTATTTAATACTTTCTCATGCTTGTTACTAGTAACATTAAGGCTTATTTTAGTTGTTGATGCTATGTATTTTTGTTGTTGGGACTTATAGTCACTTTCTCTAACGAATGTTTTTCTGCAACTCCTCTTTAACCAATGAATGTACTTCAATTACAATTTCAGTGATTCTTCAGTGGGCTCAGGCCTTTGATATTACATATATCGGTTATAGGGGACTATCAGAACAGTATTTAACCCTGATACTACGACTTTTTTCCAAATTTCACCTAAACTTTTCTGCCAAAACTTGTAAGAATTTGCGTTTAGGTGTTGTAAGAATTTGCGTTAAAGTCAGCTTTTGTGCAGATTGTGCTGCTTTAACTTCTCATTACTGTTGATTTTCATATTTCAATAACAACTGTTGGTATTAACCCTACTGTATGCAGAAATTTAACGGAAATTTTCTTTTTTTTTCAATCAAAATTTTCATGTTTTTCTCGGACTTAGTAAAATTTAAGTTGTAAAACTTTGTAAACTTTGTGTTTAGGTGAGTTGTGTTTCTATGTGTCTTTCCAGGCGATTAATATTCTACACTTGGGTTACAGAACTCCATTGCAGTAATATTTAACCCTCATTACATGCATATTTGAGGAATTTGAGGCTGATTTTCTGCCAAAACTTATTGTAAGAATTAGCGTTTAGGTGTTGTAAGAATTTGCGTTAAAGTCAGCTTTTGTGCAGATTGTGGTGCCTTCACCTCTCATTACTGTTTATTTTCTCATTTCAATAACTACTTTAGGTATTAACCCTACTGTATGCAAAAATTTAACTAATTTCTTCTCTTTTTTTCAGTCACAATGTTCACGTTTTTCTCTGACTTACTCAATTTTAAGTTCTAAAAGTTTGTGTTAAGGTGAGTTCTGTTTCTATGTGTCTTTCCAGGCAATTGACATTGTACACATGGGTTACTGAACTACGTTGCGGTAACGTTGCGCCCTCATTACATGCATATTTGAGGAATTTGAGTGGGATTTTTGGGACTTATATTCACTTTCTTTAAAAAATATTTTTTTTAACTTTTTTTTTTTTATTTAAAACTTTCGCATACTTGTTACTAGTAACATTAAGGCTTATTTTAGTTGTTGATGTGATGTATTTTTGTTGGGACATTATAGTCACTTTCTCGAACGAATGTTTTTCCGCAACTCCTCTTTAACCAATGATTGTACTTCAATTACAATTTCAGTGATTCTTCATTACATAATGCCATTTTGCACCTCCTATTTTATTTTTTTTTGATCTGATGTATTTTTATTTTGTAAAAAATAAATTTATGAAAGCCTTTCCTAATTCTTATTTATGATTTAATATCTAGCCTCACGATTCATATTCTTAATCATAAACATTTCTAAAAGAAAAAAATGCTTTTATATCCAATGATTCTATGTTGAATTGATACATAATAAATGCAGAAATATAGACTTTCCAAAGCCATCACATAAACCACATTAATCATTTGATGCCTAGTTAATGATTTATATTAACTAAATATTAGGCATGTTACATTGGAACAACATTATCAAGCGCGAATGTAGGTGACTTACTTCTATTTCATCTTCTACTGATGCAGATGTGGGAGTTCTCTGAATACTACGATGGAAACTATGATTGTATCCATCAACTAAATTTTGTAACACACCAGTATATCTTAATCTACGTTTGTGTGTAAAACATTTCCACGTTCGTGTTTTTAATGCACGTTGAAAACGTTCAACGATACTAGCTTTTGTTTCAGGATTTTCTGTTGTGAAAAAATGAATTTTTAGTTTCTTTAAAACGTTTTGCACATCTTTATTTTTAAATTCAGAACCTTTATCAGATTGTAATGATAATGGGTTATATCCAGGAGTTTTCAAAAGATTTTTGTTAATGTTTCTCCTGATTTATTGCGAATGGGTAAAACCCATGCATATTTTGAGAATACATCAATAACACAAACTAAACAACGAAATTGGTCATTGTAAGATTGTAAACTTTGTAAATCTGCTAAATCAATTTGCCATTGATGATCAATTTGACCCCCTATAGTATTATGTCTTGCAATTTTTTACAAATGGGTTTATGTAAAGTGTAATTTCTTTCTCCTTTCAACCATTTTTAGCTCAACTTTTCGTAAGTCAAATTTGAGCTTATGCCATGGCCAGTTGACCTTCTGTCCGTCAATTCAATACGGCTCAGGCTAGAGGCCGTATTTATGAACCGATCTTTACGAAACTTCTTGGGTACCTTTTCGATCACTGTGGGACGAGAACGAGTGTTTTTGGGTCCGGTACGAAATTCAGGATGGTCGCTGGCAGCCATTTTGTACAGAATTAGGTGCAATCAGATTTGTTATCAGAACTTCCATATGAAAGCTCTGGTTTGAATAATATTTTGTATGAATGTTTAGTACCATGGGATACATCACATATAATACGTTTTTTTCTTGTTCGTAAATTATGCAAATTAGACTAACTTTGATTTATTTAGTGTTAATTTCAGCACTGTATGTGCAGATGCCAATACGGCTCGGGCTAGAGGCCGTATTTATGAACCGATCTTTACAAAACTTCTTGGGTACCTTTGCTATCACCGTGGGATGAGAACGAGTGTTTTGGGGTCCGGTCGGAAATTTAAGATGGCTGCTGGCAGCCATTTTGTACAAAATTAGGTGCAAGCAGATTTTTGTGCAGAATTTCCATATGAAAGCGCTGATTTGAATAATTTTGTGTGTGAATGTTTAGTACCATGGGATACATCACATATGCGTTATTTTTTCTTGTGCATAAGTTATGCCAATTAGACTAACTTTGATCTATTTTGTGTTACTTTCAGCATTGTAACTGCAAATGCCAATACGGCTCGGGCTAGAGGCCGTATTTATGAACCGATCTTTACGAAACTTCTTGAGTACCTTTATTGTCACCATGGAACGAGAACGAGTCGTTTTGGATGTGGTCCGAAATTCAAGATGGCCACCAGCAGCCATTTTGTACTTTAGTTAGTGCAATAAGTTTTTTTGTACAGAACATCTGTATAAAAGTTCTGATTTGAATAAATTTTTGTATGAATGTTTGGTAACATGGAATACATCACATATAATACATGTTTTCTTCGCGCGCAGAAATTATGCAAATTAGATGAACTTTGATTTATTCAGTGCTACTTTTACACAGTAAGTGCACATGTCAATACGACTCGGGCTAGAGTCTGTATTTATGAACCGATCTTCACGAAACGTCTTGGGTACCTTTGCTATCACCTTGGGACGAGAAAGAGTGTTTCTGGGTGCGGTCCAAAATTAGAGATGGCTGCCAGGGGCCATTTTGTACCGAAATTAGATCTAATTAGTTTTTTGTACACAACTTCTATATGGCTCAGGCTAGAGGCTGTATTTTTGAACCGATCTTTACAAAACTTCTTGGGTACATATGTTATTACCGTGGAATGAGAACGAGTGTCTTTGGGTGCAGTTCAACATTCAAGATGACCGCCAGCAGCCATTTTGTACCAAAATTAGTGCAATCAGTTTTTTTTTGTACAGAACTTTTGTATGAAAGTTCTGATTTGAATAAATTCGTGTATGAATGTTTAGTAACATGGAATACATCACATATAGTACAGGTTTTTTTCTCATGCAGAAATTATGCAAATTAGATGAACTTTGATTTATTCAGTGCTACTTATACACTGTAAGGGCACATGTCAATACGGCTAGGGCTATATTTATGAACCGATCTTCACGAAACTTCTTGGGTGTCTTTGTTATCAGCTTGGGACGAGAATGAGTGTTTTGGGGTGCGGTCCGAAATTCAAGATGGCCGCCGGCGGCCATTTTGTACCAAAATTAGTGCAATCAGTTTTTTGTACAGAACTTCTGTATGAAAGTTCTGATTTGAATAATTTTTTGTATGAATGTTTAGTAACATGGAATACATCACACATAATACGGATTTTTTTCTCATGCAGACATTATGCAAATTAGATGAACTTTGATTTGTTCAGTGCTACTTATACACAGTAAGTTCACATGTCAATACGACCCGGGCTAGAGTCTGTATTTATGAACCGATCTTCACAAAACCTCTTTGGGTACCTTTGTTATCACCTTGTGACAGGCACGAGAGTTTTTGGGTGCCTTTGTTATCACTGTGCTATGAGAACAAATATTTTTGGGTTCAGTCCGACCCACTCTGGGACTCCTAGATTTCTTTTCTATTTTGGCATCTGTCACCCCACCTTTACAATACTTTACCTACATATTTGTTACAGGCTACAGTCAGCATTTATGTACAGACCGTTACAATACTACTTTACATGTACCTTTGTTATCAGGTCATTACCTAGATGTTTGTCATTGCTGTGTCACATACTATACATGTACATCCCTTAAACAAGTTGAGCTTCAGTGTCATTGACACTTTTATTTCACTTGTTCAACTGTGATGGAATTATCTTTAGCTGCCGTGTATAATTTTTGAATATCTCCATAACCAGCAGGATGTTTTATATTACAATATATTTCAGTTAGTAAAACATTCAATAAGCATCCTATTTTTCAGAAATTCTATGTTTTGTCAATTTATGCTTAGGTATTGACTTTGATGTTTCTTCCCCCACTGCACTCTTTGACCTCGACAAACTTTTTGTTTTTCAGATATTGATTGAGGAGTTTCTAACCAACTATCTATGGGAGAACTTTGATATTTACTGGGTTTTGATACCTGATCTCTATTCATCCACAACCCACGTTCACGATTTCCAACAAAATCCTGAGGGATATTTATAGCTTTTAAACCACGATAGAACATTTCCCAACTGGTCAGTTTAAAACATTTTCGATGTCTAAGAACATCATTACTAAATCAATGATATTTGAACATTTTATGGGTTCTCCATCATAACTTAAAACACCCAGATCATCCCAACTCAGGTGTGGATTAGATGATAAATCAGATAATAATGAATTTGTTTTGCATCTCATTGTAACAGGGACACTTCTATAATACGATCTCGTGAAAACATTGATTTTCAGTCTGGCTCAGGCATAACCGGTGTTGGTTGAAATGCCTTCTTATATGACAATTTTTGTAAATTTTCACCATACTTTCATGTTTTTAGCTCACCTGACTGAAAGTCAGGGTGATCTTTTCTTATCACTCTTCATCCATCCGTCGTCCATCGTCCGTCGTCCGTCGTCCTGCGTGTTTGAGCCTCTTTCTCCTAAACCATTGGCCACATTTTAATTAAATTTCATGTAAATAGTGGTTATATAGGGGCATTTTGATTTTTATGCAAATTAGGTTTCGGCTCATATTGAGCAGAGGGGTGTGGAAAAAATGGCCTTATTTTTTGAAAATCTTCTTCTAATGAACCACCAATAGCAGAGACTTGATATGTAGTATACAGAGTTCTTTTGAGGTTTAGAATCAAGTTTGTTCAAGAGAAGTTTGTGGGGCATTATTTGCCTTCGTTATGGGAGGGGCAAAAAATTTGGCCACGCCTAAAATTTCTATTTTCAGAACCGTGAGGTCGATTTGAACCAAATTTGATATGAGATGATTATGGGTCATAAGTAGTTGATTGATGCAAAAACATTTTTCTCATTGCCCCGTGGGAACCACGGGAGCTAAAAATAGGAAAAACCTTAAAACTGCCATATCTCCAAAACTACACGGCACAGAGAATTCTTATTTTATTTTAAGCTTACTTTTATCCAGTAGAATAGAATGGTTGAAAAAATCCCTATCGGTTTGATCACAAGGTACTTTTTTCAGGACTTTGAAAAAGTGCTGAGTCAGCACTTTTTAACACTGTAGGTAATGAGAAAAACATTAAAAAATCTTCTTCTCCAGATCCAGCAGGCAGAATATTTTGATATTTGATATGCAACATTGTGGGGTGGATCTGATTCAAGTTTGTTCAAATCGGCCCCCTAGGTTCATATTTGGGCTCAGCATAGGAGCCCGATTTCGAACTTAGTGCATTTCAGGCAATTTTTTTAAAAAACCTTCTTCTCCAGATCCAGCTGGCAGAATCTTTTGATATTTGGTATGCAACATTGTGGGGTGGATCGGATTCAAGTTTTGTTCAAATCGGCTCCCTAGATTCATATTTGGACTCACTAAAGAAGCTCGAATTCGAACTTAGTGCATTTCAGGCAAATGTCTTCAAAAATCTTCTTCTCCAGATCCAGCAGGCAGAATCTTTTGATATTTGGAATGCAACATTGTGGGGTGGATCTGACTCAATTTTGTTCAAATCGGCCCCCTGGATTTATATTTGGGCTCACTATAGAAGCCCGAATTCGAACTTAGTACATTTCAGGCAAATTTCTTAAAAAGTCTTCTTCTCAAGATCCAGCAGACAGAATCTTTTGATATTGGGTATGCACCATGCTTAGGTGGGTGAGATTCCAGTTTGTTCAAGCCAAGTCCCTGGGTTCATGTTTGGGCTCACTGTGGTAGCTTGAATGGTAACTTAGTTCAAAGTGATGAATTTTCTTTAAAAATCTTCTTCTTCAGATCCAGCAATCGGAATGTTTTGATATTTGGTGTGCAGCATTCTTAGGGGGGTGAGATTCAAGTTTGTTAAAGCCAAGTTCCTGGGTTCATATATGGGCTCCCTGTGGGAGCCCGAATTATAACTTAGTTCAATATGAGGAATATTCTTTAAAAATCTTTTTTTTTAGATCCACTGGTCAGAATCTTTGGATATTTGGTACAAGCTTTTCTTAGGAGGAGAACATGCAACTTGTTGAAATCAAATCTCTGGGTTGATATTTAGGCTACCATGTCAGGTGAGCGCCCTCAGGCCCCCTGGGGCCTCTTGTCTCACTTTCTGATAACTCTGAATTTTCTAACGCAGATGATAATTCATTCTGCGACTGTGCTGTATTAGTATCTTGGGCATTGGGATTTTTCACTTTTATAATGTTGCATTTCTTCCATCATTTGATAAGGTACATTAGCCATTTTCTTCATATTTTACTCACTAATTTATTTTCAAGATTTGTTGCAACACCAAGAGCAGGCCCACATAAACCATGTAATGGTAAGAGGCCACCTTTTTGATATAAAATTTGTTTTTTCTTTTAAAGAGATACCGATTTACTAGCAATAGATCTTAGTTGTTCATGCTTCAGTTGCAATTTTCGTTTCTGAGTGAGTGATAGATTTACATTTTCTTTTATAAGATTATGACAACATTCTGACTCACAATTAATTAATTCTTTAGGTGCCTTTTTCATAATTTGTTTTTGAAATTCTGGAGGTGTTTGACTTAGTGCCAATAACATTCCACCATATTTTTCAACTAGAGGAATTTTTTGTATCCTACTTTGTTTTACCATCTTCCTCACACAACGTGGATTCATAAAATTATATGATAGACAAACATGCAATTCATTTTCTTTAACGAACATAAGAACTCATCCCCTTAACACATTTAAGTGCATTCAAATGTTTGAAACATGTCGTTGTTGGAATATTTTCTTTTAGCGGTTTATGTCCCACATTTTGTCTAGAACCCATAGGATCATGTGATACTCTGTTCCCCGTATTTGGCATATGTGTTATCTTCAGTGGCAATACTTTTTTTTTGTTTTCGAAGGTTACTTACCAAAACTGATTTTGTTTTTGTCTCTCTCGGAGGAGTGGCTAACAAATTTGCATACATGTAATTTTTACCAACATTTCTTTCCTTTTTAGGTGATTTTCATTTCTTACTTTTTGTTTTTTTTGGAATGGTGAATAAAAATCTCGACTTGTTTTATGACCATCCCACCAAATTAAATTACGCATAATAACACCGCCAAAAAATCCACCACCACCTGGTTTTAAACTAATGTTTTGTTTGGTTCCAAGATCTACTCTTGGATTTGCAAGATGTTTGAGATCATCTCTATACTTATCCACATACGTTAAAGTTTGTTTTGGCAATTTCATTTTCTTATTAAGTATAGTACAGCCTACAATAAAGTGGAAACCTGGTCGCGCTAATAACGCGCTGTTCAGGCGATATTTGTATCACATTCGTATCTGAATATCGCGATATTTTTATAGGAATAGTGCATCATCAGGTCGTTATTTGGCCGGTCCAAAGCACTAAGACGAAGAAGCCTCAAATAACAAGTTACAAACAGTACAATGGTGCATATTTAAATACAAAACATAATTAATTATTAACAGTAATCATTTCAGTTAAAGAAAGCACAAAGAATTAGTGATGTTATATCAATACTAAACAGTAAACAAACATAAACACTCAAATAATTGTTAACAATACTAATTTCAATGCAATTACAAAACAAACAAGAACACAAAGATATGTTTTATTAAGCTCGAAGCTAAAAAACAATCCTAAAATTGAACACAGTATTTTACAATCAGTTCATCCGTTTGTAGCGCTGGATGGACATATTCTTGCTTATGTGCATATAATTCCGGATAATTTTCGAATATTAGGAAAGATTATGAAGGATATTTTTCATTGTTGAATTTAATTCAAACAAACATGTAAGTACTTCATATTGTGTTAAAATTTAGGATAGATATTTTAAAATGCGTCCAAAATATATCACATTCATACTAATAATTCAACTAAACTAATTGTGCTTTTACGAATATTTCTATTCCATTTTACATCAATCCAATTCCTGCTTGATATTGTCTATGTCAGTTCGTTTAACAAAAAGACTTTCCATGTCTCAAATTGTCCATATTATTATAAGTATTCACTCCTCCTTTTTTCATCTGAAAAATTACGAACGATAGTTATGAAAACATCGTGCCATGCATGCATTTGTTTTGCGATATTCACCACAAAATGTTGAAAATATCGCCTTATTGGTATAGGAATATCGCCAAAATAAGGCGGTAATATGGCATCATTAACAAAAGAATATTGCCAAAAGGTATATATAGGCTGTACTGTATGATTCTACTTGCTAACATAAAACATTTTAAAATTTTCTTGAAACCATTCCTAAGTAATGTTTCTCTTGCAAATGGATTTGTCTGCTGACTCAGTTGTACTAATGATCGGGTGAAAGCTAGCATGATGTTGTGTACTTGTTGAAAAAGATTTTAACAGCTGACACAAAGTCATTAGAGCACCGGTTGTTTATAGTTTTGTATAAATGATAGGCTCACGTTCATTTTGTATCACCCAAGGATGAAAAATATCACTTCTTAACCTAAAAAAATCAGGGCTTTTAGGATGAAAATCAATTAATAAATAACCATGATCAGATCAGTACTTGTTGCATCTCGATAAGATGCATTTAAATGTGGTAATTGAACTTGATTTGCCAATACTTTATTTGTCCTTTATCTCTAGTATTTTGAAGTAAAATTATATAATGTGCATTTAAACTTATGGTACAACTAGATTTAGATTGTTGAAATATATTTTGCATAATGTAAATGACATTTGCATTTGTATGGTGACCTTTTCGTGTGAACCATAATTTAATTTTTTCTTCATACATATCTTCTAACATATCATCGAAAACAAAAAGATTTGGAATAATAACATCACTGACAATTTCATATTCATCATCAGGGATACCTTCTATGAATTTAATATCTTCACTTTCTTTAAGTAAAGTATATGTATTTTGCCATTCTTTATAGCACCAAACGATTTTTTGAGGAGGAATTTGAAATAAGTCATGTTTCATATCAATAAGCGTTTTGACAAATTCTGTTAATTCTGTTTTTCCTGAACCACTTGGTCCTGAAATAAAGATATGTCAGGGATACTGAAACAATAAACATTCACCTGATGCCATGATTATTGTGAGAAAGTGCTATCAAAACACTAACTTATATACTTTCTGTTTCCACAGCTTCTTCAAATCTATGAGTGGGTTTTCGTTTTAGGGGTAATTTTAACTCAAATAAAGTTTCTGAAGAATCTATTCTTCGATCAATTTATGGTACACATTGTCTATACAAGTAATCTATGATTTCTTCGTCATAAGTAATAAAATCCCACATAACTCTTGTCCAAATATTTTTTACATTATCTTTGTAAAAAGCATTCATGATTTGTAATGCATTACAAAATTCAATATACATTTCTATTTTTGAATAACATCTTTCGTTATGGATAAATAACCAGGAGTGATCAATTGAAATGCAATATAATAATGCCTTGCATATAATCTTGTTGTCTAAAATACGTCTTGTGTCTTCCATGTTTGAAATCAAAGTGATGATTCTTCTGTCTGTTCTGATGTACTTTGTGCATCAGGTATTACATTACACTATGTACTTTGTACATCATGACAGTCAGGAAAATCATATTCTGGGCCTTCTATAAACAATTTGTCTAACTTATTTCTGAATTGTCTTGCAGCTTTTCTTGCAATCATGGTCCTAAATGATGTACTTTGATCATCTATTACCCTGAGTGCAAATAAAGAATTAGAATCTGGAAAATCATTCAGAGTTTTATCATATTTTTTCTTTGTTGAAAATATTTCATTTAAAGTGAATCCATTATCCATCACTGCTAATATTTTATCAGGAGGTGTTTGCATACATGAAGGTGGATTGTAAAACTGATAACCTCTAATAAGTTTAAGGTAAGAACAATTTGAAGAATACTTAAGATGTTCTTGTAAAGGTGTATCTTTTTCTTCCCAATTTTGTAATCCTTGTCCATGTACAAAACATTTTACTTTACCATTCCCAACACAGAAAAATCCAGCTTTAGCAATTCCACTTTTTTGGAGTGTATGACTGGGTAGGAAGTCCCATTAAAACTTGCAGTTCTTCTTAATTCTGATAAATACTTAGGGCATGTGGAGTCAAGTGGTAGAGACATCTTGCCTGTTCAGTGAGCAAAATGAAATTAGAAATTTGTGTAGTATTTATACCTTATACCCATAGGGTAGTGTGTTGTATTTGTTGACAACAAAACGTTTTGTGTAAACAGATCTGAATGTTTTACGTTGTTTTACCTTTGACTTATCTGTCTTTGTTAGTTTAAACATATTTTATTTGCCATTAATTTGCAAAAAGGATTAGAGTACAAGTTATACAACTTATGTTAACTCCTTTCCATAAATACAACAGAAAAACAATACATAGATGCGGCTACAAGATATATAGATTGGTTCACAAATGAATAGGGATTTACACTATTTACAATTGAAATGTAAGTTGTTAAAACAGGCAGCCATGTACGTAATAGGGTCTCGACTCAGGGAATACATAGGGCTGGACACTGTTGACTTTCTCTATGAAAGTTCTTGAATGGCAAGAGAAAGAGGGACGGATGTGACGTTTATAGTACGTCTCGTCTAGTGCAAGAGAGAGGCTAGTCGAGAATATGATGACTCAATTGAAGCGACCACTAGCTAGGATGAACGCTTGGGTTTTCAGAAAGATATATTCGTTTTGTTTTGTTGTCAGTGTGGGTTTACCGTGTAACAGATCTGGGCGGCTGTCTGCCCAACTGTCGCCCCGGTTCAAAGATTTGGGAGTCCAAAGATGGATGGCACACTTTTGAGTGATAAAACGAATTAGCAGATGTAAATATTATTTATTCACAAAAATGAAAGGGGGTGTAAACGAATGGCAATAGCATGATGATTTGTATTTCAACAGTGTTTCCCAGTGTGGAGCAAATTGGGTATGGACTTAAAGTCCAATTTAGAAGTCAGAAATCATTCTCTAGTACAATGTATAGAGATTGATTTCTGACCTTGCAAAGTCAGAAATCAGGAGTATAAGCAGAAGCATGGGAATTGTGGGCCTAAAGACCTACCGGTCTATGCTGATGTCAAGATGAAATCAACCCAGTTTATTCCGATTATTACATGATGGAATAGTTTGATACCATGAAAAAGGAAGATGATTCGCTGATGGTGTTCTATAACATTCTGAAACGTATATCCGACGATACAAGGGAGGTAACTCTAAATTTAGAAATTCAAAAATACTACATTCCTCCTCTCTTAAGATTCAAATATATATTTGATCTTTTTTTTTTAAGAAAACTCATTGGAAACACTGTTGAATATGCAACAAAAATATAGGTTTCTGCTTTTTCTGCTTGATAAACTATCTTTGGAATTATTTCTGGAACTGAGAAAAGTTAGTTTGCTGCACTGTATATAGTTTCTCTGATGTCTTTGCTGCTTCCGGTAGCCACCTTGGGTCAGGACCAGAAGTTACCCTCACTGTATCATTAACAATGTTCACAGTTAGTTTTTCGTCTCTTGTATTGACTTCCGATACATGTTCGTCCAAATGGTAGAAGATTGAAAACACACCTTTCTTCGGTCCTGTGCTGCTTCCCCTCTGGCTTGAATGCGTCCAATGCTTGGTGCGCATTTTGGCAGTTGAGCATTCTCTGGATGCATGAAGTTCATATTGTTAACATGCACAGTCTTTATCCGGGCATCCAAACTGTCAGAAACTCTATGTTTCTGTTTAAGATGCCTTACCAACAGATTCCGGCATCTCATCTTTAACCCACATACTTTGCACTGAAACAGATCAATGTTCTCTTCATGCACTTTGGTCCAATGATTGCAAATCTGGTTGTAGGTTTTGAACACTTCAGTTCCACAACTAGCAACTGGGCATGGCATTCCTTCTGGTTTCCACATGATGTCATCATCTAAACTACTCAGCTCTTGAGCTGTTGTAAACAAGTCCAATTCCATTTTGTCTGAAAAAGAGAAAAGAGTATTTAATAAATGGGTTACAACTGTTATTTAGTGTAACCCACTTACGGTGCATATTTATTTGGTGGCCTAACCCTTCGACCTGTTCTAGTAAACTTGGGACTATTTACATGTTGAGAAAAGTTATCTGTTCTAACATCTGGCGACCTAACCTGGTTGTCCAAACTGACATTTTGATCATCAGTTGCAACATCCGAATTATCAAGTCCTCCTTGTACTGACTCGGGATCTAAATATATACTTAATTCAGAATCAATTTCTGTGCTACTGTCAGAAAGCCAGTTATGTAACTGTGTATTGCCAACATATGGCTTCAAATGGTCAACATGTACAACTATTGATTGTGAATGTGGATCCCTTTGTATTTCATAGGTAAGAGAAGTGATTTTTTTAACAACCAGATAGGGACCAGTCCAGCCGAAACATAATTTTGGTTTACCAGCTGGTGGGTACCATCTCCAAACAAATGAACCACTTTCATACTCTCTTGCTCTAGGACCTCGATCATAAAAAAACTTCTGATGAGTTGCTGACTTTTCCAATTTATTTTTTGCAAAATCAAATGATCTGGACATTCCATCTTGGAGCCACTCAACATATTTTACTGGGCACGTATATTCGTGTATAGGTCCCAAACCAACCATGACATCTAAAGGACATGATAATTCTCTACCCATCATAAGCAAGTTGGGACTACATTTAGTGCTGGTGTGTATTGTAGTCCTACATGCCATCATCACAAATGGGAGCTCATCGTCCCAGTCAGTGTGTTCTTCATTCACTAACATAGACAGCATTTGTTGTAAGGTACGGTTGAAATGTTCAACCATACCATCTGACTGTGGTCTGTAAGGTGTGGTACGTGTCTTTTCAATGCCTAGAAGTTCACAAAGTCTGGAAAATAAATGCGACTCAAACTCCCCTCCCTGGTCAGTGTGAATTTGTTTGGGAACTCCGAACCTGCATATAAACTCTGTGATCCACTTATCAGCTACCGTTAGTGCTGTGTGATCTGGTATTGGGTATGCCTCCGTCCATTTTGTATAATAGTCACTGACTACCATAATATATTCATTACCATTTCTAGAAATAGGAAGGCCACCCATAATGTCAATAGCTATTCGACCTAATGGTTGCAGGCATAAATCAGATTTTAAAGGAGACTTTCCGAAGCCAGGTCCAGGTTTTCATCTGGTGCAAATCTCACAAAAACTACACCAGCGTTTTACTTGAGCCATCATCCCTGGCCAGTAGAAACGTCTTTTTACTGAAGCTAGTGTTTTATCTTTACCTACATGACAAGCTGTTTGATGTGTGTGCAAACAATCAAAGATTTGTTTTCTTATGATCTTGGGAGTAGCCAACTGAAATTGAGTTACAGATATGCGGTCATGTGTTTGCCTATACAATATTCCATCCTTGATTACTAATGACTCCCATAAGCAACATAAATTTCTTGCCTCTTGGTCAAATTTAGATAATTTTGCCCTGTTGGGCTTCTCTGAGGAAGATAACTTCATGTCAATAACCAACTTAATTGGCAAATCACTTATTTGCCATTCCCACAGCTGAACCTTGCTCCAAGTGTCAGTCCAGTTAACAATTTCATCATTACAGCAATCATTGTGACTGCAATCATCATTACCATGATGGTCACAATCATGATTACTACTGTCAGTATCATCTCTGACTGGGAGGATTCTTAATGATTCCAATTTTTCTGATGATGTAGGATAGCATGCAACCACAGGAATGGGCTCAATTAAATTTTCCACATGCATTTTGTTGTTATTTTCTAATCTAATTTTACAGTCAGGGCAGTCAACACAAGAAAAAAGTCTAGAAGGTTTTCAAGATAAGCCATCAGCTTTTCTATGCAATGAACCCTTACGGTGCTGTATTTTAAAATTGTATGTGTTAATTATACTCAACCAACGAGCCAGCATTCCTTCTGGCTGTTTAAAATGTTTCAACCATATTAAAGAGGCATGATCTGTGTGAATGAGAATTCCTCTTCCCCACTGATAAGGCCTGAAATGTTGTAAGAAGGTGACAACTGCTAATAGTTCTAGCTTTGTAGTGCAGTAATTAAATTGAGATTTATTGAGTGTTCTACTTGCATTTTTAATAACACATTCTTTCCCATCTTGAATCTGCAAGAGGACGGCACCAATTCCAGTCTGACTTGCATCTGTGTCAAGGATGAATTTACACACACAATTGGGATATGAAAGGACAAGTGAACTTATCAAGAGGTCTTTTAGCTTTTCAAAAGCTATTTCAGTTTTCTCGATCCAACAAAACTGTTCATTCTTTCTCATAAGTTTCACCAAAGGGGATGCAATGAACGAGAATTGTGGAATGAACATCCTATAATACCCAGAACATCCTAGGAAGGCTTGGACCTCTGCTACATTACATGGGCGTGGCCAACAATTGACAGATTCTATTTTGCAAGGGTCACAATGTATTCCTTCATCCGAAACTACAAAACCAAGATAATTGACACGGGTCTGGAAAAGAGAACACTTCTTTGGTTTAAGCTTCAGATTAGCTTGGCGAAAGCATTCAAAAACAGCTCTGAGGTTATCCAGTGCCTCTACCAACGATTTTCCATAAACAATGACGTCATCAATGTAGCACAGACATCTGGACCACTGTAACCCACCCAACACTGACTCCATCAAGCGTTGAAATGTAGCTGGACTGTTGGTTAAACCATAGGCCATGACCTTGAACTCAAATAGGCCCTTATGGGTCACAAATGCAGTCTTGTGCCTGTCTTCATTACTCATCTCTACTTGCCAAAATCCACTTATCAAATCAAGGGTTGAAAAATATTTTGCCCCAACAAGTGCATCGATTGTATCATCGATTCTGGGGAGAGGGTATGCATTCTTAATGGTTACACTGTTTAGACGCCTATGGTCTATGCAGAACCAAATTGTACCATCTTTTTTGTCACTAGACATATGGGTGCAGCCCAAGGGCTGTTACTTGGCTGGATAATTTCACTTTTCAACATGCTATTTAATTCATTCTCTACAATTTCTTTCGTAGCTAAAGGGATTCTTCTTGGGGTAACTTAAGAGGTTTAGAACACCCAGTATTTATCATGTGAGTAACAACATTCGTTCTTCCCAATTTATCACCAGACCCAGCAAATATGTCTTGAAATTCTATCAATAACCTTTCAACAGACTTCTTCTGACACTCGTCCCACTTATCTGAAACATTTTCGACCAAGTATCTTAAATGATCTGGCAATTTAGAAAAAATTAATTTCATTATGTACTTCTGTAGTATTTTGTTCTACAGACTGTATAGTTCCTATTACGGTACCTTGCTGAAGTTTAACAGGGGCACAGCCTGGGTTTATTACTGAAAAATGTACCAAATTCCTATCAATTCCAACTAAACAATTTGCAACCAGACAATTTTGTTTATTTTTATTAATGGTTCCATTACACCTTCCTTTCCTTTATACACTCCCTCTACATAACCATCTATAAATAACTCACTTTCTGGGGGTAACAAAACATCATTATTTAGTCTGACATGGGCACACTTGATACTGGTACTACTATGAGTCCCCTTGATCTTCTGGTTACCTAATTGCAGGGTTCTAGCTCGGGCATATAAAATTCCATTATACCTTTCTAGAAAGTCCATCCATACAATCCCCAAAAGCTCATCTATTTCAGCTACTAAAGCTGTATGATGATATTTTACTCCACAAATATCAATATCAAAATCCCCCTGTCCTAAAACTTTTAATTCCGTACCCTCAACAGATATTAACTTCTTTGACACTCTTTGAAGTTTTGGGCATGCTGTTCCTAATGTTCCATGCAGCGTTTTGGATATAATTGTTATAGCAGACCCAGAGTCCACTAAAAACTCAGAAGGAATACATTCAATGGATAATTTTATAAACACACAACAACTTTTCATTGTTTTTAATTGAAATATAGGCCATTCTGCATCACCATTGGATTCAATGCAATTATTGGCTGAATTTTCGGCCTCAAACTTAGCCAATTTTTGTTTTCCGAATCTGTGACCTCTGAATTGTCATTTTGTGGACAATCTGCTTTTTTGTGACCTAATTCATTACACTTAAAACATCTGAACATTGGGGTTCCCTAACTTTTCCTAAAAGATTTAGCTTTCAGTAATTGTCTAATCTCATGCTTCAGATCCTTATTGAGTTTAGCAAAGTTCTGTGCTATTACAGAAGACAAGTCATCTTCTTGTGTTTTTGGATCTGAAGAGTCAGACAGGTTCGTATCAGATGTCTTTGTAATTGCACCTACAAATTCAGATTCATGCTCTTTCAATGGTTTTCGAATTTCAGTTCTTGGGCCATCAAATGCCTCAAATTCAATGGCTAAAGACAGCTTCTTCAAGAGAGGCTGGATGTTTAAATTGCACATGTTTTTTTATTTCATATGAACCAAGTCCTTGTATAAATTGATCGACCAAATATGTTTCTCTAGCCGTTTGAGGTACCTTTGGGTAGGCCAAACAAGAAATTCTCCTCAACTCATATCCATAATCTATTATTGATTCATTCCTTCTAAGTCACCTGTTCCTAAACTCACACCTATGTGTTAGTTCTCTCCCTAATGGATTAAATCTTTGTTTTAATGCATTGTGAAGCTCTATGAAACTATTTAACTGTATTGGGGTTAAATCACTCAATAATTTTTGGGCAGGGCCCCTTAGTGACATAGCCAGCTGCTTAGCCTTTTGGACATCAGACCAATTATTCCATAAGGCCACTTGCTCAAAATGAACTATGTAATCCTGAAGAACAATTGTCTTTCCATTAAACCAATCAGGTTCTTTCGGGGACATGTTGACATGGTCTCCACTGGAAGTACACTTTTTATCTGCAGAAACATACTTATTTGGTAATTTAATATCAGAAGATTCCATGATATTCCTATGCCTATTCTGGTGGTACACATCACATGGATGCATTGGAGTGGAATGAATTTAGCCTTATCCCTTTTATCATTATCGGTAATAGATATACACGGTGATTGAGAAACTATTCCCGTGTTATGTACTTTGAATTGAAGGTTGTCAGATGTGACATTTCTGTATTGCCTATTCTCAAACTGTGACATATCACCCTTATTATACTGGAAATGGTGGTCAACCCCTATTTGCTTAGGTATGCTTGACTGATGTATCGCTGTTGGGTGGACATATTCCCAATGTTGCGTGTCTGCTACACTGCCTGACTGCAGAGTTTTTGGTGTTGATGTGTATGGATGATTCGTGCTCACTAAATGTCTACTGTTTTTATGTTCAATAAGACAGGAGTATTCCCTGCTACCATTTGATTGATATGCTTGTGGCAAGACACGAGAAAATTGCATGTTGTGTTTTGCACTACCAAAGTCATTTCCCACATTGCCTTTATTTTGAAAATCTGTTTCTCTATTATAATCATATGCAAATTGGGGGGGGATATCCACTCGAAGCTACACTGGGGTAATTTCCAAAATTAAGCCCATTGTCCTTGGAGAAGGCATTCACAGGTTGATCATCATGATTTCTCATTTGTTCATACCTGCGTTCACCCAGTTTGATATGGTTATAAAAATTGTCAGAATGATATCCATCCTGTGATAAGTGATTTGACAGAGAATCACTGTGTCGGGACTTTTTAGAAGTGTTAAAGCCACTGTTTACATGAAACATTTGAGATTCATTATCTGTTGTCCTCCCCCGGCCTGAGGGTGAAACATTATTTCTGGTGTAGTTATCTGGCTCCCTACAGATTTTTTTAGTTGTAATATTAGTATCTGTGCAGGTATTAACTCCACACCTAGAAAACTGTTGATTTCCTACAGGAATATCAAAAGACACATATTTTTGTGGAGGTGCCTGCTGACCTCCATAGAATTTCGTGCCAGTTTCAGATTGTTGCAATCTGTGTGGTGTCACTTGCTGAGTACTGGGTTCTACAAACGAACTTTCCATGACCCAGTGTTGTGTTCTTTCATTTTGCCAAGAAGATACACTTCCACAATTACTAGATTGTACATATTCATTCATATAACCATTTATATTGTCACGACTATAAAACTGTACGGGCTTACCCAGCAACTTTTTCTCTTTTGCACCACGAGGGTACCATACTTGCTCGTGTTGTGACATTGTGTCACTACCAGAATGATAGAATTGTTTTGATTCATTTACTGAACGATTTTCTGATAAATTTATTTGGCTTTCCAAACAATATATTTCCCTTTCATTTAAAGCTATTTCACGATCTAAACTTGACACTAGTTGTTGCAGCGTATTGTTAAGATCCATCTTGAAGACGTAGCCACAAATCTCGGGTCACGGCACCAAATGTAACAGATCTGGGCGCCCGTCTGCCCAACTGTCGCCCCGGTTCAAAGATTTGGGAGTCCAAAGATGGATGGCACACTTTTGAGTGATAAAACGAATTAACAGATGTAAATATTATTTATTCACAAAAATGAAAGGGGGTGTAAACGAATGGCAATAGCATGATGATTTGTATTTCAACAGTGTTTCCCAGTGTGGAGCAAATTGGGTATGGACTTAAAGTCCAATTTAGAAGTCAGAAATCATTCTCTAGTACAATGTATAGAGATTGATTTCTGACCTTGCAAAGTCGGAAATCAGGAGTATAAGCAGAAGCATGGGAATTGTGGGCGTAAAGACCTACCGGTCTATGCTGATGTCAAGATGAAATCAACCCAGTTTATTCTGATTATTACATGATGGAATAGTTTGATACCATGAAAAAGGAAGATGATTCACTGATGGTGTTCTATAACGTTCTGAAACGTATATCCGACGATACAAGGGAGGTAACTCTAAATTTAGAAATTCAAAAATACTACAACCATACAAGAGATCGGTTTCAGATAATATATCAAAATCTTAAAGAGAATCGAGTAGTGTAATCCTGGGGTCAGTGTATCGAGGGCACACCAGGAGATAGTGATGAGCATTTTCACAGGGATTACCACACATACGCTTGGAGTGGCC
The DNA here is from genome assembly GCA_031216915.1 of Pictodentalium vernedei. Classification (NCBI taxonomy): domain Eukaryota; kingdom Metazoa; phylum Mollusca; class Scaphopoda; order Dentaliida; family Dentaliidae; genus Pictodentalium; species Pictodentalium vernedei. The sequence continues at coordinate 71,412,553 of CM062288.1, read as the reverse complement.
AGCATATAGTTTTGGAACTTGTCATTATTTAGGTCGCTGCAGTTATTACGCAATTTTGAGTGTAAAATGTTGACCCTAATTTACCCACACGGAAATAAAGAGGTGGTTTGGGGATCAAGTTTAATTGGCCATTGGTTTGTTTCAACTCTGTTAGTGTTGCCACTCTGGTGAGTATGTCTGGTAAGTTGTTCCAGCTTTTTGTGGTGGCCGGGAAAAAGAATTTTCTGAAATGCCCTGTTCTTGCCGGATAATGCATGAATCTTTTGGAGTTGCAAAGATTATACACTGAGATATCATGCGTTCAGGGGGTAACAATGCATTGAGGTAATTTGGAGTTTCATTGTTGATAATTTTGAAAATGATGCAGTATTTGTGTTTTCACGTCGCTCCAAAAGGGAGGGCCACCCTAGTTCAGCCAGAAGTTGATCAGCAAAGACAGATCGCATTAAGCCAGTAATGATATGTGCATCATCAAGCTGAAGTCAGTCAAGATTCTGAGTCAAATATTCGGGTGCGCAGTCCCACACTACGTCGCCGTAATCAAGTAGTGGTTGAATAAAAGAGAGATAGATTTGTTCTAAGATTTTTCTGTTAAAAATGAATTTCAGTTTGCGAGGGAAAGATAGATGGGTGTTGACTTTCTTGCATATTTCAGTTATCTGGGAGTCCCAGTTTAGATTAGATCGGAGAATTAATCCCAGGTGCTTGTGATCTTCAGTGAATGAGACTGGATTACTATCAAAAATTAAGGTTGGATAATCTGTTCCGTCATTACTGCCATAGTGAAATAGAACTGCCTTTGTCTTAGCAGGGTTGAATGAGACGAGCCATTGAAGAGACTAAGTGCTAATTTTTCCAAGGTTTCGATTGAGGGAAATGGTAAGATTTTCAATATTGTTGTTGTTATCAGTTACACATGTATCATCGGCATACAGTCCAGCAAAGGCATCGATGATCTCAGCAATGTCATTGATATAGATTAGGAAGAGAAACGGACCGACGACCGAGCCTTGGGGCACTCCAGCTTGAATGAGTCTATAGTTGGAAAAGGTAGTTTGGACGAGAACCTTTTGCTTTCTTTCATCTATCTTTGTTATGTTTAATTATAGGTGTATATTCTATGGTTAATCTGTAATTCTCTATGTCTTTGTACACACTCAATCATGCTTTCAAAATTAACTTTTTGTGATGGTATGTAATCTATTGTAATTCCTTTAACTTTACATGTGGTGTGTATTACTCCATCTTTAATATATTTGTATCCATATTTTTTTGGTCGTAAACCAACAAACTCTATGTTTTTTCCCCTGGATGGTTATCTGTCCATTGACCTAATCTACTATTTACAATTTCTAGATTCCAGAGTGTTGGATTGTGTATGTAAGTACAACTGTCTGTATCAAAATATAAAATTCGTGTTCCAAAATGTTCTAAAACTTTGTATAATTCCATACGCACATAAGCAGTGACAAATGAATCTATAGCAACATTGGCTGAATTGTGTGTATAAACATCTGCACCGTCAATGTATAATACTCACAACCAGTTCCTAATATTATGATACATACTAGTTTTATTTACAGATATTTATACAAGAAGATATGATATGAAATAAGTGTTGACAGCTCCACTCAAACGTCCCACTCCAGTCCACTAAATCATCAGTGTCACGTCCCCACCTAAAAGCATGCCAATCTCACCTTGATGTGATTACAGTTCACCGGTGTCACTAGTGAAACTCTGCGCATGTATTATTATATCAGTAATTATCTGCCCCACATCCCTCCCCTCTATCCTTGTTAGGTTAACCATCTGAAATGTTTGACGTATCAGTCAGGACATAATCTTGAAATCTAACAGGCACTCTAACACTTCTGCCACTTTGGGTGTGCGGAGAACTGTTATTTACAGAAATATTAGAATGTACATTTGGAGGATTGTTATTTACAGGAATATTAGAATGTGCATTTCGCCCATCAAGGAGGACCACCTGCTCAGAATTCACAGGTTCATCAAAATCTGCTTGCTGTACAACATTTGGCGAAATATCACTGGAATGGCCGAAATTTGAATTTATAAAAGGTAGAATGGTTATGGTATGTTCATCATGCTCTGGATCTGGTGTCTGTTTAATCTCTTCTGCAACTGGACCAGGCATGGGCACTTGGTGGTTAGAAGATGTTTGTTTATTTGCGTGACATGTTTTTAATCTTTTGTAGTGAACAACACATGTTTTTTAGAGTTCCCACTTTCTGTATCCAATACACAACCCCTACAGGCAATATTTTTTAACCATGTATGGCCCATCATATTGAAATCCTATTTTACCTGCTCTTCCTTTCCTAAAATTAGGGCAAAATAAGCAAACATAATCACCCACTTGGTATGGCTTGTGCCTTGCAAATCGATCATGCCCCATGCGTTGCCTTTTGTGAGCCTGATCAGAAGTTAATCTGACCATTTCAAATGCATATAACAGTTTTTTACATAGCTGCTTCACACAGTCTGAGACTGTTTGGTATGATTCACCAGGTGGATCCCCAAACATAATATCGACAGGTAACCTCATCTCCCTACCATGTTCGACAAAGAATGGAGTATATCCTGCTCAATTACACTGCTATTATACAACATCTCAACTTTGTTCAAGTACAAATCCCAATCCATTTGATGGTCATGCGCTACCTTGGAAAGCATATCAATTATGGTCCTATTAAATCTTTCCACCACACCATCCCCCGCATGGTGGAATGGAGTGGTATGTGATTTGACAGTTTCCAACATATTACAAATCTCTCGAACTAACTTGCCATCAAAACCTCCGCCCTGATCAGTATGAAACTGATCGAAAGTTCCATGCTTTCTTATATAGTCGTTTACAAGTTTGTCTGATATTGTTGCAGCTTTTTGATTTTGCAATGCATAAAGGCGTACTGCTTTAGTAAAGTAATCTTGTATTACAAGAACATATCTGTTATTACTATGAGTCAGTGGCAATTCACAAATATCTGCTGCAACCATTTCAGAGGGCCTAGTTACCACAACCAGACACATAGAAGGGCCCTCAAAGAGGGGACTGGTTGACGCCTTTGTTCACAAATTGAACAATTTTCACAATATTGTAGAACGTCCTTCCTCATTTCTGGCCAGAAATATCTAGCTTGCAGTCTTAAAAGTACCCGTTTTGAACCTTGGTGACAACAGGCATCATGTGCTTAAGAACATATAATTTTAAAGTTTCAGGAACAAGAACTTGATACTCGACATTATTGTTAATGAACCTCTTTCTGTAAAGCAATCCATTTCTTGTGATGATACGTGGAAATTTACGTTTATAAGTCCTTAATGTACTATTAACATTTTTAAATGAACTCTTGTCCAACAGAGTGGTATCAGCCAACCAGGTTTGGACTAGTTTTATGCACTTATCATTTCCTTGCTCCTTCTGTAAATCACAATTATCAATATCCATTGCACCAACACTCTTTACTCCCTATTCATTCAAGCATGAACTGCTATCAGCTCGCTGCTCAATAATATTTTTGGGTTGTGGAAGGCGTGATAAGGCATCGGCATTAGCATGAGAAGCTCCATTGCGATAGATCAAGTCAAAGTCATAAGTTGACAATTCAATTGACCATCTTTCTCTTCGCCCAGTAGGATCATGTCCTGCTATTGGGACTTTTCAGCCTATTAAAGGTTTGTGATCAGTTACCACAATAAATTGCTTACCAGCCAAGTAGGATCTGAAATGTCTAATGCTCCAAAGAATAGCCCACCACTCTTTGTCGAATGTTGAGCACTGCCTTTCAGATTTTGTTGAAGATTTGCTAGCATACACAATTACCCTTGTGTTGCCATCTTTTTCTTGTGAAAAGACTCCACCAATTGAAAACATGCATTTAAGTCAGTATCCAAATGAAAGGTCACTGTAAAATCTGGATAGTCTAGTAATGGTAGTTCAGTAAGTGCAGATTTAAGTTTTCGGAATGCATTTCTACAATTGTCTGTCCACTCAAGACATGAATTATTCTCTGTTAGTTTATATAATGGAAACCCAATGTCGGCAAAATTGGGGACAAATTTAGAATAGTAGTTTGCAAGACTTGGAAAAGAACATACTTCTGTTACATTGGTGGGTTCTGGGCACAGTTTGATTTTTTCCGTATTTGCTGGATCTGGACCAATGCCCTCTTGTGAAACCTTGTGACCCAAACACACTATCTCCTTCTTAAATAGGTGACACTTGGATGGCATCAACTTTAACCCTGCTTTTTACTTATTACAACAGGTTTCTTCAGTAATATTATCTTCAAGCATTTCTCTTTGAATCTCCTCAGCTTCCTGTCGATAGTGATATGGAATTCTATAGGGTCTTTGTTTTATTGGTGGTTTTCTCCAGTTTTAATTGTGTGTTGAACATAGTCTGTAAAGCCCCGATCTCTTTCATTCTTAGTAAAAGCATCATAATGTGTTACCAAGAGTTGATCTTCTTCATACTTTTCAGATTTCAACAACTCACCACAATCTATTTTGGACATAAGGCTCTCCTTACAATCCAAAGTGCAAATCCTTTCACCATAAACTGGCTCTGTGTTACAAAGCTTGAATTGTTTGTGACTTTGCAGCTCAATTATCTTAAACTGTATATTTCTGTGCATTCTGAGTTCTGTGGCAGGGATGGATAAAACGTGCCAACTACTGTTCCCCTTTTGATGTGTTCAGTGCCAATAGTAAGGTTGATTCCTTTTTTCATGATTTCACCTTCTTTCACATTATTGGCTGATCTTGCAATTAACACACTCGTATTGGCAATTTCTGAGGGGTCAAATACCCCATTGTAACCATCTGGAACAGGTGTCTGACTTGGGCAATCTAAGAAGGCTATCATGACATTTTCGGATTTTTTTCCTATAAAGATGTCAGTTTTAGTTGTGACAACACACACTTCTGGCAATACATCTTTTTGTGATAAAACTGGAATACTATGCTCCTTACAAATGAGGGAGCCATTGGTAGAATCAATCAGTATTCCCTGGTCACAAATGAAATCCCAACCAAGAATTAGTTGTTGTGATAATCCGCGAACAACAAATACATCACAATCTACGACTAGTGTACCAAGGGTTATTGATAATTTTGTTTTTCCTAGATGTTCCATGGCACCCCTATATACAGCTGTTATATTAGGGAAAGTTAATGTCAGTTTTGGAGCACCATTCCTCTTCAGACGAGTATAAAATTCTTCTTCTGACATTAACGTTATTCCAGTTATTGAGCCTCCTGATCCTGTATCTACTAATGCTAAAGCTTCCACTCCATAAATCACTGTGCTGACCATAGCGGTTTTTCTTTCATATGAATTATTTACATACTCTTTTGAGGCATTAGACATGTTGGTCACTAGTTGACTCCTTGTAGTGACCATTTCTAGTTTTCCTGATTAAATGGACATTGCATGCTGGATGATATATGGCCCTTTTGTCTACAGTTATAGCACTCTACATGTGGGCACTGTCTCATTATATGGCCCATTTCTTTACAAAAAAACACTGTAATCGTTGTTTTACCTGGGCACGCCAATCCATGCCACTAGTATAGCAACCTGTCCTTCTTGGTGGTCTCTCTTTGTTGAAATAATTAAATTGCCTAGTATATGGCTTATTGGCACGGCCATCCATGCCAGAATCATTTGCCCAATTTGTATCAGCATGGCTATCCATGCCCATACTGGGAAACCTCGACCCTGTAGTAGTGTTAGCATGGCTATCCATGCTATTACTAGCAAACTGTAATTGCAGTTTCTTTGGTGTCACCTAAAAGTGCACCATTCTCACCTCGATGTGATTACAGTTCATCAGTGTCACTAGCCAAACTCTGCGCATGTATTATTATATCAGTAATTGTCTGCCCCACAAATGTAGTTTCCCAAAACAAATTGATCGTGATCAAAAAATTCTACATTTTTCACAATTTTGTCTTTGCTTTGTATTATTTCAAAATATTCTGATGGTTCATTTATGTATTTAGTTTCTATATTGTTTTATGCATTTTGTCTCCAGAGACAATTTAACATGGTTTTGGCAAACAACCTTTTTGGGGGATTTTTTTCAACATTTTCTAAATGTATGTTTTCAATATTTGAATAATCTTTTTTAAATGTGGTTTTGTCTGTTTCTGTTTTCGGCCAATCTGGATACCCACTGGCTTCTTGTTACATTTTTAAATATTTATTCACATAATATTTGTAAATCTCTGAAGACCATTTATCCCAATGCCAAATCTAATAGATTTCAAGTAGTGTGTACCCAGTCTCCATTGCTTTGCCAAGTTAAACAGATGTCCATGTACCTGCAATTGCTTATTGATTTGGTATGTATTCGCAGTGATCTGATTCCTGTTCTGCACCAATTTTACAAAGTGTAAATGTCATTTTCCTATTACAGTGAATGGGTAAAACTGGCAAAAAAGATTTTGAGGTGGTAAAACCTTGCATTTAATGAGACCTCTGTACTGGCTTATTTCGTTAGTGTATATGTTTGTTTGAGTGAGTATATCTGGATGACCCACTGTTTGTTTACATATGGGTAGAGTGAACAGATGTCTAAGTATTTGTTTTCTGTGTTTGTGTTTTCGTCAGTTTTGTAGTGTAATTTTAATGGCATTTGTTCACCCGCCAAATACTGCCTCACATGGTTTAATTGGATCCATGTGTTGGAAAATATATCTAAAAAGGTTTGAACATCAAGATCTGTTTTACAAAGATGATCAAATTTGTGTTCCCACCCCACATGTATGTTATATCCCAGTGATTTAAAATGTTTTATGCGTGATTGAGTTTTGTTGTACAGAGATTGATAGAATTGAGAATTGACTGGATTTTTCTCAAATCTGTCAGGATAGCAAGTTACACATCCATCGCACATACATCCATAAAATTCATAAATTGTATTTGTCTCTTTGTGAAAACCATTTACATAATAATTTCCAATTTTAATTGTTTTTTGAATTCCCCACACCCTCTACATAGAATATCCACATCGAACTTACAGAACATGTCCATTTCTTTGGCACAGTTGAAAGCAGCATTACTAGTAAATTTTTGATTGTACCATTTAATAAAATCTTCTCTGACTGTAGGAGACATAGAGTCAGGCATGTACAATTTTGCATCTAAATAAGGTCCATTGTAGTAACCCTTTGCTAGTTCACTTAAACTAAATGTTTAAGCGAATTGTGCCAATCTCCTAAAAAACTCAACAAATCAATGAGTCTAACACCACAAGCTTTCAAAGAAATAATTTTGTTTCCATTCATGATGACATCGGGTTTTGTTTGTCTTAAGATAAATTGTGCATCAAACCCTCGTGAATTATGAGCAATTGCTGTTGTATCTAAATGTTCCTTACTGAGAAGACGTCGGCGTGGCGGCATTGCGATAACCGGTTCTCGTCAGATCACAGAAGTTAAGCAGCATCAAGCCCGGTTAGTCCTCGGATGGGTGACCATCTGAGTGATGGATTCGGACTCCTGCATTGTGTCCTTGGGCAAGGCATGTAATCCCGATTGTCAACATGGGGACATGCTGACGCCGTGCACTAAGGCATAATGCACGTTGATGGTGCACATGTCTTCAACCAATCTAACCCTGCCTGTGCTGCATTGAGGAGTTATGATATTGGGGAGCTGACAGCTGCTCATCATTGCTCGGTTGCTCTCTCCAGATACTCTTGCTTCCTTCACTTGTAAAACTGTCACGGTCATTATATTAGCCATTGTACATAAGCATGTGACCTTGTAATAAATAAATAATAAATATACTGAGAAGCCACCTGCAAAAATCACTCAAAGTAGACTCCCCTTTAAAGATATATTGCCTTTTTTAAAGTTTGTCACTCTGTGAACACGTTTCATCCATAGATTTACAAATGCACTCACTACAAGCACGGTGTGCAACACAGTAATTTGGGGTGTGGACTCCTGAGTCTTGAGTTGTTTCAAAATCATAAAACACAAATGGCACTTTTGGCATTTTGTCTTCTTGGGTGATTTGTATTTTGGAATGAAACAATAATGTCCAGTTTTGACTAATTGATGGCAATATTGTTTTAAACCTCAGAAATGTGTTCTCCGTTCCCTGAATATATTTGCATTTTACATTTTTTTTACATTTTTGTACTAATTGACAGATTGTTTTCTCTTGGTTCTGTGTTTGGGTTGTGTGAATTTCATAACAAGATGAAAGTACCTATTACAAGTGTAGCAATGAACAAAATGTTCAGGTGTACATGGTTGTGGAGAATAGCAAACACATCCTTTGGGACATCTATTGCATTCTCTGTTATTATACCCTACATTGCAATATTCACAATAATAACAACATCCTAAAAACCCTCTACTTTTAGTGACGTTGTCGAAATGATGGTCATGGTGGTAGATATGATAAAAACTTTACTATCTTTTGTAGTTTGTGATGGCTCAATTAAGAACTTTTCTTTGACATATTGTGGATGAATTTTAATCACATAGTGTGAGGAAAGCAGGTCTTGAATTTTACAATATTCTTCATCTCCACAAGATTTATTGTAATCAAGGCCTGCTTTGTCCATCAATGCCTTTGCTTCAATTTCTTGAAACTTTACTTTTGAATTTCTAATTTTGTCCCATTTCTTTTCCCGATGTTCTGAATTATCTTTATCAACGTGACATTTTCCCACCACAACCGCCTGTGCAAAACATATAGAATCATTAACATTTTTGATTTCAACAATACTCTGTTTACTTTTTATCATTTTACCAACATCACTATATGATAAGGGTGCTTTTCGCCCAGACCCTTGTGGTAGTGAAGTGTGTGTTATTTCTAAAGATAATTTATCATCATGGAGAGTAAACTTATCAATACTGTTCTGCCATTGACTGATGAAGATTTGTTGAAAGGAATAAAAAAATACCTACCACAAGCCCTTGGTGATTAACCAAGACTCTCATGGGGTCGTTGTGTTGAATACCACATTTCTCTTTTACATCTTCCATTATTGAATCAAACATTTTAGTTAGAAACTCAAAAGGATTGTTTGCATCGATTTGGCTCAAAGTCACTTCACACACATGCAATTCTGAGCGAAATTGTCTGGATGTATGCAATAACTGAGGATGAATATCGCTGATCACACAGGCAGAGCCGTCTCTCTAAAGTGTAAGATTTCCTTGTAATCACGAGTTGAAACCACACCACCACAGTTAATAACTCGTGATTACAGGGGAAAATCTTACCCATAACTGACACTCCACTCGAAAACATTGACTCTAACAGTCGCCATAGATTTTTTACTCAGGGCATCATTTTAGGTAACAGGATGTATCACAGAATTTTCCCTCAAAATATCAAATAAATGTTTTCACTTCCTTTGTGTTTAATTAGGGGAGCGTCAGTGGTTTATACAACCACCGGCCATGAACCACCAAACACCACGTACAAATCATTAGAAAAATCCAATTATTTGTCCTTGACTTCAGATTAAACACAAAGAAAATAACTAAAATATGAGACTTGCCTGTTTTAAAAAATGAATGAATGAATAATGTGGTGACATATTATGTATAAAGAAACTCTTTTTAAGATCACGGTGGCCCTGAAAATGACCCCTTGATTTTCAATAAACAAAAAATATTATTTTGGCAAAATTATCCCATGCTTCGCCCAGGCAGCTCTCTCACACTCTGTCTGGTAATAACCTGTTGTGATGCGACGGATCTGGAAATGGCATAACAGCAACTATCAGCCATCAGTCTTCTGTGAAATAACTCAGACATATTTAGCTTTGTCCAATGCTGGTGATGAGATATCTCTGCCCCACCCTGTCTTGCTAGTTTGCACAGATTATTTCTTGAGATAGCAGCATGATCATTGTTCTGCTTTCTACAGCCACACTCTTGTGCTGGAAGTTCTATTTTGATAGATGCTTCCAGTTGCACGATTAACAATAAGAAAATGAGGTTATGAGCCCGCCCAAGTGTATTTGTAGTCATTTAGGGGAGAGCAAAGGGCGCCAGAAATACTCATTGCAAACACAATGAGTATTTCATGTGCCTTATATATTTTGGAGGCAAAGACTGACACTCTGTCGCAAACAAAATCTGGGAGAAATCTTAATAGTCAAAGATACGGCCTAGCATCACTGTTTAGTCAAAGATTCGGCCTAGCATCTCTGTTGAGTACATATAATAGCGAAATTCAGTTCTATTGAAAGTGCAATATCAAATGAAAATCACAGTGCACATTTTACCACTCCCGCCAAACATAAAAAACCCAGTTTATTATCTCATTCATACAGTAAAAAATGCCTTTATACACTGAGTCAAGAAAGAAAGTATAATAAAAACAAATGTGAAAAAGTAGCATAAAGGATGAAATATAATAGTTCTAATGTTGCATGTTTGAGGACAAAAATCCGTGCAAAGAGTTTAATGACATGTTGTTCTTGTCCACCCAACTATGTACCATTTTGCTACGGATGTCAAAATAGCATGTGCTACCCGAGAATGTCAAATTGAATGGGTGACCGGCAATTTCTTTTGTGTTATGTTGTGCTAGAGAGCCTGGGTTATTGAGAAAACATGCTAGGTTTTGTCTTCCGACATTTTGAAAAATGGCAAGGTTAACCGAAAATCAGAGGGTGCGTGCCATTGGTATGCATGAGGCTGGGATACCTCTAGAAGAGCTCGTTGCTGAGTTTGGAGTCACTGTGGCCACTATTTACCGTCTCATTGGGAAGTGTAGAACCACTGGATCTACTGCCAACCGACTGCGTTCAGGTCGACCAAGAGTTAAGACCCCTACACAAGACCGACACATTAGGATGTCTCACTTGCGGGATCGCTTTCTTCTGGCGACGAGGACAGCAGCAATTACTCCTGATAGAACTAACAATGGAACCAGTGCATACACTGCATAAACTGTCCACAACAGACTCACTGAACACGGCATCCGAAGAAGGCGTCCATACCACGGAACAATCCTTACCCAATGTCATCGGACCGTCAGAATGGAATGGGTACGTCAGCGTGTTCGCTGGACTCAGCAGCGCTGGGGCACAGTTCTTTTTAGTTATGAATCACGATTTTGTCTACAGCGCACTGATATTAGGGCAAGAGTGTATCGCCGACGAGGAGAACGGTTTTCGGATGCTTGCGTGTGGGAATGCAACCGTTTCAGCGGTTTGTGTGTAATGATCACCATCAAACGCAGCTGATCTTCATCGATGGTAATCTGAATGGACAGCGATATAGGGACGAAATTCTTAACGCTGTTGTTGGCCCATTGTTCAGATCTAGCATCGGATTGCAGTCATTCCAGGAAGACAATGCCCGATATCACGTGACACATATCTGTAGTGACTTTCTTGAGCAGAGCATCGAACGTCTTCCCCTCGCCTACTTTCGCCAGATTTGTCGCCAATTGGGCATCTGTGGGATCAGTTGGACAGTCGGGTATGATTTCATGATCTTCAGATGTTAGGCGATTTACGTAATATTCTAAGGCAGGAGTGGGACTCAATACCACAGGGTGACGCTCAGCAACTTATCAGATCCAGGCACTGTCGATGTCTTACCATCCAAGAGGCCAACGGAGAACATACACACTATTGACTGCATGTGTGAACTTTTCATTTTATCCCATGTCTGAATTGCGACGTCCTGATGTGACTCTGCCAACAGTAAGAACATGAAATAATGGAAATTCATACAGCTAAAGTCGAAATATGAATTTACAATAATTTGTTTGGGAATAATATCGATAATATTAAAAAATTTGCTCTTCAAAGTTTATTATACTTTCTTTTTTGACTCAGTATATTTTCAAGATAACGCATTTCTCTGAGCGGTAATCTCACTGTAATAATCGTACGCAAATAATAATGTTTTGTTAATTTTTTGAACATATATTTCCTGTCATTAAACAATCAGTGTCCAAATACGCGGTTAATTCCTGAAAGAGTATGATTGCACGCATATTTGTTTACTGATAAAGTTACTCGGAACTCCACTGAATTATTAGTGACAAATAGACGTATTTAACATGGGAAGAACATCTGTTAGAAGGTGTCTAACAAAATGTGTGTGAATAGGACACCGATTGCCTAATGCAATCTCATTAGCTATTTGTGACATGCAGATATTGAAAAGAGAATGTTTACAGTGGGTTAATTGTAAATATGTTGGCGCGTGCAGCAGTAATGTGGAAATACATGAGTGGAATTACCTAAACTGAATAGCATATTTTGTCAGGGTGGTATAATGAGGGAGTGTTACTTTTCTAACAAATCAAGTCTCAGACTCACTTTCATCTCACATATACACAGACATTCTCGCAAGTACACATTTGAAAAAAATAGTCGTTGTATACAGAGAAGGCTATTGGAGAATGAAGGGATCACTAATCACCCCTCTATATATGTGAATGCAAAACAACACTGATTCCCGCTAGACCTTTCCGCATACAATAGTCGTGGGCACTATGAGGAAGTAATCGAGATTGTCAATTCTAGTCTACTAATATTTATTTATTTATTTATTTATTTATTTACTTATTTATTTATTTGTGCTTAACGCCGTATTAGCAGCTAAGGCTATATCGCGGCGAAAAAACGGTAGAAAGTAAGACATATATATCATTGTTAAGTATGAAGTAGAAATATTGAATAAAAATTGAAAATAACTGCAACAGAAATTTTAAAGACATGAGTGATTCGAACAGCCAGCAATGAGTAATGAGATGAGAGAAGTCTGGATTATAATTTTTAGACGACGCATGGTTTGACAATGTTGAGGCCAATTTGTTCGAATTTTCATTTTCGATGTAATTAGTGTGTTGTTGCATTTCAGGTGCTGAGCAGTCGATTTTATTTCCAAACCTTTAATTTTCTAATCATTTTCCAAATTTTATTGATGGGTCTGTGTTGGTTAAGGTTTGAAAAATTAGTTTCCCAAGAACTTTTCTTTTTTGATTTCTAGGCATCAGATCTTAGTCCAATTAATAGGTAGGTTGTCTAAATTATTTGTTTTTGGCGACTTGTTAAATTGTCGTTCTGTCTTCTTACTATTCCACATAACCCATTTACAATCAGTATCAAAACATGGTTTTGTGAAACAGTTTGAATTTGTGAGGTTTTAGGTATGACTGGGTTGGCAATGTCAAGCAACTCTTCTATGAAATGTTTTATTGAGCCAGCCCTTTTCACAAATTTCTCCCAGCTGAGACGTTCAGAACAAAACGACGAGAAGGGGTCCAATTCACTCTTTTAAAAGTTCCACTGGGGCACCCTCTCATCATCCGCCGGAACTATAGTCTCCAACACAATTGAAAAGTGATCACTTCCGCATAAGTTACCTTCTCAATCCGTTCGTCGTGCTTCATATTGACAACCACCCGCAGGCTACTCGCCCTGTATTCATGGACACCAATGCAAGGTCACATCGTTTCCATACTGTGAGAGCATTCGTTCAGAACAACGCTATTACAACACTACCTCTGTCCGCAAGTAGCCCCAATTTGAATCCCTTGGAACACATTTTGGCCTTTCTTGGACGCCGTGTGCAAGCAAGGGATCCGCCTGTACATAATTTGGCCAATTTGAAAGCTGCATTACATGAGGAGTGGCAACAGTTGGCTCTGGATCATATCAGAAAACTCACTGGAAGCATTAAGAGGAGGGTTCTGGCTGCCATCCGATACACTCGCTACTGACGTCAGACACTGCTACTGTGTTCAGGAGATCACGAGTTACATTTTCTTTAGTAATTATCGGCATTGTTTCATCATGGACCGCTGCAGCACCATACTTGTCGAGAGAACATGTTTCCATCGAAAACATTAGTGACACATATGTGTAATTGGCGCCTTTAAAATACTGCATGTTTTCATCATTGTGTTGTCTTTCAGTTGTCAATGGACCATTCATTCTTTCCGCAAACAATCACTTTGGCCATCTGAAAGATAGCATGAAAGTAATGACAGTTTCTATTACCATCACTGCAAAAACACATGGGGTGCTTAATTAAGTTCCAGGTGTATATATTAGTTGTGTAATCCATTTTTGGTTGGTGATCTGGTTGAAGGACGTATGGGTCTAATTGCCCCCGTATTTCTTTTTGGAGAATGTTTATGTCAGGTCCTGTCCTGAGAATTCAGGCGAAGTTTAGTCGAGAATGTGTCTCTCAAACAAGTTGAATGTTACAACATTGTGAAGTCGTTTTAGGAGTCTCTTTCTAGTTTCAGTTTTTGTTTGTCTTTCTGGTCTTTTTGTTGTCTTCTCCTCTGACTCTGAGTCAAATCTTCTTGCCGAGATCTTTGTTGTTGGTTTGATTTCAATGCACTAGACTCATTTTCCTCTTCAGGTTTAGGACTATGATGTTTACTTTTTGTGTTAAATTGTTTTGTAGGTCTTGTGTGTGTTTTGTTTTTGTGTTATTTTTTCTCGACTGCTGTTGGAATAGTTGACTTTACTTGAATTGACTGTGTTTCTGCTGAATTACTGTGGTCTATAGTAAAGGTCTGTGATGAAGACGGAATTGCGCTGTTGTTGTCAAGTCATGTATATTGTGTCTGACATTCTACTGACTACTAGCTTTGTGGGCACTTTTCTGTAGTGTTGTGGCATATGATGGTGTTGATGTATTGAAGCAAGGCATATATGTTACATTTTATCTTGCCTCCTGAAAGCTTATTTGTTTTTCACACTTCAGTTTTTGAATAGCTTTCTCTTTCTTCCAGACAGAGACATATTTAGAGGATGCCATTCAATTGCCCTGGCAATTTACGAACTTGATTAGGTTGTTACATGGCTTTGTTAAAGCCCCATTTTTTCTTCAATAAAAGGAGCGTTCGATTCAGTGGGAGTATATCTAATTACCCAAATTGATCCGATAATTGTTTTGACTAGCTTGAATTACCACAGAATCCTCGGGTAATACCTATGTATTTACAAGCTATGTTATGACTTCCCCCAATTATTCATAAAGTATTTTGACTTCCCTAGATGTGTTTATGTCATGTGCACACTTTACAGGTAGCCCATAGGCACATACAGGTATTTGAGGATACCTTTGACCTAGTATTGTATTATTTGAGGATACCCTTCGAGAATGCCCTTAATAGGATACCTACCTGTGTGTATCTATCTGAAGATAGATATGGATATTACTAACTTTTTGGCCCGGCCTTTAGGTCACCCCAAGACCTAACTATCCCCAATTCCCCTAATAAGCTATCGGGAAATTACTGAAAAGTCATTGCTCGAACGACTCGAATCCTATTGAGGAATTGAGCTATAGAGCAATTGCTTCAAAGAGTGACTGCACAGACGATTCTTGTCCTTATGTCGGTATTCGGGGATACTTATAACATGGCTACGTATCAGTTGAGGATACCGGTTAAGGATACTTATCTGACCATATCTGGTCAACCCATTTCCCACTAGTCAGAAAAGCAAGAACTTTTGTCATAGTTTAAAATGTTATTGACTTTTCTGTACACTGTTAATGATCGTTATATTGTTCAATATTTGTTCTCTTTCTTCTGGTATCTTTGGTTGTGTTGGATCTTCGTTCACTTCATTTCGATCTTTCGTCTGTTCCGTTTTCTTAAAGTCTCCTTCTTCGTTTTTACTGGTTTTGTATCTTGTTATCGGATGTGAAGCTTTATTGTAGAATTCTCTATAGCGTTGTAAGATCTGACTGCATTGAAGAATCTTCTCATTCTTGTTCATGGTTCGGGATTCTATGATCTCTCTCATTTCTCTATACAGGTCCATCGCAGCAAGTTCGTTTAGGTCTCTGCGCAAAAAATGCTGTCGATATAGTGATTTTTCCAATAAGATGGGTTCGACCAATACGTAATTCTTCTCTTCTTGCACTTCGTTGTTGGACTATGCTCTGGTTCTGGTTTATTGCCCGTTCCGGTCATTACTGTCGGGGGCTTTTCTGTTGGTGGCATTGGTATCCACAGGTTTCTGGTTGGTTCCTGGTCATTCACCTGGTACAGTTTTGACAGTTCTATTGGTTCAACGTTGTTTATTCTTTTGCGTTCTTCTCTTTTGCTGGGATGTCGCTGTTCCTGTAATGAGTGGTTAATCGGGCGTCTTTCTGTTAAACGTTCTTGGACATCTCATGCACCGGTAGATTCCGACTCTGTGGACAGTCTTCCTATGGCGATAAAGATTGCATTTCTTTGTGAACATTTTCTGGCACTCTTCGCAGGTGTGATGTTGATCCATATCTGGCTACACTTGAAATGGCAAAGTTTTGGAGGTAAATTCCATTCTATACCCATGCGAAATGGGTTGACCAGATATTTTCAGATAAGTATCCTTGAAAGATATACTTGACAGGCATTCTAAACTGATACGTAGCCATGTCATAAGTATCCTCGAATACCGAAATAAGGAGAAGAATCGCATGTGGAGTCTATAGCCCATTTGCTCGATAGGATTCGAGTCGTTGCAACCTGTAATTGCAGTCGACTTTGCAGTAATTGCTCGGTAGTTTATAAGGGCAATTTGGGGTTGGTATGTCTTGGGATGGCCAAGAAGGCCGGGCCAAGCAGGTAATAGCATCCACAACTTTCTTCAGATACATATCCCCAGATAAGCATCCTATAAAAGATATCCTCGAAAGGTATGCTCAAATAATACAATACCAGGTCATAGATATCCTAAAATACCCGTATGTGCCTATGTGCTAGTGGACAATGTGTCACGTTGTGCATGTTTTCATAAGCGCATATCAGCACATCCAGCATGTGCCTATGTGATACCTGTAATGTGGGATAGGTATTTCTTGGGATGGCCTAAAACGTCTGGCTAAACAGGTAATAGTATCCATAACTACCTGCAGACAGATTTCCTCATATAAGTATCATATAAAAGGTATCCTAGAAAGGTGTCCTCGAATAATACAATACCAGGTCGTGGGTATCCTCAAATACCCGTATGTGCATATTTGTTCTACTGCACAATGTGTCACATTGTACATTTTCACATAAACACATGCATGTGCCTATGCGCTACCTGTAATGTGTACACATGACATAAACACATCTAGGGAAGTCAGAATACTTTGAGTTGATTAGAACGTCATAACATAGCTTGCAGATACATGGGTAGAACCCAGGGATTCTGCAGGAGTTCAAGCCAAATAAAACAATTATCGGGTCTATTTGGGTAATTAGGTAAACTCTCATTTAATCAAATACGCCTTTTATTGGAGAAAAAAAAACCAAGATAGGGCTTTAACAAGTCCGTTTCAGAGGTTTTGTGTCCATATTGGTAGTTTAGAGGGATTGTCGGGTTGTTTTTGGTTATTAGATTTACTCCTATTCAATCAAACATACTGCCCGAATACCCCTGTCTTATTGTAGGCCTTTGGTTAACATAGCAATCATGTGCTTCCATAGAAACCAAGATTAAGCCTCCAGTATACAAGACGGACGACGGAAACACATATCACTCTAACAACACGCGCTGCGCAAGCGCAGTAACACCACATATCACTATACTAATGACACCACAAGATGGCTGCTTACGCTGTTTACCTTGACAATACAAAATGGCGCCATTGGGTCAAGTGACATGATGTCACTTCCGTGGTCCCCACCGTAGTCCCCGACCGGGATCCACCAATCATCCCCGAAACGTGCTAGACATACTACTGACTTGGAATATACAAATCAACTTTTATGTTCATGTAACTCACTTTCATTGATTTTGGCGGTTGAAAAGTGCTGAAAGTTAAACCAGTTTACTATCATTTTTTTATTTCTATTCTGACATTTGTAATATTCTGCGATTTTAGTTCTCTGAAATCTAATACAATCATGCCTGCGAGTTCTCTTGTTATAAGCACACGATTGCTGATATTTAGGGTTTTGTAAGGAAAGTCAACAATGTTATATCCCGAATCTTTTCAATTATTAAAAAATGACTGCCTGAAATTTCATCCTACATTCAACCAATATGCCCCCGGTCTTAATTTTTTTAACATACTTTACCGTCCCCACTATTCCCTTAATGTTTTTTTTTCCAGTACTAACGATTTGACTGAAGATACCTTTTTACCTTCCTCTTCTGCATACAATATTGGCCAATTCTTTGAAATGTATGAGGGGGGGTGGGGGAGGGGTCTGTATCCTTATCTGAGTCATGGTCTGTTGAATTGAAAAGTATTTCTCGAGCCTGTTTCTTTTTATGGGGTTTTCGATCCATGTGAATTTTATAAAATGTTCTCGGCCGGCTCCCACGAAGTCAAACAAGGAGTAGAGTTACTCCAAAGCAGTGAACCCACCAAGCTGCCAGTTTTTCCATTAGAGCAGAGCGGGCGCGGTGGCGTTGTGGTTACCGGTTCTCGTTAGATCACCGAAGTAAAACAACGTCGAGCCCTGTTAGTTCTCGGATGGGTGACCGCCTGAGCAATCGATTCAGACTCCCACGTTGTGTCCTTGGGCAAGGCACTTAACCCAGATTGTCCACATGTTTCACGATGACGCCGTGTACTAAGGCGTACTTCAAGTAGATGGCGCGCATGTGCTGCAGTGCGGCGGAATTACGATCGATTTTGGGGAGCTGGCAGTTGCTCGTCGTTGCTCGGTGGTTCTCTCCGGATACCCCGGCCTCCTCCACCAGCAAAACTGTCATCGACACAATATGACCTTGGCTGTTAATGTGTCGTTCACCCTAAAAAAAATACTAGAGCAGAAAACCCAGACAGTGTTGATGACGAAGCAAACCGCTGACTGATTGGCCCGTATGTGGAAGTACCATGTCTTCAGGTGTTCGTCATTCAATCAATCACATCAATCAAACACTGCAACTGAAATTGCCACTTCTAACTGAAACAGACAGTGCAAGAAAACCTGTTCTTACAAGTTTGTTTTTAAAATATAATTTATCTAAATATCAGTACACAATGCCAGTGATGGTATTTGCTTTAAAGAAATGACTGATTGAATGACTTCCAAATGTCCCCCGACATAACATAATTTCTGGGGGCACCCGATTGGTCAGCATGGACCAGTCCGACCATCCGTCTACTCCCGAAGTTAGGGTAGAAACAGTGTGTTGGACAGGTATCTCCAAAATGGAGATTATCCTAGCCGTTGCACTGTTTGGCCTCATATGCCAGGATTCCTTCCTCCAGGGCCTTCGGGACACACCTCACTGGAGAGCACAGTGTCTGCTGGATGTTAATTACAGGATAGCACCATTTTGGTCCTGTGCTGGACAAATAATATTTGAATGAAACAATGACTTCAAGTGGTCCAGCAGACTGAGTTTGTTAGTAGTTAGGGGTGCCACTATAGACCAAAATGTCTGTAACTTATAGACCAGTGCATACATGTTTGCTCTATAAGTTACAGAAATTTTGGTCTATAAGTTTTGGTCTATAAGTTTTGGCCTATAAGTTACACAATTTAACACTAACCCTATGGGGCCTATGGAAAACTCAGTGTTAAAAAAGCTTTGGTCTATAGTGGCTCCCACATCATGCTTGCGGCCAGCTCCTATAGTACATTTTTTGGGCTTATAAGTTTCCACTGTACATCAATTTATTTTTTGTGTTTGCAAATTAATATTTGTTTAGCTTAAATGTTTTTTTGTAGTTTGCAAATTAATTTTTGTTTAGCTTAAATGTTTTTTGTTTTTTTGTGTTTCGCAAAATAGAAAAATAATTTGCAAACACAAAAAATATTTTCAAAGAAAATATATTTTGTGTTTGCAAATTATTTTGGCAAAAAGCTTTTTCATAAATTTTATGGAAAAGTTTTTTGTGAAAATAAATTTGCAAACACAAAATATATTTTCTAAGAAAATATTTTTTTTGTGTTTGCAAATTATTTTTCTATTTGGCAAGTTTTTATTTTATAAGGAAATATTTTATGTACCAAGACCTGGATTTTGTCTCTGGAGAACCAACATCTATGGGAGTTTTCAATGTTAAATCTGTGTTTGTCACCACAGTGTTTTCCCCATAGACAACCCTGAAGGCACTCTGGCGTAATTGCAACATTTTTTATTCCCAACTTGTTTTAGGATATCTTGTTTCTACTCCTCTGCTTTTTTAGAAAAGCTATGAAGAAAAAACAAAATGAAAAAAACTTGATGGCACGCATTGTGGTCTAACTTTCTGTGACAGTTGTTCTTTGGTGCAAAAATATTTAAGATTATATGATTGTCTATCAACTTTTCATATTTTGAAAGGACTTCTTTCAAAATATGAAATTTGATAGAGATGCATACAATATTAAACCTAATACTCACAGTGAAAAAGAGAAGTGACTCTTAACTCTTTTTTACTGTTGGGGAAATGTAGGAGACAGTGATAAAAAAGGGATTATAGGACTAACCTAACAAAATCGACTAAACTATCACAGAAGTTTTAACAAAAACAAAAATGTATTTAAAGTTGAATCATTATAATGAAATGAAACTGAACATATATACACCGATATCTGAGTTTGCCTATCCATGAGAAAACCTATTTACGTCAAGATTTTTTATGCTAGTTTTATTTGACACCCAAGATTTTTTTTGAAACAAAATCTTGGGAGTCAGATAAAAAAACTGATATCACTCAAGTGATCTGATTTTGAAACAAATATAAAAAATAACTGAAAAAACCTATCTCTCTGTTACACAAATGTCTGGCGAAAATTATATAATAGATGAATGACTTTAATAAAACTTAAAAAACTGAAAAGTCATAAATGTAAAAAATTACCTCTGTGGGATTGTTTTGACACCTGATATTTATTATTATTACAGTTATTTCAAATAATGTCTATAGGTTTGCTCAAACCATCGCCGAACATCTCTATCATTCTCTTGGAAATTTCTTGGATCGAATTTGATAGTAAGAACTGTCTCTAAATCATATCCTCTTGCAAGATGATCTAAAGCAAATATACAGTACATTCCACACGCAACAGTAAATTCACTTTGTAGTCTCATTGTATTTATTGTGCAGGAATCTGTGTTTTTCACTATGAAATTGTACATGTCTCTATCTATTGGTGGTAAACCATATGAATCAAAGTAGATAGCAGAATGATTGTCTTTAAAATATATTGCTATCCAATGTTCTCCTGGTTCTTTCGATGAATCTGTGTTCACAATATATGCTTGTCTGTGTTTAGGTTTTCGTTTTGGTAACAAGTCTTTTGAACACACTTTTCCATTTAAGGATGATAACATTTGAGAACTGCAAAGTATATTTTGTAATTGCATGGTTTCCATCTTCTTAGCCTTGAAAAAGGCTGGCACGGAGCCGTTAATCAAGATATGCTGTATAATAATATGACCAGTCTCTTTTAACTAAATCTGCCCACTTTTGAATGTCTTTTTGGCAGTCTCTTTCAAAGTCCATATGAGCACAATATTCTACGTTTATTTTTCTTGCTCTCTTGTGTAGATTATATAGTATAGTCACTGGACACACTTTCTGTAATCACTCTGCAATGTTTATATCTATTAATGTTGTTGTGTTGGTTCGATATTCTCCACAGATATTTTTCATTTCCTGTTGAATGGATTTTGTCAATTATATCACTACACATTCTTGAAATAATGTTAGTACGTTTTCTTTACACATCTTGCAATTTTCACACTGAATCATCTTGTTTAAAAGTCAAATATCACTTCTCTGAATTTGTTGATTTCTATCTCACTATCAAATTCTGCACAGACAACAACGTTGATCACCTCTGGAAGAGCTTGAGCAAACTGAAGTTCAAACCTAAGATTACCAGACTTTATTGGGTGAGCCAAGGACCCACTACTACTCTGATCAGGTGTCAAATCAATACCCCAAAGGGTATATCCTTTTGCATAATCCTGCAAAGATAAATTAAATGATTGATTTTGTCAAAAATAGCCCATAGCTTCGTACGATGATAAATATGAATTTAGATAAAGTCCACCTTCGAAATTCGGTTCAAAGGGACGTGCTTTAATGGAATGTCCATCTATTGTGATTTCCAACTTATTGAAATCGAAATGTTGAAAATTAAATGGATTAGTGCCAATATCTCCATTTATATCTCGATTACTAACTAAACCAAGAATAATTCGTTTTGGCATCTGTTTATGAAACAGATAGTCTTCTATTTTTGAATGAATACCACTTCCAATAGTACAAGTTTTAATTTCACTACATCTTAAGGACATTTTATAATTTGTTCGATCTATTTGTGCATTAAGAACATTTGCAAATTTTGGAAATAAATCCAATGCCGGTATTCTGAATATGGCTTTTTGAATTTCTACTTTTCCATGTTCACTACCAATCAAACAAAATTTAGTTGGAGCACGATGCAATTTAATTCTCATCTCAACTCCATTTGGTAAATTTTTATCTTGCACAAATAGATCTAAATGTAGTTTTCCTCTTAGTTGTACATTTTTGCTACCACCAATTAATTTGGCTCGTTCAGTCAAACCTTTGTCAGACAAAGCTTTACTTGTTTCTGTGTGGTGTCCAGGAGTATCTGTATACCACATCTCACTAGCAGCTAGATGTGTTTTTTTCACATCTCTTGAATAACTAAGAAAATTCTCCAAAAGTGCTCTATAAGGATAAAGATCTGTATTGGTGGTGATAAGATTGCCATTCAGTGTCGCATCAATTTTACTGAACATGCTATGAAAAAAATTATTGATAGGAGCAATTTGTGTATCTCCAGCCAAAACACTCCCATCTTGTTTTCTAATTTTAAATTGAACTTCAAGTGTAGATGCCTCAAGATCTAACCACTTGGTTGTTTGTCTTGGAATTAAAAATTCTATTGTTGAAGAATTATTTAAAGATGCAATAGGAAATTGTTCAATTTCACCAATATTTTCTATACCACTTGATGTTGGTGATACGTTATCTGGATCAAAACTACTACCAAAATGTTCACAAGATCCATGTAACATCATGATTTTTAATCAAATATATCAAGTGGTCTTGATTTTCGTTTTGAATAAGCTTGTCTTTGACGTGTCTTACCTCTATGAGAACGAACCATAGACTGACGTTTTCGTTCTTGTTTTTGTCTTTTTATACCTAAAGCAGATTCACCAACTGATTTAAAAAGATATTTTCCATGAGTTAATAAAATGTCTTTAGGTGCTTTACGTTTTTTTATCAATTCATTTGCTATTTCTAAACCATGTTTTAATCCATCTCTCTTTAATGTTTGCAATTGGTTTTATAAATGGTGCAGCTGTTCTTATTGCTGTGCGAAAAATAGACCCTAATCCATATCCATATTACCATGGTACACCTTGATACACCGGCATCATTTTTACAAATTTAATTTATGTCTCTATCTAAAATACAACTTGACAACTGTCTTGCCACTTGCAAACTGAATGGGTTTATACCAGTGTTCCCTTTTATATTTATACTAATCTGATCAAAATAAGATTTTGATACTGGTACGTAATGTACATTATCAAGTTCTATATGAGTATGCAAAGACTCTTTATGTGATTCAAATGGAATCAAAAGTAAAATAGGTGCTTCAGTATCACCTAAAAATGTATAATCTGCTATGTCAGAATAAATAAAGATTTGATTGAAATCCACATTTAAGTCCACATTATATTTAAATGCAGCTTTTGATGTATTAGGAAAAATGACAGGAAAAAAATTGTCTTTACATCCCAGTTTTTGTAATAAACTTTCTAACATTTCAATACCCACTTTCCCAATACTATTTCCTACTATTTTTACATGGCCTTGGAGACTTGAAAATCAATGATGAAATAATACATCAAATGTTTTAAATATGTCTCCAAGTTTTTCTTGAATTTCTATTTGTATTGCATCTATGACATGAGCGCCATTTGAATATGCACCTGATAAAATATTTAATTCAACAACAGCAACACCTTTGTGTAATGTATGTTTCAAATTCATTTTCTCAATACAATTTGATATTTTGCTATCTGTCACAATGATTTTAAAAACAGATTCTTCATCTGTAATATTTTTTGCTTCCAAAGGTAAAATTACTTCAACAAATCCCACTTCCCAATGTTTATCAACATGAATGGGTTTAGATAATTGTGTTTGAAAACAACATTGGGTATTATTTGGAAACATATTCATAGAACTATCACTCAGAAGTGTTACTTAAAATGAATTAATTTTTCTTATCTTGTGGTTGTTTCAGATATTCTAAACCTGGACGTGGAAGAATATATCCTAAAGAACTACTTAATAGCACTAACCACAATTCCTTATCAGGACTTTGTAAACTCAAATGTGCAATGGCAGTAATTATAATACCATAAATGATAATAATCTGTGTGAAATAAGTGACTTGATTTTTTGCAACACAATTTCCACAAATTTTAAACTGTTGACTTTGTACATCAACACTTGTGGTTTCATTAGGTAATGAAGTTTCATTTGATGACATATTCTTTTTATACCAAATCTGATTCTGCTATCCAACTATCAAATTTCTTTGGATAACCTTCTCAGTGTACTTTAAGTTCTTTAATAATTTTCTTTCCCACACGTCTTGACCAACTATTAAGAATTGATTCAATTATATATTTTTTATCATCTTTTATACTTCGAATTTCTTGTGGATAAAATGTCCCTTGTATATTTTCACCACCCATATCTTCAAGTTTATAAGTGGGTGGTATTGTATGTTTTACATGAGTAATTTTAAATAACTCTTTTGTCCAATTTGGTAAATACCCTTTTTCAAATATACGTTTGGTTTTATTAATATGTACTATATCACCAACTTTAAATTGTATTTTTCTCCTTTTAGATTTTTTACCATACAAATGTTGAGATACTTCTACTTCATTTTCTAATGATACTGAAGCAGGAGTTCTCTGAAAACTTCGATGAAAACTATGATTATATCCATCACCTAAATTTTCCAACACATCAATGTATCTTAATGTACGTTTGTGTGTAAAATATTTCCACATTCATGTTTTCAATGTGCATTGAAAACGTTCAACAATATTAGCTTTTGTTTCAGGATTTTCTGTTGTGAAGAAATGAATGTTTTGTTTCTTTAAATAATTTTGTACATCTTTATTTTTAAATTCAGAACCTTTATCAGATTGTAATGGTAATGGTTTACATCCAGAAGTTTTCAAAATGCTCTGAAAAAGTTTTGTTAATGTCTGTCCTGATTTATTGTGAATGGGTATTACCCATGAATATTTTGAAAATACATCAATAACACAAATTTTGAAAATACATCAATAACACAAACTAAATAACGAAATTGGTCAATTGAAGATTGTAAACTTTGTAAGTCTGCTAAACCAATTTGGCATTGATGATCAATACCACCCACTATAGTCTTATGTCTTGAAAACTTTTTATGGATGGGTTTATGTAAAGTATAGGTTCTTTCTCCTTTCAACCATTTTTTCACTTGATCAAGTGTGATGGAACTATCTTTACTATGAGCTGCTCTGTACAATTTTTGTATACCTCCATAACCAGCAGGATGTTTTGTATTGTAATATATTTCAGTTAATAAATTATTCAATAAGCCTCCCATTTTTTAGATATTCTACGTTTTGTCAATTTACGTTTTAGTGCTGACTTTGGTGTGTCTTTACCCCACTGCACTCTATGACCTTGACGAACTTTACATTTTGGAGGGGATGATTGAGGAGTTTCAAACCAAATATCTTCTGGAGAACTTTGATATTTACTGGGTTTGGGTATACATTGTCTATTCATCCACAACCAACGTTCACGATTTCCAACAAAATCTTGAGGGATATTTTATCTTTTAATCAACAACTAAACATTTCCCATCCACTCGGTTTTAAACCTTTTCGGTGTCTAAGAACATCATTGACTAAATCTATGATATTTGAACCTTTTATGACTTCTCCATCGTAACTTAATACACCCTGATCATCCCAACTCATGTGTGGATGAGATGATAAAGCAGATAATAATGAAGTTGCTTTACATCTCATTGTAACAGGGACACTTTCTATAATGCGATCTCGTAAAAATAATGATTTTTCTCCTGACTCATGCAATGGAACCAATGGTGGTTGTAATGCCTTCTTAGGTGACATTTGAAATTTTTTATAAAATTTCCCCATACTTTTGTTCTTTCACACTTTTGGACAACTCTGATTTTTCTAACACAGATGATAAATTATTTTGAAGTTGTGCTGGATTTGTAATTTGAGGATTTGGGGGTAATCTTGGTCTTTGAGCTTTTAGAAACATTGCATATCTTCTAACATTTGATAAGGTACAATAGCCACCTTTTTCATATTTTACTCACTAATTTATTTGCAAGATTTGTTGCAACTCCTATAGCAGGTCCAAGTAAACCAAGTAATGGTAAAAAACCACCTTTTTGATTTAAAATTTGTTTTTTCTTTTTAAGAGTTATTGATTTACTAGCGAGTGCTCGTACTTGTTGACGCTTTGGATGTAATTTTTGTTTCTGACTTTTTGTTAGATGTATGTTGCATTTTAAAAGATTATGACAGCATTCTGACACATAATTAATTAATTCTTTAGGTGCATTTTTCATAATTTGTTTTTGAAATGCTGGAGGAGTTTGACTTAAACCTATTAACATACCACCATATTTTTTAACTAAAGGAATTTTTTGTTTGTTATTTTGTCTCACCATCTTGCTCTTATAGAATCTAATGATTAAATGAAACAAATAAAAAATGTAATGCTATTTATATATATGTGCAAAGAGTACACTTTATTTTATTTAAAACAAACATTTTCACTTAAAGTAAGACCTTATCCCTTTAACAGGTTTAGGTGTATTTAAAGCTGTAAAACGTGCCATTGTGGGAATATTTTCTTTTAATGGTACATGCTCTGTATTTTGTCTAGAACCCATTGGGTCATGCAGTACATTTTGACCTGGTTTTATTACAGAATACATTGGTTCATGATTTTTGACACCATCTTTTGTTATTGACACTACACGTGTTAACTTAAGTGGTGATACTTTTCTTTGTTTTTGAAATTTTTTCACAAGTAATGCTTTTGTTTTTGTATGCTTGGTAATTGGAGAATTATGAGGTGCAATTTTGCAATTTCAAAATTTGTGTACATGTATTTAGGTCCGACCTTTCGTTGATTTTTTATCTCTCTAGAACTTGATGAATTATTTGATCTATTCTTAGGAGAATTTCGTTTCCTTTTAGGTGACTTTTGTTTCTTACTCTTTGATTTTATGAATGGTGTATAGAAGGATCTACTTGTCTTATGACCACCCATCGAATTAAATTACGAATGATAACACCACCAAAAAATCCACTACCTCCTGGTTTTAAAATAATGTTTCGTTTTGTTGCAAGATCTACTCTCGGATTTGCAAGTTGTTCAAGAACTTGTTTATGTTTATCCATATAGGTTAAAGTTTGCTTTGGCAATTTAATTTTCTTATTAAGTATGATTCTACTTGCTAAGGTAAACCATTTTAAAATTTTCTTAAAACCTTTCTTAAGTAATTTTTGTCTTGCAAATGGACTTGGTTCTTGACCAAGTTGTTCCAAAGAATGTATGAATGATACCATGATGATGTGTAATCATTGACAAACTTTGACTAACTAACACCAACTCATTAGAACATGGGGAATTTATAGTTTTGTATAAATGATGGGACCACGTTCATTTTGTGTCACCCAAGGATGTAAAATATCAGTTCTTAATCTCAAAGATTCAGGAGTTCTAGGATGAAAATCAATTAATAAATAACCATGATCAATACTTGTTGCATCTTGATAACATGCATTTAAATGTGGTAATTGAACTTGATTTGGCAATACTTTAATTTGTCCTTTATCTCTGGAATTTTTAAATAAAATCATATAATGTGCATTTAAACTTATGGTACGACTAGATTTAGATTGTTGAAACATATTTTGTGTAATGCAAATGACACTTGCATTTCTATGATGTCCTTTTCGTGTGAACCATAATTTAATTTTTTCTTCATCTTTATCTCCTAACATATCATCAAAAACTACAAGATGTGGAATAGTGACATCACTGACAATTTCATATTCATCATCAGGGATACCTTCTATGAATTTAATATCTTCACTTTCTTTAAGTAAAGTATATGTATTTTGCCATTCTTTATAACACCGAATGATTTGATTTTTTTTTGTGGGGGAATTTGAAATAAGTCATGTTTCATATCAATAAGCTTTTTGACAAATTCAGTTTTTCCTGAACCACTAGGTCCAGAAATAAAGATAGTATAAGGGTTCTGAAACAATAAACATTCACTCGATGCCATAATTGTTTTTTGTGAAAAAGTTTTCTATCATTCACTTATATACTTTCTGTTTCCATACCTTCTTCTTGTCTTTTAGTAGGTATTCATTTTAAGGGTGCTTTTAACTCAAATAAAGTTTCTGACAGGACATGAAGTTTTCGGAGATCAAATGACACTCGCAGTACGCAGCTATATGCTGTAGACTGCGACTGTTATCTGGTCCCTTCCTTTTTCAATATTGGATTGATTTTTCCCTCTGATCAACGATGAGATTAGAGGGGGGGGGGAACCCAAAGCACAGCTATATGCTATACATTGCGATTGTTATTTGGTCCCTCCTTTTAAATACTGGACTGATTTCCCCCTCTGATCCACAATGAGACTGGGGGTGGGAGGGAGCACTCAAGGCACTTGGTGGTAACAGGGCTCCGCTCAAACACTTACAATCGGTTAAAAAAAACCAAAAATAGTACCTATTATTTTCTATTTTGTGTGTAAGTGAATAAATGGTTTCTCTGCTGACCTATCAGAGGTTACAAGCCTTTAATCGAAGCGTTGAATTACCACTGACAGGACATGAACTTTTTTGAGATCCAATAACACTCGTAATATGCAGCTATATGCTGTATGTTGCGATCGCTATTTGGGCCCTTCTTTTTAATATTGGACCGATTTTCCCCTCAGATCTACGATGAGATTGGGGGGGGGGGGACTCAAGGCGCTGGGTGGTAAAAGGGTTACCTTCAACACCAACAGATCGGTTGAACAAATAGAACTTATTATTTTCTATTCTGTGTGTCATTGAATCAACGGTTTTTCTGCTGAACTATCAGAGGTTACAAGCCTTTTTTCCGCGCATTGAACTATCACTGAAAGGATATGAAGAAGATACTTAGAATCTTATTGTTGAAATTCCATAACCTTGAAGGCTAATTTTGCGTTCACGAACAAGGAGAAATATGTCAATGGAACTTTTCATAGATCAAATAACACTCGCAATATACAGCTATATGCTGTATTTTGCGAATGTTACTTGGTCCTCTCCTTTTTAATATTGGATTGATTTTCCCCTCTAATTTACGATGGGACTGGAGGGGGGGGGGGGGGGGCACTCAAGGCACTTGGTGGTCACAGGGCTACCCTCAGACACCTACAGATCGGTTGAAAAATATAGAACCTACCATTTTCTATTTTGTGGGTCATTGAATCAATGGTTTCTCTGCTGACTTATCAGAGGTTTCAAGCTCTTTTTTTGTTGAAGTATCACGGACAGGATAATGAACTTTTCAGAGATCCAATAACACTCGCAATATACAGCTATATGTTGTAGATTGCGATTGTTATTTGATCCCTTCCTTTTTATATTGGGCTGACCTGTTTCATCCGTTCTCCACTATGAATACAATTTTAGCGGATTCAACCTCACCACAAAGTAAAGCGGCCATAGAAACTTAAAACGGATTATTACATGATACCGCCTTCAAAACAAAAAAACGCCATCTTAACCGCACCATGAAATGTATTGTTTTTTCTTGTATAATTCTATTGTTAATATTGTTTGTTTTCCCAAAATTGAAACCTCAGATAAGAATTGTTGTGTATTACCGGGTGTTCTATAAGGTACAGTGCAGATATTTTCTAATAGTTGTGATGTTTTTTTCAAGCGAAATATTACTCCATGATCTTGTTACAAACGAGGATGACTCATCAGAAATTTGTCCTTCAGGGTGTTTGTCGATCAATAAACAAAACAATCAATATGGCGAGCATCACATTTGGTAGTTTGAACTGTCGAGGTCTGTCTTCCGATACTGTAAAACGCAGGGATGTCTTCTCACGGTGTAGGAAGGCATTTGATATCACTCTCATGGTAGACACTCATTCCTGTAGTGATGTGGAAAATTTATGGAGAAACGAGTGGGGTTACGAGGCAATTTTCAACTCTTACACTAGGTCCAGTAGAGGGACTGCGATTCTATTTCGAAACACTTTAAGCTACAAAATACACGATAGTAGGAAAGACCCTGGTGGTAATTTCATTGTACTGGACATAACTATATATGACCAAAGGCTCACGTTAGTGGCTCTGTATGGTCCCAACGACGATAAACTCGTTACTTTACAAATCTGTTTGATATAATTGAAGACATGGGTAATGATGCAATACTAGTTGGAGGCGACTGGAATGTCCCGATTTCTTATGAGGCTGACACAACAAATTACAGACATAAAAATAATAAAAACTCAAATGAAACAATTAAAACCTTAATTGAAAAATTCGATTTATATGATGTTTGGAGGGAGGAAAATCCGAGTACGAAAAGATACACATGGAGGGGCCCAGATAATAAAATGGCCAGATTAGATTACTTTTTGATGACCTCCAATTTGCAATTGTTTTTAAAAAGTTCGGACATAGAATTTAGATATAGGTCAGATCATAACCCAATAACTCTAAAACTCTCTTTCGTAAATCAATCGAAAGGGAAAGGAATATGGAAATTTAATAACAGCCTTCTAAATGATGCAGAATATGTGTGTATAGTCAAGAAGGTAATAGCAGAAACTGTTCTACAATACAGTTATAATAATAATAATAATAATAATAATAATAATAATAATAATAATAATAATAATAATGGATTCTCCATTAGCGACCAATTATTTTGGGAAACACTTAAACTCATGATAAGGGGCAAAACAATTCCTTATTGTGCATCTCTTAAACGGAAGTCCGAACAAGAACAATCAGAAAAAGAAATAAAAATAAAAACTTTGCAACGAAGATTAGATGAGGGTGATTTAAATGTCAGGGAAGAAATGGAAACTTTACAATCAGATTTAAAAATAATTAGGGAGAAAAAAATCAAAGGCGCTATTTTACGATCGAAGGCCAAATGGAAAGTTGAAGGGGAAAGAGCTACAAAATATTTCTGTAACCTTGAAAAACGACACTACACTGAAAAAATAATCAGCAAATTAATTAGGGATGATGGTTCTGAAACACAAAACTTAACTGAAATTCTTTCTGAACAGAAACAGTTTTATGAAAAACTATATACATCTAGCAATCCGGGAGCAGATAAGACGAATAACGAGAATATTTTTTTTGACAGTAAGAACCCTTTCCTGAATTTTTTAAATGATGATGAAAAAATTTCTCTAGAGGGCGATTTACTTGAGTCGGAATGCCTCCATGCATTGAAAAAAATGGCAAATAATAAAACACCTGGTTCTGACGGCTTCACTGCCGAGTTTTACAAATTTTTCTGGAAGGACATTGGTAGCTTTCTAGTTAAATCCCTAAACTATGGTTATCAATCAGGAGAGCTCTCAATTGTCCAAAAAGGAAGCATTATAACGTGTATCCCAAAACAAAACAAATCAAAACTGTACATGAAAAATTGGAGGCCAATATCGCTAATAAATGTCGATGTAAAAATTGGATCAAGTGCAATAGCGAACCGCATAAAAACAGTTCTGCCCAAAATCATTTCAGAAACCCAATTGGGTTTCATGAAAGGTAGATATATTGGTGAATCTACTAGGTTATGCTTCGATGTAATTAAGAAGTGTGAGCAGAAAAACATACCCGTGATCTTAGTTATGATAGATTTCGAGAAAGCTTTTGACTCATTAGAATGGAGTTTCATTGAACGCTCACTAAATTTTTTCAACTTTGGACCATCTATCATAAAATGGTTTAGAACGTATTACAACGGAATCTATAGTTGTGTTTTGAACAATGGCCATTGCTCAGATCGATTTGCACAAGGCAGGGGTGTGAGGCAAGGTGACCCTTTATCACCCTATCTGTTTATTTTGTGCGCTGAGATTCTCAGTGCCTCGTTAAAATTCAACCCAGAAATAAATGGAGTTAACATAAATAACTCCGAATATCTAATAACACAATATGCAGACGACACAACGCTGTTCTTAAGCGATGACGGCCATTCATTCAATGCCGTGTTAAGTATCATGGATGAATTTTCCAAACACTCAGGCCTGAAGGTGAATTTCGATAAAACACAAGTGATTTGGATTGGATCAAAGACGGGATGCGGTGAAGTAATTCCAACACGCTACAAAGTATATTGGAATCACCAAAGTTCATTCACAATTTTAGGTATTGAATACGATTTATATAGTGACAGATTTATTGAGAAAAACTATTTGAAAAAAATGGAAAAAATTGAAAAACTATTCAATGATTGGTCTTTTAGGAAATTATCCGTAATAGGTAAAACCTGTGTAGCGAAGACCATGGCCCTTCCAATATTAATACACTGCCTAAGTGTTCTTCCTGACCCGGCAGAAGAATTTCTTCACCGAATGCAAAATATTTTTTTTAAATTCCTGTGGTCTGGAAAACAAGACAAAATAAAACGAAACATTATGATAAATACGTTTGAAAATGGTGGAATTAAATTCCCTCACCTACAAACTTTCAGTCGGTCACTAAAACTAACGTGGATCAAGACATTATTAGACCCTCAGGTATTTGCCCCCTGGAAGACACTCCTATTAGACGATCTTGAGAAATATGGTGGATATAAAGTGTGGTACCTTCGTAATGAAGGATTGGAAAAGATAAGTAAAAATCTTAACCTTTTTTGGAAAAATGTGTTCAGTGGGTGGTCGGCCATGGGCGGCACGGGACCCCCAAATGTTCCAGAGATACTGTTGGAACCACTTTTCTTCAACAACAATATTAAGATTGGGGGCAAACTATTTTATAATCAACATTGGTGTGACCACGGCGTCTTCTTTCTAAATGACCTCTTAAATAACGAAAATTCTTTCCTGTTATACACAGAGTTTTGCGCGAAATTTGATTTAAAACCACCCTTCACTGTCTACCAGGGAGTGATAAACGCCATTCCTAAAAGCTGGAAAAGGCTAATTAAATCCCTTCCAAGATATGCTGACATTACAAACAGTCGTGTCGAGAAATTAAATATCACACAAAAAGTAAATCGAACGTTCTACCCACTTTTCCTTGAGCTAGTCAGTGAAAATCCCCAAAAAGCTCAAACTAAATGGAACAGCGTGCTGAACATTTCTCTGCAAACTTCAGGTTGGGAAGCGATCTACAAAACTCCGTTTGTGACCACAGATGATCCAAAGCTGCAAGCCACGCAGTTCAAAATTTTACAAAGAATTATATGTACAAATTCCATGCTTTTTAAAATGAAACTTGTAGAGACAGAACTGTGTACCTTCTGCGGTAACACAAAAGAAACTATAAAACATTTATTTTTTGACTGCCCATTCTCTAAAACAGTTCTACTGAACTGGCTTTCAAAATTAGAGGAATGTTGTAACTTGACTTTTCCCATGACCCCCGAATATATTATTTTACATTCAAACAATCAAACCATGCCTCAAATCATTGATCTCAGTATTCTTTTATTTAAACAGTTTATTCTCTCATGTAGAACAACGGGGTGTACCCCTAATTACTCAAGTTATATTGAACGGCTGAAATATTATAAACAGATCGAATTAATGTCTTTATATGTATATTCCGCCAAAAAGAAAACTACCATTCAAGAGAGATGGAACTCACTAGCTACTGTTGTTTGACCTTGCATTAGTTTTTGAGCAAGTTTAGCCAAAACGCCGATGTAAAGTTAATTAAGACAGGGCATTTTTCACGTAACGCTCCTTCCAGACTATCGACGAGACAGTTTCAAACCTTACTTCCATGAGATTGAGACAGAAATACCGCCTACGACAAACACTCCTGAAGTGACTACTGTTTCATTGAATATGAGTTTTGTTTTTTTTTTTCCTTTTTTTCATGTGCACAATTGTGCATATTCTTGTTGCTTATTTTTTTTTGTAAATCACCTATGTGAATACACAACTGTATCGATTATCACTGTACATTTCTAATGTAATACTATATCTGAATAAAAAATATATATAAAAAAAAAAAAAAAAAAAAAAAAAAGTTTCTGAATAATCTATTCTTCTATCTATTTGTGGTACACATTGTCTATACAAGTAATTAATGATTTCTTTATCATAAATTATATTACCCCACACAACTCTTGTCCAAATATTTTCTACATTATCTTTGTAAAAAGCATTCATAATTTGTATTGCATTATAAAATTCCCCATACATTTCATCTTTTTCCAGTTGATTATGAATAAACTCTTTTGTTATTGTTAGATAACCAGGAGTGATCAATTGAAATGCATATAATAATGCCTTACATGTAAGCTTGTTGTCTAGGATACGTCTTACTGGTTCCATGGTTGAAATCAAAGTGATGTTTCTTTTGTCTGTTCTGATGTATTTTGTGCATCAGGTACCACATTACACAATTTACTTTGTACATCAGGACAGTCAGGAAAATCATTTTCTATACCATCTATAAACATTTTGTCTAACTTAGTTTTGAAATTATTTGAAAGTGCAGCTTCTCTTGCAATAACATCACTAAATGATGTATTTTGATCATTTAGTACCATGAGTGTAAAAAAAGAATTAGAATCTGAAAAATCATCTAGACACTTGTCATATTGTTTCATTGTTGAAAATATTTGTTTTAAACTCTATCCATAATCCATCACTGATAATATTTTATCTGGGGGTGTTTGTATACATGTTGGTGGAATGTATAATTGACAATTTCTTATCAATTTAATATAAGAACAATTTGGTGACCACTTAACATGTTCTTGTAAAGGAATATTTTTTTTCTTCCCAATTATGTAAACCTTGTCCACATACAAAACATTTTACTTTGCCATCTCCCACATAGAAAAATTCAGCTTTAGCTAATTCTTCTTTCTTGGATTTTAAAATAGGATTTGTAGTCATACTAAAACTCGAAAGTCTTCTTAACTCTGACATGTATATAGGATAGGTAGGATTAAGTGGTAGAGACATCTTGCCTGTTCATTGTTCAAAGTTGAAATGAGAAATCTGAAGGGTAATTTATACCTTAAACCCATAAGGTCTTGTATCATATTTATCCACTACAACACGTTTTGTGTACACAGATCTGAATGTTTTGGTTTGTCTTCACTTGTGACTTGTCTGTTCTTGTTATGTTTAATTCTGTGTGTGTATTCAATGTTCAATTTGTAATTGTGTCTGTCTTGTACACATTCCCCCATGGATTCAAAATTGACTCTCTGTGATGTATTGTAATCTAATGTGATTCCTTTAACTTTACATGATGTGTGTATTTGACCATCTTTAATGTATTTGTAACCATAATTGTTTGGACCTAATCCTACATATTCAATAATTTTTGCATCTGGATGTTCATCTGTCCATTGACCTAACTTACTGTTTACAATTTTTGGATTCCAATGTGAGGGGTTATGGAAGTAAATACAACTGTCTGTGTCAAAATATAATACTCGTCTACCCAAACGTCCTATTACTTTATATAATTCCATGCATGCATAAGCTGTGACAAAAGATGCAACTGATTTATGAGGTTCATAAACATCTGTAGACTTTGTGTAATTGACTAAAATACATTTATCATGATCAAACAATTCAACATATTTAATAATGATGTCTTTATCTTGTATCAGGTCAAAATATTTTGATGGGTCTTGTATGTATTCTGTTATAGTTTTTACATTGTTTTGTGCACTTTTCCCCCATAAACAGTTTAACATGGTTTTAGCAAATGATCTTCGTCCTGGATTTTTTTCAATATTTTCCAAATGTATGTTTTCAATTTGTGCATAGTCTTTCTTAAATGTGTCTTTGTCTGTTTCTGTTTTCACCCAATCTGGATATCCACTGGCTTCTTGTTTCATTTTTAAATATTTGTTTATATAATGTTTGTAAATTTCTGAAGACCATTCTCCCCAATGCCAAATCTGATAAGTGTTAAGTAATGTGTATCCCATCCGAAAAACTTTAAAATGTTCAACAGATGTCCATGTACCTGTAATACTGCGTTGATCTGGTGTGTGTTCACATTTGTCTAATTCTTGTTCTGCACATGTATTGCAAAGTGTAAAAACCATTTTCTTGTTGCAATGAATTGGTAATACTGCCATGTGTAGAGATTGTGGTGGTAATACTTTACATTTGATAAGTCCCCTGTACTGTCTTATATTATTCATGTCTATGTTTTCTTTTGTGAGTATATTTGGATGACCTTCTGGATATTCTCTGTGTTTATTGACATAAGGATAGAGTGAACAGATATCTATGTATTTTATTTCATTGTCTGTGTTTTGGTCTATTGTATGATGTAACTTAATGGCATTTGTTCTCCCACCAAATAATGCTTCACATGGTTTAACAGGATCCATGTTTGGAAGAAATGAATTTAATGTTGATTTTACTTCAGGATTTGATTTGCAAAAATGATCAAGTTCATGTTCCCATGTTATTCTCATGTTATACCCTAATGATTTTAAATGGTGTATGCATTCCTGTGTATTGTTGTATAGAGTTTGGTAACTTAGCAGATTGATTGGATTTTTCTCATGTGTATTGTCTTTGTAACATGTCATACACCCATGTCACATACATCCATAAAATTCAAAGATTGTATTTGTGTCTTTGTGAAACCCATCAACATAATATCCCCCATTTTACCCCCCCCCCCCCCCACACCATTGAGTGCATGTTGAATATGTATGTCTTCTTCCTGTGCAAGTGTCTGTAAAAATTTAATGGCTTTAATGGAGTATTTGACTTTAGCAGGGTAACCTATGTCTGAAATGATTGCCATTTTGTTTTCTAGAAGTGAATTTTTTCTCCAAGCTTTTGTACATGCATCGGATAAGGTAAATGCTTTTCTCAAGGGGTCTATGCCATCACTATCTATAAATTTTTGTCTGAATTCCCCACACCCCCTACGCAAGATATCTGCATTTGATTTGCAGTATAGTTCTATTTCTTTTTGAAAATCAAATCTGGCATTACTAATAAATTTTTTGTTTTTGTTGTACCACTTGATAAAATCTTCCCTATTTGATGGAGACAAAGAATCTGGCATATACAATGTTGAATCTAAATAAGGGCCAATATAATTTCGATAAGCTTGTGTGTTTGCCAAATGGGGGAAATAACCTTTTGCTAATTCTGTCAAGCCAGATGTTTTAGGAAATTGTGCCAATCTCATTGAAAGAAAATTTAAAGAATCTGTAAGTCTAATACCACAAGCTTTAAGTGAAATAACTTTGTTCCCATTCATAATTACATCAGGAGTTGTTGTACCAGTTTCAATGAGGTGTCTTAAAATAAATTGTCCATCAAAACCACTTTAATTGTGAGCAATAGCTGTTGTCCCTTTATGTTCCTTACTGAAAAGCCAATCACAAAAATCTGATAAAGTAGATTCCCCTTTAAAAATTGATTGCCGTTGTCCAAATTTGTCACAGGAAATACATTCTTGATCTATAGATTTGCAAATACATTCCCCACATGCACGGTGAGGAACACAGAAATTTGGGATATGAACTCCTGAGTCTTGTGTGGTTTCAAAATCAAAATACAAATGGAATGTTTGGTAATTTTTCATCCTCTGGTGAAGTGTATTTTGGAATGAAACATTGGTGATCAGAATTAAGTACTTGTTGACAATATTTACATTTTTTGAATCCTTCACAAATGTGTTTTCCTTTTGTTGGATATATTAATGAATTGCACTGTTTACAGTTTTGAACTAATTTACAAATTATTGTTTCTTCTTTCCCCTTTGTGGTGATATGGTTATTATAGCATGATGGACTTCTAAATTGTCTATTACAACTGTAACAGGTGATGAGATGTTCGGTAATACATTTTGTTGGAGCATAGCAAACACAATCAAAAGGGCACATGTAGTGTTCTCTGTTATTATACCCTTTACTGCAAAGTTCACAATAGTAGTGACATCCTAAAAACCCAGTAATTGTAGTGATGGTATCAAAATGCTGGTCATGGTGGTAAATATGAATAACTTTACTATCAGTGGTGGTAATTGGAGGTTTGAATAAAAATTCACTTTTTGCATACTGTGGATGAATTTTGATGACATACTCTGGGTAAAGCAGGTCTTGTATTTTATAATATTCTTCATATCCACAAGGAATATTATAATCAAGACCTGCTTTGTCCATCAATGCCTTAGCTTCCAACTCTTGTGCCGGTCTATCAGAATATCTAATATTTTTCCATTTCTTTTGCCAAAATTCTGAATTATCTCTATCAACATGACACTTTCCCACTACAATGGCCCGTGCGAGACACATTGAATCATTAACATTTTTAATTTCGGATGTTGTATAAGTCTCTTGCTGATTCTACTCCCTGTTTCTTGTTATCTACTTCACTCTCTGTCTCACTATATACTTCAATGGCTCTCTTCATCTTTTTTCTTCTATCTTCTTCTAGCTGTGAAAATATGTCTTGTCTTCTTGAAGTCAAAAAACCAAGTGTGAAACATCCTAAGATTCTTCCACCTTTTACTGAATTATACTGTTAATAAATGTTTCTTATACACATTTGAAAAAGTCATTTTCAATTATGCAATCCACCAACTCTATGGGCAAATTCCTACGGTAAATATTTTATAGCTTTTATTTATTAGTGTATCTTTCAATCTGCATTAAAATAACTAATACATTTAACAACTGGTGTATAGTATCCAGGGGTCATTGGGTGTAAAAGACAGGAATGTTTTCCAACTCGGGAGTTTTATTTATAAAAATAAAAAAAACTTGCAAAATAGAAAAAAACATTTGCAAACACAAAAAATATTTTTTATTCTGAAATGTTTTTTCTGTTTTGCAAGTTTATTTTATAAGAAAATATTTTTTGTGATTGCAAATTAATTTTATGGAAAAAACTTTTTCATAAAAATAATCTACGAACACAAAAAATATTTTCTTATAAAATAAACTTGCAAAACAGAAAAAAACATTTCAGAACAAAAAATATTTTTATGTTTGCAAATTAATTTTATGAAAAAGTTTTTTTCATAAAAATAATTTGCAAACACAAAAAATAAATTGATGTACAGTGGAAACTTAAGTGCAACACAAAAGCTAATTGCATTACACCATTTGGAATGTATTACTTGGTGGTTTTAAAAAAACACATTGGTGTGAAATATTTGCATACTTTGTGATTACAGGGGATACGTCTAAGTTTTTCTCTCTTCGTGTTTTTCACTATGAAAAAACTCAGCTCAGAACCCCAAACCAAAGTTGTAGCTGAATCCCTCCAACTACAATTAACTTTTGTAACAACAAAGTATTTTATTTTGTCAAAACATAAGGGAACTATGAGGTTCACACCTCTTTGAATTGAATCTGAATTCTAACTTCGCCATGATCTTCTTATCCACTTCATCTATACAAAGAACGACCTTCTGTCCTCACTGGTTCACTATCAATTGAACTGTTTCCCATAATATTGAGATTATAAATATCCAGATGTTTCAGAAAACATCACTCAAGCTTAACGACGATGGTTTGAATGCCTGTGTTGAATATGGATTTGTGTTTGTTTTGACAGATAATAGTCTATAACATTTTAATTACTGAACGGATTGTGGTGGTTATGATATCATCTATCTTAAACTATAGCTCACAAGCTTTACGATGGTATAAAATATGTTCAGATAGATTAATTATGAGCGAAGATATTCGAATAAATAGGTAAAAGTACGGATATCGTGGGAGTGTTTGACCCGTTGTTCTAAAAAATAATAAATTGTTCTGCTGTAAATGCATGGTATAAGTCACGGAGAACTCATGGTTTTCAAAAATAAAGTTGGTCGATCACATTTCATTGATGGAAAATAATATTTCAGATGTTATTCTGGTGTCTATAAAACACACAATGTTAAGTCAGTATTGATTTTTTGATTTGCAGAGCAGTCGGTTTGGAACGTAAAATGTTATAGACTGTTATCTGTTAAAAGAAACACAAATCCATATTCAAAACAGGCACCCCATAAAATGCACTGACACACTATTTAAATGTACATTCATTTGGTTACAAACAGTTTTGCCATCTTTAGCACTCAATAACCTCTGGATACTATACGCCAGTTGTTAAATGTGTTTAGTGAGTTTAATGCGGATGTTGATTGTAATGTTACGTGTTAGAGTCGATTTCCTCGAAAATAAAACGTCACTTAACACAACGTCATTTTCTGGGAAGTGGTTTAAATATAGTGCGTCTTCGCTGAAAATAACCACTGCTCCACCAGTGCATACATGTTTGGTCTATAAGTTACAGACATTTTGGTCTATAAGTTTTGGTCTATAAGTTTTCGCCTATAAGTTACACAATTTAACACTAACCCTATGGGGCCTACGGAAAACTCAGTGTTAAAAATGCTTTGGTCTATAGTGGCACCCCTAACTACTTTTGTTGATGAGGTCTAAATTGAACTTAATTATATAAATTAACGTATGAAGTATTAATGTAAAATGCTAGTCTAAAAACCTATTGTAGCTGCAGCTAGAAATCTAGTTTTGACCCCCCCCCCCCCTCATTCCCTATTCTTGCTGCTCACATTCATTGAGTCTGTACTAGTCAGGAATACTGAAAAGCCAGGTTTATGATCCAGTTTCAAGCTAATGTTTACTATCATTAATACAGTTAAAATATCGGGTAGCAGACTAACTTTTAGGCATGAGTGTGAGGCTATATAAAGTGGTCTTTTAATCTGAACTATTTTAAATATCTAATCCTTTGATTATTGTTTCTGTTAGGGAATGTCCTTAGCATCAACGCTCAAGGAAGTAGGCGGCAAAACTATGTGGGCATTCGATGTATTCACAGCAGCTATTGAGTTTTTTAAACAACATCTACTGGAAGGCGTGAGAAAAAGAGTGAGATCTGTAACTGCCATGGATGTGCATTGGGTGCTGACGGTGCCTACAATATGGAATGATTCAGCAAAACAGCTAATGAGAAATGCAGCAGAAGCGGTACGTTTAGCTTTTAAAGATATATTTAAAATAATAAAATAATTAATACCCAACCAATTTATCTCTCGCTTTCTTGATACTCGCTTGCACACAGTTATTATTTATTTAAAAAGAAAAAGTGGGGAATGAATAGCAACTGATTAAAAGTTCATCATAAATGACACATTTTTTGTAGCTTATCTTGTTCTGATCAGCAAAACCTCAACACACCTGAACATAATTTTTCGCAACTTTTTACCAAAACACCCACTTTTTTCAGTGAAGTTTGACAAAATTTCAAAGACATTTCAAGCGGCGTGTGTGATTGTGTGGGGGCTCGAGGTAAAGTTGACAATATGGTATAACTCAGAGGTCAGCCGACAGGGTGACATGAGGGAAAAAGTCGCCTTAGTCAATAAAAAAGCGAATCAACCATGCAGTTACGTGCATTGCACAATTAAAAGTCATTTAAAAGACAATTTTGGAATTGATAAGTGATTGTTTATCTTATTTATATAATATTGGGAGTAAATAAAAATAAAAACAAAAGATAAGGCAAAATAAATAATTTATTCTAAATGGAGAATTAACGATTGAGAGCCAAAGCGAGCGAGGTACTTTGGATGAAAACTTATTCTCAATCGTTGTATCATTCCGCTTCACCACTTATGTATAAATATTTAAAATGAAAGGGCTTGTTTTTCACTTGCTATTTTCTCCAACCCAAAGATGGATTTTCATAATCATGGTATGCCGGGATATGAATTCATGCCACTTTTGATTTTATTTCTGAGGTCATAGC
Source organism: Pictodentalium vernedei (assembly GCA_031216915.1). Lineage (NCBI taxonomy): Eukaryota > Metazoa > Mollusca > Scaphopoda > Dentaliida > Dentaliidae > Pictodentalium > Pictodentalium vernedei. Next base: position 71,370,549 of record CM062288.1, on the reverse strand, counting down.
ATTTTGAATGCTGATCTCGGACAACGAGAAAGGTTGTATTTTGTTAAAATTCCTGTCCATGCAGTTTCCAAATTAGAGAGAATAATGCACAGCCTAGACTGTCTTTAACCCAGAGTGTGAGATGAATGGAAATTTTATACATTTTTATTACAACACGACAGTCAACATCCGTGACATTGCAGTTGTCTTTAGTCGAGACTTGGTTGCCTATGGAGGCTGCCAGGACTTAACAAGAAACAATTGCCAAATAACATATAATGTTACATCCAGTTTACGTACAGATTGAATTTTGGGGCACATGTGCAAAAAAGTGATCCAAGTTAATGTCAGGTTAATAGATAGTATGAGGCCTCAATATAGCCCCGAAAGGTAGAAAAATAGCATTTTAGAAAGCACTGTCAGTATTACCAAAACAAAACAAAAAGTAAAAAAAATAAACTTAAGGTGCTAAATAAGTAAGACAAAATAGTTTACTTGTTTACTTTCAAATTCCAAACTGTGATATTTCATAGACATATATTGAATATACATACATTGCACATCAAAATGAAGATTATGATGTGTTGAGTTCGAAATATATGTGCAACAAACTCATGGAGTTTACGGCTTCTTGGAATGTGGCTACCGTATTCGTACCAATTATTTATTTATTTATTGATTTATTTATTTATTTTTTTATTTATTTATTGGTGTTTAAGGTCACATATTTCTGCACAACGGCTAATCATGACCACGACATTTTTACGGATGGAGGAGGTCAGAGTACCCGGAGAGAACCACCGAGCAACGGCGAGCAACTGTCAGCTCCCCAACATACTATCTCCACACAAGCAGTTAGCATTGGTTGAAGACAGGTGCACCATCGACGTGCAGTACGCCTTAGTGCACAGCATCACCGTGCCCCCACGTGGGCAATGAGGATGAAGTGTCTTGCCCAGGGACACAACGCGGTTGCCGCAGGTGGGATTCGAACCGAGGACCATTCGTTCCAAAACCTGATAGTAAAATAGCGGTCTCCCTATATACCGAATCTGACCGAATCTGACCGAATCTGACTTCAAATACCGAATCTGACCTCAAATAAATTAATTATACGTTTTTCCAAATGGAGTTATCGGTTCTGAGTGGGCCTAGTGGGTATATAATTATTTTAAAATAAAACTGTCACAGTAAATGTCCATGAATTTCATGTAACGGTAGTTATTGGTGAAACGGCGCAAGTTCAGTTTTCGAACATCACTTCATTTTCTTAGGAACAGGATACGGAACAGGAACGGGTACCTAATTTCAGGAATGCAAGAAGAGAGAGAAAGTGATTAATCCAAGCAAGTGAATAAGCTTTATTCAAATGTTTGCCACCATAACAACACACTAATCATACTTTTTAACCCCCTATGCCTCTCGTCTATATAATTTGTAAAATGTGTCTTTTTCTCGCCTTTATCAATTTTCATTGAATTCACAGAAACAGTTACCGCCGGAGGGGAGTAAATTTCAGCAGCCAAATATTTCTGCTCGACAGGTTTTATTTATTTATTAAACATTCACCAGATTAGTACCGATTACAACCTGTTGTTTAATGTTGTCTCAGTGAACTATTAATACAAGATGTAGTTTATTGTTACATGATTCCAAATCAAGTTATTTTTGAAAGCTAATAAATCAAACAATTTGCTTCAACGTGTTAGTTTGTATAAAATCCAACATGAAGTGGGTAGGGTTGATGCTGTCACTGCGCATCGTACTATCGGGTGGGGACGTAAAATGGCTGGCTTCTGTGCAGGGAGAGACGCACCCTGAGCAGGCTAAAGATCTCTCTGTGGAAGCCAAGAGCACAGCTGCAGATATTCGTTCCACAAGCATAGCTGACAAAAACCGAAACAGTGAAATATCGCTAACGGGGATCGCAAGGGGCGCACAGTACCACTTCGTTCCCCGCAGGCATACAGCCGTAAAAAAACGTTCTCTACTAGGCGGGGTGGGGTGGGGGTGGGGATTGGTTGGGGTGACTGACTGACTGATCATCATTTTTTTTCGGAACGGTGGAGGGAGGGTATTTTGGAATTCTAGGACAACCAGATAGGCGTACCACATTTTTTCACACACGACATCCTATCTCATCCTATCCTACCCAGGAAAACGCATCTAAACACATCAATTTAAAAAAACAATCTTGGGCAGAACCCCCAGATTCTCCCATCAAAGCTTTTGCGCCTAGGGCATTCACGTGTCAGGATTTCACTATCCAACGTTCGGGCAAGTCAACCCATCTGTCCCCTTAACCAAAGTGTCCCCATACACCTATGGACTATCCTTTCACAAAACCTGAATTGAAGAAAATTCAAGAATATGAAAAAAATAAAAAAATTAAGCGGTAGTGAATAACTTGGGGATTCTCCAAAAACATTGGGGTCTGCAGATAAATTTGCCAATTGAGTAACGGAACTGCGTCGGGGGCAGTAGGAGGCGGTTAAAAATAAAATAGATATGGGAAAACTATACTGTCACAATTACCCGGTACCTCGGATATCTATCACGTTTAACCATGCGTGGGACAATTCGTGTGGGATGAACAACACCGCGTTACACCGGTGATGAGTTAATGGAAAATTCAAATTTCCAAAGATGCATGAATTCTGAATTTTCTGTTGTTTGTCAGCTATAATGTTTTTCATGCCAGAAGAACGTCCTTCCATGCTGTGTCAACAAATTACAACATTCAGTGCATGTAATCATAATCTGTGAGATTCCCTTTATGGAAAATAAAAATGTCAATTTTTAAAAATATATTTTTAGTTTAAACATAACAATGAGAAGAGCGAATAAGATTAGCCTATAGCGATTTATAGGTGTAATATGATATATTTTGAAATAAAGTAATATCTCATCAAACAATATTTTATGTCATAACATGCCGCGAACCATTTTTTCCTGCAATACAATAATATCCCATGTTGTCCAGATGGCATTCGTCCAGATGATTTTTGGCAAATGACATCTCTGAAACTAGAAGAGAGAAGAAGAAAAAATGTATAAAAAATCGCGAAATCAGTTTTTTGGTATCATTTGTTTGAAATAGTTCTAGCCTCAAAATGTATTCAAAAATATACGTCATACCAAAACCCAAGCCTGTTAAGTACCCTTGTGGGGTTTGCAGCCGAGGATGCGGAACCAATTCAATAGAATGTTCAGGCTGTGCGAACTGGATATATCGAAGATGTATTCCAACAACATATTCAGACATTTTGGAAAAATGGTCTGCTTCTGGAGAGCTAAAATTTTTCTGCAAAGCTTGCGCTTTTACAGATGATTCCTATAACGCTGGAGCAAGTTTAGAAAGGTATGTATGACATTTTTTACCGTGATTGCAACCACCTTTAGCTGCTGTGAGGGCCAATGGAAGGCAGGGAGGGTTCGAGGGAGGAGATATCTCCATTCTTGTCAGATCCGAATATTTTTACTATACTAGAAGTATTTTTTTTGGTGGGGTTAACGACACATTTAATAATCAACGCACTCTTAAATATTGTAGTTCTATCGTGGATTTGTTCAGATCCACATGAATTAGATTAGATCCATATTGACCCGAGCGTCATCTGTTGACCACACGTATTCGTAACCCAGAATAGTTCTGAGTAAAATAATTAAGAGTTTTCGACCTTGCAACGTGAAACGACAATAATTATAATGGCCGGCGCCATTAAATACACTTTCGGCATCATTCTTCTTGGCGTTGATTCTACTGATAAACAAAATTGGTTCCATGTCTGTGAATGTCCCAGCTATATAACCAATTTTGGACTTGAGAGCAGAACAAACGTCCTAGAATGTTGAGGCCAAAAGATATTTAATGGCAGCTGCCATTATCATTTTTGTCTTTCCACGTCACAAGGTTGAAAACTTACTTGCATTCCTCAGAACTATTCTGGGTTACGAATACACGCGGTCAGTCGATGACGCTCGATCCATATGGATCTAATCTAAATCACTTGGATCTGATCAAATGCACGATAGAACCAGAATTTGTAAGAGTGCAGGGTTGTATCGCAGTGGACAGTTTGCGGGCGGCGGAAGCCGGAATACCACAAGTAACTATTTGACACTCCTATTTTCCATGGCGTAGATACTGGGTGGGGGGTGGGGGTGGGGGGAGGGGTACCACTGGCGCTCGTCTTATTACAGACGTGTTCATGGGGTTATCATGATATCTGGAAGGTCGTTGTGAGGTTTAAATGCTCCTCCCCTAGTCCTAACTAGGTCGCCCCGTCGTTACCTCGTCTCCCCCTTCCCTTCGGGGACTCACCCAAAATGGCCACTTTAGGGACACTAAATCTGCAAAAAAAATTATTTTTTTACACCAAAAATTTAGACGCCCACCCCCTAAATTAGGTGGAAATAGTAACTTTTCACACCTAAAGTCGTAATTATGGAGCTCCTACCTCTGACGGCCCTTATAAGCTATTAACTTCCAGTCGAATATACACAATATATAAAATAAGACCCAGTCACCAATGATTGGGGTGGAAGTCCTCTATAATAGGCAACATGGGGTATAAACGATTGACTAATCTTGACTTTATCTCCATGTTGTGTCACGATTAGCCATTGTGCATAAATATGTGACGTTAAACACCAATAAATAAATAAATAAATAAATAAATAAATAAATAAATAAATAAATAATTTCTTATACACTAGATGTTTGAAAATAAATATTGTTTAAACTAAAATCTCTGAGCAAACGATCTGCATCTGCGCTACTCTTCACACATCATGTTGACTGTTATTTTCCGCGAAACCCAGCGGTTGGCCTGAACGATTATATAATTATTTCAGATGATCATAGCGGGTGATTATTCATTGAGCATCCCCACGGTAATCAATTAAATGGCACGTGCCTTGAAAATTTCTGCAACCGCGATTTGTTAGATGCATAATATTATTTGTTTATTTTATTTAATATTGTTTAAAGATAAATAAATGATACAGAATACATTTTTAAATATAATAGTGTACATAAATAAGAGTTTGTGGGGTATTTAAACATTCAGTCTGTGTATAGTGGTGGGGAGGGGGGGGGGGAAGTGGTCCCGACATTGCTAGGCCTAATTGTAAAACTGCGAGAAAAATTTGATTTTCCCAATGCAATTTTAGCCCTTTATCACATGAAACTTTTCGACCAAATACAGCCAGGTCCACCCCAAAAAATAACCGATTGGGGCCTAGAATCGGTCTTTGACCATCAAATTAAAACAAAATTCTCTATGAGGCCCCTCGGATCCAAACAACGGGGTGCATGTGTTGTGGGGGGGGGGGGGGATTCTCCATGACCACCTCATTATTGCATGCCTCGATGATGCCAACGGAATCACTTTTCGGGCAACCACCCCTCCACCCCCCCCCCCCCCATCCAAAAGAAAAAAAAATGGCGCTTACGCCATAATACGACAGTAAGACAATATGCATTGTGACATTTTATCCAGTGACAATATTATGTTCTGTGGTATTTTGTGCTACAACCTTTTTGTCTGGTTGTTATTTAGCAATTGTTTACTGAAAAGCGCCAATCGATGCTTTCCAATAAATAACCGCAAAATAACATCAAGGTTTTTCCTCAGGCTAGTGCTAATTTTTCTGGGTAATCTGTCATTTTTCTGATCGTTTTTTCATACCTTATGTACGTTTTATATTTCCAGATTGTTTCAGAAAATAGACGACGAAACTGAATTTGAAAAGGCCGTCAAGTCAGAAAGGTTATTGATTAACACATATAAAGTTGAATGTCCCACACACAAAGTTGATTCATTGATACATGAAGATGAGATCTCACGTGCCATACTTGAACAATTTCATCCAGTTATCCTCAATGATGTATATCCCGAGAGGATTTTGGGGGATGGAAACTGCTTATACAGATGTATATCAAAAGGTATCTTTGGTGACGAGGTTTATCACCCGTTAGTGCGTTTAATGACAACTTTGGAAATATCAGAAAACCGTGAATTTTACGACTGTGGGGCAAGTGATTATGTGGATTATAAATGTGGACTTAAATTGTAAGGATGTTGTGTTAGATCCATTCAACAATATTCTAAGAACGGCATGTAAATTAAATTCCTGGGCTGACTTGAGTCATTTCTATGCAGCTAGCTCTGCGCTGGGTGTTCCATTCAACTCATATTGTCCACCAACCTTAAATGACCACTTCAAGAGTAGACCATTGACTCGGCGAGTTTGTGGGCGCGGTGGGAAAGACTCACAAGGTGAAATCACTGTGATGTGGACTATGATGTCTATACCGAATAAGCCAAGTGATTTTGTACTACTGAAAAATAAACCATCCACTGCGAACAACATCCTTATCAACGTTAGTGACATTACTAATTCTTCCGGTTCCGATCAGCTAACATGAAAATCACAAATAGTAAGCCCATCGGTCCAAGTAAAGTATGCCGCTTGTGAGCAGGTGTTATTCAGAGTACTCCCCATTTAGACTCTTTTTTTGCGATTTGACAGGAAATAGTTGACCTATTTGCATATTTTGGTGTATTTTGTAGCCTTCCATCTTGCGTATAAAGCCCTGTTTACATGCGTCTAGCACTCCTGGTTCAAATAATTTTCGGGAATATTATTTGTACCTGGATCAAAATGTCAAAAGTAATCTGCGTTTACATGAATTTTAGAACTGCGTGGAACAACCCATACAGTCATACTTTGCTGAACATCATACATTATCAATACTTGAGGCTTTGCATGTGTTTCTAGTCAAGTGTTGTCTGCTTGCTCGAGCAGACAACAGTTGATTAGAAACAGCTGCTCAGGCTAAAACTTCTCTTTCTCGTCTCAAAAACCTAGCTGTTACACCATGTTTCCAAAGTTTCGATGACGAAACATGATATATCAACCCCAGGATCAAATCTGTTTGCGTTTACATGCAGCAACAAACGCATTTACACCAGGAGTACTTTCAGAAATTAGCCCCGGGAGTAAATCTAAAAAACGCGTTCGATCCAGGCGCAAACACGTTCACATGACCAGTTATTGATCATGGCGCAAATTTTTACAGATTTGCTCCAATTCGCGTATTTGAAAGAATGCTTTCTTTGTTTTGTTAGAATTCCTCAATCATATCATTTTTGACTGGAAAGGACTACGAGGTTTTCACTCACTTGCGACATAATTCAGGTATTCAAACAAATACCTTAATTTGTTAGTTTTCCTCAATTATCTCATTTTTGACTGGAAAGAAATACGAGCTTTTCACTCATGGCTCTTTGCTACTCAGTGAAACGTCCGTATTTGGGTCTTATACTCTTGGGGTGGAGGTGTGTGTATGTGGGGGGGGGGGGGGGGGGCACACGCAGTTCCCATTCTCTATATTTATAGAGGTATTCATGACCTGTTAATCAGACCCTTGTCACCGAAAGTTTTCTATCAGCTCCCTAACTGAATATTAGAGTCCCCACATATGTGCATTTTTAGATAAATTATTTTCATGATCCTTGTATTTAAAAGAATGCCTACTTTATATTTTTGTTGAAATTGTGTATGTGTTATTTTTACATTTTACTTTTGGTGTTTATTCTTGTGAACTTAGGTGAATAAAAAACAATAAATTGGGCCGAGTGTTTTTTTTAAACCCTTTACATGTCTTTTGGGGATAGTAGCCCAAACAGAAGTGTTTCCAATTATCATCGGTGCGAGACCCTTATAAAAACGTACCGTGGCAAGTCGCAAAATATCATGGAAATACCTGGTAATTTGGGACATACCGTGGTTTACCATGGTACATTTTGCACGAGGAAATAAACGAAACAAGTGCGTAGAGAAGAATGAGGAGCATAAGATAAAAAATAATACCTACTTTTTTCTCAGAATACCTGTATTAGCTCATTTGAGAGTGATAAGAAATACATTATTCTCACTGCCTACCCAACATAACGATCTGACCCGTTCAGTGCCATTCACTAAAATTGCCTTTCAAATTTCATTACGTTTTTTTTTGTTTTTTGTCTCAAAAACATAGCTCATGATTCCTCGCTGGAACGATCTCGTTTCAATGAGGGATCATAAGCTATGATTTTACGACAAAAAAAAAAATGAAATTTTTTAGTTCTTCAAGAATGTTTGGCAACTGTCGTCTTCTATCCGCGTTGGGTAAAGGGTTAAATGGAATGTGAGAAAACTGGTGTTCGTCGACCCATTAATTGTGCAGGCGGTGATAAAGACACTGCTGGCAGTATGTTAGGTGTTTACAGTTATCATGGCGCTAATAAATACAGTGAAATGGTACCTCAAGTGTTGGAAAATTTGTTTGTGATTAATTTGCAACTATTTGTTGGAAACGTCACTGGATGCTTTTTCAATGAGAAGTTTCAAAATAATTTAAGGTTTTATATATCGTACGTGGTACGTCGTGTGCTAGAAAAGAAATTTTCTCAATTTTTTGCAATCGTTTATTAGAAAAAAAATATCGCTTTAGATTTAATTTTCGACAGGAACCCGTTTTGAATTCCAAAACGATTGACGTTTTGTAACAGAACCTGATATCGGACGAAAAATTATTCCAAAGGAACCATCGATTGGCCTTTTCAGGTAAATTGGGAATGGCCTATTACATGAGATTATTTCATTAATTTAATGCCAAGATATTTTTTAACTGAGAGTGGTCCATTCACGCATTTTTTTCATATTTCTTTGCAATTATACTCACTAAAAAGTATATCGAGCGGTGCTTTCCAATAAATAGTTTCAAAGTGATTTCAAGCTATGTCACACACGCATTCATTTATAGTGGCATTTGATTCCAATTTAGAACAATGGAATTTCAATTTAATGGTAGATTCGCACCGAATTGCCAAGCCATAAACAATCAGCCACCATATCAACTGAGCCGACAATATCCCTTGGATGAGTTGTCGTTTGGTCAGTTGAGATGGTGGCTGTTCATCTTGGGCTAGACGAGTCTGTGTCGCACATCCATTCTCTGTCCCCCGTCGGGTAGGCTTTATAAAAATTTCGAATTTTATAAAAAATTCGAATTTCCAATCTTGTCTTAGGCCCGTATCACCATTCCTTGTGGTATTTCCGCTTGACACAGGCGATTTTTCCCCATTAATTTATATATTTAAATGGGTATTTGGTTTGTATAAATATAGTCTTAGGATCAAGTTCCTCAGGGCAGTTCTTCCATTGGCGTGCGTGTCTGGGTGTGTGTGGGAGGGGGAAGGCTAAAATGTTTGCTGCCCCCCCAAAGAAACATCGGCCCAATGTAAGTTTCACATAACATAGAGCCGGGAACATAACCGGGGTCTATTTCCTCTTCTTTTTTTTGGGGGGGGGGGGGGGCATTATCAACCTCGTCTCCCCGTAGGGACCCCGGGATGTGAAGCAGTGCTTGTTAACTGTGGCCAAACAAGTTCTGCTTTACTGGTAAATTAGGATCCGTTCACCAGTACCTGGGGTGGAAGTCCTCTGAACTGTTTTGCGAAGGTGTAAGCGATTGGTTAAACTTGACTTTTATACCTTTGTTGTGGTCACAATCAGCCATAGCTGCAGAAAGTGACCTTAAACACAAATAAATAAATAAAACCCGTCGAGCAGAAATATTTGGCTGTTGAAATTTACTCCCGCTGTAAAGAGAATTCAAGGCGAGAAAAAGACACATTTAAAAAAATTATATAGACGAGAGGCACAGGGGGTTAAAAAGTATGATTAGTGTGTTGTTATGGTGGGCAAACATTTGAATAAAGTTTATTCACTTGCGTGGATTAATGCGCTTTCTCTCTGTTCCTGCATTCCTGAGATTAGGTACCCCTTCCTGTTCCATATCCTGTTCCTGAGAATAGGTAGCCCCGCGTCATACATAAAATTAGGTGATGCTCGAAAACTGAACTTGCGCCGTTTCACCAATAACTACCGTTACATGAAATTCATGGACATTTTCTATGACAGTTTTATTTTAAAATAATTATATACCCACCAGGCCCACTCAAAACTGACAATTCCATTTGGAAAAACGTATAATTAATTTATTTGAGGTCAGATTCGGTATATGAAGTCAGATTTGGTATATAGGGAGACCCTAAAATAGTAGTTCAAATGAACAACTTGTGGTCAAATGGGCTTCATATATCCAGGAACAAAACTAGGAAATCAAACTTCTTCAAAACGCAGCAACAGAGCGGTGAACTTACGTTGTGACACCTGTGGCTTCGGCATCGGCATTAGTCGCACGTGTCCAAATTTGTAAGAACTTGTGTTTAGGTCTTTTTCTCAAAATGAGTCCAGGGCTTTGATATTGTATATGTAGGTTGCAGGGGAGTATCACAGCAGTGTGAAAACCTAGTACTGTTATTTTCCCCCACAGTTTTCCCAAAAATTGTCATCCCAAACATAAGCAATTTCACATTTTTCCGGACTTAGTTAAGTTTTGCTCCTATGTGTCTCCTTTACAGCAATATTTAACCTTTGACAACAATATCCAACCCTCACTCTAAGACTTTTTATCCAATTTTGTTTAAAGTTAACACCCTAAACACTAATCTGTAGTTGTAAGAATTAGTCATGGCCTGCCTTTATGCAGATTGTGGGGGCCTTAATTTCTCGTTAAAATGAACTTTTGTATTTCATTAACAACTTTAGATATTAGTCCTACTGGATACTAAGTTTTAACTTATTTTTTATACTTTTTCGCCACAATGTTTATGCTTTTATCGGACTTCTTGTCTGCTTGTTACTGTTTTGTTTCCTTTCAGTCTTCTGTTGACCCTCCATCCCATTAGCTATTCAGCATGTCTGGGCGAGTGGTATTGTAGATAAATAATAGAAATTTCTGAAAACATCTGTATTCATCATACCTACTACTGATCCAAACAGGAAGTGCCCCCACTGTGTGTTATTCCCTCATATCTCTCCGCATATGAACTATCTACATTTAGCAAGCATCACTAAAGAATGGTTATTGGAACAATTTTGGACAGTTGTTTGGCTCTGCGCATGCGCAGACGCTATCATGGAGGCCTATACAAGACTCTAGTTTTTGTTGGCTTGGCTTCTGTTGTGAGGTGTGTGTGTGTGTGGGAGGGGGGGGGGGGGGTGGTGGTTAAATTAAGCGTTTGGGCCAAATTCTTGCAAATAGAGTGCCTGTATGTCTGGGTCAGTGGTAGGTGTAATTATCAGGAATTTTCATTATTATTTTGTTTGACAATAAGATCTTTAGATATAAACCCTCTTGCAGGCAAAGTTTTAATTGATTTTTTTTTATTATTATTAAATAAAAGTTGTGACGATCTTCTCGAACCTTTAGTCAATTTGAGATTGTTCAAATTTGTGTTAAGGTGAGTTTTGTTTCTATGTGTTTTTTCCCATCTGATTGATATTGTAGACGTGTGTTACTATAGTCTGTTGCAGTAATATTTAACCCATGACAACGGTATCCGACGCTAATCTGTGACATTTTTTTCTAATTTCACCTAAAACTAAAAATGTCATCACAAACTAGTCAATTTCTGGCTGTGAAAATTAGCATTGAAGTAAGAGTTTGTGCAAATTGTGGAGGGTTTTTCTTGTTACTGCGTATTTATCCACCATACATCTGGCTCAAACAGGCTAAATGCTTACTTTAGAACACCCACACTCCAAACATTAAACCAAAACAAAACAAAATATGTTCTGTATAGACCTCATTTCATGGGATCTATGCACGCGCAGAGCTCAGGAAGTTTCCTCAATTCCCGCCATTAACCATTGTTTTGTTCGGCCCAATGTAAATAGGTCGGTTTTCTCAGCTCTCTGAAGTTTCTATGTCTGGATGACCTCAAACGCTGGTTCAAGGAAAACAGACGTAAAAAAGAAGATATGGCATGTCCAGGAAGGAGGCAGACCGTGATATCGTTCCAAATTGTGCATTCTAAATTATGTTATTTTAATTATAAACATGTGTCACCCATTTACGGGTCAATCCCTGTAACGATCATCATTCATCATAATTATTACATGCATCATTATATCTTCTTAATGTATCCCTTCGTTCTCCTACTCCCCAGCCGCATCGAAGTATTTTGGCTTTTATGAAATAATTGTTTGGAAAAATTATTTCCTTTTGTTTATTTTAGAACATTCTACCGAAGAACACAAAGTTTTATGTACTCCCTCATATCGGGCCCTGCCCTAATTTGTGAAGACCGTTGCCTTCATTGGATAATATGAAAAGTTATTCTGTTTCCAACTAGAGCAGATATTCACTCGAATACCGTGTCTTCCGAGTTGTGTTTTTTTTTTATTTTATTGCACGCAAATGCTTTTATTTTCATAAAATACACGCCTTTTCTGTAAAAACCGAAGCGAACAATAATGTTTTTGTACTGTTCTTGAACAATACGGATCACGTGCGCGGAGTATTTAAGTATATTTTCAACAGTTATACTATGAGCAAACCCCATCCCACCAAAGATACATTTACCTCTTTTATGTGATGAAAGACTCATTTCTACAATAGAAATCAATTTTTAACTTCTGCCTTGTCAAAAGCATGGAAAACGTTTAGCTTTGAAGAGAAGTGTCGTTCAATCTGTATTAAATGGGCTCAAAAACTGATATTGCCTCCGACAGAATTTCTACTCTGTTACCTAATGAGAAAGCTGGGAGAGATAAGAATTCACAGCTCTCTTTGAAAACTACCCAAATCCCAAAATATAAAACTAAAATCTGCATCAGCACTCAAAACCTTTTGACAAGATCTGTTTTGATTAACCATACAGCAAGATAAATAGTGCCCCACCCCCATGATACAATATGTCAATTTTGTTTCAAAATTGGAGTTGTGCAGGGCTTATAATTTCTCTAAATTGTGGAGAATCCAGTTACAGTACAGCCGCTATGGAGGGGTTGTAATACACGCATGGGCAGTGATGTCCACTCATTTACCAGGCAATAAAAAATCATCTTCCGCAAAATTTTAATTAATGAAGCACCGGGTTGTACCTGGTGCTTCATTATTTAAATTGCTGATGATTATTCCTATAGTTAGTGTTTGGCATCAAATATTATTGTATCCGTGGAAATATTGCCCATCCATGGAAAGTGAGCAGTACACAGCAGCTGTACTGTATTTGTTTCACGTATATAATACTCTTTGATGTTTAATATATTTACGACGTGCTGGGTCCAAAGGACTCAGTACTCGAGGTACTCGAGTATTACTTTTTTGACAAAGTATTCAATACTCGCCTCAGCCCGATTTGTGTATGTGTGTGGGGGAGGTTGGAGGATGAAAGATAGCTGCATTATTTAAAATGTAGAGCCAGGTAAATAAAAAGCAAAGAAATATTTCATCTGAAGGACAGGCAGTCAGTCAGGCAGGCAGGCAGGCAACACATTTTAGAAGTGACTAACTTACAATGAAAAATATAGAGAGAAGAGCCCGGGCAATGTTGTCAACAGACAACAAGTGGCCCCTGGGGGGCCCGAAGGCGTTCACCTGACATGGTAGCTTAAGTATCAACCATGGGAATTTATTTGAGCAAGTTGCATGTCCCCTCATAAGAAAGGCTTATTCAAAATATCCAAGGATTCTGACCGGTGGATCTCAAAATAAAAAAAGATTTTTAAAGAATATTCCTCATATTAAGCTAAGTTATAATTCGGGCTCCCACTGGGAGCCCGAATATGAATACAGGGAGTTGGCTTGAATAGACGTGAATCTCACCTCCCTAAGGATGCTGTATACTAATATCAAAAGATTCTGACTGCTGGATTTTAAAAAATATTCCTCTTATTGAACTAAGTTATAATTCGGGCCCATACGGGGAGCCCAAATATGAACCCTGGGACTTGGCTTGAACTAACTTGAATCTCACCCCTTTAAGGATGCTGTATCCTGGAATCAAAAGGTTCTGAAGGGTGGATCGGAAGAAAAAGATTTTTAAAGAATATTGATTATTCCTCAAATTGCACAAATCTAATCATAGAGAGCACAAATATGAATCCGGGATTTGAATTCAACAAACATGTGAATGAATCTTCCAAAAATGTTATATGCGAAGTAAGAAAGTTTTTAGAGCAGTGATATGGGAAAAGAAGATGCTTTAATATTTTCCCATTACTCACAGTGTTAAAAAATGATTACTCAACATCTGTTCAAAGTCCTGGAAAACTACCCTATGATATAACCGATGGCAATTGTTTTGGACCATTCCTTTCTGCTGTTCCAAAGGAAGCTTCACACAAAATAAAAATTCTCAGTGCCATGTAGTGTTTGAAGATATGGGCGTTTTAAATTGTTTCTATAGTTAGATCCTGCGGTTCCCATAGAGCGATAGGAAACCTTTTTTTTGCATAAATTAGGTACTTATGACCCAATAAGCCCATCATATCAAATTTTCTTCAAACCGGCCTCTCAGGAAGCCCCAATATGAACACAGGGACTTGGCTTCAGCAAACTTATATCTCACCTCCCTTAGGATATCAAATATCAAAACATTCAGACTGGTGGATGTGAAGAAGAATATATTAAGTTATAAACCGGGCTCGCACAGGGAGCCCAAATGTGAACCCACGGACTTGACGTGAACAAACTTGAATCCACCCCCCCCCCCCCCCCAAGGATGCTGCATATGGTACCAAATATCAAAACATTCCGACTGCTGGATCTGAAGAAGAAGATTTTTAAAGAAAATTCCGCATTTTGAACTATGTTATAATTCAGGCTACCACAGTGAGCCCAAAAGTGAACCCAGGGATTTGGCGTAAGCAGACTTGAATCTCACCCCCTTAATCATGCTGCATACCAAATGTCAAAACTTACCACCTTCTGGATCTGAAGAAGATTTTTAAAGAAAATTCCTCATTTTGAACTAAGTTATAATTCGGGCTCCCACAGTGAGCCAGGGTTTCACAAATATATTTTTTGTGGGACCCATTTCCAACATGTGTCTTAATCACATGAATTATGCTCATTTATCTTCAAATACATAGATTGTTAGATTGTTCAACCACCACATCAAAGGCTATTGCAGTAACCATGTTGAAAGAAATTAATTAGAGCTGATACAGTTAACCGATTAATCCACCAACCAATGATCAACGTCTTGATCGATAAAAAAAGTAATTGATCGGCTAACCATTACTTTTGAAGTACGGTATTATATGGGTTAAGTAAAGAACAAACATGCTCCAAAACAGGCAAACATTGTCACACTGGCTCACATCAATTACATGAGACAGAGTAACGCATTTCAGTTACGTGCTGACATACTTTTCACTTGCATGATCATTATACTGTATCAGTAGCTGGAAATGGCCATTCTCAACCCTTCACCAAATGCGGTTATCGGACGATACTTGCACAAGAAGTTCTTAAATTACTAAAGATTTTCAATGTTTATCTCAAAAACATAGCTTATGACCCCCCCCCCCCCCCCTTATTGGAAGAAGCTGAATGAGCTCATTCCAATGAGGGGTCATAAAATATGTTTTGAGACAAAAGTATAAATTTTATAGTAAATTTCCTTTCTTATTATACCTACCGAAATTGTTTACTACAGGCTTGCACTACAGTGGAAGAACCTAACTCGGATAAAATACTCTCTATTTTAATCTTTCCCAAGATTTGGGAAAGAAAAGTGGTGTAAAAACACCACGAAAAAATAAGCCAAAACTGGGTCGAGCGCCATCGGCGCACACCCAGTATGGGACGCTCTTCCATAGTACAAATCCACGACTACCGTAAAACAGTGCGCAATGCGTCAATTCGTCATTCTTTTGATTCCGAACAACACAGGAGTTATGTGATCAGCGGGGAGGAAGGAATCTTACCGAATAAGAAGACGGGAGGGCCTGCATGTAAACAATTTCGGTAGGTATAATAAGAAAGGAAATTACTATAAAATTTATACTTCTTATCAACCTACCTCAATTGTTTACTACAGGCTGAATAGACAAAAGGATGGAGGGAATCACATAACCAACCCACACATAACTCAATAGCACTTGGACCGTGGACAGAGGAAGAGATCCCTAGGCCTATCAAACCATAGCATCACAAACATTAGAAAAGACAATGAAAGATGAGGCGTATGGTGAAGTGCGACACACAGACAGAAAGGGCAGTAACAGCACAAAGCTGGAACTGACCCTGAAAAAAAGCTGAAAGGCTGGGATAGAGAACAGCCTGAGCCGAAGAAAGAGGGCCCCAAGGTTCTCTGTCGGCTCCTGCAACTGTCGCAGATAAAAGGAGAATGTAGCATTTCTCCAGAAGGCTGCCAGTATTAACATCCGTCATCCGACAACATGGCAGAGTTATTAAAAGAGGAAGACAATGCACGCACCTCGTGGCAGAAAAAACAATTGGTAATACAATCACCAGTAGCTAGACGAGCAGAAGCTGCACGAATAGCAAGACAAATCCATCAAGAAATTGATGCAGGAGAGATCTGGCATGTGAGAAAACGCATATTCATCCAGGATAAAGGGGCGAACGCCCCCCACCCCCAAGCAGAGCAGCGCCCAAGAAAGTGACCATCTTGGAGTAAACTGTAAAGTCCTAGGCCTTTTCAAGGAAAAGAGCAGAACAAGCTTGGAGAGGCAAGGATGAGTGTCGAAACAATGCGGTATCACATATGAAAAATGTCTCCGAAGCATGGACATGTACCCATTGCTGGAGACTCCCAGAAACAAACATATACCAGAAACTCCGCAAGCGGTGTGATCGAAGCAGTGACAGAAGCAACAGTGATCGCACACCATCGAAAGGCTAAACCAGTGGAGTGAGTGCCTCCTTGAAGAAGAAAAGCAACTCCACTGCGTGTCTCGAAAAACCACTACGGAGGAGACAGGACCCGATAACAGACATGTGCGAAGGCACAATGAAGTCGGGTCAACGTGAAACCTCCTCGGGCGACTTTGGCAAACAAAGTCGCGAGGTAGAGGAAGACATGCCGGAACCGCCGCTAACAGAGAGCGGAGCAGATTGATCCACACCCACCGAGGCGACGGGTGTGATCGAAAGGATTCGACGACTGCAGGTTCATATCTGGGCGAGAACCTGAGGCGGAATCGGAACCGGTAGGAAGGCGTAGCCGACAAGACCATCCCAAAGGAGGGCCAGAGCGTCCACGGCGAAAGCCAGAGCATCTAGACACGGGGACACGAAAGTGTCCACCGGATGGTTCCAACGAGTCGCAAGAGATCGATGGAACCCTCCATGTGGAGCATCCACCTGGTGGAAATGACCCTGCCCCGACGGGACAGGGAGTCGGCTAGGACGTTCAGACGACCGGGAATGTGACGAACAGCCACCCCGGCGTGGACATTCTGAGCGAGCAGTAAAAGATCCCGAGCCAATTTGTACATTGGAACAGAGTGCGTGCCGCCCTGGTTCCGAATGTAAGCAACCACCGTCGAATGGTCGGACAACAGAAGGACCTGGCGATTCGACAGGTGAGGGATCCACTGCCTGAAACTCAGAAGAAGAGCAAGAAGCTCCTTCTGGTTGATGTGTAGAGCTGCATGATCCTGGTCCCACATCCCGTGAATGGAAGGACCTAGAGGATGCAACGTCGCACCCCATCCGAAATCGCTGGCATCTGTCGTCAGAACGCGATCGGACGTGGGTAAGTCCAACGGAACACCCTGCGAAAACCACTGGACATCCGCCCAGAGGAGAAGGTGAGGATAAAGATATTCCGGAAACTGAAGCTCCAGATCCAGAAAATCTACATTTGGCCTCCAACGACTGAGCAGAAAGTGTCGGAGAGGTCTGACACGCAGCCGACCTAGAGGAATGAGATCCGTCACAGAACAGCAGAGACCGATTAGCCGGAGAATACTCCGAGCCGTCGCGGATGTGGACTGGGACAGAGTCAGAGCAAAAGCTGAGAGAATCACAGCCTTGGCCTGGGGAACCGCCACCAAATTGAATTGTGTGCGGAAAGCCATCCCCAGATGATAAAACGACTGAAAAGGGACCAGGTCCGACTTCTCCTCGTTGACTCTGAAACCTAGCGACGTGAGCAAGCTCAACAGAGTGGCAACATCCGACTCCAGTAAGGCAGCATTGGAATGCCCCTGGAGGATATCGTCCAGATATGCCGAAGTAGTCACCCTGGACTGTGTGCAATGGAAAGCTATCACATGCGACATCAGTCTGGTGAAGGCCCAAGGAGTCAGGTTGAGGCCGAAAGGCATGACCTTGAACTGGTAAACTCGCCCCAGAAAAACGAACCTGAGATACTTCCGTAACGCCCAAATGAATAGGAACGTGAAAGTAAGCGTCTCGCAGGTCGAAGCTGGAAGCGAAATCTCCCTGGTGAATTGAACGGAGGACCGACCTGAAAGTCTCCATGCTGAACTTGGGAGCAATGATAGACTGGTTCAGGAAACTCAGATCGATAACCGGTCGGAGTCGGCCGTCCTTCTTCGGCACCACGAACAGGCGGGAATAGAAACCCACTGACCTAAAGTTCTTGATGACCTCAATCGCCCCCTTTGTCAGGAGATTGTCTATCTCCGTGGACAAAAGTTCCCGACATGAAATGTCTGAAGGAACTGTGGTTGGAAGAGGCACCCTGGACAGAATGGGGTGCCTTCGGAAGGATATTCGCAGCCCGGACCGAACAACATCTAACACCCAAGGATCGGATGTGATGGTGGCCCAACGGTCTGCAAACTCTGCTATCCTTCCTCCAACCTGGGACGAGTCGAGGTGAGGACCTTCATTTCGAACCCCGACGAGGCTCGCGAGAGGAGAAAACACCTCCTCTACTGAATGAAGAATCCTGGGACTTCCCTCAAGACTGCCGACGCTTACCCTTACCCCTTGAGTAAGAAGTAGAAGCGGTGGCAGAAGAATCAGCCCCTTTGCTTCGCAGAGGAAGCAGAGGGTACTTGTTAGGCTTGGAAGGGCCCCTGCCTACCCTAGAAGGCTGATCAAGCTGACGAAACAGCAGCTGATCTTTGGAATGACGTAGTACGTCATCCCGGACCGTCAACACAGAACCATGGAAAAGTTGCGAACCTGCCAAAGAAGCAGATCGAAGAGTAGCGCACTGCTCCTCAGGAAGGGATCAGTCTGTGTCCAGCACAGAGGCCCTTCGAACTAATTCCAGATTAGCCGTGTTACAGGCATGCGTGTGAGTAAGATGCATGAGCGCCTTGGACAGCACACGCAAAGGAGCGTGTACCTCGTCAAACTTATCTGGAGGCAGATAAGCAGCTAAAGCTGAGACGACGTGATCGGAGAGAGAAAGCATACCAAGCATCTCTCTCGATAAGCCCAATGTGGACTCCAGAGTCGTCATCGGAATGACGGCAGACTTGGACTTGGAAAGCCCGAGGGAATTGGAGTCCTGATCCAAAACCGTCAAAGTCTGGTAGACCGACGGATAGGCGGAATCGTAGGAACGATAATGCGCCGGAGGCAAACAGGTGTCAACCCTGGTGAAGAATGGAGCCTTCATAGCCTTGGAACTTAGCTTAGAGTCCAAGGCTGAAAATTCTTCAACCATCTGTACCCACTGGCATGGTCGAAGACGCCCAGAAGCGGGTTGCTCCATAGGCTGTTGGCGCGCGACCGATGATCGCGGCCTGGCTGACACCGTCGATTGGTTAGATGGTTTGAGATCCGGAAGGAACCCAAACACGAAATCAAGAGCTGCCCCCAAGTCCGAAGACTGCTGGCTCTCGACATCAAGCATGTCTGACTCTTCCCCTGAGTCGGAAGATACATAGCCCATCGTGGGCAAACCAGCCGACGCCTCCCATGGTGTCGGAACACCAGGGGGATCAGTAAGCGGCCTGATTCCAATCCCGGAAGGCGGCGCCATAGGGGGCGCCTGGAAACCACTCGCCGCCTCGCTGGAAGCAACGGGAAGACTCTTTGACAGAACCTGAGTGAGTAAGGAGAGGGCCTCCCTAAGCTCACTGCCCGTACTGGCCGGTTCGACAGGGGAACGAACCGGCAAAGTGGCTTCACCTGTGACCCTCTTAACCAGCGAAGGGTCACGATCCTCCAAAAACACCCGACGTGGGACGACGGGCGGCAGCTGAAACGTCTGAAGGCAGACGTGTACAGGGGTGTGACACATCCCGAGGATCAACATAGCGGGAACTCATGAGAGTCATCGCGGACCTCTGCAGGGCAGAAGGTCCAGTTTGCACAAAAGACACTGGTTCCCCAAAACTGGTCGTGTGGCCAGAATGAGTGGACGGAAACGCCACGGAGTTCATAGTGTCCCACTAAGAACATCCGAAACCAATGACAGCTGTGGTGCTCGACGGCGCAGAGACCACAGTAGAGGGTCCGGCCGGCAGCCACTTCCAACTTCGCCGAGTTGAAGTCAGGGAAGGTTGAGGCCGATACCCCCACGTCTACACAACCAGAGATCGCAGCAGACCACTGCAGGTAGAAAACTACTGTGCTCAACGGCTGAGAGGACACAGTAGGGGGTTCAGTCGGCAGCCCCATCCGACTTCGCCGAGTGGAAGTCGGGGAAGGCTGAGGCCGATACCCCACAACCACACTACAGACATCCCTGCAGACCCTTGCAGGGATAAGCCGAGTCCGGCTAAAAACGGTGCCCAATGACGTTGTAGACGGAACAGCAGTAGCAGCAGATACGACGGGAGCTGTTGGAACTGGCGGAAAAGCGGAGAGAGCCACCAGGCTCGGCCTCCAAAGAAGGAGTCACAACCCTAGTGACAGCCGCAGATGTCGACTGGAGAGGGCGCATAGTCCCGGAACCAGGCATCTCTTCACCAGAAATCCAACAGCTCCCGCAGTATCCACCACGGTAAAAAACTGCACATTCCCCACGGAAGGGGAATACCTCTCACCAGACATGGTCGAGTCGGGAAGCCCCGAAACGACAGCGTTCCCCACCCCCCGCTGGTTATGGATGAGCTGCACATCCCCCACGGAGGGGGAGCAATTCTCACCAGACGTGGTCGAATCGGGCAACCCCGAAATGATAGCGTTCCCCACCCCACGCGGGAGCGGGAGGAGCTGTACATCCCCCACGGAGGGGGTCAAACTCACACCAGACGTGGTCGAGTCGGGGGGCCCCTAAACGACAGTGTTCCCCCCCCCCCGCGGGGGCAGGAGGCGCTGCACATCCCCCACGGAGGAGGTAAACTCACACCAGACGTGGTCGAGTCGGGAGGCTCCCGAAACGACAGCGTTCCACATCACCCGCGGGTGCGGAAGAAACGGCCACGAGAACACACCAAGGCGAGGGCAAAAGGAATTGCCCTAAAGGAACCGAACTGGAAATAACTGAGGTGAGAGCAGTAGAAGAAAAAGGTGAACTCAACAGAAACAGAAAGTAGAAGAACACCCTCAACTACGAGATAAGGTGGCAGAAAAAAAAACCGGTGGGTACATGACAGAACCCAGACGGCCGACGGGGAGCGAAAAAAACAGAAATTCAGCCCTCAACGGAGTGAAGAAATCCTGTCCAGACAGTCCCAGATTGACACCTAACTCCAAAAACAATTTATTCATCAACCGAAAAATTCATTGTCGAATCGCGTGATGCCGAAAACAAAACATTCGCGAAAACGGAATAGTAAATAATATACAATGAGAATGTGGTTGAAAATATAAACGAGAATATATAAAACACAGTCCTGTTATTATACGATCTTCAGATCCATAATTCCAGTCACAGGAAAACCATTATCGACGAGTTAAAATATCACTGTTAATGAGCAAAGATGGCACCACGTGCGCGTATAATCAAAAGAATGACGAATTGACGCCTTGCGCACTGTTTTACGGTAGTCGTGGATTTGTACTATGGAAGAGCGTCCCATACTGGCTGTGCGCCGATGGCGCTCGTCCCAGTTTTGGCTTATTTTTTCGTGGTGTTTTTACACCACTTTTCTTTCCCAAATCTTGGGAAAGATTAAAATAGAGAGTATTTTATCCGAGTTAGGTTCGTCCACTGTAGTGCAAGCCTGTAGTAAACAATTGAGGTAGGTTGATAAGAAATTGAAAATATAATAAAATTTGAATGGACATTTTTGTATATAGCGCTGGCCGGTTTTGTCCATTACGTTGAGTAAAAGTTTAATTTTATAAATCATCAACGGTACAGCTACCTATTAGGGCAAGTGATTAATCGGTTAACCAAGGTTAATCTATTCGATTAATCAATCAAGAAAACCCTTTAGTGGTTTCAGCTCTAAAATTAATCTAATTTTATTAAATTTTATCTGATGAAAAATGCTTATATTTTGCGGGAACGGTAAATGGATCAAGCATTTGCGAGAACATCACAGGAACGAAACGACCGTTCTCGAAATTTGCGAAACCCTGGCGAGCCAAAATATGGATTTGGCTTGAACAAACTTAAATCTCACCCGCTTAGGATGTTGCATACCAAATATCAAACGATTCTGAATGGTGGGTCTGAAGAAGAAGATCTTTAATGAATATTGCTCATACTGCACTAGTTTCAACATTTGGACTCCATAGAGAGCCCAAATATGGACCAAGGGATTTGATTTCAATGAATGTGTGAGAAAATCTTCCAAAGATGGTATATGTGAAATTTGAAAGCTTTTAGAGCAGTGGATTGGGTGATGAAGAGTCTTAAATGCTTTCCCCATTACCCAGAGTGTTAAAAAATGCTGACTCAGCATTTTTTCAAAAGTGCCGACAAATATCCCCATGATAGACCCGACAGCAATGCTTTTGGGCCATTCCATTCAGTTGGTCCCAGGGAAGCTCCACACCTGATAAGAATTTCCAGTGCTGTATAGTTTTGGAGATATGGGCGTTTTAAATTTTGTTCTATTTTTAGCTCCTACGGTTCCCATGGGGCGACGGGAAAATAGTTTTAAGCATAAATTAAGTACTTATATATGGTTACTGCGCATGCTCCGAGGTGTTAATTGAGAGTTTTTTTCAGAGCGCATTTTACCTTCATAAATTGCCTCAAATATGGTCTTTTGTTATCAAAAGTGTCGAAATTTTATCTTCAAAGATTCCTAATCAAGTGTAAAAAATATCCCAAGCATAGGGAGAGGATTTCGGATGGCGAGACACCCAAAGCAGTAGAAAAATCATTCAAGATGGCGGAGCAGATCCAGCGTGGAGAGGAATTATCTCACCACATGGTGGAAACAACGGTTGAAAGCCGACTTAGAGAATTGATTACTGTTGTCCATGAGGTGAAGAAGGGCCAAGATGGTTTGAGAAAAAGTGTCGACAGCAAACTGGACAAATTAAAAAGTGAGCTCATGGTGTCTTTGGACTTAAAGTTAAAACAAATCAAAGATGATATTGATATACAAATCTCACAGGAGCAGTCACGAATTGATGAACTAATTACACGGGTTGACAGTTTGCAATTACGAGTGGATAGTTTTAACAATAGGTCAGATTCTGGTGGCAGGTTTGTAGACAATCAGATAAACAATACAAGTGTGTCGAACATGTCTCATCAAAGGCGTTCGGATGTAGATGTATGCGATACAGTCGTCATCGCTTGTAATGTTCCTGAAGCGGCTGATGAGAATATTTTAGAAACAGTGAAGGACATTATATCAGCACTTGGTAAGAACGTTAGTGAAAATGTTAACATTGTTAAAGTTAATCGTCTTCAAAAACGATATCACGACAAACCGGCGTTGGTTAAGATACAGTTTGAGACTCCCGAGCAGAAGATTAACGTTCTAAGTGCTAAGTGAGTTCTCCGTGAGTCGAGTTCTTATAAGCGTTGCATTCTACGTGGTGGTAAATCACATGTCGAAAGATTAATTGAGCTAAATGCCAAGACAATTTTGAAGGAACTTCCGAATAGGAAAGACTTCGTAATTTCTAGTAACGGCCGTATTATCAAGAAACAAAATGTTCCGAGATAGGATACATTTCCTCTGATTGAAGGGGAAGACATTCTTAAAGAAAATAGTAAATTGAAATTTGGTTGTATAACCTTGAACAGGTGGTCGAAAGACAGTTGTGAACTGAAGTCAAATTTAATCGTGTCAGTGAACTGTGATATATTGTGCGTGGGTGAGACACATTTAGTTGGCGACTGGGGTCTGTCGATTGACGGTTTCACATGGATAGGGTTTAATAGGGCACTAAAACATAAGAATGCATCCAAAGGTTCTGGTTGGGGTTGGCGTATTAGTAAGAGATATTTTCTCACAGTTTTTGAAATTGATATAATTGCTAAATCCGTAGATGGGATACTTTGTTTACACTTCAGAAGTAAGGAGGGTGATTGTGAGTTTGTACTCTTCTCCTGCTATTTACCACCCGAAAACTCCTCTTGGGGACGGGACGCAGACGCATTTTTCAGTCACATTTTAACTCTTATGTACATGTATTGCGATGACCTCCCAGTTATTTTGTGTGGTGATCTTAATGCACGTATTGGAGAGTTGCTTGACGAAAATGATGTGACTGACAACGTGGGTAAACGGGATTGTATAGATAATACTGTAAATCAACACGGCCGAGCGAAACGACGCCAAAAGTTGCTGTTTAAATGGTAGATTTAGTAAGGAGCATAATAATTTTACTTCGGTAAGTTCAAAGGGTAAAGCTGTGGTGGATTACATATGTGTTTCACAGGAGAGTATGGCTGATAGCACCGATTTTAAAGTCCACCTACAGTCTGAATTAATTGAAAAATATAATTTATGCTCTTTGATAGGAGAAAAGTGTAAACCACCAGACCATAGTTTTTTAACGTTTGTACTGAATTTCAACAGTTTATCGGTTGAGAATGCTCCTAAAATGACACATTTGGGTCGCCATAGTAAATTAAAGAATCCATTACCCAATAATTTTATGACGTCACAAGTAGCTCTACGATCTCTAAATGAGATTATTAGTTTAATAGAATGTTGTCGTGAACGCCAAGTAGATGTTGATTTGGTTTATGAAAAATTTATTAAAATCGTTACAGAAGAAATTAAATTATGTGTCCCAAATTTTGATTGTCCACGACTCCCAAAATTTACAAAGAAATTTAAATATGTCAAGCCCTACTGGAATCCTGATCTTACCAGTTTATGGTCTGATATGAAAAGGAAAGAAAAAGAATTTCTTAAGTTAAAAAAACATCACAAAAACTATAAAGTTGTGTTAGGGGAATTTAAAAATGCTCGGAAAGAATTTAATAAGAAACTCCGTATGTATGAACGAAATTATAAAAGGAATTTGATGATGGAAACTGAGGTTTTGACTGATGAACATCCTAAGTTGTTCTGGGATAAAATAAAAAATTAGGACCGGGGCAGAAAAAAAATTCTAAAATTCCCGATGAAGTAGTATATGAAAATGGTACAGTCACTAATGACAAATCGAAAGTTTTGAATGAATGGGCTTCTGCATTTTGTGGCTTACTAAATCCAAATAATGAGCAAGAGTTGAACTTTGATAGTGAATTTTTGAAAAACAGTATAGATGAAAAATTGTTTATAGAGGATAAATTTTTAGACCCATTGTATGAGCCGAACTTAACAATAAACAGCCCAATCGAAATACGGGAAGTGGAAAATGTTGTCAAAAAGGCCAAAAATGGTAAGGCTACAGGTTGCAATAAAATCCCATATGAGGCCCTAAAACAACCCGATGTGATAAAGGCCCTGCACTGTTTGTTTCAGTTTATCTTTGATACAGGTATTATTCCTTCGATTTGGAAACAATCGATTATATGTCCAATCCCAAAAGATAAATCTTTCGACACTAGGGTTCTACTTAATTATCGTGGGGTTTCCTTAATATCAACATGTTGTAAACTTTATGACACGCTATTGAATAACAGGCTAATGACATATGCGGAAGATAACGGTCTAATTGTAGAGGAACAGTGTGGATTCAGACGTAATCGCTCGTGCATAGACAATATTTACTCCCTCACCGCACTCACTCGGGGCAAGCATGAAGTGTTTGCTTCATTTATTGATTTCCAAAAGGCGTTTGATCATGTTGACCGAAATTTGTTGCTTTTGAAGCTGTTGCAATTGGGGGTTGACGGGAACATGTATCGATCAATTAGAAATATGTATGCGTTAACTGAGGCATGTGTAAAAGTAAAAAAATGATTTTACAAAAACATTTCAGTGTAAGTCGGGAGTAAAACAAGGAGATAATCTTTCGCCGACCATGTTTTCTTTGTTTATTGACGATCTTGCAAGGACTATAAAATCTGCTAATATAGGGGTCTCAGTGGGTAATAATATCATGTCCATTCTGCTGTATGCTGACGACGTAGTTCTCCTAGCTGAAAATAAAAATGATCTTCAAACGTTACTTAAGGTGATTCTAAAGTCATGGCTGCCAACATGGAAGCCAGAAACACAGAAAAATGTGAACGTTTCATTGAACAATAACTTGGCAACGAAACAGCTTTGCCCTTGGATACCAGGGTTGGGGGGAATTGTCATGTCACATAGAACGTGATGGGACCCGCATAATATGCATTTAACAAATTTACGAATCATTTGGAGACATTAGAAAATGTGGACTGTCAAAAAGTCGGAAATGGCGTGGGCAGGATTTCTAAAAAATAGCGAGACGCCTCACCTTCCAATGAACAACCAACGTGAACTATCAATAATGTACTGCAGCAGTTGAGTTTTAATTTTTAATAAAACACATCGAAGAGAGGACTAAGCACGTTGTCAACCTGGGTCGTTTCAGTCTCAAAAGTGTCCGCCATGTTTACGGTGGGAAATTCAAAACACTGAAGGTTGTGGGCAACATTGCGACAAAAGATCTCGCCATATGTCCCGTACATTCTCATGACAATGCCACAGCTGAAATTCTGATTGTCGATATATCTCCAGGGAAGCAGACTAATAGAGGCAAATTGCATTGATTGTCTGTTCTATGTAAATATTCTTCCCTCACCAACTGAAGCAATAAATCTGTTTACATGGATCGACCTTGCCATTAGTTTGTATTCATGCGCCAAAATTACCAATAGAGAATAAAAAATTCAATTTTCTTTAATTAACAAAACGGTGACATATAGTGGAATTAGAAAACCATGTTGTATTCTTTCGTTGTTGAAATATTCGTAAACTGGTTGCTTTTTCACTTCTTTTAATCGCAAATCGGGGGAACTATTGTTCGTCATGTAATATTGATGGTTAACTTTCATTCGGCCCCGTTTCGGTCTGGTTTCGGTGAGTTCCAGAAATAATGCTCCTAATTTTGCGATCTGGTGTGATTTACATTGCGAATCATTGTAAATGATGTATTTCATTAAATTTGTTTGCAATCCACAAAGATCATCGATAATTTCGAATAATCTGTGGGCAATTAGACTCATGCCTACAAGTATTTGTTGATCGAAGTTGTTGTCACCGGAAAGTCACATGCGCTGGTAAGTCGCTTGTTCAAAGTGCGAAAAATAATATTTTTTCTTTCAATCCACCCCACTAGACCTCCTAATCACAAATAAAATATGACAGAAGTGTGAACATCAAATTTTTCTCAAGAAAATTATTTTATCAGTCGTTGCATAGAAATTCTCAACGAAAGTGAAGTATGGCAACACACACAAGGCACAATCGAGCATCAAATTTTTGGGAGCGGGTCAACTCGCCATCGGATCAAGTCGCCACCGGGTCAAGTCGCCACGGGTCAACTCACCACCAAAAAAAAAAATAAAATAAAAAAAAAATAATACAAGGTAGGTTTCTGACACAACATGAGTTTATTCATGATCCAAAACATAGCATTTAGCACATGAAAAATACTTTTATACATTAAGCACCTTATCAGATTTTTTCAATAATTGGACGAATATTTTATACTTTGAGCACTGTAAGTATTGGTCAATCGATACGACTTATTGGCGGAATTCAGTTCCATAACTTCCCTTCGAGCCTGCATGTAGTCCTGGTAGGTGATTCCAGTGTCACACTTTTTAAACTTTGAAAACTCCATTTTTTTAGCTTCCAACCAATAACTTGAGCTGTAACTGACAGAATCAAATAAGATTTGTTGTGTAGGTGTATCAACATAAAATGCAGGTCAAGTCAGATCAGGGTTTGATCCGACAATTTTTGCCAGAGTTATGTCCCTTTTTCAATTTTGAAAAATTCCAATTTTTTGTGGTGGGGTGGGGTAGCCACGCAGTCTTTTATTTTCTATTATTGGGATTTGACGATACACTTTCAACAGGGTCATTTCATGTCAAGACAGTTTTACTTGTGGAAGAGGGCAGAACAGACATATCACTTGTATGGCTAATATTTCCAGGGGAGGTCAACTAGATTACTGATTAATGTGGTGTGCCATACTTTTGAACTGTAAATAGTTCCCTGTGAAAAAAATGGCTGGACCAGTGCATGCAGTGGTCCTTAAAAAATTAAAATAAACATACAATTGGATTTATTTTTTAACAAGTTATGACTCAACTGTTGTTCTCCAGTGCACATAGAAAACATATTTTTCAATGTGAGATTCATATTTTAAGTTTTGGTGGCAGGAAGTTGACCGTGAGTTAGGGATTTTTAAAAGCATTTTTTGGTTGAGTACATTCTTTTTTTTACACATTTTTATCACATTTTTGTAATCTATTACAGTTAAAACTAGAAGTCCTGTCATGAAATGCGCACAAATAGCACGTTGATATGCGCGTTAATATGCGCGTTATGATACAATTAAAGCTATCATATTCTGTACATATGGCCTGTGCACAGGCAATGTTTCAGCCAATGGACCTCCGGGTAACCCGGAGGTCCATTGGCAGAAAGATTGCGTGTGTTTGCTATGAGTAACCAGGAGAACCTGCCGTGCTTTGGATGCCATTCGATATGGCAATTGCGCGCAATTCCAACGCGCAATTATGCCTAGATAAGCGCACTATTCGTGACAGGACTTCTAGTTTCAACTGTAGGTAGGAAACAGTCATTCATGTATTAAATAACCATTACTATTGAAAAGTAATGAAAAAAACATCATGTTTTCGACCTGTCCACTCAAACTACAGTCTTCAGTTTAGAATCACCTTAAGGGGACGTCCAACCTAACTTTGGTCAGATTTCATGTAATTTTCTTTCAAGTCTAAAAAAGGCCCAAAATGAATAACCCCAATATATTATATACCAAAATGCTTGGAATGAAACATAGAACATGTGGAAACTGAATTTTGCCATGGAACTTCTGCCATGTGTAAATAGCACCACCTGAAAGTCTGCTATGGCATAAGTAAGAGAACAAAATTTTTACAATAAAATACCTCAAAATAAAATAACAGCTGTATTCTATAAACATTGAAGTACAAACTCAAAGAAATCTTTTCACAATTCATGAAAGTAATAAAGATTGAGACCAAATGTTATAAGTGGAGTGCCCACTGACTGAAGGCAGACATTTTCTTTTGTTTATGTTTTGATATGGGGAGTTCAACAAAGGTCAACTTGAAGGAGTCCACCAGCAGAAGTATGGAAGGACAAAAGAGTGTCTCCCAATATAAAGATGTATGTGTCACTGTAGTGGTTTTGAAAGAAACTATGATATTCTCCTATGTAGAATGCACTGCAAAGTCATACATTGTAGTTGAATAAATATATTTACAAACCCCTTGCACTGTAACCCCTTTTATCCCATGCATCAATTTGATAGTGATTAAATTGTTAGTTAAATTTGTCTGGTTTATCAATAAGTAGCTCTGTTTACTCTTGGACACCAATACACTCATGTTATCTGTTAGAGAAGAAATAAGGGTAACTGTAGCCTGTCACTGCAATAAACCATCTAATGTACTTAAAAAAGTACATTGTTATTCAAAACACATCACATCAACCTTACATAACCATTATTGCATGTAGTTTCCCCAAGGAGGCTTATTAGCATATTGAGATCAGAAGGGCAAATCCAGATGGTCTCACATATTTTTTTCATGAACGCAGTTCACAAAGCAATCCCCAAAAGGTAACAAGTGAGCTCCATTTGACACAAAAAAATTCCTGGGGAGGGGCTCTCTTCCTTGTATAACTCTATCTCCGGCACTCAAGGCATATGCCTTTTTTCCAAAGTTTAACTCTTTTTTCTTTTTGAAAATCCTGGCCACACATGTTCCAAACACTGTCAGACAGGTAACCCCCCAAATAAGTGTATCTGAAAAAACCATGTTACTTTGCGAAACATTCCTTTTAGACTTTTCGTTCTGAACCTTTCATGCTTCTTACTTCCAACTATAACACTTAATTTATTGATTAATGGGTGAATAGAAAAGTCCTGCCATAATCAACATTTTGAGTTCCATAAGCCTTCAAAACAGCTCCGATAAAAGTGTCAAACATCAGATTGGTGGCTTTATACAGAATATTCATTAGGTTGTTGCTCGATAAGTAATAGGAACAAAATCTCAACCAGAACTATTTTGTTGCAATACATTTGAAGGTATCAGCAGGCACTTTGCAACAAATTGTAACAAATCAACT
This sequence comes from Pictodentalium vernedei, assembly GCA_031216915.1. NCBI lineage: Eukaryota > Metazoa > Mollusca > Scaphopoda > Dentaliida > Dentaliidae > Pictodentalium > Pictodentalium vernedei. The sequence goes on along the minus strand of CM062288.1, from coordinate 71,340,132 downwards.
AGTTATAAACAAAATTTTCTAACTCAAACGTACCACAACTCTGAAAAAATGTGGGAAGAAACACATGCTATAGCAGCTACACAGGCATTGTTTCCCAATGATGCTCGATCACAGCACCCAATATCCTTCAAATTGGAGTAGCAATGGTTGAGATACAAGGGAAAATGTTGGTACATGTAATGATGAATGGGTAAGACTAAGAGGACAGAGGTCACCACTGCACGGCCCTAGATGCACCTTTGATTTTCAAACTGCCAGGTCTGGGGCATAATAATCGCAACACACACATCTTATCAATTCATAATTTCAGTAAAATAAAAGGAATTATCAATTTTAATTAATTTATAGATGATGGGGAATATTTGGCTTCTTTCGCCTTCTCGTACTATTAATTACCACAAACAATATCAGTTTGATGCCGACAAACGACACTGAACGCAGGTGGTCTGGTTAAAAAGTAACTCGGCATGGATAATGAAGAAATTGCGAATATTTCGTGTATTTCATTTGTTTAAAAGCCAATTGCAGCTACTTTTGACCGTGGATTCGATAACTCGTTTCGGTTTTAACCACACGGCCACGCTGACAGTGGTTATGTTTATGTGATATGCAAATTGGGAGATAGTTTCCGGTGAAGGAGATTTGTCACATTTGTCAGTGTAAAACGATGACAAAAGACACTGATCGACGCTTGTGTTAGTATGATTGGTTGCAAGAAAAACTAAATTCTCAGCATCGTCCAAGTGCACCTTATTTAAAAGCGCGAATGCATCATTTTGAACCCATCTTCAATCGGTCCTTTGCAGACATCAAACACAGCCGCGACAAATTCCATGGTTACTAGGAAGTAAATAACTTCACAACATCAGGAGAAATCAACACGCTCAATATAGTTCCAGGTCACTTGGAATATACTTCGTGAAAAAGTGATCTCTGAAGCATTCTGCTTACTTTGTTATGAATATTGAATATTTTATGTGTATCGTCCCGATTTTATACACTCGGTTATTTTTTTGACAAGTGGTTTGTGTTGTCTTTCTAGTGCGCAATAATTCAGATTTTTTGTCAACAAAAAATTCAGACGGCCTGTAAAGACGAGAGTGAATTTCGAACCATATTTTGCAGTTATGACATTAACAGCTCAAATATTTGCTGTCACCTGTTTGCAAATCCGCTCATACATTGTCTCGAACAAATAAAGAGCGTGATCACGTCCTTGCATTCTTACGATTGCCCAAATTGAGTATTTCTGCAAGAACCACATCATAATCACATGACCGCAATAAACATCATTGAAACATGGCCACATTCGGAACATCCAAAATTTGTGTTGGTGTTATTACATTCAAACGTCAAAACCCACCAGAGTGTGTGTCAAAAAAATGTTTTCTCCGAGTCTGTAGTATGTTATCATTATATTGAGGACAAGGCTTTCGAATTACCGATTATTTTGTGGTTTTACCGGTTCGTTACTTATGCCATTAGCAAATTAATCTTCTTCAAAATCCTAAAATTAACTTTTTTTCCTGAAAAAAATTATACGTACCTTTTCTATGCACTTTACTCATTATTTTGATATATAATTTGCCTTTCCTTACTTCTCTTATCTGTTTCTGAGGCATTGGGAAAAATGTCAAAAAATTGACCAAAGTTAGGTTGAACGACCCCTTAATATTACTGATGCTTGGTTTACGAAATGACGAATGTCTGTTAATGAGAACAAAACCAAAGTAATGCATTTTAGAAATCCCCATAATAAAAGAAGCAATTATGATTTTAAATTGGGAGATGTTACATTGTAGTTTGTAGATAAATATAAATACTTAGGCATAGTCCTTAATGAATTTAAAGACTATAATTATAACGCTGATGTACTTTCTAAAGCGGGAGGTAGAGCTTCGGGTGCAGTTATCTCAAAAGTCTATCCATATAAAGATATTGGCTTTTCTACTTATAGAAAACTTTATGACAGCCATGTAACGTCTATACTTGATTACTCTTCAGGGGTTTGGGGATATAAAAAATGGTTCTATCCTGTTTCTCCCACTTTTAATTAACCCAAGCTGAGCAGTTACTAAAGAAAACATAGAAGATAATAGATTCAGCAGGCATGACCAGCTATAGGCATTTTTCATAATTCTCATTCACTTGTCCTGTTCCTCCCACATGTTCCTAACTGTATAATACGAGAGAAAACCCAATCAAATTTTTTTATAATTTTATTTTAAAAAATTTCTCAACCTGAATTATCATTTACCTTACAAAACATGAGTAGTTAGGGGAGCCACTATAGACCAAAGCATTTTTAACACTGAGTTTCCCATAGGCTCCATTGCCTTAGTGTTAAATTGTGAAACTTATAGGTCAAAACTTATAGACCAAAATGTCTGTAACTTATAGACCAAACATGTATGCACTGTGCCACCAGTGCATACATGTTTGGTCTACAAGTTACAGACATTTTGGTCTATAAGTTTTGGCCTATAAGTTTCACAATTTAACACTAAGGCAATGGAGCCTATGGGAAACTCAGTGTTAAAAATGCTTTGGTCTACAGAGGCTCTGCATCATGCTTTATGACCAGATCCTATAGTACATTTCTGGCTTATAAGTTTCCACTGTACATTAATTTATTTTTTGTGTTTGCAAATTAATTTTTGGTTTGCTTAAATGTTTTTTTATTTTTTGTGTTTCCCAAAATAGAAAAATAATTTTGTAAACACAAAAAAATATTTTCTTAGAAAATATTTTTTTGTGTTTGCAAATTATTTTTACAAAAAGCTTTTTCATAAATTTTATGAAAAAGTTTTTTTTTGTAAAAATAAATTTGCAAACACAAACAAATATTTTCTAAGAATATATTTTTTTGAGTTTGCAAAATTATTTTTCTATTTTGCAAGTTTTTATTTTATAAGGAAATATTTTATGTACTCCAGACTTGGATGTTTCTCTAGCAAACCAATGAGTTGAGGATTTGGATACATTTGATCATCTGACTAAGAAAATCATCTTTTGACAGAGAGGAAAAACATGGAGGCAACAAAGATTACAGTTCCGTAGAGAGTTGTGAGAGAACCAAGAAACAGAGGGCTGATGAAGAATTCGCCTTGGCTTTGAGAAAGTGGTGGTCAGCAACACTTCCCATGAAGGAACACTTAAGAAGATTGAAGACCACCCTTTCGTCAAACCTGCCACACGTCCGTTCGGGGAGATCCAGTACAAGAATAGACCTAAGCACTGGTTTGATCTCCCCGTACATATGCAGGAGGAAGCTCTTGTGGGGAAAAGCTACACCTGTGAACAAGAATATTTCACAGAAGCTGAGATGTTAGAAACAACAATAGACGTGTGGGAAGGTGAATTCTTCACAGAAGAAGAGATGGCTTTACCAAATAGCTCTCTATGGAACTAAAGATTTTAAAAACGGCCCTTTTCAGGGCCAACCCACACTATTAGAAAGAGATATCTTCTCATGTACACAATCAAGTCTTTGTTATAAAAAGACAAAAAACAGTTCCCTCCCTAGAGTGTGACCCAATGTCTATATTATTTTAAAATCATTTTATATTAGGGGTTATCCATGTGGTTTTGGATTGTCATCTCTCCACTCTGTGCATTCAACTTCTATAAATGGGGAAATGGCATTTTGTGTGTCTTCCTGTGTTTTCATTGTGAGCATAAGGAAATTATGCTTACAATAAAACACAAGAACACATGCACAAAATAAAAAAAACTTAGGGATTCGCGTTGTGGTCGAACTCTCTGTGATAGTTGTTTTTTCTACAGTAAGAATAGTATTCATTGTATGTTTAGCAATCAAAATATTTTCTCTATAGTATAAACTGTATATCAGGTTACACTATAAATTTTTTTGATAAGTATGCATACAATATTAAAACCTAATACTCTCAGTGAAAAAGAGAAGTGACTCTTAACTCTTTTTTACTGTTGGGAAATAATAGGGACACGGTGATAAAAAAGGGATTATAGGACTAACCTAACAAAAATCAACTAAACTATCACAGAGGTTTTAACAAAACACAAAACTGTATTTAAAGTTGAATCATTATAATGAAATGAAATCTGAACATATATACACCGAGATCTGAGTTTGCCTATCCATGAGAAAACCTATTTACATCAAGATTCTTTTTTTATGCTAGTTTTTATTTGACAGCCAAGATTTTTTTTTTGAAAAACTCTTGGGAGTCAGATAAAAAAAACTGATATCACTCAAGTGATATGATTTTGAAACAAATATAAAAAATAACTGAAAAACCCTATCTCTCTGTTACACAACTGTCTGGCGAAAATTATATAAAAGATAATTGACTTTAATAAAAAAAACTTAAAAAACTAAAAAATGTAAAAATTACCTCTATGGGATTGTTTTGACACCTGATATTTATTACAGTTATTTCAAATAATGTCTATAAGTTTGCTGAAATCATCGTCGAACATCTCTATCATTCTCTTGGAAATTTCTTGGATCAAATTTGATAGTAAGAACTGTCTCTAAATCATATCCTCTTGCAAGATGATCTAAAGCAAATATACAGTACATTCCACACACAACAGTAAATTCACTTTGTAGTCTCATTGTATTTATTGTCCAGGAGTCTGTATTTTTCACTATGAAATTGTATATGTCTCTATCTATTGGTGGTAAACCATATGAATCAAAGTAGATAGCAGAATGATTGTCTTTAAAATATATTGCTATCCAATGTTCTCCTGGTTCTTTTGATGAATCTGTGTCCACAATATATGCTTGTCTGTGTTTAGGTTTTTGTTTTGGTAACAAGTCTTTTGAACACACTTTTCCATTTAAGGATGATAACCTTTGAGAACTGTCAAGTATAGTTTGTAATTGTATGGTTTCCATCTTCTTAGCCTTGAAAAAGGCTGGCACGGAGCCATTAATCAAGATATGCTGTATAATATGACCAGTCTCTTTTAACTAAATCTGCCCACTTTTGAATGTCTTTTGGCAGTCTATTTCAAAGTCCATATGAGAACAATATTCTAATAAGTTTATTTTTCTTACTCTCTTGTGTAGATTATATAGTATAGTCACTGGACACACTTTCTGTAAACACTCTGCAATGTTCATATCTATTAATGTTGTTGTGTTGGTTCGATTTTCTTCACAGATATTTTTCATTTTCTGTTGAATGGATTTTGTCAGTTCTATCACTGCACATTCTTGAAATAATGTTTGTATTTTTTCTTTACACATCTTGCAATGTTCACACTGACTCATCTTGTTTAATAGTCAAATATCACTTCTCTGAATTTGTTGATTTCTATCTCACTATCAAATTCTGCATAGACAACAACGTTGATCACCCCTGGAAGAGCTTGAGCAAACTGAAGTTCAAACCTAAGATTGCCAGACTTTATTGGGTGAGCCAAGGGCCCACTACTACTCTGATCAGGTGTCAAATCAATACCCCAAAGGGTATACCCTTTTGCATAATCCTGCAAAGATAAATTAAATGATTGATTTTGTCCAAAATAGCCCATAGCTTTATACAATGATAAATATGAATTTAGATAAAGTCCACCTTCAAAATTCGGTTCAAAGGGACGTGCTTTAATGGAATGTCCATCTATTGTGATTTCCAACTTATTCAAATCGAAATGTTGAAAATTAAATGGATTAGTGCCAATATCTCCATTTATATCTCTATTACTAACTAAACCAAGAATAATTCGTTTTGGCATCTGTTTATGAAACAGATAGTCTTCTATTTTTGAACGAAGACCACTTCCAATAGTAAAAGTTTTAATTTCACTATGTCTTATGGGCATTTTATAATTTGTTCGATCTATTTGTGCATTAAGATCATTCGCAAATTTTGGAAATAAATCCAAGGCCGCTATTCTGAATATGGCTTTTTGAATTTCTATTTTTCCATTTTCACTACCAATCAAACAAAATTTAGTTGGAGCACGATGCAATTTAATTCTCATCTCACCTCCATTTGGTAAATACTTATCTTGCACAAACAGATCTAAATGCAGTTTTCCTCTTAGTTGTATATTTTTGCTACCACCAATTAATTTAGCTTGTTCAGTCAAACCTTTGTTCGACGAAGCTTTACTTGTTTCTGCGTGGTGTCCAGGAGTATCTGTATACCACATCTCACTAGCAGCTAGATGTGTTTTTTTCACATCTCTTGAATAACTAAGAAAATTCTCAAAATATGCTCTATAAGGATAAAGATCTGTATTGGTGGTGATAAGATTGCCATTCAGTGTAACATCAATTTTACTGAACATGCTATGGAAAAAATTATTGATAGGAGCAATTTGTGAATCTCCAGCCAAAACACTCCCATCTTGTTTTGTAATTTTAAATTGAACTTCAAGTGTAGATGCTGCAAGATCTAACCACTTGGTTGTTTGTCTTGGAATTAAAAATTCTATTGGTGAAGAATTATTTAAAGATGCAATAGGAAATTGTTCAATTTCACCAATATTTTCTATACCACTTGATGTTGGTGATACATTATCTGGATCAAAACTACTACCAAAATGTTCGCAAGATCCATGTAACATCATGATTTTTTTCAATCAAATATATCAAGTGGTCTTGATTTTCATTTTGAATAAGCTTGTCTTTGACGTGTCTTGCCTCTACGAGAACGAACCACAGACTGACGTTTTCGTTCTTGTTTTTGTCTTTTTATACCTAAAGCAGATTCACCAACTGATTTCAAAAGACCTTTTCCATGAGTTAATAAAATGTCTTTAGGTGCTTTACGTTTTTTTAGTTTTTTTTATCAATTCATTTGCTATTTCTAAACCATGTCTTAATCCATCTCTCTTTAATGTTTGAAATGCATTTTTTGCAATTGGTTTTATAAATGGTGCTGCTGTTCTTATTGCTGTGCGAAAAATAGACCCTAATCCATATCCATATTGCCGTGGTACACCTTGATACACCGGCATCATTTTTACAAATTTAATTTATGTCTCTGTCTAAAATGCAACTTGACAACTGTCTTGCCACTTGCAAACTGAATGGGTTTACCAGTGTTCCCATTTATATTTATAGTGATCTGATCAAAATAAGATTTTGATATCACATTACTTAATGTACATTATCAAATTCTATATGAGTATGTAGAGACTCTTTATGTGATTCAAATAGAATCACACGTAAAACAGGTGCTTCAATATCACCTAAAAATGTATAATCTGCTATGTCAGCATAAATAAAGATTTGATTGAAATCCACATTTAAGTCCACATTATATTTAAATGCATCTTTTGATGTGTTGGGACAAATGACAGGAAAACTATCTTTACATCCCAATTTTTGTAATAAACTTTCTGACATTTTAATACCCACTTTCCCAATACTATTTCCTACTATTTTTACACGCCCTTGGAGACTTGAAAATCCAACATGAAATAATACATCAAATGATTTAAATATGTCTCCAAGTTTTTCTTGAATTTCTGTTTGCATTGCATCTATGACATGAGCTTCATTTGAATATGCACCTGATAAAATATTTAATTCAACAGCAGCAACACCTTTGTGAAATGTATGTTTCAATTTCGTTTTATTAATACGATTTGATATGTTGCTATCTGTCACAAAGATTTTAAAAACAGATTCTTCATCTGTAATATTTTTTGCTTCCGAAGGTAAAATTACTTCAACTAATCCCATTTCCCAATGTTCTTTATCAACATGAATGGGTTTAGATAATTGTGTTTGAAAACAACATTGGTTATTATTTGGAAACATATCCATAGAACTATCACTCAGAAGTGTTACGTAAAATGAATTCATTTTTCTTATCTTGTGGTTGTTTCAAATATTTTAAACCTGGACTTGGAAGAATATATCCTAATGAACTACTTAATAACACTAACCACAATTCTTTATCAGGGCTTTGTAAACTCAAATGTGCAATAGCTGTAATTATAATACCATAAATGATAATAATCTGTGTGAAATAAGTGACTTGATTTTTTGCAACACGATTTCCACAAATTTTAAATTGTTGACTTTGTTGACTTTGTACATCAACACTTGTGGTTTCATTTGGTAATGAAGTTTCATTTAATGACATGTTCTTTTTATATCAAATCTGATTCTGCTATCCAACTATCAAATTTCTTTGGATAACCTACCCAATGTACTTTAAGTTCTTTAATAATTTTCTTTCCCACTCGGCTTGACCGTCTATTAAGAATTGATTCAATTATATATTTTTTATCATCTTTTATACTTTGAATTTCTTGTGGATAAAATGTCCCTTGTATATTTTCACCACCCATATCTTCAAGTTTATAAGTGGGTGGTATTGTATGTTTTACATGAGTAATTTTAAATAACTCTTTTGTTCAATTTGGTAAATATCCCTTTTCAAATGTACGTTTGGTTTTATTAATAGGTACTATATCACCAACTTTAAAATGTATTTTTTTCTTTTTAGATTTTTTTTTACCATACAAATGTTGAGATACTTCTACTTCATTTTGTAATGATACTGAAGCAGGAGTTCTCTGAATACTTCGATGAAAACTATGATTATATCCATCAACTAAATTTTCCAACACATCAATGTATCTTAATGTACGTTTGTGTGTAAAATATTTCCACATTCGTGTTTTCAATGTGTGTTGAAAACGTTCAACAATACTAGCTTTGGTTTCAGGATTTTCTGTTGTGAAGAAATGAATGTTTTGTTTCTTTAAAAAATTTTGTACATCTTTATTTTTAAATTCAGAACCTTTATCAGATTGTAATGATAAAGGTTTACGTCCAGAAGTTTTCAAAATACTCTGAAAAGATTTTGTTAATGTCTCTCCTGATTTATTGTGAATGGGTATTACCCATGCATATTTGGAAAATACATCAATAACACAAACTAAATAACGAAATTGGTCACTGTAAGATTGTAAACTTTGTAAGTCTGCTAAATCAATCTGCCATTGATGATCTATACCACCAACTATAGTCTTACATCTTGAAAACTTTTTACGAATGGGTTTATGTAAAGTATAAGTTCTTTCTCCTTTCAACCATTTTTTCACTTGATCAATTGTGATGGAATTATCTTTGCTATGAGCTGCTTTGTACAATTTTTGTATACCACCATAACCAGCAGGATGTTTTGTATTGTAGTATATTTCAGTTAATAAATCATTCAATAAGCTTCCCATTTTTCAGATAATCTACGTTTTGTCAATTTACGCTTTAGTGCTGACTTTGGTGTGTCTTCACTCCACTGCACTCTGTGACCTCGATGAACTTTACGTTTTGGAGGGGATGATTGAGGAGTTTCAGACCAACTATCTTTTGGAGAACTTTGATATTTACTGGGTTTGGGTATAGGTTGTCTATTCATCCATAACCAACGTTCACGATTACCAACAAAATCTTGAGGGATATTTATATCTTTTAATCCACGACTAAACATTTCCCATCCACTCAGTTTAAAACCTTTTCGGTGTCTAAGAACATCATTGACTAAATCTATGATATTTGAACCTTTTATGACTTCTCCATCGTAACTTAATACACCCTGATCATCCCAACTCATGTGTGGATGAGATGATAAAGCAGATAATAATGAAGTTGCTTTACGTCTCATTGTAACAGGGACACTTTCTATAATACGATCTCGTAAAAATAATGATTTTTTTCCTGACTCAGGCAATGGAACCAATGTTGGTTGTAATGCCTTCTTATGTGACATTTGAAATTTTTGTAAAGTTTCCCCATACTTTTGTTCTTTCTCACTTTCGGACAGCTCTGAATTTCCTAACAGAGATGATAAATCATTTTGAAGTTGTGCAGTATTTGTAACTTGTGGGTTAGGTGGTAATCTTGGTCTTTGAGTTTTTTCATTTCTAAAACGTTGCATATCTTCTAACATTTGATAAGGTACAATAGCCATCTTTTTCATATTTTACTGACTAATTTATTTGCAAGATTTGTTGCAACTCCTATAGCAGGTCCAAGTAAATCAAGTAATGGTAAAAAAACACCTTTTTGATTTAAAATTTGTTTTTTCTTTTTAAGAGTTATTGATTTACTAGCGAGTGCTCGTAGTTGTTGACGCATTGGATGTAATTTTTGTTTCTGACTTTTTCTTAGATGTATGTTGCCTTTTAAAAGATTATGACAGCATTCTGACACACAATTAATTAATTCTTTAGGTGCATATTTCATAATTTGTTTTTGAAATGCTGGAGGAGTTTGACTTAAACCTATTAAAATACCACCATATTTTTCGCTGCGGTGGGTAAAAGGGTTATCATGATTAGGCCAATATATACAGTATACCGATAACTTGTGCACTTCTTAGAAATAGAATTAAATGGTGTGAATAATATAACAATAATGCAATTCATGAATACTGAAGCTCTAGAAAATTGTTTTTTACTGTGTAGAGCTAGGATCCCAAATTGTGTGTGTGTTGGAGGGGGTGGGGGGGGGGGGAGTAATATCGCGAGGGTCGAGAACGACATACCACGGGCATGTCTCGAGGTTTGAGGCAGGGTACGGAGAGTTTGGGAGGTCCGGGGGTGATTTTTTTTTCAAATTATAAAGCTGTGGGGCCCATTCTGGGCATCTTGAGAGAAGGGAGGTTTGGGAATTATAAGTGGCAGTTTGATTTTTGTGGGGGTGGAGTGGGGGTCAATGTTATTGGATGGGGTGCCCCCCCCCCCTCCCATGCCGCTTCAGCACTAAGTTTTTCAATAAACTTCTCATTTTGTTCCCTGACAGATTGAGCTGAACATGGAATATGAAGCATGACGACTGTAGTCATCACTGGTATAGGGAATTTATTTAATTATTTATTGGTGTTTAAAGTCACTTTTGTGAAGCTATATACTGTCGTCTTCAACTTGCGTTAGAACTTTATACGAAACTCAAATTCTGCCGGGTTAGTACGTTGGAGAGTTCGACGGTTGCTCGCCGCTGCTCAGTGGTTCTCTCCGCCGATTCTTCGGTTCTTCCTCCACCCGTAGAACTACATTACACGACATGACCCTGGCTGCTGAAAGAGTCGTCAAATTTAAATAAATAAATAAATAAATAAATAAATAAATAAATAAATAAATAAATAAATAAATAAATAAATCTTTCGTTGTGTGTGGAGGGAAGAGTGTGGGGAGGGGTAACAGTAAGTTTATTACGCTTTTGTTGTTTAATTTGTCTGTGTGAATTCCATCTCATTTTTCTGTTTTCCATCCTTTCTCAGTGGCGTTAAACCGGGGGGGGGGGGGGTGTAAGGGGCGTATTTACCACTCACCCCCCCCCCCCCCCCCCAAACAAAAATAAAAAATATTAACCCATGGTCCCGATTAAACTCGTGGGAATGTTTGAAGTCAGTCCAAAACAAAACATAAACGAAGAGGTTGACCAAACGGATAAATTCAGAAGCTTGCCTATTTACGAAACAAGCAGAGAATTCGAATTGGTAGTTTCACAGCGGCCTCAGAATCACTGAGAACGCAAGTTTTGGCCCTCATATTTTTCAAAATTTTCCCAGGGAAGGGCCCCCGGACCCCGCCAACGAGAAGGGGATACCACATCTGGTGCTCTCCCCCACCTGTCCACTGCACGACTCGAATCATGCTACTGTCAGCACAATGGGCGCCCCTTTTGCATGGATCTCCGCCTTGATACCCCCAATATTTTTACCTTCTCACGTCCCTGTCCTTGTTCTATTAGTATGAGCGTTAAATACACTTGTCGTAATTATCTTTTACAACATGTGCGAGGGGGAGTGGAGGTATTTAGCGGGCATTGGTGGATGCTTTGGGAAGGAGAGGGGTAGGAGTGTTTCCCGTGTATTACTTCCACAGTATTAAACACACGCGTACGATATGTACACTGTTTTGGGGCTGAGGCTATACTCGTGTTTTGAGTGCCGTGTGTCGAAAAAGTGTTCCACATACGGTGTGGGGGAGGGGCGGGGGGGGGGGGGGGGGGCAGCGAGTTTATTACGCTATAGTTGTTTCATTTGTTTGTGTGAATTCCATCTCATTTTCTGTGTTTATTGGTATGAGAGTTATATGCGCTTATCGTAATTATCGTTGACAACATGTGCGAGGGAGAGGAGCGGTATTTCACGGGCATGGTTGGGATGCTTGGGGGTGTGGGACGGTAGGTGTTTTTCCCATGTATTACATCCAGAATATTGAAAACACCCGCGAGATATATAAACTGTTTTGGTGGTGGGGGCTATATGTTTCATGTCATCAGAGTCACGTGATTTTATCTCGAGATAACGAGATGTTTTCTCGTTATAACGAGATCTTTTCTCGTTATAACGATATACTTTCTCGTTATAACGAGATCTTTTCTCGTTATAACGATATACTTTCTCGTTATAACGAGATCTTTTCTCGTTATAACGAGATACTTTCTCGTTATAACGAGATGTTTTCTCGTTATAACGAGATGTTTTCTCGTTATAACGAGATAGTATCTCGTTATAACGAGATAAAAATAAATATTTGAGTGTCCTAAATCAGCCACCGTACATTTCATTGATGGAAAGTAATATTTCAGGAGTTATTCTGGTGTCGATATAACACGTACGGTGGCTGATTTAGGCCACCCTCAATACTTTTTTATCTCGAGATCTCGAGATAATATCTCAAGATCTCGAGATAAGCATATACAATTGGTGTCACCCTTTGATCATTAGCATGAATTCATTCAAACTGTTTATTCACTTGTCGCATCTTTTCCGACTGCAACATATTCGTGCCCCCCCCCCCCCCCCTCCCCATGACAGTTACACGAATCCACTCCTGTCACTCAGAAAACTTATCAACCAATCACCTTGTTGCGAAGTTATGAGAGCCCACCAACTCTCAGTCCAGCACTACCAGCACTAATATAAACCGAGTCCCGTCATCCGAACTTGCACTTGCTGGTGTCCTGTTCCCACTCCAAACCCAAAGTGTCAACCTAGCACCCGGTACCTCCTAGTGCATACTGTAATGGGTTTTTTACCCTAAACCTCAACGATTTCTCACTTCTTTTCCTCCCAGCCTATGCTGATTGTAGTGATGTTTACCCTAAAACACAAAGTTTAATCACTACTTTACAAGACACACACCCATAAATACTAAATATTTCCTTCCAGCTCCACATTGAATGGAGTGATTTGTACCACAAATAGCTCTCCCAGCTCCACGCTGAAAGATTTCATCCCCACTGCCTTCGTGAATTTTTCACCTACTTTCCACTTTGCTGACTGAGACATACAGCATACGTTTAACCCCATTCCCGCGTCCATTTTGACCGAGCAAATCGACGGTGCTACCCGATGTATAATAACCCTAGACCAGCGACAGCTATAAACCTACCCTAGGAGTCCCTTTCCTCTCGTTGGTTTGAAAAGTCTGGTTTAGGGGTAACTAGTTATCTCCAGCGGATACTGCTTCCGGACGAGTGATTAAGGACCTAACGTATTACCAACGTCAGTGTTAGAAAAGGGCTTGCCCAGTACAAGGCTGCAGATGCTAGACAAAACCGTGAATTTATGGTCAATACCCAGCAATCTCCTGACACACAGGAGCCGTTCTCACAATTACACACCCAAACTGAAACCCATAATCCTGAGCCCAAGAGGCGAATAGAATCCCCCCTCCTGTGAATCCCAAACGTGGCAGGATGGGCATGACTAACATTGTTTCCACACAGAACCCAATTACATGTAGTAATGAAAAGACTGACCTGTCACTCGACAAGTCTCAACGGTCCATACACCTTTCACACTCCTCCAGAGACATACCCGAAAGTGACAACTCCAATGGTGATGTATACAGTCCCGCGCATATATAGAAGGACAACTTGAACCCGATTCCCAGTATCTCCGAACAAGATGAAGCACCCCCAACGTCGTTTACTGCACCATTAACCAGCTGCAACATGGCACCCCAATTAACCATACGATCCTCCGTGATCATATACTCTCACCCACTCACAGGAGATCCCCCAGTACTTGTGACCCCATCCCCAACGTCAACTCATGAATCGACAGTAATACAGGACATCCCGTCCCATAAGATTGATTGGTCCCATATGTTCGCAGCGACTGAAACCAATTCCAACCTGGGAAACCTTAATTTCGCCATCCGTGAGAGCATAGTTCCACCAGGACCATGCGCCACCCCCTCTTAACTCACAATATGACACAGACACACACCCAATTTATGAGAGCAACATCTTGCCCACCCAAACCCCGATAGCGCATCACACCATTGATTTGTCCTCCAACAATACCCAACTATGAATACAGTTTTCATACTTCTCCAGTGGGACTCCCAACAATACCCCTCAAAACGACACAACTGCGAACCACTATGCAATGATAGTGGAAACTCAAACCCATGAACATACCGCCCGGTTTGACCTATCGCTGCTGCAGCTCCCAAAAAATGTTTGACCCAATTGGCGGTCCTCCCAAATCAGCGAAAGTATCCCGCCCACCAAACAGTGAACCCCGCAATGTTCTGTTGAAAAGATGTCCCCGCGACATTTGAAACAATAAGTAGCACCCCACTTTCTATGTTGCTACTCCCGGTCCCTTAAAGGGATTTCCTCCCAAAGATACCCATAGCAGCATCCCCATCGTAGATTAACTGGCCATTTGGTGCCTCCCCCACCCTATATATCACACAAACCCCTCCCGGGGCGCAACAGCAGTTTCCCTTCCTCCTAGTACCCTAAAAGGTAAGGGGTGCCATCCTCAAGAGGATTGAAGCCTGCCAATGATATAAGGGAAAGATGCTCTCATGACACAAGAGCATCGCCTGCCCCTACCTGGTTATAACACATCCAATCACTCCTTTTCGCTACTCCGTTCCCACAAAGAGCCCCTTTCCCGACAGACCCGAGTAGCTCCCTTGATCCCCGATTTATCGGCAGTCTGATGCCTCCTGGTCCCTATATGTCCTCCTCCCCGAAGATTTCTGCCTAGTTTGGGGTGCATCACCACCTCCTTTTCTAATCTGAGTCTAAACACTGAAAATTCGGGAAAACTCTCATCCAAATGCTACATGTGGTAGGTAGGTATCTGTTAGATGCAGGCCTGTGTGCCCAGAAATGTTTGCAATTTTCATAAGATTCTTACCAATCTTCACTGTCATATTTAAATTAATGATTGGGGTTTGACAGAATTCTCCCTACCAGCTCATATAGCGACTATATCAGTCCTATTGGTGAAGAAAACACATAAATGCGCTCAAAACTAATGCCAACTATTGTTGGGGAGGTGAGTTGACCATGTCAGAAGCCTTTAACCGAGTGCGCTTCGGATTTTTCTTAGAGTCTGAACAAACTAATAATCAAGAACGGAAGGTGAGAAGTATATATATAACATTTAAAGGGCCACGCATGTTCGTGTTTGAAAAATGTTTTTTTTTATAAAACCAACTGCATGACATTCCCCGTGTCAAAATAGCTATGTAAATTCTCGGGGCCACATACGAAATGCCCAGAAGTGCTAAAAAAACGGTCCTCGACAACGCAATGTTTACCACATAAATAAGCTAAAATAGTTTTTTCTGGTAATAAAATATAAAACAATAATTTTGAAACACGAACTTGCGTGGTCCTTTAAATGTTATATATATACTTCTCACTTTTAGTACTTGATGAGTTGTTTGTTCAAACTCTAGGAAAATATTCGAAGTGCATTCGGTTTGAGGCTTCTGACACGGTCAACTCACCTTCCTAACAATAGTTGGCATTAGTTCTGAACGCATTTATGCGTTTTCTACACCAATAGGACTGATATAGTCGCTATATGAGCTGGCAGGGAGAATGCTGTTCAATCGTTAAGTCAAATATGACAGTGAAGATTGGGAAGAATCTTATTATGAAAATTGCAAGCATTTCTTGGCAGACAGGCCTGCATCTAACAGCTGTCTACCTACCGTATGCAGCATTTGGATGAGAGAGTTTTCCAGAACTTTCAGTGTTTAGACTCAGATAAGAAAAGGAGGTGGTGATGCACCCAAGCTAGGCAGAACTCTCCGAGGAGGAGGGCATATAGGGACCAAGAGGCATCAGATTGCCGGTAAATCGGGGATCTAAGGAGCTACTCAGGTCAGCCAAGAAAGGGGTCCTTTGTGGGAAAGAGAGTAGCGAAAAGGAGGGGGTGGATGCGTTGTAACCTGGTAGGGATAGGCGATGCTCTCGTGTCATGAGAGCATTTTTCCCTTACATCATTGGCAGGATTCAGTCTTCTGGAGGATGGTCCCTCTTTCTTCTTGGGGCACCAGGTGGAAGGGGAACTGTTGTTGCGCCCAAAGAGGGGTTTGCTTGATATAGGCTGGAGGGAGGCACCAGATGGTCAGTTAATCTACGGTGGGGATGCTACTATGGGTATCTTTGGGAGGAAATCCCTTTATGAGACCGGGAGTAGCAAAATAGAAAGTGGGATGCTACTTGTTGTTTCAAATGTCGCGGGGACATCTTTTCAACACAACATTGCGGGGTTTACTGTTTGGCGGTCGGGCGGGGCATTTTCGCTTGTTTGGGAGGACCGCCAATTGGGTCAAACACTTTTTCGGGAGCTGTAGCAGCGATAGGTCAAACCGGGCGGTATGTTCACGGGTTTGAGTTTCAACTATCATTGCAGGGTGGTTCGCAGTGGTGTCGTTTTGTGGGGTATAGTTGGGAGTCCCACTGGAGGAGTAAGAAAAGCGTATTCATAGTTGGATATTGTTGGAGGACAAATGTTGGGGTTTGGGTTTGGGTGGGCAAAATGTTGCTCTCATAAAATTGGGTATGTGTCTGTGTCACCTTGTGAGTTAAGGGAGAGTGGTCTGTGGTCCTGGTGGAACTATGCTCTCATGGATGGCGAAATTAAGGTTTCCCAGGTTGGAATGGGTTTCAGTCGGTAAGAGCATAGGGGACCAATCAATTTATTTATTTATTTATTTGTTGTTGTTTAAGATCACATATTTCTGTGCAATGGCTAATCATGACCATGACAGTTTTACGGGTGGAGGAAGCCGGAGTACCCGAAAAGAACCACCGAGCAACGGCGAGCAACTGTCAGCTCATACTAACTCCACACAAGCAGGGTCGGCATTGGTTGAAGACAGGTGCACCATCGACATGAAGTACGCCTTAGTACACAGCGCCACCGTGCCCCCACGTAGGCAATGGGGTTGAAGTGTCTTTCCTAAGGACACAACGCGGTTGCCGAACCAAGGACCTCTCGGCTTGTAGCTTGCACGTATACCTACTGAGCCACGGCGCCCCGGGACCAATCAATCTTGTGATACGGGATGTCCTGTATTACTGTCGGTTCGTGAGTTGACATTGAAGATGGGGGTCACAAGTACTGGGGGGGGGGGGGGTGGGGGTCTCCTGCGTCCGGGTGAGAGTATGGGATCACGGAGGATCGTATTGTTAATTGGGGTGCCATGTTGTAGCTGGTTAAGGGTGGCAGGAAACGACGTTGAGGGGGCTTCATCTCGTTCGGAGATACTGGGAATCGGGTTCAAGTTGTCCTTCTTTATATGCGCGGGACTGGATACTTCACTGTTGGAGTTGTCACTTTGGGGTATCTCCCTGGATAAGTGTGAAAGGTGTATGGACCGTTGAGACTTGTCGGGTGACAGGTCAATCTTTTCATTACTACATGTAATTGGGTTTTGTGTGAAAACAATGTTAGTCATGGCCATCCTGCCAAGTTTGGGATTCACCGGGGTGGGGGTGGGGGGGGGGGGGGCGATTCCATTCGCCTCTTGGGCTCAAGGTTATGGGTTTCAATTTTTCAATTTGGTTCTGGGGGTCAGGAGATTGCTGGGTATTGACCATAAATTCACGGTTTTGCCTGGCTTCTGCAGCCTTGTACTAGGCATACCCTTTTCTAACACTGACGTTGGTAATACGTGAGGGCCTTAATCACTCGTCCGGAAGCATTATCCGCAGGGGGTAACTAGTTACGCTTAATTCAGACTTTTCAAACCAACGAGAGGAAAGGGAATCCGACGGTAGGTTTATAGCTATCGCTGGTGTAAGGTTATTATACACCGAGTAGCATCGTCGATTTGCTCGGTCAAAATGGACGCGGGATGGGGTTAAAGTTATGCTGTATGACGGGTCCGTGGAATAACAGCGCGTCAAGAGACGATGTGTCTCAGTCACCAAAGTGGAAAGTAGGTGAAAACTCCACCAATGGAGTGGGTGATTGGTTTCACTGTGGTGGTGAAACCTTTCAGCGTGGAGCTGGTGGAGCTATTTGGTATTTACGGGTCTGTATCTTGCAAAGTAGTGAGTACACTTTGTGAGTTGTGGTAAAAACCACTCCATTCAATGTGGAGCTGGAAGGAAATATTTGGTATTTATGGGTTTCTGTCTTGTAAAGTAGTGAATAAACTTCGTGTTTTAGGGTAAACTCACTACAATCAGTGTGGAGCTGAGAGGAAAAGAAGTGAGAAAACGTTGAGTTTTAGGGTAAAAACACTACAGTATGCACTAGGTGGTACCGGGTACTGGATCAACATTTGGATTTGGAGTGTTAGACAGACACAAACTTTTCATCTTGTAAAGTAGTGCGAAAACGTTGTGTTTTAGGGTAAAGGCGCTACAGTAGGTACTGGGAGGTACCGGGTGCTGGGTTGACACTTTGGGATTGGAGTGGGAACAAGACACCAGCAAGTGCAAGCACCGATGACGGGACTCGGTTTATATTAGTGCTGGACTGAGATTTGGTGGGTCTTCATAACTAATACGCAACAAAGTGGTTGGTTGATAAGTTATTCACTTTTCTGAGTGACAGAAGTGGTTTCGTGTAATTGTCATGGGAGGCAAGAATATGTTGCAGTCGAAAAAGATGCGGCAAGTAAATAAACAGTTTGTGTGACAGGAGTGAATTCATGCAAATGATCAAAGGGTGACACCGATTATATATGCTTATCTCGAGATCTCGACATAGTTTCTGGAGATCTCGAGATATTATCTCGAGATCTCGAGATAGTTTCTCGAGATCTTGAGATATTATCTCGAGATCTTGAGATATTATCTCGAGATCTCGAGATAAAAAAAAGTATTGAGGGTGGCCTAAATCAGCCACCGTAAACACGCAATGTTAAGTCAGTATTGATTTTTTGATTTGCAAAGCAGTGGTTATTTTCAGTGAAGACGCGCTATATTTAAACCACTTCCCAGAAAATGACGTTGTGTTTCGTGACGTTTTATTTTCCAGGAAATCGACTGTAACACTAAACACATTTAACAACTGGTGTATAGTATCCAGAGGTTATTGAGTGCAATAGATTGCAAAACTGTTTGTAACCAAATGGATGTACATTAAAATAGTGTGTCAGTGCATTTTATGGGATGCCTGTGTTGAATGTGGTTTCGTGTTTCTTTTAACAGATAACAGTCCATAACATTTTAAGTTCCGAACCGATTGTATCGCTTAAGATATCATCTTAAACTGCAGTTGACGCTTTACGATGGTATATAATATGTCCAGATAGAATAATTATGAGCGAAGATATTCGAATAAATATGGAAAAGTACGGATATGTTGGTAGTGCTTTACCCGTTGTTCTGAAAAATAATAAATTGTTCTGCTTGTTAAATGCATGGTATAAGTCGTGGGAAACTCATTTATTTAAAACATCAAGTTGGTCGATCACATTTCATTGATGGAAAGTAATCACAGGGTATAAACCGTATAAACCTTTAGCCGGAAGTGGAGATAAGCGAGGCGAGAGATTTCTATTTTTATCTCAAAGTTTCAGTCTCAGCGTATCCAAGATCACCGAAAACAAGATTTTTTAAATAAAAGGAATGGCCGAAGAAAGCAAAATCAGTAAGTATGTTATATAAAACAATATTTAACAATGAAACGACACAACTTAATGGACAAATCGACTCTTGTAGTATGAAAAAACATCTGCTGGTCATCTCGGAAAATGAATTTCTCGGGCAAATTTCTCCTTCAAATATCGTTTTTCATATGTTCGCACAAATGTAACATGTTAAAATCATAGATCGACAGATTCGGCGTTCAATTCCACACCAGAAACTATCAACCATAACAACGAAGGAGGTTCGGTGCTACTAAAACTGTTCAAAATATAATGTCACCTTATCGATTTTTTTATACGCCCAGTTG
This sequence comes from Pictodentalium vernedei, assembly GCA_031216915.1. Lineage (NCBI taxonomy): Eukaryota > Metazoa > Mollusca > Scaphopoda > Dentaliida > Dentaliidae > Pictodentalium > Pictodentalium vernedei. Next base: position 71,319,991 of record CM062288.1, on the reverse strand, counting down.
TATACGCTCGTATCTTCAGTTGATGAGTCGTATATATTTTTTTATGCTTGTCGGGTGACCATTTCGATGTGAGAATCTGGCAAATTTGGAGACTGTAAGTTCCGAAAGCAAGATAGGTCTGTACGCGCACAAGCCGGGTTGAATGCAATATTGCATTGCGTTGAAAAAGCGAACCACGGGTTACCTTTTTCAACGCAGAAAAATAGCCCATTTTACTGAATTACAGAATCTAACGATAGGCGGTGAACTATATGAAGATGAGACTGGTTTTATGGCATAGCGTAACAATGTCAGAACAAGTTGGACCGCATTATTTACTGTAAGTTGACTCTTTCAGACACAATTTGTTCCAAAACACGTTTTGGGGGTGAAATAATTTTTTAGGGCACTCGGGATTCTTTCGGATGAAGTGGACCTCAGCTCCACATCCTCCCCCACCCCACCCAGAAAATAAAAATTCCCGTACGCATATGGCAGTATAGATAGCACGTAATTATAATTTTATGACTTTTTAAGCTCAAGCACCAATTTGTTAAGTTCTTAAATCATCAGGTCTGTAAATTTCAGTGAACTACAAAAGGTATAACATAAACTCACGGCTATATTTAAATAGCCTCTTGTGCTTTGCTTCTTTACATGATAACAATTTGTTGAGTTCTTAACTTTTGTGGGTCCCTAAATTTCAATGGACTAAAATATCTAGCAGACTCCGAAGAAACATTCATGCTGAACGTATTTACTGTAGTTTAAGGGCACCTTTCTGCAACTATAGCTAACTTACCCAATTTTTAGTTGTTGGGTAAGTTAGCTATAGCTGCAGAAAATTACCCACCCAGACACACGCGCGCGCGTGCGCACTTTTACAGAGTGTTGGGCATGCTAGTATGATCTAGAGGTTTCAACACAACATTGGCGAGATATCGAGGGAATCCCATGTGACGTCATGCCTTATTTAAAAATACTTTAGTTTAGTTTAAACAGTATTTATTTCAGATAAAATAAGTTATCAAAGAACAACATTGAATATTTACAAAAGTATAGGTATGGTATACTTCATGTAGGATTCCATAGTGTTTCGCTAATTTCTCTAAAAATGGAATCGTTAAAAGCCAGATACTTATTGATGCAGTGCTTCGAAGAGAATACTAAAAATAGCCCATTTGATGTTTGTTCGACAGTTATTGGACATAAAAGACTGTTGCCAAAATGAGAGTGAAAATGAGAGAGCGCGAGAGGGTGAGGTGGGGGTCGGGTTAGGGATTATTGTCGAATAAACTGTTAGCTCAGCATGCTGTCAGGCAAACTGGTTTCAATTAACAGAGGATTGGCGTATTGTTATAACACGCCGTTATCTGAAGTGAAAACATTTTCTTCCCATTCGACTGTCGCCCCCACCCCCCCCCACCCCACCCCCACCACAAACACACACTTCAACAACATAAAATAAAATAAATAGAAAAAAATAATTTAAAAAAGCCAGGCAAAACCGCAAAACATAGACACTAAATGATCGTTATGAAGTAAAAACGACCACGGTCAAAAACGGTAAACAATTTTTTTTAAAAAGGTCATTAAAAACAATGAAACAAACCCCAAATACCCCCAATTGGAAAAATAATTCCCCGACAAAGCTGTGTGAATGTATGTGTGATGAATAAACAGCTCACAAATAACAATGGGATTACCTTCATAGACAAGTTTGTTGTAAAATCGACAGACGTACAACACTCATTGTGTATACGACAAGTTTGTTGACAAGTGATTATGGATATGTTAATTACAGGTGTGAAGGAATTAGAGCCAAGGCAAAATGAAGTGTTACAGTTGTAACTGAACTAATTTACCCTAATGCATAGGTAAATTAAAAAAATGAATGCCGATTGAAAAACATGCCGATTGAAAAACATGGTCTGAAATCTTCCGGGTGGGGGCGAAAGTTCTTCCGGGGGGAGGAGCGGTCCTCTCACCCCCTCCCCCGTAGTTGCAGGTTCGGTGGTTCAGTCAGTAGTGTTTCAGTTGAAAGGTGTGACGTCAACGTTGTGCATTCGAGTCTGGTCATATGGTTTGTTAACTGATTAGACATTCGTACATGCACAAATATGGGCATTGGAACGATCATATGGGAAATCGAATAATCTCAACTGGACGTATAATTATCACCAACTCCCGATCAACGGTTTTACCAACTGGGCGTATAAAAAAATCGATAAGGTGACATTATATTTTGAACAGTTTCAGTAGCACCGAACCTCCTTCGTTGTTATGGTTGATAGTTTCTGGTGTGGAATTGAACGCCGAATCTGTCGATCTATGATTTTAACATGTTACATTTGTGCGAACATGTGAAAAACGATATTTGAAGGAGAAATTTGCCCGTGAAATTCATTTTCTGAGATGAGCAGCAGGTGTTTTTTCATACTACAAGAGTCGATTTTTCCATTAAGTTGTGTCGTTTCATTGTTAAATATTGTTTTATATAACATACTTACTGATTTTGCATTCTTCGGTCATTCCTTTTATTAAAAAAATCTTGTTTTCGGTGATCTTGGATACGCTGCGACTGAAACGTTGAGATAAAAATAGAAATCTCTCTCCTCGCTTATCTCCACTTCCGGCTAAAGGTTTATACGGTTTATACCCTGTGGTAATATTTCAGGAGTTATTCTGGTGTCGATATAACACGCAATGTTAAGTCAGTATTGGTTTTTTGATTTGCAAAGCAGTGGTTATTTTCAGTGAAGACGCGCTATATTTAAACCACTTCCCAGAGAATGACGTTGTGTTTCGTGACGTTTATTTTCCAGGAAAAATCGACTCTAATACCTAACATTACAATTCAACACGCATTTAATTTATCATAGGAGTATAATTGTTCGGATAACTTTTAGATTACAATTAATTCATCGCTTATATTGGATATTTTACTTGAATCATTTTGAAGGCATTGGTGTATTTTCTTCACTACATTTGTAATGGGATTGACAGTAAATTTTTTACAACTCAAATAACAGATAGCGTTCTTGTATTTGCAAATTCGTATTCGTACAAATATATGAAATATGATTTGTGTGAATATGAATTTACAACTAGGGACTATCGATTTGATATTGTAAGTTGATAAGCATTCAGAAAAACTCAAAGTACAGGCGCTATTGTGTCATTTTTTAAAATCGGAGAGATACCCATGGGACAAACAAATGTAACTTGAGTGGATATTTAACAAGACGGGAAGGGAGAAATGACAATTTTTACGTCTTACCTGATACAGAATTGAACAGCCTTTTTCAAGACTACAAAATAATGGAAAGAGATTTTTCTTTCTAAACAAATAAAAGTCTCAGAAAGAGAGACACAGTTCCATTACCCATTCTGTGAGTGACTGTTGATAATGAGAGTTGTATCAATGAGAGATATCCTAAAACAAGTTTGGAATAAAAAATGTTGCAATTACCCCTCCAGAATTGTCTATGGGGAAAAACAGTGGTGACAAACACAGATTTAACAGTGAAAACTCCCATAGACATTGATTTGCCAGAGAAAAAAATCCAGGTCTGGGGTACATAAAATATTTCCTTATGAAATAAAAACTTGCAAAATAGAAAAATAATTTGCAAACACAAAAAATATTTTCTTAAAAAATATATTTTGTGCTTGCAAATTTATTTTCACAAAAAAACTTTTTCATAAAAATTATGAAAAAGCTTTTTGTAAAAATAATTTGCAAACACAAAATATATTTTCTTAGAAAATATTTTTTGTGTTTGCAAATCATTTTTCTATTTTGCGAAACACAAAAAACAAAAAAAACATTTAAGCTAAACAAAAATTATATTGCAAACCACAAACACATTTAAGTTAAACAAAAAGTTAATTTGCAAACACAAAAAATAAATTAATGTACAGTGGAAACTTATAAGCCAGAAATGTACTATAGGATCTAGTCATAAAGCATGATGCGGAGCCTCTATAGACCAAAGCATGTTTAACACTGAGTTTCCAATAGGCTCCATTGCCTAAGTGTTAAATTGTGAAACTTATAGGCCAAAACTTATAGACCAAAATGTCTGTAACTTATAGACCAAACATGTATGCACTGGTGGCACAAATTTCTTGTCGGCTTCTCGGAATTTTCGGTTGATTTTGTGAACGCGCATGGTAGAGTGATGTCTTTTAGGCATAATATGTTGGTAGGCTCTCTACAATTAATTTCTCTCTTTCACTCCAATCGGGCTCCTTAATTTTGCCAATTCTTGGGAATAGATTGACGGAATTGGCGTTGTTTCTCCCTTGCTCGTTTTTCATTGTTTGACGGATTTTCATTGCCTCTATGACTGGTTGTTCCACTTCATGGTTGTGCTCATGACCAATTTTTGTCAAATGGCCTTCGTGAGTATTATGTGTAGCTGGGCATCGCGCTACATGACACGTCCAATATATGCGACCTCCACGCCTGTTCTTCACCTGATAGCGAAAACCTTGAAAAATCAGACTATCACCCCAAAGTTATTTTTTACAAACTCGAGTGGTTGTACTTGTGTGGCTGCCATTATCTTTTTCTGAAACTGAATAACTTCCCACAAAAATGCTGATATTTATAGAGTCTAAATTATACAACCTTGAATTAATATCAAAGATCAATTAAATAAACACAAACAAAGATCAATCAGACAGTTGTAATCAAGTGAAAAAATACCACCACAAGAGAAAAAACAGACAAACAAACTCAAAAATCAATCAAATAGTTGTTATCGAGTGATTACTTCTCAAACTCCAAAGAACTGACCACTGATTTGGGAAAAATTAAAAAGTGGGAGAAAACAAACAAACTCAAAGATCAATCAACTAGTTGTTATCGAGTGATTACTTCTCAAACAAAAAGTGGGAGAAACAGGACATCCAGTAAAAAGGCTAGGAAAATGATACAGACTCTAAACCTTAAAACAACACATGATTTAGGTGTGAAAATAGAAGCGGGAGAAACAGGACGATACCATATCCGTGTACAGACTTTGTACAAGATACATCGCCTTCACAGCGAACAGTACTAGAATACGGTGCCATAATAACAAGCGACCTAAGCAAAACCAACATTCAGAAGCTACAGAGGGTTCAAAATTATGCCCTGCGAGTGGCACTATGCAAACCGAAATGGACACCGATAAAGGAACTTCACGAGCTAGCAAAAATAGAAACTATTGATACGCGATTAAAAGATCTACAAAACAAAACCCTCAACAGACTCCAAGATAGTGAATTAATGGTTGAGCTGAACGAACACCGATCCCTTAACAGAAAAACAAAATAAGTTTCCAGAAAAAAAAAAAAAAAAAATAATAATAATAAAATAAAATAAAAATTATACAATATAACTAAATCGCGTTGAGTCAGTGAGGATTGCCTCGCTACTCATTGGGAACTTTAGGATAGAGTCTGTGAGGACTGCCTCGCAACTCTGCTGAATCGCGATTGAAACGCATTTAATAAGATCTATATAACAAAACCCTCCACAAACCTCAGGATAGTGAATCAATGGTGAAGCTGAACGAACACCGAACCCTAAACAGGAAAACAAAATAATCCACAGTAAATTAAAATTACTCAATAGAATTAAACTGCGTGGAGTCAGTGAGGATTGCCTCGCTACTCATTGAGATCTTTAGGATTGAGTCTGTGAGGATTGCCTCGCAACTCTGCGTGTGTGGAGTGGGCTCCGAAGAAACACACCCCTTACCCCATCCATAGCAACAATCACACAGCAGGCACAATATACAATAGCGGATACCTGTTTTTCTCTCTACCTATAACTTTTCTAACTGAACATTCTCAAATTTTCTTGCAACACTCTTATCAAGAAGACGCATGGAAATGGTGGACAAAGCGTAGGAGGAATTGGTGCAACCTACCTTTCTGCAACATATACAAGAAACCACCAAACGCTAGGCAAGGATTGAAACAAGCTTGTCTGGCTGGGAACGAGTGTACATTTGATATAAATAAACATTTGAATAAAGATTTAACAGCCCTTTTAAGGGCTTGAGGGTGTGTGTCAGTGAGAGGTTTTTTGGGGGGGGGGGGTGGAGGAGGTCATTTGGAATTCCCGAGGGATAACCAGATACCTCAAAATCACATACGGCATCCTATCTCCCAGAAGGCTTGATGGATGACTCCCGGTTTTTTAAAACTAAACTATTGGAGCTTTCTCCACTTCTTTTTTGTAACCGCTATGGTCATATACCGGGGCCGCTACCAAACCGGCGTTGCTGTTTGGTTTGGTTTTCTTTTCTCTTCTACACTTAAACTTGCCATCGCACAACATTACATTCTGGCTCGCCACCATGGTGTGACTGAAACCTCTACCATCGCCGAACTGGAACCGGATAGAGCTCGCTCTCTAATAGTTTTAAAGGCGTTGAGGGATTGAGTATTGACCATCTAACACTCCAACGTAAACTGCTGGGTATGCTAACCGCGTGCATAACCCCCTCAGACTCCATTTTGGGCAATAGGAAAGCTAGGCCTGTGTGATCCAAGGAAAAAAAAATAAGGTTAACCGGGTCGCAAGGGATTTGTAAATCCCACATCGTTCCTGCGCGCCTTCGGCGCGCTAAAACCTTTCATTCATTCACGCTTTCAACAGATGATTGGCTCTCGCTCCCGACTCTTGTGTATTTATAAGCAAATAAAGCTATAAAGTTATTAGGGTCGCAAGGGATTTCAATCCCACATCGTACCTGTGCGCCTTTGGCGCGCAGAAACTTTTCATTCATTCGAACAGACGTATCGTCCAGCACTGGTGATTTCGACCGCTTTCTCAAATTTTTAGTTCCTCTTTGTAATTTTGGCTTTGTAATTATTTGTAATCATGAGTGGTAAGTGTACGACGGGCGTTCAGACGGAGGTAAGTATGGGTGTTAAGGGAGGTCTGAGGGAGGTGAGTCGAGGGGTGCAGGTGGGGGAGAGTGAGGATTCGGAGGCATGCAGACAGTGTAATATGAGGTATGGTGGTGGTCGGTCAATGGAGAGTAGTGGGGTATGTGCGAATTGCAGGGATATTTTACAGTTGTTAGAGAAGTGTGTTGGATTCGAGCGGGAGATTGCAGAGCTGAGAGGGAGGTTGGGGAGGGCCGGTGTATCTGGAGTTACCCCGTTGAAGGTTACCTACGATGGTGAGGTGGAAGGTGGGTGGAAGGTCGTTGTGGACTCAAGGAGGAAACTGGGAAGCAGGAAACGTGGGGGAATAATGCTTGATGTGGGGGGTGTAACTGAGGAGGGGGGTTCTAGTAGGAAAATTCGGAAGGTGGCGTCAGGTCAGGGCTGCGTCGAGTCCGGAAGCCAGAGTCGGCGTAAGGCTGCCAAGGTTGCTAGGCGGTGTTTAGAAAACAGGTTTAGTGTTTTAGACTCTGAGACCCCTGGGGACGAGAGTGAGGGGGAAAGTGTGGGGGTGAGATGGTTGTTGATGATGATAGGCCAGTCGGGGTAAGGAGGGCGGTCAAGAGAAAGAGGGGGCCAGGAGCTTGCAAAACGAGAGGAGGTGCAGATGATATAGGAACTGGGGCCAGAAGAAGAAAATTAGTGGTAGCGGGGAGCAGCATTGTACGTGGGATTGACAATGTAGTTTGTGGTCCTAATAGTTCCAATCGAACAGTCTTGTGCTTTCCGGGGGCGAAGGTGGAGGATCCCAGGGACCGGGTAGATGGCATTGTGGCAGGGTCAGGACCGGAACCGGTAGTGGTGGTCCATGTGGGGACCAACAATATCAGGGAGAGAAGGTCAGTAAGTTTGGTGGAGTCGTATAGAGGCTTAGTCGGCAAACTGCTAAGTAGGAATGCAAGGGTAGTCGTATCCGGGGTCCTTCCTGTCCTTGGAGGTGGGGACGAACGGAACTCAAGGATTTTGGCGCTAAATGAAGAGTTAGATGACTACTGTGTTGATCTGGGAATTCCCTTTATCGACCATTGGGACACGTTTTGGGGCAATGGGAGCATGTACGGGCGTGACGGGCTGCATCTTAGCAGGGCGGGGAAACGGGTATTAGGGGATAAAATTCTACGGGTAGCAGAGCTTTTTTTGGAGAGGAGCGGGGTGGGAGGTCAGAGGCAAGTATAACGAGAGTGGACATAGGTGGGGGTGAACAAGAGTGAGGGGGACAGAATAAGTTTACCAAGACTAGCACCAGAAAACAATGGGCCCAATAGGCGGAAGGCAATGAACCTCGGTACCCTGAAAGTGGGTTATAGCAACATCCAGGGTCTCCACCGTAAAGTAAGTGAAATTGCTACATTGATCGAGGCAGAGGAGTTTGATGTCATGGGCTTAAGCGAGACGTGGGTAAGACACGAGGAACGGGTAGACCAAGTAAGCGGGTGTGTGTGGATAGGTGTAGGGCGAACGGAAGGCCAGAAAAAGGGGGGAGGGGTAGGCATGTACATTAAAGAGGATTTAAAACCGTCGCTGATTACAGATCTGGAAGATATCATCACCTCGGCTGATGTGTCAAAAGAAATTGGATGGGTAAAGATCAGTCTGAGAAACAAAAGTATTGCCCTTGGGATTGTGTACTGTGCGGTGGAGGGAAGTAAACCCGAGTGGAATGACTCGATATACTCAACACTAAGGTCCAATATCACTGAACTAGAAAACAGGGGGCTCGGTATAATTCTGATGGGCGACTTTAATGGACACATAGGTGACAAGGAAGAAGGCATAGAGGGTGGGGACAAGAAAGTCAACAGGAATGGAAGGAAGCTGTTGAACTTCACAAATGAGCTCGGTCTGAAGATTCTGAACAGGGACGCTAGATGTAAGGGGAAATGGACCTGGGAGAGAAACGACAGAAAATCAATAATTGACTACATTCTCATAGATATGAATTTATGGAGGGAGGTGATAAGGGTAGAAGTGGATGATGAGGGCAAAATGGAGTTGGATAGTGATCACAACTTGATTACAGTGACGATGAGGGCCAAAAACCTAGAGAAAAGGAAAGGAAGCTTCAAGGATATTTGGGAACTCAAAAAGGATGCCGACTGGGTGAAGTTCGAAGAAAAACTGAAACCAAAGCTTGCAGCCGTACACAAGGGGGGTAGTGTCCAGAAGATGGCCGACGCCATAGTTGCGAGCCTAGTGGAGGCAGGGAAGGAAAGTGTAGGAAAGATTAGGGTGCCAACACGGGAACTTGGGTACAGAGTGAACGAAGAACTGAAAAGGGCCATAAAGGTTAGAAAAGCTAAATGTGCTGCATACAGGAGAAGTAGAAAACTTAAGGGGGTGGAAAGCAATGAGGCCATGGTAGCAAAGGAAGAATACCAACAAGCACGAAATAAAGTAAACAAGATAAAAGACGACAACCGGAGAGTGCGAAATGGCAGTCTTATTAGGACGATAAGAACGACAGGGGGGCGAGTTCGAGCGTATTTTGGAAATGGGTGAACAAACGTAACAAAGGGAATAACCAACAGAGCATTAAAGTAGATGGCAGAGTTACAGAAGAGCGAGATCAAATCGCATTAGAACTAGTCAAGCACTGGGAAAAGGTAAACGATAAGCGATGGGGCATGGGGAACCCACCGGAGTGTCCGAACCAGGTCGAGGAAAATCTCTCGGACTTCGTTTGCAGCGAAATCAAAACTGAGGAGGTGAGAAGGGTGATCTCAAAATTGAGGAATGGAAAAGCGGGAGGGGTGGACGAAATTCCTAACGAGTTTATCAAAAAAGGGGGAGAGGAACTCTTGGAAAGCCTAACTGCCCTATTCAATTTAGCCATAGAAAAACAAGAGGTCCCAAAGGAGTGGAGGGAAAGCAAAGTGACATTTATTCACAAAAAGGGGGAAAAAGACGTTTTGGATAACTATCGAGGTATCTCTGTCAGTAGCAACATTGGAAAGGTTTTCTGTAAAGTCCTTTATGGGAGACTAGAGGAGGTAATTGAGGAGAAGGGTTTTTTGGGAGAAATCCAGAATGGCTTCAGGAAGGGAAGGAGAGTTACTGACCATCTTTTCACACTATCCCAAATGATAGAATCCGCGAAAGCAAAAAAGAAAAAGATGTTTATGGCCTTTTTGGATATCAAGAAGGCATACGATAGAGTATGGAGGGAAGGTATGTGGCGCAAGCTGGAGGCTATGGGCTTAGGAGGCGAGTTTGTTGGAATTATGAAAGCATTATATCAAGATGTACAGAGTGAACTTAACTTGGGAAACATTACAACGAAACGTGTGCCTATGGAGATAGGCCTAAAACAGGGGTGTATCCTTTCGCCGATCCTGTTTGCATTGTACATCAAAGGCTTAGGAGATGAACTCCTGCGTAGCGAGGAGGGGGTAGCAGTTGGTGACGTGAAGATCCCAGGGCTATTTTTTGCAGACGATATGGTTCTAGTGTCAGAGAGCGAAGAGGGGCTAACGAAAATGCTGGGAATTGTTGGGAAATATGGGAGCAAATGGAGACTCGAACTTAATGAAATCAAGAGCAAAGTTATACCTGTGGGCCGCAAAGTGGACCCCACTCGAAGGTGGAGAGTGGGTGAGTTCTGCATTCCGGAAGGGAGCAGCAAACTTCTCAGTGTGGGAGAGACGGGTGATTACGAGTATTTGGGGGTAAATATAAACATTACAGGAAGAGGCATCTACCGGAACCACACAAATAAATTGATTCTGAAGGGGAAGCGAATCCTTAACCAAATGAAACTTATAGGGATAAACAGTTTCAATAAGGTTTTCGTGGGGAAAACCATTTGGGAAATGGTGGGTCTGCCAAGTATAACATACGGTACGGAAGTGGTACCCCTAAACCAGACGGCCGTAAAGAGCTTGGAAATCCTGCAGAACGATGCAGGCCGATGGATAACGGGGTCGAGTAATGCCGCAGCGCTAGAAGCAATCAGGGGTGAGCTTGGGTGGATGAGGATCAAGGACAGGATAGACCTGTTGAAGCTCGGTTATCTTAATTATTTGGTAAATCTCCCCGACAGCCGATGGTGTAAAGTAATGTTCCTGAGAATTTTCAACTCAAATATCAAAACGGGGTGGATGGTCCAAATGAGGGAGCTAGTAGAGAACTACTCATTGGAGATCTCGGACCTGGACGTTGGGGCAAACCAGGGTAAAAAAATCGTCAGAGAAAGGGTCATGGAAGATTGTAACCGTAATTGGCGAGAGGGGGTCAAATCAAAGAGGTCTTTGGGTGGCCTGCGTGATAAAGAGAAGCCAGGTTTTGAAGAGTACCTTGATGGCACCTTTGGGGGGTCACTGTTGTTCAAGCTGAGGTCGCGATCCCTGGAGCTGAGGGGAAAAATTGGGAAAGACGGTGAAAGGGAGTGCCAGATGTGTAACTTGGACATGGTGGAGACCCTGGAACACTTTCTTCTTGAATGCCCAAAGTATCAGCCTAAAAGAATGAGATTCACTGGGAGTATAATGGGGAAGTGGGATGGGAGAATGAAGGACATGTGGTTAGGGGGAGACTCAAAGGAGAGGGTTAATCTGCTAATCGGAGAGATTGGGAAGAATGGGACAAGGGATATCATCAAGCAGTTCGTCTCCGAGTGTTGGGAGGAGAGGAGAAGCGTGGGAATAGGGAGGCAGTTGGGAGCACAGGGGTAACCATGGCCTTCTCGCCCGAGAACCGCGACAAAACAGCGGCTGGCCAAAGTGTTATTATTATTATTACACAAAACTGATTATCGCTCACTCGGAAGTTCAACAACGCTATTGCAATTTGCACTATTTCTGTGTATCTTTTTGTATCACTGTAAGTGTTTACTTTTTTCTCTTGCTATTTCTATCTGCATTTTTCGGCTAAAAACGAATATTTAAGTCAATACAATTAAATTAAAATCTCTAATAACTTAAAAAATAAATTTTAGAATTATTTTCAAAATAAAAACAATGGATAAACAAAGTCAAGTTCAGTTAAACAGTTCTGTCTTTAATTCTGGCAGTCTAAGCAACAGTGGAAATCCACTAACACTGATATGGCATCGATGATGTCGATGATGTCTGGCTTCCAGAAAGAAATAGCCAGATTGAATGACGCAATAGAGGGTTTGCGGTCAGAGCTTCAAGCCTAGAAGCGGCAGGCAGATAAAGAAAAGGCTGAATTGAGAAGGGATTTGGAAAAGGCAATTCTGAGAGCCAGACCAGGTAAGGAGGACCATGCTCCTCCAGTTCCTGATTTACCGTGTATTGAGGCCGCTACAGAAATGAGAAGACCTGCGTCCGCCGGCTCACTGGTGGGGATATCTGAAGTAGATTCAGATCTAATTACCCCCAGCCAGGATAACTGGCTGCGTTCCATAGTAGAAGAAGCTACCAACACGGCCGCAGCTTCTCCGACTGAGGCGGTTGAAATTCAATTGGATAAAAATTCGGCTAAAATCCCCAAATCGCAGCGACAGAAAAAATCACCAAACCAAAATCGGTCGAAAAGGAAAATCTCCAATGAGTTCCGTGAAAATGATGAAACCGTGGACGTCGAAGACGAAAATGGTTTCTGTATGACTATTGATCGGCATGTCAAGAAGACAAAAACTATCAAGAAAAATTCACTGAGCACCGCTACTGAAAAGGACTCGGTGGTCACACCAAGAAATGGGGGCTCTGTTAACTCAACAGAGTCTACATCACCGGAAATAGTGAATGCGACTGCGACAGCCAGTTCAACCGATAGCGCGACGTACGCCGATAAAGTAAAAGCCAAGACGCCCCCTAAGGTGACCAATAAAACCAACAAGACACAGGGCAATCCGCAACCAAACCCCTGTGTCGTAATCACACGCGTCCACCCCAAAACGGAAAAAATCGATTGATAAAGCCCTTCCAGGATGCTCGTGGGAGAGACTAATCTCCAAAGCCACGGGCAACCATACTTGTAAAATAAAAGTAAAATGCCCTAATAGAGCCACGAAATTAAATCTGATAAGCAAAGGGGTAATTATCAACGGCAAAAAATACGAAACCGAGGAATATCGTGTTCTTCCACAACCCGTTCAGTGTCACAAGTGTCAGAAATTTGGGCACTTGTCACACAAATGCAACGGGGAGCAACGATGTATGAAATGCGGTGACAAACACATCGCGAAGGCATGTAGTGCTAAAACTCTGAAATGCCCCAATTGCGGTGGTCAACACCCCAGCAACTACCGGGGGTGTAGCCACTTCAAAAAAGTTAAAACAAACATTCATCTTAAAGCTCTAAATGTAAGTAATGTCGATAACTCTTCTTCCCCTTATTCCACGTGTACTCTAATGGCTGGCTCCATTTTCAGCATAATGAAGAAACACTTGGACACCAGTCTTTCGGACGTTTGCAAAGAGATTAGTAAAACAACCTCTAAGTTATATAATACTCAAATATCTCACACGCTATTAGAAGCGGCCGTCAACAGAATATAATTATCTAACAATATTACAAATAGTAATTAAACTTAAATAAACTTAGTACCGTTATTCATAAAACATTCATGGATACACTAAAAATAGTCCAGTGGAACGCTCGAAGCGTAAATCAGAAATTTTTTTTGCTAATGTCACATTATTTCAAAAATTTCGGACGTAATTGGAATTAGCGAAACATGGCTTAAACCAAACAAAAAATTCTCGTTATGTGGTTTTAATATTATTAGAAGAGATCGCCCATCCCAAAAAGGTGGCGGTGTCGCTCTGCTAATAAGGCAGGAGATTAAATACAAATCAATACCATGCGACCACATCAACACTGAAGTGATTGCAATTGAAATTGAACTTGACCACAAACACGTGGCCATCATATCATATTATAACAAGCCACAAGCAACAGTAGACAGTAAAGTATTTGAATTTTTTACCAAAAAGTACAAGCACTGCATATTCTTGGGTGATTTCAATTCCAAACACCAGGTATTCGGTTGTCATAAGACTGAGCCTAATGGTGACGCCCTTTTCCACATCATTGAAGAACTCGATCTATTCGTGGTAAATAACGATCAAGACGTAACATACATAAGCAACAACCCACTCAATCAATCAGATATCCTAGACTTGATTATCAGCAGCAAATCACTAACCAACCAAATGCAAGACATATTTGTAGGGGATGACGAGCTAGGCAGTGATCATCTGCCGGTTCACGCCACTTTGAAATGTAATACTGGTCCCGCAAGGTATCCTCCCGTGAACAGGAGGAACCTATCAAAAATTGACTGGAACCTCGTCAGAAACATTATCGAAGTAAAAATAAAGGCAAATGACCCCCTAAATGCTCATGAACTAGAAAAAGCCTGCACCCATCTTAACGAGGTTATCAACAGTACACTAGATGAAATTTGTCCCAAACAAGCAGTAAAGACGCGGATAAACAGAGTAACCCAAACAAACTCTTTAAATAATCAAACAAAAAAGAAAAGCCTTCCGGGCTTACTAATCAGAGAATGATCAAATGAAAAGAGCAGAACTTAAAACCGCGTATAATCGCCTACATGGAGAAGTAAAAAAGGCCATAGCTAACGACAACCGCGAGAGATGGGAAAAAGCAACAGAAAACCTAAATGGGCTGAGAGAACCTAAGAGGTTCTGGGATACATTTAAAAATCTTACTGGCCAAAAGAGCAAAATTGCCAATAATAATGCGCTGAAGACTAGCGACGGAACTATGGCCATGGACGACAAGGCAAAGGCCAGCGCTTTTGCCGAACTTCTAAAGAAGGCGCATCGTCCACAAGAAGGGAACAGATATGACAACGATTTTAAGGTAAAAGTAAATAAATTTGTCCAAGATAACAACTCAATTTTCAATGAATCGAACTTCGACCAAAGGCATGAAGACGGGGACGACCATGAATTAACCGAACCAATAAGCGTAGAAGAGGTCATGGGTATAATCAGAAAATGCAAGTCATCTTCGTCCCCAGGACAAGACGAAGTGTCTTACAAAATAATGAAACAGTGCCCCAACATCTTCTACTGCAGACTTACCAAACTCCTAAACTGCTGTCTCTCCTGTGGGTACTTCCCAAAATGCTGGAAAGTGGCCACAGGAGTCATGATACCTAAACCCGACAAAGACCTTACCAACCCTTCTAACTACCTCCCAATCAGCTTGCTTAGCTGTGTTGGAAAAATATTTGAGCGGATTCTCACTACGAGACTTCGCAGCTATCTCGAATCAATCAACTTTTTCAACAAATGGCAAAGAGCGTATAGGAGTCAGAAAGAGGGAGTCGAACACGTATATAGACTGGTCGATTATATGAAAACAGCATTTAGTCAAAAAGAAATCGGAACAGCGCTTTTCTTGGATGTAGAAAAAGCGTTCGACTCGGTATGGCACAATGACGTGAGATATAAACTAGCGAAAATGGGATTACCCACTAAAATTCTGAGGATCATATCATCATTTCTAACTGACCGAAAAATCAAAGTGAGGGTTAATCGCGAGATGTCAGAGGAAGTAATACTCGAAGCGGGAATATCACAAGGGTCGGTTCGAAGTCCTCTTCTTTTCATAATATATGTGAATGATATAGAAAAAGTAGGGAAAACTGTGTTCAACTATCACAGTTCTCAGACGACAAAGGCATTTGGACGGACAGCAAGTCCAGAAACATAATTAAAAATCGTCTACAGGATACCATTCGCGATCTTGAGAGTTGGTGCGCCCTGTGGCGCATCAAACTCAATGCCGCCAAAACTCAACAAGTTACGTTCTTCAAAAAGCAATGGAAAAAACCAGTACCCAGTATCGATCTCCAGTTATACGATCACAAACTAGAAGCAAACAAAGAGGCCAAATTTTGGGGATTTATCCTAGATAGCAATCTCAGTCAAAACAGTCACGTAAACTCCATTACGGTTAGAGTTAATAAACGTATCAATTTTCTGAAGATGATCAGAGGTAGAAATTGGGGAGCAAACAAAGATGTGCTTCTCAAGCTCTCTTATTTAAAAACTCTTTAGTTTAGTTTAAACAGTATTTATTTCAGATAAAATAAGTTATCAAAGAACAACATTGAATATTTACAAAAGTATAGGTATGGTATACTTCATGTAGGATTCCATAGTGTTTCGCTAATTTCTCTAAAAATGGAATCGTTAAAAGCCAGATACTTATTGATGCAGTGCTTCGAAGAGAATACTAAAAATAGCCCATTTGATGTTTGTTCGACAGTTATTGGACATAAAAGACTGTTGCCAAAATGAGAGTGAAAATGAGAGAGCGCGAGAGGGTGAGGTGGGGGTCGGGTTAGGGATTATTGTCGAATAAACTGTTAGCTCAGCATGCTGTCAGGCAAACTGGTTTCAATTAACAGAGGATTGGCGTATTGTTATAACACGCCGTTATCTGAAGTGAAAACATTTTCTTCCCATTCGACTGTCGCCCCCACCCCCCTCCCACCCCACCCCCACCACAAACACACACTTCAACAACATAAAATAAAATAAATAGAAAAAAATAATTTAAAAAAGCCAGGCAAAACCGCAAAACATAGACACTAAATCATCGTTATGAAGTAAAAACGACCACGGTCAAAAACGGTAAACAATTTTTTTTAAAAAGGTCATTAAAAAGAATGAAACAAACCCCAAATACCCCCAATTGGAAAAATAATTCCCCGACAAAGCTGTGTGAATGTATGTGTGATGAATAAACAGCTCACAAATAACAATGGGATTACCTTCATAGACAAGTTTGTTGTAAAATCGACAGACGTACAACACTCATTGTGTATACGACAAGTTTGTTGACAAGTGATTATGGATATGTTAATTACAGGTGTGAAGGAATTAGAGCCAAGGCAAAATGAAGTGTTACAGTTGTAACTGAACTAATTTACCCTAATGCATAGGTAAATTAAAAAAATGAATGCCGATTGAAAAACATGCCGATTGAAAAACATGGTCTGAAATCTTCCGGGTGGGGCGAAAGTTCTTCGGGGGGAGGAGCGGTCCTCTCACCCCCTCCCCCGTAGTTGCAGGTTCGGTGGTTCAGTCAGTAGTGTTTCAGTTGAAAGGTGTGACGTCAGCGTTGTGCATTCGAGTCTGGTCATATGGTTTGTTAACTGATTAGACCTTCGTACATGCACAAATATGGGCATTGGAACGATCATATGGGAAATCGAATAATCTCAACTGGACGTATAATTATCACCAACTCCCGATCAACGGTTTTACCAACTGGGCGTATAAAAAAATCGATAAGGTGACATTATATTTTGAACAGTTTCAGTAGCACCGAACCTCCTTCGTTGTTATGGTTGATAGTTTCTGGTGTGGAATTGAACGCCGAATCTGTCGATCTATGATTTTAACATGTTACATTTGTGCGAACATGTGAAAAACGATATTTGAAGGAGAAATTTGCCCGTGAAATTCATTTTCTGAGATGAGCAGCAGGTGTTTTTTCATACTACAAGAGTCGATTTTTCCATTAAGTTGTGTCGTTTCATTGTTAAATATTGTTTTATATAACATACTTACTGATTTTGCATTCTTCGGTCATTCCTTTTATTAAAAAAATCTTGTTTTCGGTGATCTTGGATACGCTGCGACTGAAACGTTGAGATAAAAATAGAAATCTCTCTCCTCGCTTATCTCCACTTCCGGCTAAAGGTTTATACGGTTTATACCCTGTGGTAATATTTCAGGAGTTATTCTGGTGTCGATATAACACGCAATGTTAAGTCAGTATTGGTTTTTTGATTTGCAAAGCAGTGGTTATTTTCAGTGAAGACGCGCTATATTTAAACCACTTCCCAGAGAATGACGTTGTGTTTCGTGACGTTTATTTTCCAGGAAAAATCGACTCTAATACCTAACATTACAATTCAACACGCATTTTGTTTATCATAGGAGTATAATTGTTCGGATAACTTTTAGATTACAATTAATTCATCGTTTATATTGGATATTTTACTTGAATCATTTTGAAGGCATTGGTGTATTTTCTTCACTACATTTGTAATAGGATTGACAGTAAATTTTTTACAACTCAAATAACAGATAGCGTTCTTGTATTTGCAAATTCGTATTCGTACAAATATATGAAATATGATTTGTGTGAATATGAATTTACAACTAGGGACTATCGATTTGATATTGTAAGTTGATAAGCATTCAGAAAAACTCAAAGTACAGGCGCTATTGTGTCATTTTTTAAAATCGGAGAGATACCCATGGGACAAACAAATGTAACTTGAGTGGATATTTAACAAGACGGGAAGGGAGAAATGACAATTTTTACGTCTTACCTGATACAGAATTGAACAGCCTTTTTCAAGGCTACAGAATAATGGAAAGAGATTTTTCTTTCTAAACAAATAAAAGTCTCAGAAAGAGAGACACAGTTCCATTACCCATTCTGTGAGTGACTGTTGATAATGAGAGTTGTATCAATGAGAGATATCCTAAAACAAGTTTGGAATAAAAAATGTTGCAATTACCCCTCCAGAATTGTCTATGGGGAAAAACAGTGGTGACAAACACAGATTTAACAGTGAAAACTCCCATAGACATTGGTTTGCCAGAGAAAAAAATCCAGGTCTGGGGTACATAAAATATTTCCTTATAAAATAAAAACTTGCAAAATAGAAAAATAATTTGCAAACACAAAAAATATTTTCTTAAAAAATATATTTTGTGCTTGCAAATTTATTTTCACAAAAAAACTTTTTCATAAAAATTATGAAAAAGCTTTTTGTAAAAATAATTTGCAAACACAAAATATATTTTCTTAGAAAATATTTTTTGTGTTTGCAAATCATTTTTCTATTTTGCGAAACACAAAAAACAAAAAAAACATTTAAGCTAAACAAAAATTATATTGCAAACCACAAACACATTTAAGTTAAACAAAAAGTTAATTTGCAAACACAAAAAATAAATTAATGTACAGTGGAAACTTATAAGCCAGAAATGTACTATAGGATCTAGTCATAAAGCATGATGCGGAGCCTCTATAGACCAAAGCATTTTTAACACTGAGTTTCCCATAGGCTCCATTGCCTAAGTGTTAAATTGTGAAACTTATAGGCCAAAACTTATAGACCAAAATGTCTGTAACTTATAGACCAAACATGTATGCACTGGTGGCACAAATTTCTTGTCGGCTTCTCGGAATTTTCGGTTGATTTTGTGAACGCGCATGGTAGAGTGATGTCTTTTAGGCATAATATGTTGGTAGGCTCTCTACAATTAATTTCTCTCTTTCACTCCTATCGGGCTCCTTAATTTTGCCAATTCTTGGGAATAGATTGACGGAATTGGCGTTGTTTCTCCCTTGCTCGTTTTTCATTGTTTGACGGATTTTCATTGCCTCTATGACTGGTTGTTCCACTTCATGGTTGTGCTCATGACCAATTTTTGTCAAATGGCCTTCGTGAGTATTAAGTGTAGCTGGGCATCGCGCTACATGACACTTCCAATATATGCGACCTCCACGCCTGTTCTTCACCTGATAGCGAAAACCTTGAAAAATCAGACTATCACCCCAAAGTTATTTTTTACAAACTCGAGTGGTTGTACTTGTGTGGCTGCCATTATCATTTTCTGAAACTGAATAACTTCCCACAAAAATGCTGATATTTATAGAGTCTAAATTATACAACCTTGAATTAATATCAAAGATCAATTAAATAAACACAAACAAAGATCAATCAGACAGTTGTAATCAAGTGAAAAAATACCACCACAAGAGAAAAAACAAACAAACAAACTCAAAAATCAATCAAATAGTTGTTATCGAGTGATTACTTCTCAAACTCCAAAGAACTGACCACTGATTTGGGAAAAATTAAAAAGTGGGAGAAAACAAACAAACTCAAAGATCAATCAACTAGTTGTTATCGAGTGATTACTTCTCAAACAAAAAGTGGGAGAAACAGGACATCCAGTAAAAAGGCTAGGAAAATGATACAGACTCTAAACCTTAAAACAACACATGATTTAGGTGTGAAAATAGAAGCGGGAGAAACAGGACGATACCATATCCGTGTACAGACTTTGTACAAGATACATCGCCTTCACAGCGAACAGTACTAGAATACGGTGCCATAATAACAAGCGACCTAAGCAAAACCAACATTCAGAAGCTACAGAGGGTTCAAAATTATGCCCTGCGAGTGGCACTATGCAAACCGAAATAGACACCGATAAAGGAACTTCACGAGCTAGCAAAAATAGAAACTATTGATACGCGATTAAAAGACCTACAAAACAAAACCCTCAACAGACTCCAAGATAGTGAATTAATGGTTGAGCTGAACGAACACCGATCCCTTAACAGAAAAACAAAATAAGTTTCCAGAAAAAAAAAAAAAATAATAATAATAATAAAATAAAATAAAAATTATACAATATAACTAAATCGCGTTGAGTCAGTGAGGATTGCCTCGCTACTCATTGGGAACTTTAGGATAGAGTCTGTGAGGACTGCCTCGCAACTCTGCTGAATCGCGATTGAAACGCATTTAATAAGATCTATATAACAAAACCCTCCACAAACCTCAGGATAGTGAATCAATGGTGAAGCTGAACGAACACCGAACCCTAAACAGGAAAACAAAATAATCCACAGTAAATTAAAATTACTCAATAGAATTAAACTGCGTGGAGTCAGTGAGGATTGCCTCGCTACTCATTGAGATCTTTAGGATTGAGTCTGTGAGGATTGCCTCGCAACTCTGCGTGTGTGGAGTGGGCTCCGAAGAAACACACCCCTTACCCCATCCATAGCAACAATCACACAGCAGGCACAATATACAATAGCGGATACCTGTTTTTCTCTCTACCTATAACTTTTCTAACTGAACATTCTCAAATTTTCTTGCAACACTCTTATCAAGAAGACGCATGGAAATGGTGGACAAAGCGTAGGAGGAATTGGTGCAACCTACCTTTCTGCAACATATACAAGAAACCACCAAACGCTAGGCAAGGATTGAAACAAGCTTGTCTGGCTGGGAACGAGTGTACATTTGATATAAATAAACATTTGAATAAAGATTTAACAGCCCTTTTAAGGGCTTGAGGGTGTGTGTCAGTGAGAGGTTTTTTTTTTGGGGGGGGGGGTGGAGGAGGTCATTTGGAATTCCCGAGGGATAACCAGATACCTCAAAATCACATACGGCATCCTATCTCCCAGAAGGCTTGATGGATGACTCCCGGTTTTTTAAAACTAAACTATTGGAGCTTTCTCCACTTCTTTTTTGTAACCGCTATGGTCATATACCGGGGCCGCTACCAAACCGGCGTTGCTGTTTGGTTTGGTTTTCTTTTCTCTTCTACACTTAAACTTGCCATCGCACAACATTACATTCTGGCTCGCCACCATGGTGTGACTGAAACCTCTACCATCGCCGAACTGGAACCGGATAGAGCTCGCTCTCTAATAGTTTTAAAGGCGTTGAGGGATTGAGTATTGACCATCTAACACTCCAACGTAAACTGCTGGGTATGCTAACCGCGTGCATAACCCCCTCAGACTCCATTTTGGGCAATAGGAAAGCTAGGCCTGTGTGATCCAAGGAAAAAAAAATAAGGTTAACCGGGTCGCAAGGGATTTGTAAATCCCACATCGTTCCTGCGCGCCTTCGGCGCGCTAAAACCTTTCATTCATTCACGCTTTCAACAGATGATTGGCTCTCGCTCCCGACTCTTGTGTATTTATAAGCAAATAAAGCTATAAAGTTATTAGGGTCGCAAGGGATTTCAATCCCACATCGTCCCTGTGCGCCTTTGGCGCGCAGAAACTTTTCATTCATTCGAACAGACGTATCGTCCAGCACTGGTGATTTCGACCGCTTTCTCAAATTTTTAGTTCCTCTTTGTAATTTTGGCTTTGTAATTATTTGTAATCATGAGTGGTAAGTGTACGACGGGCGTTCAGACGGAGGTAAGTATGGGTGTTAAGGGAGGTCTGAGGGAGGTGAGTCGAGGGGTGCAGGTGGGGGAGAGTGAGGATTCGGAGGCATGCAGACAGTGTAATATGAGGTATGGTGGCGGTCGGTCAATGGAGAGTAGTGGGGTATGTGCGAATTGCAGGGATATTTTACAGTTGTTAGAGAAGTGTGTTGGATTCGAGCGGGAGATTGCAGAGCTGAGAGGGAGGTTGGGGAGGGCCGGTGTATCTGGAGTTACCCCGTTGAAGGTTACCTACGATGGTGAGGTGGAAGGTGGGTGGAAGGTCGTTGTGGACTCAAGGAGGAAACTGGGAAGCAGGAAACGTGGGGGAATAATGCTTGATGTGGGGGGTGTAACTGAGGAGGGGGGTTCTAGTAGGAAAATTCGGAAGGTGGCGTCAGGTCAGGGCTGCGTCGAGTCCGGAAGCCAGAGTCGGCGTAAGGCTGCCAAGGTTGCTAGGCGGTGTTTAGAAAACAGGTTTAGTGTTTTAGACTCTGAGACCCCTGGGGACGAGAGTGAGGGGGAAAGTGTGGGGGTGAGATGGTTGTTGATGATGATAGGCCAGTCGGGGTAAGGAGGGCGGTCAAGAGAAAGAGGGGGCCAGGAGCTTGCAAAACGAGAGGAGGTGCAGATGATATAGGAACTGGGGCCAGAAGAAGAAAATTAGTGGTAGCGGGGAGCAGCATTGTACGTGGGATTGACAATGTAGTTTGTGGTCCTAATAGTTCCAATCGAACAGTCTTGTGCTTTCCGGGGGCGAAGGTGGAGGATCCCAGGGACCGGGTAGATGGCATTGTGGCAGGGTCAGGACCGGAACCGGTAGTGGTGGTCCATGTGGGGACCAACAATATCAGGGAGAGAAGGTCAGTAAGTTTGGTGGAGTCGTATAGAGGCTTAGTCGGCAAACTGCTAAGTAGGAATGCAAGGGTAGTCGTATCCGGGGTCCTTCCTGTCCTTGGAGGTGGGGACGAACGGAACTCAAGGATTTTGGCGCTAAATGAAGAGTTAGAGGACTACTGTGTTGATCTGGGAATTCCCTTTATCGACCATTGGGACACGTTTTGGGGCAATGGGAGCATGTACGGGCGTGACGGGCTGCATCTTAGCAGGGCGGGGAAACGGGTATTAGGGGATAAAATTCTACGGGTAGCAGAGCTTTTTTTGGAGAGGAGCGGGGTGGGAGGTCAGAGGCAAGTATAACGAGAGTGGACATAGGTGGGGGTGAACAAGAGTGAGGGGGACAGAATAAGTTTACCAAGACTAGCACCAGAAAACAATGGGCCCAATAGGCGGAAGGCAATGAACCTCGGTACCCTGAAAGTGGGTTATAGCAACATCCAGGGTCTCCACCGTAAAGTAAGTGAAATTGCTACATTGATCGAGGCAGAGGAGTTTGATGTCATGGGCTTAAGCGAGACGTGGGTAAGACACGAGGAACGGGTAGACCAAGTAAGCGGGTGTGTGTGGATAGGTGTAGGGCGAACGGAAGGCCAGAAAAAGGGGGGAGGGGTAGGCATGTACATTAAAGAGGATTTAAAACCGTCGCTGATTACAGATCTGGAAGATATCATCACCTCGGCTGATGTGTCAAAAGAAATTGGATGGGTAAAGATCAGTCTGAGAAACAAAAGTATTGCCCTTGGGATTGTGTACTGTGCGGTGGAGGGAAGTAAACCCGAGTGGAATGACTCGATATACTCAACACTAAGGTCCAATATCACTGAACTAGAAAACAGGGGGCTCGGTATAATTCTGATGGGCGACTTTAATGGACACATAGGTGACAAGGAAGAAGGCATAGAGGGTGGGGACAAGAAAGTCAACAGGAATGGAAGGAAGCTGTTGAACTTCACAAATGAGCTCGGTCTGAAGATTCTGAACAGGGACGCTAGATGTAAGGGGAAATGGACCTGGGAGAGAAACGACAGAAAATCAATAATTGACTACATTCTCATAGATATGAATTTATGGAGGGAGGTGATAAGGGTAGAAGTGGATGATGAGGGCAAAATGGAGTTGGATAGTGATCACAACTTGATTACAGTGACGATGAGGGCCAAAAACCTAGAGAAAAGGAAAGGAAGCTTCAAGGATATTTGGGAACTCAAAAAGGATGCCGACTGGGTGAAGTTCGAAGAAAAACTGAAACCAAAGCTTGCAGCCGTACACAAGGGGGGTAGTGTCCAGAAGATGGCCGACGCCATAGTTGCGAGCCTAGTGGAGGCAGGGAAGGAAAGTGTAGGAAAGATTAGGGTGCCAACACGGGAACTTGGGTACAGAGTGAACGAAGAACTGAAAAGGGCCATAAAGGTTAGAAAAGCTAAATGTGCTGCATACAGGAGAAGTAGAAAACTTAAGGGGGTGGAAAGCAATGAGGCCATGGTAGCAAAGGAAGAATACCAACAAGCACGAAATAAAGTAAACAAGATAAAAGACGACAACCGGAGAGTGCGAAATGGCAGTCTTATTAGGACGATAAGAACGACAGGGGGGCGAGTTCGAGCGTATTTTGGAAATGGGTGAACAAACGTAACAAAGGGAATAACCAACAGAGCATTAAAGTAGATGGCAGAGTTACAGAAGAGCGAGATCAAATCGCATTAGAACTAGTCAAGCACTGGGAAAAGGTAAACGATAAGCGATGGGGCATGGGGAACCCACCGGAGTGTCCGAACCAGGTCGAGGAAAATCTCTCGGACTTCGTGTGCAGCGAAATCAAAACTGAGGAGGTGAGAAGGGTGATCTCAAAATTGAGGAATGGAAAAGCGGGAGGGGTGGACGAAATTCCTAACGAGTTTATCAAAAAAGGGGGAGAGGAACTCTTGGAAAGCCTAACTGCCCTATTCAATTTAGCCATAGAAAAACAAGAGGTCCCAAAGGAGTGGAGGGAAAGCAAAGTGACATTTATTCACAAAAAGGGGGAAAAAGACGTTTTGGATAACTATCGAGGTATCTCTGTCAGTAGCAACATTGGAAAGGTTTTCTGTAAAGTCCTTTATGGGAGACTAGAGGAGGTAATTGAGGAAAAGGGTTTTTTGGGAGAAATCCAGAATGGCTTCAGGAAGGGAAGGAGAGTTACTGACCATCTTTTCACACTATCCCAAATGATAGAATCCGCGAAAGCAAAAAAGAAAAAGATGTTTATGGCCTTTTTGGATATCAAGAAGGCATACGATAGAGTATGGAGGGAAGGTATGTGGCGCAAGCTGGAGGCTATGGGCTTAGGAGGCGAGTTTGTTGGAATTATGAAAGCATTATATCAAGATGTACAGAGTGAACTTAACTTGGGAAACATTACAACGAAACGTGTGCCTATGGAGATAGGCCTAAAACAGGGGTGTATCCTTTCGCCGATCCTGTTTGCATTGTACATCAAAGGCTTAGGAGATGAACTCCTGCGTAGCGAGGAGGGGGTAGCAGTTGGTGACGTGAAGATCCCAGGGCTATTTTTGCAGACGATATGGTTCTAGTGTCAGAGAGCGAAGAGGGGCTAACGAAAATGCTGGGAATTGTTGGGAAATATGGGAGCAAATGGAGACTCGAACTTAATGAAATCAAGAGCAAAGTTATACCTGTGGGCCGCAAAGTGGACCCCACTCGAAGGTGGAGAGTGGGTGAGTTCTGCATTCCGGAAGGGAGCAGCAAACTTCTCAGTGTGGGAGAGACGGGTGATTACGAGTATTTGGGGGTAAATATAAACATTACAGGAAGAGGCATCTACCGGAACCACACAAATAAATTGATTCTGAAGGGGAAGCGAATCCTTAACCAAATGAAACTTATAGGGATAAACAGTTTCAATAAGGTTTTCGTGGGGAAAACCATTTGGGAAATGGTGGGTCTGCCAAGTATAACATACGGTACGGAAGTGGTACCCCTAAACCAGACGGCCGTAAAGAGCTTGGAAATCCTGCAGAACGATGCAGGCCGATGGATAACGGGGTCGAGTAATGCCGCAGCGCTAGAAGCAATCAGGGGTGAGCTTGGGTGGATGAGGATCAAGGACAGGATAGACCTGTTGAAGCTCGGTTATCTTAATTATTTGGTAAATCTCCCCGACAGCCGATGGTGTAAAGTAATGTTCCTGAGAATTTTCAACTCAAATATCAAAACGGGGTGGATGGTCCAAATGAGGGAGCTAGTAGAGAACTACTCATTGGAGATCTCGGACCTGGACGTTGGGGCAAACCAGGGTAAAAAAATCGTCAGAGAAAGGGTCATGGAAGATTGTAACCGTAATTGGCGAGAGGGGGTCAAATCAAAGAGGTCTTTGGGTGGCCTGCGTGATAAAGAGAAGCCAGGTTTTGAAGAGTACCTTGATGGCACCTTTGGGGGGTCACTGTTGTTCAAGCTGAGGTCGCGATCCCTGGAGCTGAGGGGAAAAATTGGGAAAGACGGTGAAAGGGAGTGCCAGATGTGTAACTTGGACATGGTGGAGACCCTGGAACACTTTCTTCTTGAATGCCCAAAGTATCAGCCTAAAAGAATGAGATTCACTGGGAGTATAATGGGGAAGTGGGATGGGAGAATGAAGGACATGTGGTTAGGGGGAGACTCAAAGGAGAGCGTTAATCTGCTAATCGGAGAGATTGGGAAGAATGGGACAAGGGATATCATCAAGCAGTTCGTCTCCGAGTGTTGGGAGGAGAGGAGAAGCGTGGGAATAGGGAGGCAGTTGGGAGCACAGGGGTAACCATGGCCTTCTCGCCCGAGAACCGCGACAAAACAGCGGCTGGCCAAAGTGTTATTATTATTATTACACAAAACTGATTATCGCTCACTCGGAAGTTCAACAACGCTATTGCAATTTGCACTATTTCTGTGTATCTTTTTGTATCACTGTAAGTGTTTACTTTTTTCTCTTGCTATTTCTATCTGCATTTTTCGGCTAAAAACGAATATTTAAGTCAATACAATTAAATTAAAATCTCTAATAACTTAAAAAATAAATTTTAGAATTATTTTCAAAATAAAAACAATGGATAAACAAAGTCAAGTTCAGTTAAACAGTTCTGTCTTTAATTCTGGCAGTCTAAGCAACAGTGGAAATCCACTAACACTGATATGGCATCGATGATGTCGATGATGTCTGGCTTCCAGAAAGAAATAGCCCGATTGAATGACGCAATAGAGGGTTTGCGGTCAGAGCTTCAAGCCTAGAAGCGGCAGGCAGATAAAGAAAAGGCTGAATTGAGAAGGGATTTGGAAAAGGCAATTCTGAGAGCCAGACCAGGTAAGGAGGACCATGCTCCTCCAGTTCCTGATTTACCGTGTATTGAGGCCGCTACAGAAATGAGAAGACCTGCGTCCGCCGGCTCACTGGTGGGGATATCTGAAGTAGATTCAGATCTAATTACCCCCAGCCAGGATAACTGGCTGCGTTCCATAGTAGAAGAAGCTACCAACACGGCCGCAGCTTCTCCGACTGAGGCGGTTGAAATTCAATTGGATAAAAATTCGGCTAAAATCCCCAAATCGCAGCGACAGAAAAAATCACCAAACCAAAATCGGTCGAAAAGGAAAATCTCCAATGAGTTCCGTGAAAATGATGAAACCGTGGACGTCGAAGACGAAAATGGTTTCTGTATGACTATTGATCGGCATGTCAAGAAGACAAAAACTATCAAGAAAAATTCACTGAGCACCGCTACTGAAAAGGACTCGGTGGTCACACCAAGAAATGGGGGCTCTGTTAACTCAACAGAGTCTACATCACCGGAAATAGTGAATGCGACTGCGACAGCCAGTTCAACCGATAGCGCGACGTACGCCGATAAAGTAAAAGCCAAGACGCCCCCTAAGGTGACCAATAAAACCAACAAGACACAGGGCAATCCGCAACCAAACCCCTGTGTCGTAATCACACGCGTCCACCCCAAAACGGAAAAAAATCGATTGATAAAGCCCTTCCAGGATGCTCGTGGGAGAGACTAATCTCCAAAGCCACGGGCAACCATACTTGTAAAATAAAAGTAAAATGCCCTAATAGAGCCACGAAATTAAATCTGATAAGCAAAGGGGTAATTATCAACGGCAAAAAATACGAAACCGAGGAATATCGTGTTCTTCCACAACCCGTTCAGTGTCACAAGTGTCAGAAATTTGGGCACTTGTCACACAAATGCAACGGGGAGCAACGATGTATGAAATGCGGTGACAAACACATCGCGAAGGCATGTAGTGCTAAAACTCTGAAATGCCCCAATTGCGGTGGTCAACACCCCAGCAACTACCGGGGGTGTAGCCACTTCAAAAAAGTTAAAACAAACATTCATCTTAAAGCTCTAAATGTAAGTAATGTCGATAACTCTTCTTCCCCTTATTCCACGTGTACTCTAATGGCTGGCTCCATTTTCAGCATAATGAAGAAACACTTGGACACCAGTCTTTCGGACGTTTGCAAAGAGATTAGTAAAACAACCTCTAAGTTATATAATACTCAAATATCTCACACGCTATTAGAAGCGGCCGTCAACAGAATATAATTATCTAACAATATTACAAATAGTAATTAAACTTAAATAAACTTAGTACCGTTATTCATAAAACATTCATGGATACACTAAAAATAGTCCAGTGGAACGCTCGAAGCGTAAATCAGAAATTTTTTTTGCTAATGTCACATTATTTCAAAAATTTCGGACGTAATTGGAATTAGCGAAACATGGCTTAAACCAAACAAAAAATTCTCGTTATGTGGTTTTAATATTATTAGAAGAGATCGCCCATCCCAAAAAGGTGGCGGTGTCGCTCTGCTAATAAGGCAGGAGATTAAATACAAATCAATACCATGCGACCACATCAACACTGAAGTGATTGCAGCTGAAATTGAACTTGACCACAAACACGTGGCCATCATATCATATTATAACAAGCCACAAGCAACAGTAGACAGTAAAGTATTTGAATTTTTTACCAAAAAGTACAAGCACTGCATATTCTTGGGTGATTTCAATTCCAAACACCAGGTATTCGGTTGTCATAAGACTGAGCCTAATGGTGACGCCCTTTTCCACATCATTGAAGAACTCGATCTATTCGTGGTAAATAACGATCAAGACGTAACATACATAAGCAACAACCCACTCAATCAATCAGATATCCTAGACTTGATTATCAGCAGCAAATCACTAACCAACCAAATGCAAGACATATTTGTAGGGGATGACGAGCTAGGCAGTGATCATCTGCCGGTTCACGCCACTTTGAAATGTAATACTGGTCCCGCAAGGTATCCTCCCGTGAACAGGAGGAACCTATCAAAAATTGACTGGAACCTCGTCAGAAACATTATCGAAGTAAAAATAAAGGCAAATGACCCCCTAAATGCTCATGAACTAGAAAAAGCCTGCACCCATCTTAACGAGGTTATCAACAGTACACTAGATGAAATTTGTCCCAAACAAGCAGTAAAGACGCGGATCAACAGAATAACACAAACAAACTCTTTAAATAATCAAACAAAAAAGAAAAGCCTTCCGGGCTTACTAATCAGAGAATGATCAAATGAAAAGAGCAGAACTTAAAACCGCGTATAATCGCCTACATGGAGAAGTAAAAAAGGCCATAGCTAACGACAACCGCGAGAGATGGGAAAAAGCAACAGAAAACCTAAATGGGCTGAGAGAACCTAAGAGGTTCTGGGATACATTTAAAAATCTTACTGGCCAAAAGAGCAAAATTGCCAATAATAATGCGCTGAAGACTAGCGACGGAACTATGGCCATGGACGACAAGGCAAAGGCCAGCGCTTTTGCCGAACTTCTAAAGAAGGCGCATCGTCCACAAGAAGGGAACAGATATGACAACGATTTTAAGGTAAAAGTAAATAAATTTGTCCAAGATAACAACTCAATTTTCAATGAATCGAACTTCGACCAAAGGCATGAAGACGGGGACGACCATGAATTAACCGAACCAATAAGCGTAGAAGAGGTCATGGGTATAATCAGAAAATGCAAGTCATCTTCGTCCCCAGGACAAGACGAAGTGTCTTACAAAATAATGAAACAGTGCCCCAACATCTTCTACTGCAGACTTACCAAACTCCTAAACTGCTGTCTCTCCTGTGGGTACTTCCCAAAATGCTGGAAAGTGGCCACAGGAGTCATGATACCTAAACCCGACAAAGACCTTACCAACCCTTCTAACTACCTCCCAATCAGCTTGCTTAGCTGTGTTGGAAAAATATTTGAGCGGATTCTCACTACGAGACTTCGCAGCTATCTCGAATCAATCAACTTTTTCAACAAATGGCAAAGAGCGTATAGGAGTCAGAAAGAGGGAATCGAACACGTATATAGACTGGTCGATTATATGAAAACAGCATTTAGTCAAAAAGAAATCGGAACAGCGCTTTTCTTGGATGTAGAAAAAGCGTTCGACTCGGTATGGCACAATGACGTGAGATATAAACTAGCGAAAATGGGATTACCCACTAAAATTCTGAGGATCATATCATCATTTCTAACTGACCGAAAAATCAAAGTGAGGGTTAATCGCGAGGTGTCAGAGGAAGTAATACTCGAAGCGGGAATATCACAAGGGTCGGTTCTAAGTCCTCTTCTTTTCATAATATATGTGAATGATATAGAAAAAGTAGGGAAAACTGTGTTCAACTATCACAGTTCTCAGACGACAAAGGCATTTGGACGGCCAGCAAGTCCAGAAACATAATTAAAAATCGTCTACAGGATACCATTCGCGATCTTGAGAGTTGGTGCGCCCTGTGGCGCATCAAACTCAATGCCGCCAAAACTCAACAAGTTACGTTCTTCAAAAAGCAATGGAAAAAACCAGTACCCAGTATCGATCTCCAGTTATACGATCACAAACTAGAAGCAAACAAAGAGGCCAAATTTTGGGGATTTATCCTAGATAGCAATCTCAGTCAAAACAGTCACGTAAACTCCATTACGGTTAGAGCTAATAAACGTATCAATTTTCTGAAGATGATCAGAGGTAGAAATTGGGGAGCAAACAAAGATGTGCTTCTCAAGCTCTACAAAACATGTATACGTCCGGTACTAGAATACGGTGCCATAATAACAAGTGTCCTGAGCAAAACCAACATTCAGAAGCTACAGAGGGTTCAAAATTATGCCCTGCGAGTGGCACTTTGCAAACCGAAATGGACACCGATAAAGGAACTTCACGAGCTAGCAAAAATAGAAACTATTGATACGCGATTAAAAGACCCACAAAGCAAAACCCTCAACAGACTCCAAGATAGTGAATTAATGGTTGAGCTGAACGAACACCGATCCCTTAACAGAAAAACAAAATAAGTTTCAGGAAAAAAAAATTAAAATAAAATAAAATAAAATAAAAATTATACAATATAACTAAATCGCGTTGAGTCAGTGAGGATTGCCTCGCTACTCATTGAGAACTTTAGGATAGAGTCTGTGAGGACTGCCTCGCAACTCTGCTGAAGCGCGATTGAAATGCGTTTAATAAGATCCATATAACAAAACCCTCCACATACTCCAGGATAGTGAATGAATGGTGAAGCTGAACGAACACCGAACCCTTAACAGAAAAACAAAATAATCCACAGTAAATTAAAATTACTCAATAGAATTAAACTGCGTAGAGTCAGTGAGGATTGCCTCGCTACTCATTGAGATCTTTAGGATTGAGTCTGTGAGGATTGCCTCGCAACTCTGCGTGTGTGGAGTGGGCTCCGAAGAAACACACCCCTTACCCCATCCATAGCAACAATCACATAGCAGGCACAGTATACAATATCGGATACCTGTTTTTCTCTCTACCTATAACTTTTCTAACTGAACATTCTCAAATTTTCTTGCAACACTCTTATCAAGAAGACGCATGGAAATGGTGGACAAAGCGTAGGAGGAATTGGTGCAACCTACCTTTCTGCAACATATACAAGAAACCACCAAACGCTAGGCAAGGATTGAAAAAAGCTTGTCTGGCTGGGAACGAGTGTACATTTGATATAAATAAACATTTGAATAAAGATTTAACAGCCCTTTTAAGGGCTTGAGGGTGTGTGTCAGTGAGAGGTTTTTTTTTGGTTTTTTTTGGGGGGGGGGTGGAGGAGGTCATTTGAAATTCCCGAAGGATAACCAGATACCTCATAATCACATACGGCATCCTATCTCCCAGAAGGCTTGATGGATGACTCCCGGTTTTTCAAAACTAAACTGTTGGAGCTTTCTCTATTCTTTTTTTGTAATCGCTGTGGTCATATACTGGGGCCGCTACCAAACCGGCGTTGCTGTTTAATTTTCTTTTCTCTTCTTCCGTTAAATTTGCCATCGCACAATATTACATTCTGGTGGGACTCAAACCTCTACCATCGCCGAGTTGGAACCGAATAGAGCCCAATCTCTAACAGTTTTAATGGCGTTGAGGGATTGAGTATTGACAATCTAACACTCCAACGTAAACTGCCGGGAATTTTAACCGCGTGCATACCCCTCTCAGACTCCATTTGATGCAATAGGAAAGCTAGGCCTGTTTGATCCAAGTGAAATAAAATAAGGTTAACCGGGTCGCAAGGGATTTGTAAATCCCACATCGTCCCTGCGCGCCTTCGGCGCGCTAAAACCTTTCATTTCATTCAATTCATTTGTACAAAACAGAGCAATAAGGTATTTTCTAGGGGTTCATAGATATGCGCCTGTTCTAGCCATTAATGGGGAAATGGGATTAACTCCGTCTATAGATAGAAGGTGGATTTGTATGATTAGGTTATGGAATAAGTTAATTAATATGGACGATGAACGATTAGCAAAACGAATTTTTAATTGGGATTATGAAAATAGTGAAAATGGTTGATGCTCGGAAATAAAATGCGTTTTTCAAAGTATTGAGAAAACAGAAATATATAACCACAAATTGTATTGTGATCTTAATAAAATTATGGATCTTTTAAAAGCGAATACTAATTTTAAATGGCTAAGCAGTATACAGATTGTTCCAAAACTTCGGACTTATAAAACCTTTAAAAGGGCTTATCAAACAGAATTATGTTTGCATCGGGCTTAATCGTCAAGAGAGATCACTTTTTGCCCAATTTCGTTGTGAAATCCTCCCAATCCGTATAGAAACGGGTAGATATAAACAGGAAAGGTCACGTGATAGGTTATGTGTATTCTGCACAGAACAGTGTGTAGAAGATGAGATTCACTTTTTAATGAAATGTCAATTATATTCCGATTCAAAAGAAAAGCTTTTTTGAGCAAATTTCGGAAGAACATAAACCTATTATTTTGCCTGTTAATGACAACAGTTTGTTGTTGTTATTGGAAAACTATCCTAGACAGTGTTCTACTTACATTGTTAAGGCATTTAACAGAAGAAAGAGTAAAATATATACAAGTGTGATTGAATGATTATGTAGGTATGTATATCTTTCTGAGTTGTAGTCAGTATAGGCTGCTAATTTAGGATTGTTAACCTTTTGAATGCGATATGGCCGGTATTCGTCCCAACTTCTAAAGTTTCTCTGTATGCTAGTAAAATGCTATAAACGGTGCGGCCTGCGATCATTTTATAGGGAGGGCCTACCTCTCTATTTATATTGGGCAATTCAACTTCATTATAAACGTGTACAAATCCCACTCTAGGGGAGCCAAAATACTTAATGTTTAATGGCAATAAACTTTGTTTTAAGGAGCATGATAGCAGGAGAAGAGGGGAAAACGCCGGGGGATTAAAGGCACTAATCACCTTCAAGAGAGAGAGAGGGGGGCAAGTGAGAAAGATGGAGAGAGAGAGAAGGAGAGAGAGAGAGAGGGAGAGAGAGAGAGAGAGAGAGAGAGAGAGAGAGGGGGGGGGGGCATGGCAAAAAAATAACTTGGTAATTAATCCGTGACATATAGGTCAAGCTGGCCGAGTGCTCTGGATTATTTTGCATTTTATTTGGTATTGTATGCACATGTCACGAAAATAAAAAATCTATCTATCTATGTATCTAGAAAGTCAGGTGAGCTAAAATCTCAGTGGACCGTGAGTCCTGCATTTGGGCGAGAGACTTGGTTCAAAGAGAGAAGAAACTTGTAGCTGCTGGCTGTCGAAAGTGTTGTTAAAACCAAATAAATAAATAAATAAATAAATAAATAAATAAATAAATAAATAAATAAATAAATAAATAAATAAATAGAGGCCTCACTGGGCCTGAAGCTCTCACCTTGAACAGAACACGATATAAACAGAGTGAATGAATCCACATTAAGCAATCCATCTCCATAGGATGCACTGTCAATCCTTGAGCCCTGCAGGAGTGACAAAAACAAGCATCATGCCTTTTCTTTAGTTGACCATAATGTAAAATGTGCAGCTCCCCTCTGAAGCCCCTTTATACAACCTATGTAGATTAATCTTAGTTACACACTTCTAGAGGGTACTGAATAAAAATTCTAATTCTTCAGCTACATGGTCAATTGCGGCTCCCATAGGGAGTCCAAATATTTACCCAGGCACTCTATTTGAAAAAAATTGAATCTGCCCTTTTCAGAGATGTTGTATACCAAATATGAAAGCATTCTGACTGGTGGATTTGAAGAAGATAATTTTTAAAAAAAATTCTCACATTGCACTAAGTTAAAATTCGGGCTACCACAGCGAGCCCAAATTTTAACCCACAGACCCGATTTGAACAAACTTGAATCTCACCCCCTAGCGATGTTGTATACCAATTATGAAAGCATTCTGACTGGTGGATCTGAAGAAGAAGATTTTTTAAAGAAATTTCCTCATACCAAAGGAAGCCCAAATAATAACCTAAGGCCTTGGTTTGAACAATCTTGAGTCTGACTCTCATAACAATGATGTATACCCAACATTAAAAGATTCTGACTGGTGGTTCTGAAGATAATTTTTGAAAAAAAATTCCCATTTTGCCCTAAGTTAAAAATTTGGGCTTCTGCATTGAGTCCAAATGGGCTTCATTTTAACAAACTTGTATCTGACCCCTCTATGGATGCTGTATACCAAATATCAAAACATTCTGACCATTGTTTCTGGAGAAAAGATTGTCAGCATTATTTTGATGCCCTCTGCAGAACTCCATAACAAAACAGATGTCATTTTTTACGATTCAATTCTACTGGTCGTAAGAATGCTTCATACCAGAAAACAGTTCTCAGTTCCTAGTGGTTTGTGAAAATATTTCTATTTTTAGCTCCTGGGGTTCCCATGGGGATGTTGGTCTTTTTCTCTCGCATGAGTCCAGTACTTATGACCAATAATACCACACACTGAATTTCGTTCATATCGGACCATCGGTTCAGAAAATAGAAATTTTGGGTGGTGTCAAGAATCTTAACCCCCTCCCATTTCAAAGCCAAATATTGCTTCACGAACAACATGTGAACAAACTTGATTCTACACCTCTAAGGGAAGCTCCATAACACATATCAAGCCACTATACCCACTGGTTCATGAGAAGATTTTAAAAATATTTTTAGAGCATTTTCCCTCACCCCTTCCCCATGGGACTGGGCATGTTGAGTTAAACAAAAATGCAATACCGTTTTGGGACCATCACTCACACAAACTTTCTCTTGAATTGGACAGTGGTTTTGGGCGAGAAGACCAAAACTTTTTTATGGACACCAGATGGATGGACAATGGATGGAGAGTGATTAGATAAGCCCAGCTTGATTTTGTCATAGTGAGCTTAAAAAAAAAAAATTAAATGGTTCATGTCCGATATTTTACCCTGTTTTTAAAAATGATAAATTTGTCTCTGGAGTGCAAGAAGGCTTATATTATAGCATTGCAAAGCCTTTTTGCTCTCAAGGGATGGAACCCATCACCACCCATGCTATTCTGTATATT
Source organism: Pictodentalium vernedei (assembly GCA_031216915.1). Lineage (NCBI taxonomy): Eukaryota > Metazoa > Mollusca > Scaphopoda > Dentaliida > Dentaliidae > Pictodentalium > Pictodentalium vernedei. The sequence continues at coordinate 71,284,307 of CM062288.1, read as the reverse complement.
ATGAGGCCTAAAACAAACCAAGAATATGAATTTTTAATGGCAAAGAAATAATTACAAAAAAACAAAAATAAAAAAAAAACACCCGCCTGCTTGTAATTTTACCAAAAAAATGGACCGAGAAATATATCTACTTTGTAGGGCCTTATGCATGAAGATTATTACAATGAATACATTGTCTTACACAAAAGAATACCACACAATCCAGTGCAGACTGATTTCAAGAAGTCCTCCCTTGTGGAAGGGCAATTTTAACAAACATACGGGCCCAAAAAACAGCTTCATACACAGTGCAAAAATTCCTAAAAATTAATAAACTTTCATGTATGTTTAATAGGAATTAGGAGTATTGTAATTAAAAGTCAGTTGTGTGGTTGTTCATAAACTTATATTTCCTTGTTATCAGGTGTTAAAAAATATTAATATTTGTAAACACGCCTACCCATTTAGAATTAGTCCCTGCTCATAGCAGTGGCGCAGACATACAGTACAGTTGCCGTGGACTGGTCATAATCCATGCATGGGCATTGATGTCCTCGCATGCTTTTTCCAGGTAATAGAAAAGCATCATCAATGAATTTGTTATTAATAAAGCTCCGGATTGTACCCTATGCTTTATTAATTAAATTGTTGACGATTATTGCTGTAAACAGGGTTTGAACTCTAATATCATTGCATCCGCGGAAATATTGCCCACCCATGGAAAGTAACTATTCCACGGCGGCGGTACTGTAGGCACGGGGGCTGGAGGGTGGCACATGCCCTTCCCAATTTCATTAATTCCCCCCCCCCCCCCCTTCTCTGTTAACGCATATAATGAACATCCGACAAGACTTTTAATATCTAGATATGTATGATTGTTTGCAACTTATATATTATGGACACATATGGACACAGACTCAAGCAAATTGTGTGTTTCGGACTTGAATTTCCAATTTTTTTTTTTTTGGGGGGGGGGTGAAGAGCACCTGACCCCTCCACTGATGAGAGGGGCACACTCCCTCTTGTCATCGCCCCCATCTCACTTCTATGTGACTCAGGATATTCTTTATATTTGTTATGCCCCGGCCCCACCCCAACTAGGTATCACTCTTGTCCCTAACTTTGATATCCTGGCTAAGCACCTATATCATGGTAAACTAACATCAATTTGTGTGCTTATGTCCAGAAGCTAACATTGGGATAGTATAATGTGCTTTGTCAGAAACTTGATCAAGTATTGATGACAAATGACAATGGGCAATGGGAGTGCAGTATATTGCCCAAGGGCGCAAAGCTTGTTGCTGCAGGTGGGATTCGAACCGAGGGCCTCTCGGCTTGCAGCCTGCACCTATACCTACTAAGCCACTCCACCCCTGGTGGTGTATTCTGATTATGTATATAGATTTAAGCAGCATGTGCATGATTGTAATGCCATATTTGAGAATTATGGGTGCTGAAGTAATAGAGTGCGCTGAAAAATCCTCCCTTTGGTATTTAGTAGGTAGCTTGGTAATGATATTTAAAGCGACTCCATCCCAGTAAGCAACAGTGTGAATTGTTAATCACATCTTAATTAGTTTTCTTTGTTGCTGTCGGCAGTTGTCTTCTTTGTTATGACAGAAAAATTGTTGTGGACCAATATCATAACATGGGAAACAGTATTTTTCGGAAGTGGTAATTTTTCAGTCGCCAACGATAAAAAAAATTGCTGTAAGACTAGAGACGTGGTCCGCCCTCATGGCTGACCAATGGGATCGACGATTACAAGGATACTGACTTAATTTTTCTACAATTCTATAAAACGGCGGCAATTGTAAAAAAAATGGTCACATAAAGAAGCAAAAAAGTGTCAACAAATCACCATAAATTAGTGCCATTATCACAGGCGAAAGGGCTAAAAAGTATACTGTATATATACAGTAGGTGCAGAGTGTATTATCACTAAATCACCCACAGAGTGGAGATTTCACCCAAACAATAATTCCAAATTTGTTGCAAAGCATAACAAGCACAAGTTAAGCTCTGGACAGCCAGTGGACCTCTGAGTTAAACTTGGCGGTCCATTGACTCCACTGGCTGAAACATTGCTTGTGTTTTTTGTCCATATGTACAGAATGATTTAAAAGTGATACTTTGGGTGATAACTTCACTCCACCAGTGATTTTGTTGCACTCCTCTCCCCATGTACTGTACATATACCAAATACAAGCTGTAGCTTTGCCTTTGGGTGTTCAGCCGAGCGATACTTATCACAGTACTCCATAAAATCCTGATAACATAAAGCCAGCAATGGCAAAACAATAAACAACAAAATAAAAATAAAATAAAATAAATGAAAATTTAAAAAAACAAAAAACTTTAGAGCGGCCGGAACTGAAAAGTTTGGCTGGCCCAAATCTGATGGGAGGTTTATTTTTATCAAATATTACAGTGATCTGTTTTATGATACCCAGTTACCACTCAACTGCTTCACCAACACACAGACGTAGCCCATTAATAACCAAGCTACCTACTATATACCAATAGGTAGTTTTCGGTAACAACTCAGTCTACATGTATATATCTTGCATTTATTCGAATAAATCAAATAATATCACGTATATTGCTTCGAAGGAATCAATTAAATGTCTGCAGTTATATTTAAAACTTTTTAAATAACCCGACTTACTTTTTTTCTTTTCACCTCGGTATCTCACGGTATACCTCGATGTTTAGTGGGAACCTTTTTCTGGGTGGGTGGTTTGGTTTGAACAAAATTGCCAAAGGATGATTTGGGTTAAATTAGCAGCCCGTTTGGATCAAATTGCTGGAGGACAGTTTGAATGCAATTCTCACTGATGACAGTATATTATCGAACACATGGAACGTGGATTTATTTATTTATTGGGGATTAACAACACTTTTGACAGTTAGGGTCACCTTGTGACAGTTTTATGGGTGGCGGATGTTGGAGTCCCAGGAGAGAACCACCGAGCAAATGCCAGACTCCCAACATACTAATTCCACACGAGCAGGGTTAGCAATGGTTAAAAACAAGTGCACCATCAACGTACTGTACACCTTAGAACACAATGCCACCGTGCCCGCACAAGGGCATTGGGGGTGCAGTATCTTGCTCAAATTGTGGAAACATATTTAGAGAGATGTCCGTGGAAAACAGTAAAAGACCCACAGAAGAGAAACAGCACAGGCAGATTGATAATTGTAACGCATTGTTACGGATGTTATATAAATGTACAAATTATACTCAAATGTCAAAAGTTGTGCTTCTGAATGCTAAACTGTAAAAATATAAACAAATACATAAATAAAACAGGAATAAAACATAATATCACTGCAAGCTCTGTTTTTATTTAATCCATATTCCATACCTCATTGACGTACCGCCAAAACCCTCTCTATTTGTCTTATTTCACGTATCGGTCAATGCCGATACGGTATAATTGTTCAATTTTGTACTAATTATGAAAATTTTAATGGAAATTGTTTACTTCGGTAAATTCTTTAGGGAAAAAATACTAAAGTACTAAAGGAAACAATTACATTGCATTACAAAAATAAAATTTAAATTTACGTGCGAAAGCACCAACCTCTGTCTGTGGGGCGAAATAACCCGGGGAAAAGAGGATTAGTGTAAAACAACTCGAGGGGCGAACGGGAATTGGAGTGAAACGACCCGGGAGCAACGTATCAGCAAGGTGTCACCTATTCTCAAGCAAACTTTTCATTTGAAACTTGAAACTTGAAACTTATTATTTGATTAAACGCCTATTTCTACAATAGTATTCAATGGCGTTGTACATCGAAAATCATAGAAATAATGCTAAAAGTAATGTACACATGTGAAAACAAAAAGATGGTTATGCGCATATAGGCTGATCACGGACAATTACAACAATTGTTGTTTGCCCACTTTCAAAATAGGGCAAAATAATCATCGAAGTAAAATGATTTCAATTTGCGTTTGAAAATATCAACAGAGTTACAATTTCTTAGAGAAATTGGTAACTCGTTCAAAAGTTTTGGCCCAATTGTACTGAAGCTTCTGTCGGAAAATTTTTTTTTCCTATTAAAAGGAAATGCATAACATCCTTCAGACGATTCTGAAGATCTCAATGTACGTTCAGACACCTGGTGGGACAAAAGATCTATTTATTACAACCTAAAATTAGGATAATTCAAAAACTGCATTTCGTTTTTATTCTTGAACTTCACTAGCTATGTGTCCATGCATTTTTTATGAAATCGCACCAATATAATCAACAAGATCGCCGGTTATATCTGCGGTTTGCGATGAAGATACAATATATAATCGCCGAATAGGACAAGTTACAACGAAATCAGGAGAGTTCGATCAGAAATAACAAGATTATTTGCTGAGCGTATTGAGCGTATTGAAAAACCTCTAAAAGGACAGAATACGAGTGATGTGTAGACATGTAAATATCACGCAAAGCTGAGATGCGAGTTGGGTTGCAACAGTAAACGATCGCATTTGACATTTTGTTCTATTGTTGATATCGGCCCAAAGATTCCTTGAGGGGGATGCTTAAGCCAATTGCAATTGTATCGGCAATTGTGAACCGGAAGTCACGTGATGTTTTCCCTGAAATTCACTCTCCAATTCAAAATATCGCTTGACGGTATTAGAGAATTCTTTTCTGGAACACACTTATCTGATTGGGTATGCGCAACCCCTTGTGGGCCTACGGCCCTCTGGGGTTCCTATAATGCCATAAGTGGGAAGGCGGTTTCAGGCATTTTCTTTGTGTTACTGCTGGGGCATGACTCATTTGAAAGCCTTTCCCACAAACAACTTTTAGCCCAAATTTCACTGAAATCTGAGAAAAAATGTTCAATTTATAATGCAAACAGACATCAGAGTGCAGATGGACATATATACGGATGGGCGGGCGCGCGGTGGCGTCGCGGTAACCGGTTCTCGTCAGACCACCGAAGTTAAGCAACGTCGAGCGCGGTTAGTAGTTGGATGGGTGACCATTTCAGCGAATGATTCGCGCTAACGCGTTGTGCCCTTGGGCAAGGCACTTCACCCCGCTTGCCTACATGGGGGCACGATGACGATGTGTACTAAGGCGTACTGCACGTCGATGGTGCGCATGTCTGCAACCAATCTAACCCTGCCTGTGCCGCGGTGCAGAGTTCAGAGTTACGATGTTGGGGGGGGCTGACAGCCCGTCGTTGCTAGGTGGTTCTCTCCGGGTACTCCGGCTTCCTCCACCCGTAAAACTGTCACCAACATGATATGACCCTGGCTGTTAATGTGTCGTTAAACCCTAATAAAAAAATACGGACGGACATATGGATAGACTTCAAATGCAAGAAATTGTATCAGAGGTGCTGACATACCAGTGCCAAGGATAAGGCTGTATCAGATGACAGACAAAATCTCTCACCCAATGGAACCTGCAACAAATGTCAGTGCTAAAAAGTTTTTTGTGTAAAATCTTTGAAGTGTTCACAAACCCATTTTGGAACTCAAAACACCAGAGTAACTCTACACGATCATGTAATATCAAGAACAGCATGCCAAGCATGGCCTATGCACCCCACTCCCCCATCTCTGAAAATGCTAAGATGGACATATTTTCAACACAAGGTATACACACAAAGGATTTATCATCTTTGTTTTACAGTGGAAAAGAAATCCAACCTAGCAATTGTGAGATCAACGTACACCTGTTAAGAATAGTGTGCGTCAATCAGATCATCTACATGTGAGATGTGAAATTATTGTCTTTGTTTTGCAGCAACACCAATCCATCCCCCCCCCCCCTCAACCCAGTAGTAACTGTAAAAGCCAGAAACAATGATTGAACCATCAAAAAGGAGAACTAAGACATAATGCTACATGTGGGAAGGTGATCTGCATGCATTTTGTTGGTTTTATTGCAGGAACGTGACTCATTTGAAAGTATTTTCCATTAAACAATCTTCATTGCATATTTCATTGAAATCTGATAACCCAAACCTGAAATATTAGGCAAATAATTGGTATTTTACGAGACAAACAGCAAATTTGAAAGTAAAAATGCGGGATAAGTCTGAAAAGTAAAAAGTAATAAATATGATTGAGATCCGATAACCCAAATCCGATATACGAGGCGAACAGACAAAAAATAGCCTATTTTTGTATATTCAAAGGGCCATCATGCACAGACAAAATATTTTCAACAGTAAAACTGCTGTTACTCCTTAAAGATCTTACATGTATGATAGTGAACATGTGTATGAAATTTCAATGAAATCTGAACAGTAATGTTCAAGTTATAATGCGGGTCATCATCTGAGTGAGGCTGGACAGTCCTACGCACAGATGCATGTACAGACACACCAACTCACGGATAGGCGCAATCCCATATACCCCACTTTCTGAAAAAAGTGGGAGTATAATTAGCTATCTGAGGGCAAGTATGTCAGTAGCGTACCAGTTTCTGAACTCCTTCAGGACATTGCTACAGTCTTACATACCAATCAGTGACCAATCTATGAATATTTGTTAAGGTTGTCATACTAATGAGCTGACAACAGGCACAAAGTAACCAATTGAGGGCCATAACTCCACTCAGTATGGCTGAACTGTACCAATTTTCGAAGTCCTTCAAGACATTATTATGAAAGTCTCACATACCAAATATTGACCAAATCCTTTGATAAGTGTGCAGGTCACAATGCTATTAGTTGAAAACAGGAAACCATTAACTAATTAAGGGCTAAAACTCTGTTCAGTATAGCCAAATGGTACCAGTTTTCGAACCCATTCAAGACATTGTAAAGAAAGTCTCACATACCAAACGTTGACAAAATCCATTGATATTTGAAGTTATCAAACTACCGAGCTGAAAACAGGAAACAATCAACTAATTAAGGGTCATAACTCTGCTCAGTAGAGCCGAAACATACCAATTTTTTTTAACTTATTCAAGACATTAAGAAAGTCTCACATACCAATACTAAATCAAATCTACTGCTATTTGTTCCAAGTTATTGTGCAAACAATCTTAAAACAGGCAAAAGTTAACGAGTTAAGGGACATCGCTAAAAAAAACAGGCAAAAGTTAACGAGTTAAGGAACATCACTCCGTATTGTGACATTTTCTGGATTTTTCAAGCATCACGAAATTGATTTCTATTAAAAAATGGGGAGTATCCAGAGTATCACATGACAAAAAACTATTCGTAAAGGATCCCCCCTTTCACGGACAATGGGACAGCATTGACATTCTCCACCATGCGGCCTTGAGGCTGCATTTTGAATCCCTCTGTTTGTTCTTACGAAATATTTTTTTATTATTATCAGTTATGGTACAAATATGGTACCGATAGCACACTTTCAGGAACCGCTGATGGCTGATGTCGACTATGTGTTATTGCGTGAGGTGCACACGCTTTTGGGGTTCTATACACCACATCTTTCATTTTGGTGTATAATTTGTTTAAATTTATTTGGAATTTATAGAATTTCAGACTTAGGAATTTGATAGTATTGTTTTTACCTAAGTCATGGTGCTTTAAAAGTAATGAGCAATTTAGTTTGAAAAAAGGAGGTTCATGAAGATTCAGTCACAGGAAGATTCAGCCCTCATACTTTTTCCGAGAATATTCAGTCTCAGTCGTGATCGAATCTTATCACCTCAGAGGGCAAATCTTCACAGAATTCTTTTTTTCTTTAAATGTTCTATGCATTTGTTCTATAGTTTTGTAAAGGATTTATGATTACTAATCATGACAAAATTGTGCAATATGAAACAAACCCTAATGAAGCTGGAACAAAACAACCCCTTCCCAAAACAAGCTGAGAGGTTCTCAGTTCGAATCCCACCAGCGGCAACTGTACTAAGGCGTACTGCACATCGATGAAGCACTTGTCTTCAACCAGTGCTAACCCTGCTTGTTTGGAGTTACTGTGTTGAGGAGCCTGACAGTTGCTTGTCAATGTTCAGTGGTTTTCCCCGGGTACTCTGGGTCCCCCCCCCCCAGTAAAACTATCCAACGTGAGGTGACCCTGGCTGTAAAAAGTGTTGTTAAACCCCAATAAATAAAGAAATCAAATTTGCTGAATCCAAGACGTTTGAATGATGGTTTTGTTTGGGGGGGGGGGGGGGGTGTTTTTGGTTATACAGTGGAGCCCACTTAATTGGATAGCTCCTAATTGTATATCTCTGTTAATTCAATATAATTTCCCAACACAAAACCATTTACCATGCCTCCAGTACATATTTGACCTGTTAATTGAATATAGGTTATAGAGGAATCTCCTGTTAATTGAATAAAAATTCTTGTAACATGTCGAGAAATTACCCTGACTCTTCCCAGTTTTCCTATGTTTATAGACTAATTTTGCCTCAGTACATCCAATGCAGGCGTTTAATCTATTAAATTGTGTTTGACAGAGCTCATGGAGCTCTGTCAAATAAAATATAATAGAATAAATGCAAAGTTTATCTCTAGAATACAAAAGTGACACAATCCCTGTTAATTGAATACTCCTGTTAATTGAATAATTTTCATTGACAAAGTGGCTCGTCAATTAACAGGGTTCCACGGTACAGCAAAACAAATATCACAAACTAATAATGAAACTATGTGGTTGAGAAATTTTCAAGTGGTCATTCTACAACATGTTTTAGCTAGTACTACACAGTTTTGAAGGTTAAAATGCCATTGTTATTGATCGAGGGTCTAAAAAATACAAAGAATATGCTATGTCTGTGTTCCAATAATCTGTAACAATTAGTTGACAGTTCTGTGGGTATGATAGCTCAGTTAGTACAGGTGCAAGCTACAAGCCGAGAGGTTCCCACCTGCGGCAACCATGTTGTGCCATTGGGCAAGACACTTCATCCCCGTCGCCCACATAGTGCCATGGCGGCGTTTTGTATCAAGGCATACTGCACGTCAATGGTGCAGTTGTCTTCAACCAATGTTAACCCTGCATGTGTGGAGTAGGTATGTTGGGGAGCTGACAGTTGCTTACCATAGTTTGTCATTGCTTGGTGGTTCTCTCCAGGTACTCCGGCTTCCTCCACCCATAAAACTGCCGTGGTCATAATTAGCTATTATGCAGACACATGTGATATAAAACACCAATAAATACATATTGACAGTTCTTGTCTTCCTGATTGTTTTTAATAAATTGCACCTTCACAATTACATGGAGTTTGTTACCGACTGAATACACCCGAAGCATACTCTGCAATTTGACCCAAATTGGCCGCTACATTTTGGCCTGAACCAACTGTTAATGCACCGAAACTGTCTTACAGTGGAAACAAACAAAAATTTAACATTTCTTTTACAAACTTGCACAATAGTAGTGTCCAAAACATGTTGGATAATTTTTGGATCAACTTCTAACATCTTTACTTTTTAGTGTTTTGTTTTCTTTCCCATCTAGAAGTTATTTTCTTGATTGATGATTGAGTAAACATAAATTGAGTATAATTAAATAGATGTCAAATTGTCAATCATTTTTGCTGCTCAGTGTTTATTATTTTCATTATTACCCATTATTGTAATTAGGGACCTTAGGACCAGACCCTTATTGCAATTAATTGATAATAAATTGTATGGTTGTTCATAAATTTATTTTATTTTGATACCAGGTCTTAAAAAATATTAATATTTGTGAACACACTCACCCATTTACAACTAGTCCCTTATGATAGTAAACCAACAACTTCAAATTGTGTGCTTACATCCAGTAGCTAACATTGGGATGGTATGATGTGCTTTTGCCAGAAACTTGATCAAGTATGGATGTCAAACAACAATTTTCATTACTTGTAATAAAATAATATTTTCAAACATTACCCCTGCGTTTTCTCAGTTATGAACTAACCAGGGTATTTTTTTTTGTTTCTAAAAAATTGATTAGCAATTTCCATCTTGGTTGCAAAAATTGATGATGAATAGTTAATATAAGGCCAATATGAAAGACAAATGGTTAGCATTTGGACATTTTTGAAAAGAAGTTTGCGATGCAAATCCAGTCATCAAATACCCTGTTATCACAAACATAAAAGTGTGTGCTTATTCATGAAAATTATTTTGTTACTACCTGTTAAAAATGCCTTCCAGGATATTATAAACAAGAAATTATAGCAAAGCCTTGCAAAGAAAGGACGATGGAAAAAATCCAGAGCTGCGAGTAACTACCTGATGATATTTTTTATATTTTAAAATTTTAATCTCAAATGAAAAGGATAATCTTCCAAGTCATGTTTACAGAGTGCTAGTTCAAGGTTCAGGGTGGCAGTTTCCTGAATGCAGAGATTGCATTCCATCCAAGGTTATGCCACTATAAACTTCTAAAACTGTATTTCTCAGAATTCCTGCTGTAAAAGTTAGCCTTATAGATGAGAGTGAGACCAATCCAAATGAGTAATGTTACAGTGGCTATTAGTAAATGAAGACTAAAATAATCAAACAGTTAGAAAATGAGAACACACAAAGGTTATAAAAAGACAGAAATTAACATTTGACAATTCCACAGCTGGTCCTTTTTAAAAATCAAACCAAACGTTTAAAGAAATATTTATAAACTTTAAAGATTTATACAGTGTTGTTGATTTGGAAACACGAGGGAGCTGAAAACAACACTTTTAAAAGTGGCAAGAAGAGTTATTGCACTCTCTCTTCTCAATTTCTTTAAGAGTAAAAATATTTTTCTTAATCTTATTGATTAGGAATAGAATTTACCTTACACGAGTACAACAGTGACTGTAGAACTAGTCTATTTAAGAAATTCATCGACAATCCTTTCTCCCTTTGTTGAATGATTGCTTTCACTTCTTTACAGTCACTGAATGCCCACATGTAGAGGTTAATGCAATTCGTGAATCGATTGATTGTCCATATCTAAGGCCTGCATAAAGTAACCCTTCACCTAAGGAAATGGCAATGTTTTTATATTGTAATTTTTTGCTTCCAAAAGATAGCTGATGACCAGTCATTGGAACGAGTGCATTGCACTCGTTCCAATGTGAGGTGATAAGCTATGTTTTGGAAGCAAAAAAGTAAAATTTTTAGTTATACGAGAATTCTTTTTTACAAGTGCTGTCTGCTACTAGCATTAGGTAAAGGGTTAATCGACCCCCAATTTAAAGCGAGACAAACTATAAACAATAGCATCATTGAATATTAAATGCACCAGGTGACGAAATGGCGCGAATTGTTCGGTCAGTATGTGCAATATGTAATGCCAGTTGTAAAACTTTATTCAGTAGTACATGTAAATATCATTATTATGTGACATTTTGTTTTCTAACCAATTTTAATTTATTACTGCAAGATTTATCCAAAAGAAGTTCAGAACATGTCGAAAATGCACGAACAGGCCGGAACTTCTGTAGATGCACTTCAGCTGTCAGCGTTAATTAAAATGGCACAACCGATTGCAGGTATACGCTTTACACCTCATTTACATGTTTTACTTGGTGTAATGGAGAAGTGCGAAACAGAGAGCTTCTTGGTTCCATTTCAGAAGCGCAAAGAAGAGCGAGTGGGATAAAGCTCCTCAGATCAACAAGATTGATTATGTATCAACCAACATGGTTTAGATCCCTAGTGCATTGTGGGTCTATAGATTGAATTTGGTCAAAATTGACCCAATAGGTCGCCCGTTGCTAGGGAGGCAAGTTGGTTGCTAGGGAAACAAACTGACATCATTACCGACTCCATGGTTTGAATCACTGATGCATTATGGCCCCACATATCAAATTTAGTCAAAATTGGCCCAGTAGGTGGCCCGTTGCTAGGAAGGCACGTTGGTTGTCAGGGAAACAAACTGACACCATTTCGATTCTTTGGTTTGGATCCCTAGTGCATTGTGATTCCATATATCAAATTTGGTCGCAATTGGCCCAAGAGGCCGCTCGTTGCTAGGGAGGCACGTCGGTTGCTAGAGAAACAAACTGACATCATTACCGACTCCTTGGTTTGGATTCCTAGTGCATTATGGGTTCAAATATCAAATTTGGTCAAAACTTGCCCAATAGGTCGCCCGTTGCTAGGGAGGCACGTTGGTTGCTAGGGAAACAAACTGACATCATTACTGACTTCTTAATTTGAATCCCTGGTGCATTAAGGGTCCACGTATCAAATTTAGTGAAAATTGGCCCAGTAGGTCGCCCGTTTCTCGGGAGGCACGTTGGTTGTTAGGGAAACCAACTGACACCATTTTCCATTCTTTTGTTTGGATCCCTTGTGAATTGTGCATCCATATATCAAATTTGGTCGAAATTTGCCCAAGAGGCCGCCCGTTGCTAGAGAGGCACGTTGGTTGCTTGGGAAACCAACTGACATATTTTTCGATTCCTTGGTTTGGATTCCTAGTACATTATGGGTTCATATATCAAATTTTGGCCAATTGGCCCAGTAGGTCGCCCGTTTCTAGGGAGGCACGTCGGTTGTTAGGGAAACCAACTGACACCATTTTCGATTCTTTGGTTTGCATCCCTAGTGTATTGTGGATTCATATATCAAATTAGGTCGAAATTTGCCCAAGAGGCCGCCCGTTGCTAGGGAGGCACGTTCGTTGCCAGGGAAACAAACTGACATCATTACCGACTCCTTGGTTTGGACCCCTATTGCATTATGGGTCCATATATCAATTTTGGTCAAAATCGATCCAATAGATCGCCTGTTGCTAGGGGTGCTGCGTGTTGCTGGGAACGTCACGTGATGTAGTAAATTGTAAATTAGTCTGACTCCCGGTGTATTATGGGAGAATATCTCAATACCACTCCCCCCACGCCCCTCCCCTGTTACTCCCCTCAACTGATGGTTCAATCACTTTACCCAATTGGTATCCGAGTGTTCCTTTGAAAACAATTATATTGTCCCTTTTTGTTCTTGGGAAGATTCCTCGAATAAGAGCCGTTCTCGTAAAGTCTCTTCTCGGGCGTTCCTTCCGGTGAATATAAAAAGTGTTTAATATGAAATTTAGGCAAACTTCAAAGCGAGCGAAATTGATGCATTGGGCCTAAAGTGCTGTAGGCCTACATTTACTGGTAAAGAATAGGGGACAACCAAATTTCGAGGTAACTACTTTTATCTGCGTTTTGATTGGAAGGTATTATTTTCCAGTGCTCTGATTGAAAGATAATTTTATCATTGTTTTGATTGGAAGATATATTTATGGCGTCGTTGTTTTCTGGAATTTATCTGAGGAGTTACGGAAATTGGTGCGTTCATTTTTATTTTTTCACAAATAGCGTGTAGCAGTTTTTGTTACTATTACCAACTATTAGTAGCCACAACAATAAATACATCAGTACTGTGCAAAAAAGGACGATGATAATATGCCAATGCAGTTTTACTGAAAAGACCATCTTTAAAATAATAAGACTGAGTATCACAAATGTAGTTTCATGATTCGGACCAGATTTTTATATAGGACGTTTCGGCCCCAGATCTATGGACGATTCGGACCATTTTTCTGGCCGGTTCGGACCAGACTATTGGACGATTCGGACCATGTTTGTGGACGATTTGGACCAGGTTTCTGTGCGATTTGCCCAACAGACACCAACTACACAATCCAGAACAGACATACACACTTCACAAGACATCACAGACTTGTCTTTTGAATTAAATAGGCCTAGAGCTTTATGTGCCAATTTCAATAAGCCACTTTCATTAATTTCACTGAAAAAATACCGACGTACCGGTATTGTTTTTAGTTATCACAACAAATAATTCTGAGAGTAATTATGAAACAGCTAATCGTGTGCTTCTGGGTCATGTCAGGGAAGAGGAAAAAAGACGTGACATCAACATTGACCTGTCTGTTTTTCTTTGCAATGCATTTTGGATCCGTATACCGAATTTGGTCAAAATCGGCCCAGTTGTTAGCCCGTTGCTAAGGGGCGCTCTAGTTGCTAGGGAAGTGACGTGACATCAACATTGACCTGTCTGTTTTTATTTGCAATGCATTTTGGGTCTGTATACCGAATTTGGTCAAAATCGGCCCAGTAGTTAGCCCGTTGCTAAGAGGTCTCCCTGGTTGCTTGGGAAGTCACGAGACGTAAACTTTGATCTGTCTGTTTTCATTTGCAATGCATTATGGGGCAGTATACCGAATTTGGTCAAAATCGGCCCAGTAGTAAGCCCGTTGCTAATGGGGCGATCTGGTTGCTACAGAAGTCACGTGACGTCAACATTGATCTATCTGTTTTCATTTACAATGCATTTCGGGTCCGTATACCGAATTTGGTCAAAATCGGACCAGTAGTTATCCCGTTGCTAAGGGGGCACTCTGGTTGCTAGGAAGTCACGTGACGTCATCATTGATCTGTCTGTTTTCATTTGCAATGCATTCTGGGTCCGTATACCGAATTTGGTCCAAATCGGCCCAGTAGTTAGCCCGTTGCTAAGGGCGCGCTCTGGTTGCTAGGGAGGTCACGCGACGACACCATTGACTTGTCTGTTTTCGTTTGCAATGCATGTTGGGTCCATGTATCAAAATTGGTAAAAATTGACCCAGCAATTTTCCCGTAGCTAGGGGCGTGCTTTACTTGCTATGGACGTCATGTGACATAATCGGTGGCCCATTAGCCCCCATCCCCCCCCCCCCCCCCCCTTGACCCAATGAGTGTGAAAGCAATGGTGGAGAGCCATCATTTGTTCAAGCGTCCGAGAATCCTTGAAAAAATGTAACCGCATTTGTCCCCGGTTCCTTTGGGAAAAATCCCTAAAAGTTTAATCAGCCAGAGTCATTCTCGTGAAGTCTCATCTCGTTAACTACTTCCTACGTTAATAAATCATTTCATCAGTTGCAAATGTCAATTTCCGCCATGCGCAAACATGTCAGGGTCCTTGTGTACCACTTTCGTTGAAAAAATTTGAAGTTGATGCCTTTGAGATGAGCTTGGCTTTGAGCTCATACAAACGGTACATACGTGTTGCCTAATAGCTTGCAAAGCAAGCGGTTCTTCGGATCTCTTGCACGCGACCCTGCGGGTCGCTTTCGCTCGCTATAATATGAAGGACTCTCGAGTTCAGACGCCTCCGGCGTATGAACTCGTGCGCCTACGGCGCAATCGTCCTTTAAAAAATATTTGTAAAAATAATAACATATGATACGCAATGATTTCAATTTTTAATGTCACTTCTTACACCCTGATCATTTTTATTTCAGCATAGTTAATTTTTTCCCAAATTGTTTTTTTAATATTTATTTATTTAAAATAAACTGAAGTTGAAAATTAAAAAATAAATTAACAATTTGTGTTCTTCAACTTCTATTACTTCTTTACTATTTTTCAATAAAAATTGGGCTTAGTAGTTAGAGGTGCAGGCTGCAAGCCGAATGGTCCTCGATCGAATCCCACCTGCGGCAACCACTTCGTTTCCTTGTGCAAGACACTTCATTCCCATTTCCCACGTTGTTGCATTGTGTACCAAAGCATACTGTGTGTCAATCGTACACTTGTCCTCAACCTGTAACCGGGTTGTGAAAGATCAACACCGACCAGGTTCAATAGTTTATTCACATATATATTACACCATCATGAATTCAACAATTCATTACACTCCATTCTGTAAAACAGAAATAAAAAAATACCGTGTGAAGATCGTTAAAAATAAGTCATAAACTGCCAATTATCAACTCCACTTTTAATTACGGTTGTGCTTTGTTAGGGGTTTGGCGGCAGGAACTCACTAACAAGTTCAATGCGACAGAACGCCAGCCAAACAGACAGACACATGTATAATATTTAGCACGAGAGCGGCAGTTACGCAAAAGAACAATGACGTTGAGTATTAACTCAAAGGAATCAATATCTATACTGACAATATGCTATCTAGCGATCTGTAGCAGTAAACTCACTAGTAAGTTCACTGCGACAGATTGCCAGACAGGCATATCTAATACATCAATCCTGTTACAGCTGTTTGCCCTTAAAAGGCAATAATATTAAGTATTTAGACTCATTAACATAATTACGGTATTTTGAATACTATCACAGTTAGCTTTTAAAACAAAACAACTTTCACACAAGGAACAGGATGTGATACAATCGGGACAAATCCGCCACAGATTGACAAGAATAGCTCACTACCAGCTTGTGTTGCGGTGGAAAATAAGTCACGATATTTAACACCTGTCATCAACTGAACAAGAGGTGCATGATAATTGAATTAAACGTACACAAACAAATAAACATGTATAATCTCCGTGAAGATGGTCGCAACGCCCATTTAAATGTGAAGGGTTAAATACCTTGTGCTGGCAGCTAATCACAGAAATCAATAACTGTATAAAAATCAAACCACGTTGACAAGATTTGGTTTTTAATTATGAGTACGAGATATCTTGGGGGCGTTTACCTGTAATCCGATATTCATTCAGCAACAATAATATTACCAACCAAGGTGCATGATACACGGCCGGGCGAGGGTTCAATGAACCTCCCCGACATTGCATCATACAACCAGGTTAGGTGTAAGATAAATAGACTGAATTAATTATTCTCTGAAATATCGAACAGTAAAGTTATTCATCGAATGCCGGGATTTCTAAATTATTACAACAAAGATTTAAATAGCACCTACCTAATATGTGGGATTAAAATGCAAGATGTTACAAGTAATTGTTGCAAGATCTTCCGAATTTGTTGTCCGTCTCGTACGGGAACCTTAAGTGAAGTGACACTGAATAACTTCAGGTCTAATCTCGGCAGTGATTAGCTAATTAAAAAGCATGCGGTGAGCATTCAGTCATGTCAATTCAGTGCAGCACGATATCACTCACGGAGCTGACTAAACAGTTTTATAGAGATGATAATTATTAACACCTTAGCCGCGGCAACAATGATAAAAAACAATACAATTACCTACGATACCAATGCTTACCAGTTGTAATTCTAACCCTTCCACATTCTCCCCCCTCAGAGGAAAATGACATCCCTGTCATTTAAATCAAACTTAACCACATTAGTAGCGAGGCTATCCTCACTGACTGAAGGAGATACATGATTCTTGTACTTTTTTAAAAAAAGTTTTTGCACAACCTGTTCTACTGTATTATAATACTTCAAACGTTATAGATTACAGCACTTGCCTAATATAATGTGTTAGTAACATTATATATGTGACTCTCAAACATACACACAAATATATACAAGAAAAATGTGTCCCGTTAAAATAAATAGTAGGCCTACTTCACATCTTATATAGGACCATAATAGTAGCGATGCTATCATCACTGACTTATCCTATCAAGTGAAGTATAGATATATCAACCTTAAATATGAATAACCCTTGGTTATCCACTGAAACGGACACTTTTCGATTAAAGTTCGAAGTGATGAATGAAAATATTATATCAAAATGCTATCGTCACTGATTAACCTGCCTTCAGTTAGAGATAAATATATAATTGAGTTTCATGCAGTGTGGAAGTAGTGATGTTATTATCACTTATTAACTGCATATAAAATGCAAATAAATAAAAGCTATTTTTATCGAGTAGTAGTAGCGATGCAATCATCACTGACTTACTCTATAACACCAAAGACATTATTTACATCTACATACACATGTAGCAACATTTGCAGAGTGGGATAGTAGCGATGCAATCATCACTGACTAACTGCATATGAAATGGAAATAAATAAAAGTTATTTTTATAGAGTAGTAGTAGCGATGCAATCATCACTGACTTACTCTATAACACCAAAGACATTATCTACATATAATTTGTATCTACAAAATTTGCAGAGTGTGGTAGTAGCGATGCAATCATCACTGACTTACTCACTGCAATAGCTCATTTGAAGAATGCAGAAACAATTGCATTAGAAATTTTTTCAGTTGAGCCTGTAAATACACCTTTTTTAGCTATTGATTCTAAAATAATTGCTTTCTCGGGCCAAGAAGATTTATTAACTGTTTGAGACATTACATAATCACCTGAAGACATCCAAGGAGGTGGTCGTTTATCTCGGCCACTTCGTCTTGGAATTCCTGACCTTGTTTCTGTGGGCAACATTTGATCATCACCCACACTGGCAGTTGCATTTTCGGGTTCTGATTGTCGTGATATACTCTCAATATCAGCCCTCTGAATAGCCGTTTCACTCTCTGGATTTTGTGAACCAGATTGTTGATCGTCACCAACCGAAACACTATTGCCTGCAGCTTCACCAACATTGGACTGGCCGTCACCTGTACAATGTTGTGAAGAAACTTGATCCATTTGAACAACAGGTTGTGTAACCGTTTGGTTGTTTGGATCACATTTATTACTGCACACTTCAAATGCAAAGTCAAGGTCTTCGTCAGAATTGACTGATGAGTTTGACGACATATCATTGGACGTTAAAGAAAACTCTTGTGAAATTGGTAACTTCAATTTGGGCTGTCTAGCCTTAGGCGTTGGCTGTTTAGCCCTAGATTTCGGTGTTGGCTTTACTGGCAGAGATTTGTCTTCAGCCACTGCCTGCCTTGATCCTGGCACTCTGCCCTTTAAAGATCTAGGGGCTGGTATAGGACGATTTTCTTCTTGTGGGAGGGAACTAATTGGTAATAAATGATTGCGGTGAAGAGTTCGTTTTTGCCCTTCCCTATTTTCATTTTCCACAATGAAAACTGGAATATTTTCATTGGGGTGACTCCTAACTATGTAGGCATCATCCTCCCAACGATTGGACAGTTTGTGTCTGCCATCAAAAGCAAGTGCTTTTACAAGCACTCTGTCGCCCACTTTAAGACTAGCTCCGCGAACTTTTAAGTCAAAATTTTTCTTCTGTTTAGCTTGAGCTTCTTTAGCAGCTTTTGAAGCTAATTCATAAGATTTGCGTAACCGACTTTGTAAATCTTTTGTATAGCTAGAAACAGAAGCATATTGCCCAGAGCGATCAGTACCAAAGGCTAGATCAACTGGTAGTCTTGGATGTCGTCCAAACATAAGGAAGAATGGAGACTGTTTTGTACTCTCATGTCGAGTACAATTATATGCATGAACCAGGGGTGCAACAGAACTTTTCCAGTCTTTTTTCTTTTCTATATCTAATGTTCCTAACATATTTAAAAGAGTTCTGTTGAACCTTTCACACATTCCATTACCCATAGGATGATATGGAGTGGTTCTGGATTTTTCGATTCCTGTGAGATCACACAATTCTTTAATAATTTTGCTTTCAAAGTTGGCCCCCTGATCAGAGTGAAGTTTTTTTGGAAAACCATAATGGACAAAAAAATTGTTAAACAAAGCATCAGCTGTTGTTTTTGCAGTCATGTTTTTTGTAGGTATTGCCAGGGCATATCTCGTAAAATGATCTGTTATTACCAAGATATACTGATAGCCACCTTTTGATGTTTCCAGAGTAAGGTAATCTGTACAAACCATCTCTAATGGAAACATAGTAGTTATATTTACCAGGGGAGCCCTAATATTTGTTGGAGATTTCCTTTTGATACAGCGGTCACAACTTTGAACATAATTTTCTATCTGACTATCCATAAAAGGCCAGTAAAATCTTTCCTTTGACAAGGATACAGTTCGATCTCGACCAGGATGTCCAATATCATCATGCAAACATTGTATTACCTTTTTTTCAAAAGATGTTGGAATGACCAACTGTCTGAATGATTGGTCATTGATATTAGCACTGTGCTTATACAGCACACCTCTATGCAATTTTAATGAGTTAAAAATTCGGTAAAATGCATAATGTTTGCGATCTTTGGGTAATTTGTTAAATTTGGGTTTAAGTCTGTTACGAACAGCTGTCATCCAGAACGATAGTACTGGATCCTGAGCTTGAACCCTTCTCCATTCTATATCAGTCATAGCGCTGATGTCCTGCCCTACTTCTGGTTCGTCAACAACCACTGAATTCGACAGACATAAACTCTCGATAAA
Source organism: Pictodentalium vernedei (assembly GCA_031216915.1). Taxonomy (NCBI): domain Eukaryota; kingdom Metazoa; phylum Mollusca; class Scaphopoda; order Dentaliida; family Dentaliidae; genus Pictodentalium; species Pictodentalium vernedei. Next base: position 71,264,434 of record CM062288.1, on the reverse strand, counting down.
AGGTTGTTTCTGAACAACAGAACATATAGCCTTTACAGAATCAGTATTTACTGTTTCAGAAAGCTTTTCATTATTCTGAATAGCTGGAAGCCTCGAAAGGGCATCAGCATCTGCATTGCTCTTTCCAGAGCGATATGTAATGTCAAAATCAAACGCTGCTAGTGCCGATAACCATCTATGACCAGCAGCATCGAGTTTAGCTGAGGTTAAAACATAGGTTAATGGGTTGTTATCTGTATAAACCTTAAATTTATGACCATATAAATAATCTTTAAATTTTTCAGTAACTGCCCATTTTAAAGCTAAAAACTCCAATTTATGAGCTGGATAGTTTTGTTCAGCTTTCCCCAAACTTCTACTTGCATAACTGATTACTCGTTTTACACCATTTTGTATTTGATATAGAACAGCACCTAGGCCACTACTACAAGCATCAGTATGTAGTTCAAATGGTGCTGTATAATCAGCGTAGGCAAGTACGGGAGGATTGCAAAGAATCGACTTCAATGTTTTGAAAGACTCTTCTTGTTCTGAACCCCAGGTCCACTCAAGAGAAGTTTTATTTTTCTGTCTTTTTTTACTTTGTCTCTTTGCAATGGGGTTGGACATAAGGATTGACAATGGTTTTGCTATATGTGAAAATTTTTTTACATATTTTCGATAATATCCAGCAAAACCAAGAAATTGTCGCACTTGTTCTGGATTAGATGGCCTTGGCCACTGCATAATTTTATCAATTTTACTTGGGTCAGCTTCAATACCATCAGCCGATACAACATGGCCAACATAAACAACTTTTTCTTTAAATATTTGGCATTTTTTTGGACCCAATTTTAATCCAGAATCTCTCAGGCGTTGAAAAACGTGTGTTAAACGTTCCAAATGCTCCTCAAAAGTTTTTGAAAAGATAATCAAGTCATCCAAATAGATGAGACATTCTCTCAGGTGCAAATCACCTAAGCACTCTTCCATCAACCTTTGGTAGGTGGCAGGAGCTGTAGAAAGACCCATTGCCATTCGGTTAAATTCAAAGAAACCTAGCGGACCTACCGTAAAAGCTGTTTTTTCTTTGTCAGATTCTTCAATTTCTACTTGGTGGTAACCCGACTTCATGTCAAGGACAGAAAAATATTTCGATCCACCAAGACAATCCAAAATTTCCTCAATTCTGGGGAGAGCATAGGAATCCCTAATTGTTCTTTTATTGAGCTCTCGAAAATCAATACACAATCGAAGAGTGCCATTTTTCTTTCGGACCAGTACAACATTAGATGCCCAAGGACTGTGAGAACGTCGAATAATACCAGCAGCTAAAAGCTGGTGTAAATGATTGCGAACTTCATCAAACATCGAAGGTGGTATACGCCTATGTCTCTGTTTAAATGGCAAATTGTCTGACAGTCGTATTCGGTGTTTAACTAAAGATGAAAACCCAATGTCATTGTCATTTTTAGAAAATATATCCTCAAATTGCTCAATCACACTGAGTCCCTGTTTAATTTCACTGTCAGACAGAGTAGACGATGACATATCTATATCATAAATCCCACCAGTATTCTCACTTTGGGCTGAATCAGTTGTCTGTTCCACAGCTACAGGTTGAAGTTCACAGACAATGGCTTTGGGAGGTATAACAACAGTTTTAGTTGAAATATTGGACACTTGTATGTTAATAATTCCTCCCCGATTATATGTATAACTTACCATACTTGGTGTAATATCCAAATGACTATCTACATTTGAATGATTTGAAGGCTGGACAATAGCACAAGACTGGTGATATGGTAATTGCTTGTCCATATAACCACGCAAAACTGTCTGTGAATTTGGAGCAACAACAAGATTTCTACTTTCTGCGCTTTTAATGACTGCCAAACAGTAGTTATTCTTAGCTAGATCTTTTTCTCGCAGAGACATGCATCGAAATGCCAAATACCATGGCGTGATCAAAGGCATTTCTTGTAAAAATCTTGAACCCTGCCTTGTGCGACATTGTTCCATAATATGAGATAAAATATTTGTACCCAGCAAAATTGGCACTTCCTTGTTGTAATTACTATCTGGCACAATTAAAAATACAAAATATTGTTCCGGTTGATCCATTAACCCATCAATTTGCAATTGTGCTTCTATATACCCTTTATAAGGTAGACTTTGTCCATCTGCACATTCAATATCAAGGAAATGGTTCAATGGCTCAACAGGAACTGATTTCAAGTGTTTACTATAAAATTCAGAGCTAATTGTTGATACTGTTGACCCTGTATCCAACAATGCTTTAGTAGATACTCCAGATAAATTAACCATAACCTCATTAGCAGTACCCAAAAGACCAGGTGGTTGAACATTTTTCATTTTGGTGGGTGTCTGTTCAGAGAAACCTATGGTCGACCCCGCCCCATAGGTTTTTTGGAGTTTAAACCTTTGTAGTGATCAGTTCTAACTCGACACCCAACTGCGATATGTCCCAATTGGCCACAATTAAAACAACGAACATCTGTGTTACGAGATGAATTTGTGTTTTGAGATGGTGCCGAATGAAAATCACCAGACGAATTGAAAGAGTCATTCCATTCTCGTGATTTTCTTGACTTCCAATCTAACTTGTGATTAGAAGGCTTGTTTTGTGGTTTTTGTCGTTGTTGTTTTAATTCTGCAACATCCTTAGTTAATTGTAAAACCATGGATTTTAATTCCTGCATTTCGTTAGAATTGATTGGTTGAGCTTGATTAACAGGAAACGACTTTTTTGTTTTGGGGACATTATCTTCTTTGTGGTCTTGCTCTATAATTCTGAGAGCAACACGCAATTCATCAAAATCTTGAATTTTGTCATATTTGTGACCACTGATGTCACGAAGATTTTGTCTCAAACCTGTCCAAAGCATTGTACGTAGCATGCTATTAGTTTCACATGGATCCACTAATTTCATTTGTACTGCTTTGTTAAGAGTGTCTTCCAGCCGACAACTCCAGCTTGAAATACTCTCATTTTCTTGCTGTTTGGCACTATAAAACTGTGCAAGAATAGTTTCTTTGGGATCTATAGTTCCATAGATACTATTGAGTTTGGCAAGAATTTCTGTTGGTGTACCAGAAGGGCCCAAACGCATTACAATACGCCCAGCCTCACCTCGTAAAGACCGTCTTATTGCATTTGTTACGACATCCATTGAATGACTCTCAGACAATAAACATTTTACCTCATATTGCCATAGATCAAAAGCTACTTCACTTTTAGCATCACCACTAAAAGTTGGTAGCCGAGGGGGTTGTGAAACATAAACTGTTTTGGAGGAAGGTTGAGGCTTTGTATCAACTTTCGTCTCTACAGATGACTTAGTATATGATGCCATCCATTCCTTAAGTTCATCTGCATTAGATGCTTTGGGTTTAACTCCCATTTCCTCAAAAACCTTAACCAAATTGTCTATCTCTTCTTGTGTCATAGAAGTCATTTTTTTTTTTAAATAAGCCAAACTCAAATAATGGACAGATATGACAAGTGTATAAGAAACTAAGAAACTGTAAATTAATATTTTGTCATACACTCTAGAAGACGTTTCAACCACACACGAGCTAAAAGAGGTTTAGGATGCACACCATCTTTAAAGAGATTAAAGTTAAGACTATAAATACTCTTAAAGTTTGCTCGTTTTCGATTATTCTGGATATCTAGATGGAATTTTGGACAATAAAATCCTTTACCACTATTAAATGAGTATATCCAATCATTCAAGGCCGTTACTCCTTTTTGCAATTCAATGTCTGCCTCCTTGAATTGTTCAGGAGTAGTATGCCCTCTGGATTTATTCCACTCAAAAATCGAAATAGGAGGAATTCCCAGAAATACTAGGTCTATAGAAGGGTACTTTTCCACTAGATTTATAAATTCTTGGTAAGAGGCAATTGCTTTTGCAACAGACTGATAAATATCTTCCTCTCTCAAAAATACAAACTTACCTCGTTTTACCGATAAATCACATGTACCTAGCCATACATACAATCTTACTTTTTGACTCCCATGTACCAATTTATGAATATTACGCTTAGTATACAAAAATTGATCACTAATCGTTGAACCACTTTTACACCACCATTTTATCTCAATATCTAACTCATCATATTCTGTTTGCAAATATTTACCAAGACTTGATGATACCAGTACATGGGATGTATATTTACTCGCAGAAAGTACACACGGCCTTTCCAAATATTTTTGTAATCTTCTTTCACTCATTAAAATTTCACAAAGTAATAAATTCCAATAAATTTCTAATTAACTCTAATTGGGGTGCAGCGGATTGGTCCCACAAGTAACACACCCTATTACTTAGAAGTTTATGTATATTTAAAGCAAATTTAAATTTAACGACCTCCCATTTTTACCAAAAATTTAAAAGAACCTGAAAACAAAATTTACATGTGCACATCTCTAAATCAAATATAAACTTTGCATGATAAAGGAGTCTATCATAACAGTCATCATGGTAAAAGAGTTTATCATAAAAGTCATCACATGGGCATCTTATCAGAATGTCATCTTCTTGGGCTATTATTCTAAAATACCTGTCCTTTGTAACTGTATGTTACATTAAGTGTTAACAATTTAAAAAAGATACATTTTACACTCCACAGTTCTTGGCCATCCTCACTGTAACCATCTTGTATACATCACTGTAAGTAGTCTGAAATGGTAGCCTCGCCAATTGTAACCGGGTTGTGAAAGATCAACACCGACCAGGTTCAATAGTTTATTCACATATATATTACACCATCATGAATTCAACAATTCATTACACTCCATTCTGTAAAACAGAAATAAAAAAATACCGTGTGAAGATCGTTAAAAATAAGTCATAAACTGCCAATTATCAACTCCACTTTTAATTACGGTTGTGCTTTGTTAGGGGTTTGGCGGCAGGAACTCACTAACAAGTTCAATGCGACAGAACGCCAGCCAAACAGACAGACACATGTATAATATTTAGCACGAGAGCGGCAGTTACGCAAAAGAACAATGACGTTGAGTATTAACTCAAAGGAATCAATATCTATACTGACAATATGCTATCTAGCGATCTGTAGCAGTAAACTCACTAGTAAGTTCACTGCGACAGATTGCCAGACAGGCATATCTAATACATCAATCCTGTTACAGCTGTTTGCCCTTAAAAGGCAATAATATTAAGTATTTAGACTCATTAACATAATTACGGTATTTTGAATACTATCACAGTTAGCTTTTAAAACAAAACAACTTTCACACAAGGAACAGGATGTGATACAATCGGGACAAATCCGCCACAGATTGACAAGAATAGCTCACTACCAGCTTGTGTTGCGGTGGAAAATAAGTCACGATATTTAACACCTGTCATCAACTGAACAAGAGGTGCATGATAATTGAATTAAACGTACACAAACAAATAAACATGTATAATCTCCGTGAAGATGGTCGCAACGCCCATTTAAATGTGAAGGGTTAAATACCTTGTGCTGGCAGCTAATCACAGAAATCAATAACTGTATAAAAATCAAACCACGTTGACAAGATTTGGTTTTTAATTATGAGTACGAGATATCTTGGGGGCGTTTACCTGTAATCCGATATTCATTCAGCAACAATAATATTACCAACCAAGGTGCATGATACACGGCCGGGCGAGGGTTCAATGAACCTCCCCGACATTGCATCATACAACCAGGTTAGGTGTAAGATAAATAGACTGAATTAATTATTCTCTGAAATATCGAACAGTAAAGTTATTCATCGAATGCCGGGATTTCTAAATTATTACAACAAAGATTTAAATAGCACCTACCTAATATGTGGGATTAAAATGCAAGATGTTACAAGTAATTGTTGCAAGATCTTCCGAATTTGTTGTCCGTCTCGTACGGGAACCTTAAGTGAAGTGACACTGAATAACTTCAGGTCTAATCTCGGCAGTGATTAGCTAATTAAAAAGCATGCGGTGAGCATTCAGTCATGTCAATTCAGTGCAGCACGATATCACTCACGGAGCTGACTAAACAGTTTTATAGAGATGATAATTATTAACACCTTAGCCGCGGCAACAATGATAAAAAACAATACAATTACCTACGATACCAATGCTTACCAGTTGTAATTCTAACCCTTGTCCTCAACCAATGCTAACCCAGCTTCTCTGCTGTTCGTACACTTGTCCTCAACCAATGCTAACCCAGCTTCTCTGCTGTTCGTACATTAGTTGTTTGTCATTGCTGGGTGGTTCTCTCTGGCTTTCACCTCCTGTAAAACTGTCCAACATGAGGTGATCCTGGCTGTCGAAGTGTCATTAAACCCCGATAAATATATCAATAAGAATCATGGACTCCTTCCTGTTCTGGAGGACGGTTTGGGGCAAATTGCCAGAGGATTGTCGGGTTAGATTAGTATTCAGTTTGGGTCAAATTGTTGGAGGACAGTTTGGATGCAATTCTCACGAATTCCAGTGAATATGACCCCAAGTCATTTCGGCCCCAGTCATTTCGGCCTCAAGTCAATTCATACTCAATATACCAAGTCATTTCGGCCTCAATAAATATTTTCAAATATCTTTTGAATTTTAACATTTTTCTATTTAATTGTTTTTCAACATTTATACCTCAAATAGATATTCAGGTATACATATGATATATGGTATTCCTTCATGCCTACTAAATTTTCTTTCATGATGAATAAATGAATGAAAAGTTTCAGAACGCCGAAGGTGCACATGGACGATGTGGGATTTGAAATCCCTTGCGACCTGAATAATTTTATTTGCTTATGAATCTTCGAGAGTCGAAAGCGAAGGTCAGTAATGTTATTTGGTTTGAGGGTGCGCAATGAAAGTGGGGTACTGGGGTCAGACCCCCACAGACCTCGAACGAGAAGGTGACTAGGAATTGCGCATAACTACAAGAATGTTGCTCTGTGTTGTAGAAAACGTGGACATATTTATGGTAGTATCGAAATCACAATTTGGTGGTTGTTTTAGAAAAAATGAAAAGAAAAAGAAACCATGTGAAGCTCGAACCAGAAGGTGACTAGGGATTGTGCATAACAACATGAATGAATGAGATGACTGCATATACTTTGCGAAATTTCAAAGTAAACAAATTTCTCTTACTTATATAGATAGCACCTTAAATGGATGTAAAACTGAACACATGGATAATGATAATTTTTAATGTCATTTAAAACGTTTCTGCACAATGTGTAAATACAAATGACTGAACATTACTTAATGAAGGTAATTACCCATTATGTCTAAACATAAACTATGCGCTGATCTTTATAGATCTGTACACTCAAAATGATGCTGAAATGATCAGGGGGCCAAAGTGACTGGGGCCGATGTGACTAGGGCCGAAATGACTTTGAGGCCGAAGTGACCAGAGTCCGAAATGACTTGGGGCTGAAGTGAGTGGATTCCATTTTCACAGATGAGAGACGTCAATTATTACAAAACACATCGAATGTGAATTTACTGTCTAGATAATTGCACGACAATATATATTAAAATATTTTCTTCAAAAAATATCAAGCAATAGATTAATATTTTTTTAAGAATTATTTTCTAGGAGTTAAAACGAATATCGTAGTTTATCTAAAATATTCTAACAGATGTGTACGGCTTTTCTTTTGGACGAATCTTCCCTAGGTCGAGTTTTCCCCAGGCCGAATCTTCCTCCAGTTCCCGAATAAAGATGACATGCCATTTTCAATTGCGGTAAATATCGAAAAAGGTTATTATTTTCCATTTTTTATTGTTCGACTCTTCGAAGCGCTGTTCAGAAATACAGATGGCACTAAAAAGTAACACATTATTACTTTGTTTTGATTTCTGATGGAACCGAAAGCAACCTGTTAGTATCATCTTTTTCAAATTACACCCATTCCGTCCGCTAACCAAATAGTCCGCTGCAATTTTACCCAAGTCGTCCGCTGCAATTTTATCCAACTCGTCCAAAACTCGTCCGCTGGGGAAAAATATGGGAGTATTTTGAATCATTATTTATTTATTTATTTATTTATTTATTTATTTATTTATTTATTTATTTATTTATTTATATAAGAATTTTATTGTATACTTTATTGTATATTATCTATTGTAATATATCTTAATGTACCTCCTTGCATTAAAATTTCATATACTTATATGGAATTCTGAATACAGACATGTCAGAATATAATAAACTATTCAGCCATTCAATTAATTTCGACACTGTTTAACGCGGCTCCGAATACTGTTTATTCAGTGGATTATCTATAATAATTATATTATTACAGCAAAAGTTCTTAAAGTATATGTTTGCTATATTAAGTTCTGCGACATAATCTTATAATTTTGCAATTATTCATTGAAGCACACCACCGGCACTTTGCAATGAATAATCGCAAAATTATTAGCAAATGTATTATAAGAATTAATTATATTAAGAAACGCATCAAAACAATCTATATTAAATTCCGTAACATAATCTTATAATTTTGCAATTACTCATTGAAAAATATTTGCTATGGTATGCTGTTATTGTCTTCTGGATCTTGTGTACTGAATAAATATCATTATTTCGTTTGATACTGACAAAATATCATTAATTTTATTTTCCATGTTTTTATGATACTCAAACCCTTGACGGACGATTGGGTAAAATTGCAAGCGGACGAATTGGGCAAAATTGATTGCGCACGATTCGGTGCGCTGGCGGACGAAATGGGTAAAATTGCAAGCGGACGATTCGGCTTGCGGACGAAACGTCCATATACCCTTTTTTCAAGCAAACTTTTCCTTAGTTTTACAACACCTTAACATTCAGATAATTCACAAACTGCGCTTCTATTCGTTTTGATACTTCACGAGATACGTGTCAATGCATCTCTGTATACAATCGCACCAATATAACGACAACACTTATCAGTAATATTATCAGTTATACATGCAATTTTTCGATTAAGTTTATCACTGGCAGACAAGTTGCAACGAAATCAGGAGAGTTCGATCTGAAATAACGAGTTCATCAGCTGAGAATATTGCCAAACCTCCAAAAGGAAAGAATTCGAGTAACAATAATAATAATAACACTTTGTCGCGGTTCTCGGATGAGGCCTTGGTTACCCCTGAAGTGTAGATATGTATATATCACACAAAGCTTAGAGGCGAATTAGGTTGCAACAGAAAATGAACGAATTTGACATTTTGTTTGATTGTTGGGCTCAGCCAAAACATTCCCAGAGGGGGATAGGCCAATTGCAATTGAATAGGCAATTCGACACCGGAAGTTACGTGATGTTTTCTCTGAAATTTACTATCCAATTCAAAAAACCACATTGACGGCTATAGAGAATTCTGTTCTGGAACACATTATCTGACTGGATATGTGGAACCCTTTGCGGGCCTACGACCCGCTTTGGGTTCCTATTACCAATATTTTTTCCATAGTTTCATTCTGATTCGGCCTTAATAAGTTTTAGAGTATCTATTCTTCCTGTTCTTTATTCAATACCATCCTATTACTGCATTATTACATCCATTACAAATATGTTCCAATAAGAGTAAAATCCTCGACTTTTGATTGAATGAGAGCTGGCGTAGTTTGTTTTATGTTTACGGCTCCAGTAGCAAATGTTACCGTCTGACGTCACCATTAACTATTTGAAATGACGTCGCGAGTTTCGTAATTGTTTCATCAACGGATTGTCCAGCAAGCTACTTCAGTTTTCTGTATTTCTCACACGTGCAGAACGCGATGTTCCGGATAAAGTGTTGTATAAATTACAAAGCGATTTACGGATTGAACTAAGATGGAATGAGTTTATCTGGTTTATTGATCATTTATCCGGTGCCGTCGTGGGTACACGAGAGGTTTATTTACTAATCCTGTCATCGTTAAAAGCTGCCTTGCAGAAGGCAACTTTTAACTATCACACTTTCAGTAAATAAGCCTCTCGTGTTTCACAATGTTGTTTTGGGGCTATATATCGTGTCTTATTGGAACATATACGTTATTGTGGTGAATTGACAGCAACGTGGTCTAAGGTTTGGGGCTCGAAGCGTATGTTCAATGTCGACGCTTCGCGTCTCGGTTGAACATAAACTCCGGGCAGCAAACCCCAGACCATGTTACCGTCAATTTATCAAAATAATTTATAATATTTACTTTAAGTATGTCATGTATTATATCAACTAGGTTTTATAATCTGCCTTTGTTAGTCGTATTGTTTCGCGTCTATAGCCGTTACTGTTACCCTAGACATTCTATGTTATAGGTAGATGTAACTTTTATCAGTTGCCTATAGATTGTTCGTGTAATTTGTAGAGTATTGACCACATTCACCTTCTTATTCTACACCCTTCTTGTTTGCAGTTTGTAGACACTTGCTAAGTCCTTAAAATAAATCTTTGTATTTCAGGGAGCGAACTGATTCCAATATAAATAAATTTTAATTGAAAAAAAAATATTGAACTCATTTTTATATAATTTGGCATTTTGTTTTTCTGATTTTTCGAAAAATGAAGAGTTTTTGCTCAATTTATTTTTCCTAGACGTCAAGCTATCGTGCTGGACCTGCACTGTTTGCAATACACAAAATACTTATGTTTGTGACAAATGGGATACGATACGCTGGACTTAGGTTCAACTGTTTTTTTTATCCCAATATGCCTAAATATCTCCCAAGAATGTTTCTCGTCACACATCTTCCAACCGCTTCGTCAGAAGAATCAAGGGTTTCATCTGATGTTCATCCTTCCACGTAGGACATTGTTTTCTCAGAGGCTGTTTCAGATAAGGGAGAGCTGACATCAAAGGTGCTAATAAATAATAAGGCATCGGCAGCAACTTTGGGGTCAAGTACTGCTGTCCATTTGACTGGACTGGTGGGTGGCTGCGGCAACCCTTAGAACGTTAATGCAAGCAGCAGAGAAAACATACTCTCCCGGCGATTCATGGGCCTTACCGTAAAGTGGATCATCCGGAACAAGCAAAAGCACCTTTACTTCTTCGTCTTCAATAGCACCTCTTCCCCCTCCCAAACAAAGCATTGTTCCATACTCTGCTACGGAGTTCAGAGTCGCATAAAAAAATTAAAAAATCCTTTCTGTTCAGGTAGAATGGCATGAACGTGTGCAGCTCGAAGATCCATTGGACTCTAGTGTTTCGTCTCCTTATTAGTCCCCTACCGGCATCGCCGGAGGGGACTATAGGTTTGCACTCCGTCCATCCGTCAGTCTGTCCGTCTGTCCGTCTGTCAGTCTGTCAGTCACACTTTAGTTTTCCGGAGTTTTTTTTGGAAACGCTTGAACGGAATGATTTCATTTTGGTAAACTACTATAGAACGATGACTTACAGATCAAGTTTGAGTTTCATGCTGATTGCAGTATTCTTGTGTGAGTTACGGCCCTTGGAAATATGGGAAAAAGCACCAAAATATCAGTTTTCCGGAGTTTTTTTGGAAACGCTTCAACGGAATGATTTCATTTTTGGTAAACTACTAAGTTTGAGTTTCATGCTGATTGCATTATTCTTGTGTGAGTTACGGCTCTTGGAAATATGGAAAAGCACCCAAATATCAGTTTTCCGGAGTTTTTTTGGAAACGCTTCAACGGAATGATTTCATTTTTGGTAACCTACTATAGAAGGATGACTTACAGATCAAGTTTGAGTTTCATGCTGATTGCCTTATTTTTGTGTGAGTTATTGCTCTTGGAAATATGGAAAATCGCCAAAATATCAGTTTTCCGGACTTTTTCTGGAAACGCTTCAATGGAATGATTTCATTTTTGGTAACCTACTATAGAACGCTGACTTACAGATCAAGTTTCATTTACACTCTGTCCATCCATCCATCCGTCAGTCTGTCAGTCAGTCTGTCGGTTATAGTTTAGTTTTCCGGACTTTTTTTGGAAACGCTTCAACGGAATGATTTCATTTTTGGTAACCTACTATAGAACGATGACTTACAGATCAAGTTTCATTTGTACTCTGTCCATTGGTCAGTCTGTCAGTCAGTCTGTCAGTCATACTTTAGTTTTCCTGACTTTTTTTGGAAATGCTTCAACCGAATGATATCATTCTTGGTAACCTACTATCGAACGATGACTTACAGATCAAGTTTGAGTTTCATGCTGATTGCTTTATTCTTGTGTGAGTTATGGCCCTTGGAAATATGGAAAAGCGCCAAAATATCAGTTTTCTGGACTTTTTTGGAAATGCTTCAACGGAATTCATGCTGATCATATCCAGGTTATAACATTTGTATAATTATTAATGCTCATTAGTCCGGTAGGGGACATTGTATTGCTTCAGCGATACGAACGCTCTTGTTTCAGAATGGCTCCTTTCTGACCGGAGAATGTGAATGATGCAAAAAAGTACATCGGGTGATCTGTGGTTGGTATCGTTGACATGAATTGCGACTGTGTCTGTCGTGAATGTTTGATGTCTGCTAGGTCTTCCCCAAAGCCAATGTGGAAATTTCTTTTTATTTCGTTTACGTAATGTTTTCTGCAAGTACGACATGCAAGCAGATAAATGCAATTCCTGGTCATTTAGTTAGCATGATGGGGCGTTTGTCGTGATGGAACTGGGGAATCCAGTTTTCATTAGGTGATCCTCTTAAAGCAATTCTTCGATTATTCCTTTATACTCTTCAGAGCCGCCTTCTCATTTTTTTTTGATTCTCGAAAGGAATGTCCCGTGCGACCCTCATCGTCCCCAGACAATGTTATCACAAAAAGTGGATTCTCTGCCATACAATCATGATTCTCGACTAAATCTTATCAAGTACGGGAAGCGATTAAGAAAATCAATGCGCCTCTTGTTCAGAGAGCCAACGCAGCCCCCTTTATCCCACAAAAGGGCTCAGCATTACTGTTTTTCAGAAGCAAAGTTCTTCAAGACTGTTGATCCGTTGGTTCGACCTACACCGCTGCTGTTGGATACTGGTTAGGAAGTCTTCCGAGCTTAACACTCATTTGTTATCTCAGTGTACAGTTTGTTCATTTCTATTGAATCATATCACTGAATCCATTATAGGCGTACTGGATATCTCATACTTTGACGATTATAATGCTATTACCTTGGATGAGCGGCTAGATAAAGCTGAATTCGAAGACAACAATCTTTCACCACTGAGATTATTCTCTTGCTCCATTATTACGTCAACTCACACTACTAGTCCAACCATTGGCAATCTACAGCTCGTAGATGACACAATGTTTTTATGTCTGTGTGTAACTTAGACAGAGTTGTTAAAGCCTCTCTCAGAGCAACGCCTTTCACTAGGGACATCACTATTTAATGACCAGGTTACTTATGTGAATAAAAAGGTTACCAAACATGGCACGAGTGTCATATCCTTCGTCGGATTGCTCCCAGACTGAAAGAAGATATCGCGTGGTTCGTCGCACTCAGAATATTCGTTTCCTAAACTCTACCAGAGGTCAAACAGGTGATGTCCGCAGCCCTCTAAGAGAGGCACGTCCTCTAAAGGAAAACAGAGTTTCTCCCATCGAAAGCCCCGAGGAGATTCAAGATGAGACTGTAAACTTATATCGACTTTTTAGTTCTAAGTGTGATTTAAGAGGGGTTAATAGTTTCCTTCAGAATAAAACATCCTTTGTCAAGAACTCCATTGTTTACAAATCTTCCGTCCGACCTTACAAGAGGAACTGTCTTCTCGACGCAGTCAACGATCTCGGCAGTAGTATGTCTCGCACGTTTCACTCATTATCTGCGGAACTCGGTGACGACCTCAGAAGTGACGCCATGTAACGTGACTTAGTGGCGCCATTTTGTGTTGCCATGGTAACCTACGTGATCGGCATGTTGTGACGTCATCCTCGTTCGTGTTACGTGGGGTTAGTGCGCACGCGCAACGCGTGTTAAGATGATACGCGTTTCAGTCGTCCATTTTGTATACAGGAGGCCGCCTTCTTGGTTTCTGTGGTAGCACGTGATTGCTGTGTGATCTAAACCCTTCTTATAGACCAGGAGTATGTTCGGCGGGTTTGTTCCCATGTACAAGGGTAGTTTTTAGATTCGTAGAATTACCCAAATAGACCCGACAATCCTTCCAAATCACCAAAAAACGAATTTATTCACTACGAATTCCCCAGAATCCTACTTATAATAGTAGCACGTATTGCTATAGTATCGAGGGCCCCCCGGGGTAAGTTCGATTGTACAAGAGTAGTTTTCAGGTTCAGATTCCTAGAGAATCCTCGTTTACTTCGTAGTATTACCACAAACAACCCGACACTCCCCCGAAGTCACCAAACTCCACCCCAATCTACTGAAACGGACTTGGTAAAGCCAGCCCCATTTTGGATTTATAAGAGTAGTTTCTAACCAATTTTCGAATTATAAGTATGTGTAGAGCCCATATGTGTGCATGAAGGCCATGAAGCTAATCTGAAGTCCCCCATATACTCATGTGAGGATCTGCCCTATTTTAAGCTATTTTTTTTGGGGGGGGGATCTCTTTTTTGTCGTATGGGGCCATGAGTGCCTTGACAAAACCCCTCAGTGAGGTCTAATTTACCACCCTCTTAGCCTCATTTCGGTATTCCAGGATACTAACACATGGTCATTTGAGGTTATCTTTTCATGGATATTGTATTATTGGACTCGTTAATAACAACATAATTTTTACATTTCAATTTCTTTTATTCAACAACAAATTACAACTTTTTATGCAAACAGTTTCTTCTATGGTGTGTAGATTGTCGGATATTCATACACAGTCATTCTGCAGATTGGACATCTCAGTGGTTTACAACAATCTTTGCACAGGTACAAATGATTACATGGTCGCGAAGCAACATTGGCTTCAGCTAATAAACACACAACACATTTCGTTCTTCGTGAATCTTCGTTTTGAACTGGTGTGTCCATTTCTTCTTTGGCGGCTATTTCTTCTTGAATTTTTTCAACGTCCATGAATTCAGGAAGTAAATTATGAATGTAATAACAGTCTGGAGAATACTTTCTGTGTTCTGCTATAACATCTTCTGTTTCCACGAAACGAACAATAATACAACAGTTCAAACATTGAGTTCTGTCTCCTTCAATCTTTATCTTTAGAAGAATGGGATGCCTTAAAGTCCCAAATAGAAAAAGTAGATGCAGCCATCAACACCCATCAAACAGCTTTAACTGAAGTTCCCGAAGACACTAAACCTACTAAACCTGCTAAACCTGGAAATGCTAACCATGAAGACTTAAAAAAACAATTCAAGAACCACCCTTGAAGAAGAAGAAGATCATAGTAAGAATAACCAAACCACGACCATTGATCGCTGATGAAATTGAGAGTGAACTCAGGCAAGTTCCCATGCAACATGAACTTTGTTTGGAATATGTTCATTATGTTGACGAGAACATTGACGCTGTAGTAAAATAAAAATGCTATGGATATCTAGCCGATCACCCTTGCCTGACGGTGACCCAAGAAGAGAAGGTTATAACATGTTTTAATGAAACACTTGAAAGAGTTAACAAGAATGACGTCCATCTACTGTGGCACCATAATACTTCTAGAATGAATCCACCACCAGTACAGAAAGAGTATGAAGATATGTTCGAGAAACCTCTCACAAATTAGACTTTGTGTCATGGATTTAGTGCCTGAATTCATGACCCTCAAGAAACGACTCAGTCTAAAGATGTAAATGGAAGTTATATGTTGTAAAAAGAAGTGTTTTTTATAAAAAAATAAAAAGAAAAAAGTATAAAAAGAAGAGAAAGAGAAACAAAGTGGTAATGACGAGTTATTTGATATTTATCTTCTGCACAAACATCAAACAAACTTGAACTGACCTCAGCCAGTAAGTCAGAGGGCCACCAATGCTAAATAAATTAAAAAGACCACCTTCCCAAAAGGTATAAAAGGGGAGCAGAATCCACATTTAGTGGACATTACGGCCACCTCCCGAAAAGGTGTAAAAGGGGAGCAGCACCCACATTCAACAAAAAGATGGATCCTCGTTGGAAGCATCCATTTATTTGTCTATTTTGTTTCTCCCACGTGTTGCGGAAAATCATCGTTTGTAAATCTAGTTATTCAAAACATTCAAGATATTATCGCACCTGTTCTAAGTCACCTCATTTAGTGTTACAATGAATGGCAACCATTATATACAGTTCAAAAAGAGTAGGGGGATGTCTAAACTGATGTTGATATTTTAAGAAAATGGCATTGGATATGCGTGACTGGACACATCAGTATGTTAACAAGTTTAGTGTGGATCATGAATGTCACCAGCGCACAAAATCTTCGTGCAGGTTTTTTCGCACGAGCGCCACGTTAATATCTGTGTGGTACGTTTTGAAATATGTATTGGTACCGGACGGGCTTTTTCGAAGGTCTCGTCGTTCTTTTCTTGGTGCAAACTCGTTCATCTATAGTTTCCGGTCGAAACGTAACTTTTGAGGTATGCGAAGACTGACACGAGCGTTACGTAACCGCCATCAAAGTGCCTTAGAAATTGGACAGCAGCTGCACCTAGCGACAGATGGACGAGTCAGTGGTCAGACTATCCCAAATCGTTTACATAGCTAGAATGTGTACTCTCGACGACCTTGAGTAATTCCACGTTTGACTGAACGTCACAAGGCGTAATTGGTGTGGAGCACGACACCGCCTGGATAATCGTCGGTGGAGCAACGTCATGTTTTTCTATGAATCGAGGTTCACTATCGATTTCCACGACAGGCGAAACAGAGTGTGGCGGGGGTGGAACGAACGATACCATGACGTAACCGTTAGGCAGCATGATCGTTTTGGTGGTGGATGTGGCGAGGCATAACCATGACCAGCAGAACAGCATACATGTCATCCAAGGGCGTGCCACAGGGCAGGACTCCGTGACAATATGTTAGCAGCCCATCTGTGCTATTTGCGCGACGTCATGACCGTCGATTCTTTTTACAAGTTGACAATGCAAGTGCACTTAGGGTCCCTGTCGCTACAAAGTTCCTCCAGGAGAAGAACATCACTACATTGCCTTGGCCAGCACTAAGTCCAAACCGCTCGCCATTCGCGCACGTCTGCTGGGGTATGCTTGGTAGGCGCCTTCGACAACGCCAACAACACCTTACCGATGTCCAGGAATTCTCTGCTGCACTGCAACATGGTTTTATGAAACGTTTTGGATTTGCCGAGTTTTCAAGAAAGACTGCATTTGCAATATCAAGCAACTCTATAGTGAAATGTTCTATCTGGTCAGCACTTTCCTCAGATTTCTTCCATCTGAAGTATTCCAGTCAGCTTTTTTGAAGAGGCGGTGAATTTAGCGATACATACAGATTATCACCACAGTGTGTGTCTCCGGGAATTTCGATCAAGTCGAGTTGTAGGAGCAGAACAGTATTTCGACGAGCCCGTGCCTACAACGAGACTTGATCAGAAGTTCCGAAGACACACACTGTGGTGATGATAAATTTATCTCACAATATTGACCACAAAATGTGTTATAAAACTATTTTGAGAGGAACTTTTTCCTTTGCCTTATCGTTCATTGATCTCCATATTGAGGTCAGTGATAACGTTACACTTTAGAGAAAATTACGTCACTGGGATTCACTTTACTGAATACTGTCTTGCGAAGTGGAGCAACTGTGTGTTTCGTCAACGTGAATTTGGTTGTTACTTTTGCAATAATTACTGGTGAATTAAATACCCCTCTTGGTGTAAAAATATACCGTTCATCGTCTATTGAGGTGGAGTTTTCCACATTTCATAATCCTTTAACTTCAAGAGAGAAGCCTCGACTCGAGCGTTCAGGAAAATCCCCAAAATAGGCTACAAACCAGCCCAATATGCCAATATGCGCATAATTGTACAATTCGTTGAGTTAACTTCCCCAGTGACATTTTACAGGGCGTTTAGTTGGCAGATACAGTGTCATATACGGCTCAGAGAAAACAATATTAGGTTCGTTTTCGCCTCACCTTATATTGTTTTCTCTGAAGGGAAAAACGCGAAGCGATCGAAAAATGATAATAATGCCGTTGTTTTGGCAACAACAGAATCACGCGCTTGTATCAGGTTGCGATTTCGAAACGTGGACTTGTGCGGGTACGGGTAGTGCAACTTCACGTACACGTACAACGTGTACAAAAAACTCACTACCCTTAGAAGTGTTTTTAATGTGTACGCGTAACGGACCATTGATTTTGCAACTACCCGGATACTTATTTGGTCAGCAATGGAGTCATCGGATCTTTTAAGATGGGTGCAATTGAGAATAACGAGGAATTGATCATGTTGTCTACGATTGCTGACACTCAAACGAGCTCCAAAACTCGATATAAATATCCAAGGTTTGATTTGTCGCGCTTTACAAACGACGAATGTCGCCAATTGTTTAGATTTGACAAAAATATTTTAAATCAGTTACAAAACAATCTTCAAAATACCGGAGTAATTCGCTTGTGAAAATGGAGTTTTGGTATCGGGCACGGAAGGCTTGTTCATATTGCTACGGGGGCTGGCTAACCCCAATCGTTTAAGGGACATTATTCCAATGCTTGGTAGGTCGGTTCCAGACCTGTCAAGTCAATGTCTGTATGGAGATCCAGATTATCCACTGAAGCTACATCTGATGACACCATTTAAAGAGACATTCTTGGGTGAAAGGGAAAAACTATTCTAATAATCTAATGCAGATTGGCTACTGAATCAACCAGTCGCCAATATGCAAGACTCGGCACAAGCATTGCACCGAGAATGGCAAAAGCTACACCAGAGTGCATCCGACATCTTACTGAGGGCACGCGGAGGAGGGTTGAGGCTTTATTTATTTAATTATTGTTGTGTAAGGTCACATAATTTTGCACAATACAATGGCTAATCATGACCACAACATGAGTATCAACTCAACACCAGGGATGAGCGCTAATAAGCCATGCTGCCCATTTTAGAGAGGGTTTGCACCTCCCAAGCATTGCTGACTGGGTCCTATTTTACCAGTAAAACAGAGCCTGTTTACCGCAGTGAACAGACACTTCTTCACTTCCCGGGGTTCCCGCGGGGAGGTTGAGGCTTTCCTTGGAGTATATGGCGGCCCTACACGCTATTGACAATTACGTCACAGGAACTCATGTTGGGGTAATATTCGTCATTTTTAATAAGAACCCACCACCCACTACTTCTAGGCGCAGTCTGCAGCCCTATACTTAAATCAGGTACTAATTGTGTCAATAATACACGCAAGGGAACATCCATCTGTGCTATGGAAACAGAGTTAAAAACTCACAATTTTTATTCTATACTATCAACAAGAAATTACTCTGTCAGGATATCCCACATGTTGTGGTGTCTATGTCATATCTTTTGGACAGTGCACTGGTTTTCACAACACATTGCCAAAAGATCAGGGGTGCCTAATTATTTCCCCATGTATATATTTGTTTCGAAGGAAGGATTGCTCGGGTCGATTTTGCCTCTTTTCTTCAACTGCTTTTGCCTTCAATTCTGGTTATGTTAAAGACACAAACATTGTTAACGTTCGTTTATTTTTTGGTGTTAATGGTCACTTTTCTGCAGCTGTGGTTAATGGTGAACGCAAAAAGTAGAAAGTCAAGTACAGCCACTTGTTTCAACCCATGCTGCCACTTTAGAATACTTGCGCACCAGGAATTGGTAATCGGATCCTATTTTACCAATAAAACAGAATTTGTCAACCTCAGTAAACAAGCACTGCTTCGCTTACCAGGGTTTCCATGGGGGAAACCTTCATATAAATGGACATGGAATGGCATATTAATAGTAATGGTAGCTGTGATGGGATCTCGAGAAAAATCATTTCTGTTTGGACCAGCCTCCGAATGAGATTGGTGTCACCGGATGGTTGAGAAATCCCCAAGATAACTGCTTGGCGGATTATTTTGTTAACAGAAATTCCCATTAACGGAAGGGAGATATTTTGTTTAAATTTATTGACCAACTCCGAACTGATTTTTGATATCATTATCCCAACTTATTATAAATACATTCCTGTAAGGTGTGGTTTTTATTGGTGCTCTCAACACCTAATACTGAGGACGTTGAAGGAATTTCTCGGGGAAAAAGTGCCCAAAATTTTGATAATTGTAGAACATTTCCTTGCATCTTTCAAAAAACATTGGTGAATGTTAATTCTTATGTTAATATAATATTCGACTTCTCAGATGCAAAATAGATGCTGCAGTTGAGTATGTTACAACCATACTTGTCCCTTCTTGTGTTTCTATGCCTAATGAAATGAGGGGGCCAAAACATAGAAAAATATTGTCAATCGGCTTCTATCTGGAGTTAATTTTCAATCCCTACCCTACAAGGATAACTGGAAATAAACAACATTGGAATTCTTCAGCCTCCCAGTGACACCTACCCCGCCTGAAGAAAAAGGTGTGTGTATGTGTGGGGTTGGGGGATGGGGTCACGCGTCCCGCGGCTACCCCGATTCCAACCGACCTGGTTAATGTCCAACTGCAATTGGCGAAAGTATTCGAACATTTGAAACTGCTAATGGACGGATCCCTTGCATATTACATAGTTATCATTCTTGACTTCGGGTATATCTGCTTCCACATTATTTCGATTTTCACGACAAAAACAGTGGTAACGTCTTTCAAGTTCAAATTGACTAATAAATTGACATTAGATCTGGTAAGATGACACATGTTATAGAAATGTGGATACGCAGATGTATTTAAGAGACACGAAGGCCAAAACAGAGCGGTACAAATAATCTCGTCTTATCGGAAAATAACTGAAAGCTTATCGCAATTGAACGAACGCAAAAAACTGAAAACCACATTGCTCCGATCACTAAAGTGTGCACGCAAACACAGGTACCGAGAGCAACAATTCTGTTAACGACCGACAACTGCGTAATATGCAAGTCGTCCATTCGCTTTGTTGTCACGTGTGAGAATAAGCAGCTGTAGTGGATAAGTGATTCCACGAATGAAGAAAAAATACTTCATGACGCATCGCTCGATAGGCAGTCGGTGGCGACTATGAGAGTCTTGGCAGACTGACTACAGTGATGCGTCTCGTTGAAACTTAACTTCTTGGCAGCCATAAACCAGTCTCCGTCTGTGTACACACACGATTAAAGTTTATCAAACTAGATCACGAGTGACACAAGAGACACCATTATATTGCATTTTCACACCTGTTACGCATTGCAAAGGGGCAAACGGACAATTCATTCAGCATATTATGCGGAGAAAAAAAAATATGACTCCCCATGTACTTTCATTTATTAAGCTACATCTTCTGAATGCACTTTTGCATGACTTCAAAAAACAACCCCCTCTATTCTTTCTCTTTCTGAAGCCGCTGTAATCTTTCCTGATTTTCAAGTTCAAATCGCTCTTTGTACAGCTCCAATCTACTTTTTGAAAGTTGCAGTTCCTCTTCCCTCAGCTGCCGCTCCTCTGTAGACTTAGTCACCAAATAATCAATAATGTTGCTCTTCTTCGTAGATTTCCATTTCCTATCACTTTCTATAAAAAAAATAAACATTTGTGCGGTTAAAAATCAAGTCGGTATTAATTTTGAATCTCCGAATCAACAGGCACACAACTTGGCCGCAAGATAATACCATAAACATAGTTACCATTTCTCAGTGTGTTATGGTAGATCAGCACCCGAAAAAAAAATTTAATTATATTTTTTTGCGGGTGCTAATCTACCATAATACACTGAACAGCGATCACCATGTCTTTTTTCATACTGAATAATCTTTGAAAGTAATGTTTCATAAACAGTTGACATAAATCGTTCATATTTAGTGCATCGGCATTTTCACAAAACGCCGAGTCGAATGTTTCAAATTTCCCATTTGCGCTCAGAAACTCTCTAAATAATGTAATACTTCTTTCAATACTTTGCTGAGTTGATATAGTGTCTTGTACTTTCAAAAGCAACTCGATATTTTCTTTAGTAATATTCGAAAAAAGACATTTTTGTTGCGGTCGTCTGGTTTGAGGCGAGGAAAACAAAACTTTAGAAACCGCTTGGCAAGTTTCGGATTTTGCTTGTGATAATGCAAACTTAAGGCGTCAAAGATTGTGACAATGTAAAAATTAACAACCGCTGCGATGGATCACTACACGTTACCGAGAACTGGTGGAGTCAACACGCATGATCGCGAAAATTATCAAATCGTACTTGTCCAATCAGACGTCTTCTCTTGTCCTGTTTTATTTATGAAGGATAATAAAATACCATACAACCCTGAATTCTTCAGAAACGCATTTCGAAGCAAAAGTTGTTTCGCCTAATTGACCCCCGGCGTGATGTGAATGTGTGTGTGGGTGTGTGTGTGGGTGTGTGTGTGGGGGGGGGGGGGCGTGGGTGAGGGGGTGAAAAGGGTATTCTTCGCATAAAATCACCCAAAATCCTTCCAGACCCTTTTGGAGCTAAAAAGAATAGACATTTTTTTGTAAAAATGGCCTAATTAACCTTGGGGGGGGGGGGGGGGGGTATTTTGTCGCATAAAACCACTTTGTATCCTTCAAACACATTTTTGTGCAGATGTTTCGCCCAAGTAACCAAGTGGATGATAATAGGATTAGAATGTTTTTTCGTGTAAAATTACTCTAGTTTCCACAAAAAATGTGATACCAGCAAAAATAGCTGACATCCTTACAGGGCGATGGGTAGTCACAGGGGTATTTCTTTACTCGTCTGAATTTGTCGTTTCGGCTCGCCCAAACGAAAAATTCTTGGACTCGTTTCATAAGTATGATATGCGAAAAACACCCATTCCATATCTTCGATATATATTTTCATTTATGCTTCAAAAACATAACTCGTGGTTCCATATTGGAACGAGTCCGCAGTGTTCGTTCCAATGGGGTGTTCGTCAGTTATATTTTTGAAAAAAAATGAAGAAACTTTGTTATACAAGCCTTAGTTTGCACGGATTGTCTGTTGTGCAGGTTAGTTAAAGGGTTAAAAGTATTATCGAAATGGATCTTTTCCAAAAATGGATTAAAAGTCCATCTGCTACAAACGCACCTTCTTCAGATCCACTGCCTGTCGATGACCGCGCCATTCCTTCCATAGCTCTTTTCCGAATGCGCCGTGCTCTCCGTTCTTCTGTTAATCTTTTTGTGGTCTGTTCTTCATGGTTAGCTGCCTCTTCATCCGCTAGCTCGCTCACTTCCTGTAAAAGCTGCTGCTTCTCATCACATTCTTCTTCTGTTCCTGATCTGAAATTACAAAGTCTGCCGTCAATACATGTACTTGAGCCAGAGGCGGGTCCCGAAAGTTATGAACGGGTGGGTGGGTGGGTGGGGGTGTATGTGCTAATTACCCAATTGAAGTTTATTCAAATAAAGTTGCCACGCCCACATAGGACACCACAAGGGGCATAACTCTGATAGCACCAATACCTTTTTTAAAAAACTCAAAAAATTATTCTTCAGATCCACCCGTCAGATTATTTTCAATTCGGTATACAACATCTCTCTGAGGTGGTCAGATTCAAGTTTGTTAAGTCGAATCACTGGGTTAATATTTGGACTCTCTAAGGGACTCAATATGTGGACTATTCTTTAAAAATCTTCTTCAGGTGCACCAGTCAGAATCCTCTCATATTTGGTTTACATCATCTCTAGTGGGGTCATTTCAAATTTGTTCAAATCGAATTCCTGTGTTAATATTTGGGTTCTTTATTTGGAGCCCAAATTTTAACTTAGTGCATTATGAGGTATATTATTTAAAAATCTTCTTTGGATCTACCAGCGAAAATCTTTTGATATTAGGTGAAATATTTTTACTCCTATGACACCCCCACCCACATCCCCACCACTACCTCCATGGAGGTCAGGTTAGATGGAAACTTTTTTTTCCTCCAAATTGCAATATCTTTAAGGGGGCAGATTCAAATTTGTTCAAATCCAGTCCTTAGTGCTTTCCATCAATTATGCCTTTCAATCTGAAATGGCACAACAACCTTTGGAAGTTTGGCTGTGCTTGTCTACAGCTGATAGAATTGGACCCACTCAGCAAGTCATACGAGAATCATCATCACCAGAGCACCAGGGCACCAGAGTTTTTGAATAATTTTATAACTTCAGTCCTCTGTAATGTTGATAATCCATGAGCTGAATGCGACCCAAAATACTTATTGAACTTCTTTGTCAGGTGAGCGATTTAGGGACCCTCGAGGCCTCTTCTTTGGTTTGTTACGTCCACAGGACGTACCAAGCCAATAAAACGTATAATGCTGACTTTGGGTCCAAGTCTGGACTACTTCATATTTTGATGTGGAGCATGGTTCGGGAAGAGTTATAGATGGGATATCCCCATGTCTTTGGTGGGGGCCTTAGCACTAAATACCATATCCACACGAATGTATTATTCTGTTATTTTAAGAGAACGGTGCACCCAAGGTGCCTACAGGCACGTAGACATACTATCGTTATTGCAGTATTTGCGTTCAAGAGATATGTAACCATCCCCACGGCGCTTGAGGCGGAAATTGGTTTGTACTTCTTGTGCTACTGGAGTTAAAAAAAACTTTCACACAAATTTAATCTCTTGGAAAACCTGTCCCGCGCTTGTCTAGCAGCTCAACGCCCACCCCTTCCAACCCCACACCCTCTCCATCCAAGCACAAGTCTAGAATAGTGACTGACCATGTGGCCTGTCTGCTTGTTATATTGCAAAAGAGTTTCACCAATACGGAATTTCAAGACACCACCACGTGATCACGTAAAGGCTGAGTTGCTAACACACGGATTTTTTCATTTAAAATTAGTTTTGAGGCATATTTAATGAGTTAGTGCATAACAATTTCTAGCCCAATTGACTTGGGTTTGAGTTTGCCTATTCGGGACATTACATTATTTGGTCTGGAGCCAGTTAAATCCTTGAGGTGGAGTCATGTTGTAAGATACCCACCCCCCCCCTCCCCATTCCTTTTTTTGTAGAAGGGAGAGTAAAATGAATTATGTGCCATTTCCAGGAATTTTATACAAAATAATGCCCCATTGACCTGAGGTTTCTTGACGCAATGGAGTGGAGATTGGGGTGATGCAGCTGTGTATTTTTTTGTTTTGCTTTATATTTTAGGAAGAATTTTGATACTCAATCGGGGGTGTTACCCCCTTAACGCACCCACCCCCTACTCAAACACGCTCACATACATTTTGGGGAACCCTTCTTCGACAAATAGCACTCAAACACGTCTATATATAGTCTCAGCCCCAAAACAGTGCACGTATCTCCACGCACATGTTGTGAATGATAAACATCTCATCCATGCCCGTGCGAATGATAATGACGATAAGCGTACGCCCATACAAAGAGAACAAGGACAGGGCAGGGGCGTATAAGAAGGTAAAACCATTGTTGGTGGTGGGGTGATGGGGAGGGGGGGGTGTATGGGGGCGCCAATTATGCCGAGAGTATGATGCGTAGCATCATCCGAGCCGCGCAGCGTCGAAGTGGGGGAGAGCAAGAGAGGTGGTATCCCCGATAGGTGGCGGTGGTGGGAGTGGTGGGTTCTGCGACCATTCCCCGGGACAATTTTCAGGAGCAAAAACTCGCGTTCTCGGCTGTTCTGAGGCCGATGTGAACGTCTCCCCCGGTGAGACCTTTGACCTTTGGGCACTATGAATTAGAATTCTCTGCTCTTCCGTAATTAGGCTTGCTTCTGAATTTACCTGTTTGATCGGGGGCGCGGTGGCTCAGTAGGTAGAGGTGCAGGCTGCAAGCCGAGAGGTCCTCGGTTCGAATCCCACCTGCAGCAACCGCGTTGTGTCCTTGGGCAAGACACTTCACCCCCATTGCCCATGTGGGGGCACGATGACGCCGTGTACTAAGGCGTACTGCACGTCGATGGTACGCATGTCTTCAACCAATCTAACCTTGCCTGTGCTGCAGTGCGGAGTTACGATGTTGGGGAGCTGGCAGCTGCTCGTCGTTGCTCGGTGGGTCTCTCCGGGTACTCCGGCTTCCTCCACCCGTAAAACTGTCACGGTCATGATTAGCCATTGTGCATAAATATGTGATCTTAAACATCAATAAATAAATAAATCTGTTTGATCAACCTCTTAGATTGTGTTTTGCTTTGGACCGACTTCAAACATCACGAGATTAATCGATTAAGTGACCATGGTTTAAAAATTAATTTTTGGATTTTTGCATGGGGGATGGGTGGAGGAACGACCCACTTACGCCCCCCCCCCCCTTACCAGCCCGCCCAACCACTCCCACCTCCCCCGACTTTACCGTTACTGTGAGACTGGTTGAAAAACAAAAAAAAAAATGAGATGAAATTCACACAGGCAATTTATTTATGTATGTATTTATTTATGTATTTATTTATTGCGATTTGATAACGCTTTCAGCAGCCAGGGTCATGCCGTGCGTGGGCAGTTCTGCGGATGAAGGAAGAGCCGGAGAATCGGAGAGAACCACAAAGCAGCGTCTAACAAAAAGAAATTCATTTTTTCTTCCAAACTATTCAGCTTATGACACTCATTGAAACGAGCTCTCCGTACTCTTTTCAGTACGAGGCCATAAGCTGTGGTTTGGGAGAAAAATTAAAAACATAAATTTTGATTAGCGAATTTGGTATATTACGCGGACGGATTTAGTGGATGTGGTTTGTTAAAAAGGGTTATGATGATTATACCCCCCGGACACCCACCGCCGAGAGTAGGATACCCCCTCTAGTGCACGCCCACCCCGGCGCTGCATATCATGTTGTCAGAACAATTTACACATCCATGGGATCTGTCCTGATACCACCCTCCCCCCCCGCCCCGCAATATCTTTTCATGTTACGCCACTGTCGCACACCAATAAAATTTTCAGTCACATTTGGCCACCTGGTCAACACCTTGAAGGGTCACCCAACATAACTTGTTTTTAGCCAATTTTAAAATCGTCTTTATTCTGTGAACATGGATAAAAATATGAAAGTTTCTCTTACAATATCTTCGGAAAAGACCAAGGATGAGTTGGAAGTGAACAAAATGGAACACTTGCGTTGTTTTGTCAAGAAATAAGAATGTGAAAGTATATGTTCCACAACGCAAAAGGTTTTGTTGGCCGACCCCTTAAAACGAAAATGTTGACAATTTGATCGGAGGTTCATTTATCAACAACGAAAACAGCATGAGATGTTTGAGAAGAACTTCGAAGCAAAAGCTGTGTCATTTCAATTTGATGGTATTGTTAGGTGTGTAATCATTCAGTGACGGGGGGGGGGGGGGGGGGGGATTTCTATATTCACAAATGAAACTATAACTAACATTTGAAGTTTGTGGAAAGATGACAAATGTTTATTTTATTTATTCCGCGTGAGTTTTGAATACCCGGTGCAAACATTTTGTTGTCACGTTTTTAATTACATGTAATATAAAGAAAACTACCGCCTCCTTCCTGCACTCCCCGCGTTTTATAATTGAAACTTTTCATCGAATCACAAACTGCAGCTGAACCAAAATTAACCTTTGTGACCATGTTGTTTGGACTTCAGAATTTTTCTGACAACACAGTGCGTTGTCAAGTCTCTGGATTGCCACCAGAACATTCACGGGGTGGAGTTTCTATCGGGCCAAAAACTCATATGCACGAAAGCATAAGTTCGAAGAGAAAATTTACAACCAATGAATCCCCTGTTTGATACGGAGAATTGTTGTTTTCAGAATTTTTCTTGCTCTTATGTTTATTGGCCAGCTGTTGCTTGATGAAAACTCCGCTCACATGGTGTTTTGTGTGAACGTCCACTGACCACGTACTTCGACGTGTTTTATTCCTGCAGCTGGTCTTGACTAGAACGACAATTGTGCATTACTTGAATTAATGCACAATTTTTGCACTAATAATGCCCAGTCGTTTCGAAAATAATGCACATAAAGTTACGAACTTTCATGTCGGGTATTTTTTTCAGATAACGGTTGGCAGTCAGCTGCAACTCTCGTCGGACCCACAATTTCGAAAAAATGCAAAACAACGAATAGTTTACAAATCTTGCTTAATTGGGCGGCGGAATTTCACTAAAAGTGGACAACAATTTTACAGAGTGGTATTTTTCCACTGTGGTTCAACGGTACTTTCAACAGTCGGGGTGATGCCGTGTCAGACAGTTTTACAGATGTGAGAAGAGCTGGAGAGTGTGGTCGGTAAGCTCTCCAACGTACAGACCCTGCTGCATGATTCAGTAGCAGTTGACGGCATGTGCAGTGCGCAAGTGAAGTGCAGTGCGCCTTGCTATATAGCGCCACCGTGCCCCTACTTGCATGGCAGTCGGGATTAGGAGTTTGCCCAAAGATACAACACAGATACATTTTACTTGAAGGGCAGCTACCAGATAAATAAATTACCGTCTAAGAGCTGCTGCGTCATCTCTCTTAAAATGTTCCAGAAGGAGGTTTGTCCTTTCTCGACATCTCCTTGCCTCGACGTCTGCAGAAAAATTGTTGGAAATGTCTTCCCACATTCGCCTGTCTCTGAATGGATTCTTTGAAATCACTTCTTTTAATAAGTCCAGATCCGTCTTTCCGTTAAAACGGATCTGTGTTTTATGCTTGGCAGCTATGGAGCTCATTATAAATCTTTTGTGCTGATGGAATGTATTGAATTTGGCAGAGTGTTTGGAGTGGAAGGTTTATATACATTCATCTTATAACTTTTGTTTTTTGCTCGCCAAATCACGTGAAGATTGCTTCAATGACATGGAATAACTAGTTCACATAACCCTCTTATAATACATCGTTAACATTCACCCCAACAAACCATTTGCACCCTATTGTGTGATCCCATACATTAATGATTGCTTGCTTGCAAACAAACTGACACAAGCATTCTGGCTATTGAACACCGTCTGCCATGTTTGTGTTGTTCAATCAGGGTTCGCTACCAAACCTTTTAACTTAAACTGGAATAACTGGAGTGTGGGAGGGGGGGGGGGGTGGGGCGTTCAATGTTTTTCCACACACAGGGCCAGGGCTGGTGGGTGGTTCATTCAGCAGCAAAAGAAACATATTTTTTTCCTTGGGCCTAAAGTTTTTCCTCATATCGTTTTTTCAAACCATTATTGTTCAAACAAGCTTTGAAACACTTTATACATGGTTTAGAAGAGGGTGGGGGTTGATTGTGTAAGTATTGGGTGAACAGCATGGCTTCCAAACACCAGGCTTAGATTTTATTATGCCTAATCACCTACGTGTAACATGCAATAAGGTGAAACGTTTTTAAGTGAGTAGTATAAATGTTAAAACAATTTCTTCTGGAGAAATAACATTTTGAACTTAGGAAGATTATCACATTTATTTATTGGTGTTTAAAGTCACATATTTATGCACAATGGCTAATCGTGACAAAACGTGTAGATAAAGTCAAGTTTAGTAAATCGTTTATACCTCATGTTGCCCATTTTGGAGGACTTCCACCCCAAGGATTGGTAACTGGGTCCTATTTTACCAGTAAAACAGAACCTGTTTACCATAGTAAACAAGCACTGCTTCATCTTTCCGCGGTTCCCACGTGGGGGTGGGGTGGGGGGTGGGGGTGGGGGATTATCACAATTTGTGCATATATAACTAGGAAATCCCTTAACATTAATGTACGGATCTATAATTATATTGGGTCAATGCCAAACATCGGACTGCAGCATAACGTCCTCCAATCCATATAGTAGTTTTTTTTCCTCTTATATTCTCATGACGATCTCTGATTAATGGAAACAAGTTCTACTTGTCTAAACTTTAATTATGAGTAGTTTGGATATGGCCATCTGGGGGAAATGTGCTCAGATCCTCAAAATTGAACATTTGAAACAATGGACTGACATGCAGCCCGTGCTGTAAAATTAAAAAAAAATAAAATTTGCGAATCATTCCATCTGAATGTGTATTTGATGAAGCTACACGTGAAAACAACTACGACTATACTACGTGGCAAATGGGGGGGGGGGGGGGGGGGGGGTGCTGAATGATTAAAATGACTGCTATATGACAAGTAACATTAAAATTGCTTTTCAAGTTGCAAAATGTGGGATGAAAGTGGATAAATTAGTGGTCACGGGGAGTCCCGATCAAAACTGAAAAAAAGGATTTTTTCAAATTTTGGGGAGGAAAGTAGTCTCCGGATAGAAAAAATTTTTTTTACAGCACTGTGTATCAGAATTTTTGTTGGTTCCAGCCAGCCTTCCCCAATCTATCGAGAGAAAATTCGGATAGGAAGTAAGTGAGCACAAGAGATACCTGTTCTGAAGTGCGAAGGCGAACGAGATGACACATTAGCTTCTCATTCAATATGGAGGTGAGGTAGAAGGTTAACAAAGAGGCAAGCAACTACTCGCTTAGATGAAATAACGTTCCGTCAATTTGTTGTAATTCCTATTACGTAACATCATCACTCTCCCATATACGCGGTGGGTATTTGGTTAGAGCATCGAGCTTGAAACCTAAAGGTGGATGGTTTAATCATAACCCACGTCATCTGGGTTGTGATTTTCGGCAAGACAACTAGCCCAATTACCCACGAGGTTGGGGTGTGGGGGTGGGGGGGGGGGGCGTGGGGGCACTTTAGTGACTAGCACTTACGCTTACTGCGTGTCAATAATGCAAGTGCCTTCAACCGACGCTGACCCTGCCTCTGTCGGGTTGGTAAAATCGGGAACTTGACGGTCGCTGCTCAGTGGATGCCCGCCGTTGCTGGGTGATCCTCTCCAGGATCGCCGTCTCTCCCCAATTGTATAAATATTTGACAAGATATTACCCTGGCTGCTGAAGTGTAGCGACATCCTCAAAAAATAAATAAATCCTCTCGGCCATGAGCCCCCCCCCCCCCCCCCCCCAAAGAAGAAGAAAAAAAAAGAACTCATATTTTAGGTTGTGCTTGTGGATGGGTCAGTTTATCATTAATATGAGTGTAGTTGTATAGGCATTTTAAATGTGTTTGTCTGTGTGTGTGCGGGGGGGGGGGGGGGGGGGGGGGGGGGGGTTGACATGAATGCATTTACCATAATTCGTGGAACGGCACTTGTGTAACTGTCTCAAATTTGGAGATCTCGCGAGGTAAAAGAAACACATCTACTGTTAAAAATTTTGTTTTAGTAATTTAATTAAGCGTCGATGATGAAAACAAAATTTATTTATACTCACAGGTCACTGACATGAGGTTAACACTTTCGTTCTTCTTACCACATCCGAGAATTCTGCTATCAAAAACTGCTGAATATAACTTGTGAAGTGTTTGATGCTCTGAAGATGAACTCGCGCTGAGAATAAAGTCATACACGTACCCGTTTGCTCAAACGCGTAAACTACGTTCTACGCGTTTCAACTAAATGCAAAATTCAATGAAAGTGTGAGAAGACAGCGAATATACCGACGTATTTCACATTTTTCTCCTATACGTACACGTACACGTTCAGCGCGGTAGACCACAGTTTAAACCACAACTTGTAATGGACATTTCAGTGATTTTATGTGTAAAAATGCCCACCAAAGTGTGACGTAGAACACGCCACTCACCTACTCGTACACGTACCTGTACTCGTTCGGAAATAGCAACCTCTCTATTGTTAGTTATGATCCCTGTACGAGTAAAGGCAATCTTCGACCATCTATACTGACCGAGGTTTTCTACTAAGTATCTGTATAAAGAGCGTTTCTCACTTCAAACGTTTTTAGTGTTATGTGATTTATATACTATACTGTTGAGGAATTCCCAGACAAATACTTCTAAAATGGAATTGAGAAAATAAGACAGCAGCAGTCAAGTTTATGACTTTATTCCATAACTGTATGATACTGACTACACCATGTGGCCAAAGCCTCCTCAACAATACAACTCATGAGTCCCGTGCAGAATGTGTTGAGACAGTCTGCTTGTTCAAACTAACCACATGTTCAATTGTGTACTAGACGGATATTCAGTTGGGACATAAACATACATTCATATGCAATTATATGAATACTACATCTGCCCATAACATTGTATGATAAAGCTTACACTTCTTCAATTAGTTTCTGAGTGTAGTAATACTTCGCCTCGGATATCGACATGCAGTGTGAGAAGTAGGCTGTGTTATAATGGGTTGATTTGGAGTGTACTGAAGCTATAAATCTCCATGATAACGCACGTCTACACTAAGATTATCATAAGCTCTTATCACTTTAAAAAATAAAGAATTTCTAGTAATTGCTTTGTGTAAATATCTGGCTGTAACCATTGACTCTTTTACTGCTATAATTCTATATCTTGTAGGTTCAAAAGTTGTAATAGTTTTACTTTTATTTTTGTTCAAAACTACAACTGTATTTAATTTTAGACTATTGAGAGAAATTTCTCTTATCAGCATAAATTTTCATTTTTCTTTTGGATTTAGCGTTCTTAATTCTAACATTTTTGTCATCATTGATAGTCACCAAAGAAGGTAGTTTTGTGCGTACCACTCGTACAAACATTAACTCACTCCGAGCCTTTCTCGTTGTTGAATGTGGTGTAGCTCAGTAATTACGCAAAAACGACAATAATTCTTGTTTATAAACGTTTCCTTCAGCATAAGCAATCTTGACACGTTTGCCTATTGTTTTCATGAACCTTTCGGCGGTTCCATTTGCCTTTGGCCTATATGGAATAATTTTCTGATGTAATCCTAGATTCTTTACAAATTAAGCAAAACACTTCCATTAAATGGTGGTCCATTATCACTTTTTAAAACTCTAGGTATGCCAAACGTAGAAAATAGTTTGTCCGACTTTGGTATTACGGTTTTCGCAGATGTAAAATTTACAAACTCCACCTCTGGAAATCGTGAAAACTCATCCATGATAACAAGTATATACTCTCCATTCGGGAATGGTCCATAAAATCTACTGCAATATTTTACCAAACTTCTTTTGGGAACTCGGTCATTTTCAATGGTTCAGGCCTTGGTTTATCTGAATTAATCTGACACATCATACAGTCTTTAATTAAAATTTCTACTGATTTATCAATGTTGGGAAACCACACTCCCTTGCTCAGCAATTGTTTAGTTTCCGCTAGCCCAAAATGACCTTCATGACAAATGGTTAATACTCTGTGTCTAAGTTTTTCAGGAACTACTATTCTTGTACCTCTCGGAATAT
Source organism: Pictodentalium vernedei (assembly GCA_031216915.1). NCBI lineage: Eukaryota > Metazoa > Mollusca > Scaphopoda > Dentaliida > Dentaliidae > Pictodentalium > Pictodentalium vernedei. The sequence goes on along the minus strand of CM062288.1, from coordinate 71,231,320 downwards.
TTTCCGAAACAGTTAGTTCACCGTAGTAAATATATTTAAAGGACATTAGGTCAGATATGTTGACTGCTGAACCATTTGTTTGATCAATTTGATCCCAAGAATTATTATGTAAAATATCAATTAATTTCTGTAATGCATGATCCTATTCTGTAGCCCTTGCTACCTTTGCGAGCGACATTGCTTCAGGAACAGCATGGTTTGCCAAAAAATTCACATATGTTTCGACATTCGATTCCTTGGTGACAGAAGTATGAAGCGGATGTCGGGACATATAATCTGCAGGATGTTGATCTTTCCCAAAGCGGTGTATAACTGGACAATTATATTGCTGTAATTTTAAACCCCAACTCTCAATTCAAGCACATAGTTTAGCCTTTGGATTTGCACCAGTCAGCTGCAAGGCAATTTGATCTGTGAAAATTGTAAATGTGTCACCACCATTGAAATATATATGAAAATGTTCGCATGCCCACACTATTCCAAAAGCCTCTTTCTCTATTTGGGAATATTTTTGTTCTGTAAATGTTAAGCTACGGCTAGCATAAGCAACTATTTTCGGCTCATCTGTAACTGATTTGCGCTGTACTAATATTGCAGCGGCACCTACTGGACTGGCATCTACAGTTATTTCAGTCATCATATTCGGACTGAAATATGTTAAAATTGCATTCGACCCAAGTGAATTTATAATGTCGAAGGACTTATGACGCATCTTATTCCACTCTACTTTTCTGTTCTTTTTGGTAAGTTTACGTAAGTGGGAACTTAATGTCGTAATAAACCTTGAATAGTAACTTACCATACCAAGAAATGACTTCATTTCACTATCATTCTTTGGGATATCAGCATTTGAAATGGTTGCAACTTTTTGGGGTCTGGCATTACTCCATCAACAGAATAAATATGCCCAAAAAAACCCAATTTTGATTTGTTAAATAAACATTTACTCTTGTTTAGAGTAAGATTACTGGGTTTCAAAAACTTAGAAACCTCTTCAATTGCTTGATCGTGTGATTGCTGGTCTTTCCCAAATACTAGTATATCATCACTGATATTGAGAGAGTTGGGTATGTTTTGAATTTTTTGACGAATGACATCTTGAGAAATTTCGATTGCCGATGACACACCAAAATTCAAAAGTTTGTATCGGTATCGAAACAAACCCAAATGAGTTGAAAATGTTGTCAAGTATCGTGATTCGGGTGCTAGAACTAACTGATGATAGCCTTTTGTAAATCAAGTTTCAAAATAACTTGGGCACCATTAAATTTATGCACGACATCATCCAATGTAGGTGAATTATGTCTTTCACGCTTTACAGTAGTATTTAGTAACCTCATATCTACACATATTCTAATATCTGAGGAATTGGCTTTGGGAACAGAAACAATTGGAGAGACCCAAGAGGTGGGGCTCTCTGCTTTCTCTATAATATCATTTTCCAATAAAGACTTTATCTCATTTTCAATCTTTTTTCGTAAATGAAACGGAATTCGGCGATGAGTTTGAATGACGGCTTTAACTGTTTCATCAGTATGTACAACAGCTGGTTACCCCTTAAACTTGCCCAAATCCTCAAATAAGGATGAATACTTGACAACAATTTCATCAGATGTAGGGGTATAAAAACTGTTATTACACCAAAATCACTGTCAGTTTTATAACCAAGTAAATTACAACATTTGCATTGAACAACATGAAACACACAGTTTACTTTTGTTTGTTGTATTGATATTAATGTACAGACAAACATTATTATAACTGGAAGTGGAGAATTGGAGCCATACGCAAATACTTTGGTGCGCGCATTTGACAATTGTGTCTGTTTTTGTATACTTCGGAAAGTGAATTGATCCAATAAATTGACAGGTGAACAATAATCAATCACAAAAATAATATTGTGATCAAATATTTTCACCTGAGTGCACGGACTATTCTGCCTGTTATTCCTTTTGTTGTTTGAAAACACGTAGTCGGAAACATCACTAGAATCATTGTTAACCCTTTTCACACATGATTTGGATTTTCTACTGAAAAACTTTTTATTAGATTTTGATCTACACACGGATTCAAAATGATTTTGTTTCCCACATTTTCTACATATTTTGCTTCGAGCAGGACAAAACTTTTTATGTGGATAATTTCCAACACAGTTATGACAAGATGTTTGTGTTGACTGAAATTTCCGTTGTGGGTTTGATCGACGACGGAATTGCACATCATTCACCGCACTAGCAGAAGAAATCTCGGGTTCAGTGGCTGTCTTCTGACATTCTATTTCAGATGCTTAAAATTCACGAACTTCGAATGCTCTTGCAGTATCCAAAAGCTGTTCAAGAGACATTTCCTCACGTTGGTTCTTACGTCCAAAAGCCATAGACACATAACTTTGTACAATTTCTGACTTGATCTCGGAATCCACATCTCAGGTTCTAGCCAGCTCACGTAAACGAGTTGCATAATTATCCATTATTTCATCTCGTAACTGCCCGGAGCATCTAAACTTGTAGCGCTCTAACTCAACATTCAGTTTAGGGTTGAAGGAATTTGTTAAAGCACTCACGCTTGTGTCGTAATCTGCTGTCTCCTCGGCAGGTAGCGTTTCAAATATATCATAAACTGATAGATCTGCATAATGTAGTAAAAGTGGCCGTTTTCTCGCTTTTACTGTAATATTGAGTGCCACCGTGAAATTTTCAACCCTGTCCAACCATTTACGCCAGTTGTGCGCACGATTGTTAGTGCTCAAAACATTAAACTTTGGAAAAGTTGGTAGTAACTCAGCCATTGTCACGTCTTCGGAAAAACTAACTTGGCTGTTGAAGACATGAATGAGACCTAAACAACAGAACAAAAGCGTAGCAAACAGACACCAGATGTATCGATGCCAAATATACTGTTGAGATATTCCCAGGCAAATACTTGTAAAATGGAATTGAGAAAATAAAACAGCAACATTCAAGTTTATGACTTTATTTCATGACTGCACCATGTGACCGAAGCCTCTTCAAAATACAACTCATGAGTCCCGTGCAGAGTGTGTTGAGACAGACTGTCTGTGAAAACAAACCACATGCCAAATTGTGTTCTAGTCGGATATTCAGTTGGGACGTAAATATGCACGCATATGCAATTATATGAATACTACATATACTGTCCGTGGTGGTAAGCATTCAATGCCATCTGATATCACCCAACACGTGCGCATGTATGCTATGATCGTCCTATAGTTTCGACTTGCTTTTTCTTACATTTCGACTCTTTGTTATATGATTGGAGGCAAATGTTGTTTTCCTGTATTGTGATTTAACTATTATTGTGATTGTACAGATTCTGAAATACAATATCTTCAATTCTTGTCTGTTTGCTCTTCGTCGGTGTTTGTTCATTTTTCACGCTCGTTTGGAGGTTTGCTAATCATGTTGGAGGACTGCTATTTTATCAACATATACATTTGCGCTGAATCCAAATATCCTTTTGTCAAGGATCTAGGTAATCGTTTCAGCTAAATCACCAGTAACAGTGAAGTGAAGGGTGATGATCTTCACTTAAGATTTGGCTCGCGATTTGTTTCCGATTGTGACTTTACTCTTGTTGCCCACAAATCGTGCATCGACTAGTACTAACATCCAGGAACTCTAGCTAGAGTTTGAGCTCTAAAACTGCATTCCTCTGATAGCATGAGTTTGTCATAAAAATGGCTCGTCGTTCTGATGATTCTGCTTGAGAACCGGCTGTTGTTCTGTGGTGAAGAATATAAGGTTGGTAAAGATAACCGCCATCCTGATGGACGGAGGGCGGCGTATGTGTTCAGAGAGATAGGCACAGACGACACAATTTCCCCAAAGCAAAAAAATCTTGAAACGGTTGAAAAAAGGGGTGATGAATGGGCCCAACAAGTTAGTCACAATTTCCCCAAAACAAAAAAAAAAATTCTTCAAACGTCTGAAGACAGGGGCGATGAATGGGCCCAACAAGTTAGGGTTTTAGGGTTCGTCTAGGTGGAGCAGTAAGTTATCACGCTGACTGTCGGTCAAAATTTGTTGGGTGCAGAGCCGTTCATTCGGCTGCAAGGGCGAGTACTGCATGCCCTGAGCAATTCTAAATTGAGCGTACCCTACTGGAAGCAGTAGATTTCATGAGAACGGATCAGTCAATTAGCTAGAACTCTGTTGATATATATAAACGGTATTTACAATACGGAGGTACAAAGTTATCGAGGAGACTGATAGTTACTAAGTTATTTGAGATATTTAGCGAAGATCTCGTACTTTCTTCTCTATCACTTCTTGCCATGTGAGATCATGTTATCGATAAACCAGGAGAAGACACACAACCAGGTGTGAAAATTATAGCCGATGACACAAAATGTTTATGCCTTATTTCTGCACCACTATCTAAGACGAAACTTGAAAGTTCCTATGCAGATAGAATCTCCAATAAAAGATCGAAATGTTGTTGACATACGAGAAATAGTGGATGAGCACCAAAACATTATTCCTAATATGTTAGGAAATCACAGTATGTTAGGTTGTCATGCGGTTGGTACCTGTTTTGGCAAAGGCAAATCTACTGTACTAAAGGTTTTGAAAGAAAGCGATACCTCACTGTCCAAGATCGGTGACCCCGATGAATTATGGCAGGACGTCTTCGCCCAAGCTACTGACTTCATTCGTGCTTGTTATGGGTGTCATAAATCTAAAACAATGACTGATGCTCAATTTAGTGTATGGGCTGACAGAGTCAGTCGCAAGGGAGCGACGACCGTCTCGACATTGCAGTTTACCCCGAATCACAGAGGTATTCGTCGACAATGTAAAGCGTGGCCATCTTCAAACATGTATTTTGGAAGAAGGCATTGAACTTAGACCCGCCAGCGCTTGACCCTGTGGACTATGGCTTCGGTAGGAATATAGAATTCAACTCACTTTTACTAACAATTGTGCCACCCGGTGTGTCACTAGCACCAGGCATTATCCACAGATTGATAAGGTGTCCTTATTCTAGTAAGCAGCGATGCCAAACGTTGCGATGCTAACGTAAAGCAGCCAAATTAGCATGCACTATGTTTTGTATATATCGTGCAGAGATGGAATGCTTCAGTGAACAGACTAATGCAGCCAGTGAATTATCAGCAGTCCAACACGATGACTGATGCAACGACTCAGTTTTGTCTACTGCTCATATCCTTTTATAATTAAATATGCGACTCACATGGCTTGAAGTCTTCTCACTTACTTTTGTAGGATTCATTTCACATTTGTGTCATCTTTATCATTAAGACCGTCATTTTGGCGACCTTTCTAAATCTTTCACACTTCCTGAATTAGTGTTTCGTCATTGTTCTTATCTCAACTGACTGACACCTCATTAATATATCTTAACCAAATGGTTATGTCTCACAAACATTTTCACCAAACTCATCTTCTAGTATTTTCGTTTTCAAACTATTGTAGTGCAAGGCATTTCGATGGTCCTCTAACAGAGAAAACTCTCAGAAAAGTCATATTTACCACAATAAAGTACACAATTAGAATAATTCCTTTCTAATATAGACGTTGTATTTTCCCTCCATAGTATAGTGCATCAGTATACTCCTATCATTGAAAAAAATCAAGAGGCCCACATTTTGGCGGCCAGTTTTGGTTTGTATTTTCCACATACATCTCATTCTGAAATAATTGTTTTGAGTCTCGGTCGACATTTTACGCTGTATGATGAAGTTTGTCCTTCCCATTACGCTAGTATGTGTAAACATGTGTTTTTTCTGACCAATTATAGGTGTAAATGGTAAAATTTCAATATTTTTGTCGGCCATCTCTATGTTTGAAAATATCTCAATTTTCCTAAAGCTGCGTATAACGCAACCGATTGGATATTCAAAAAGCCATCTCCGTAGACTGAAAACCCTTGCGAAAAAACTCTATACGCCAAAACAAGCATTTGTGCTCTGGCTGCTGGACTATAACCTGATGTGAGTTCATGTGTAGTTTTGCAGAAAATGTGTCATTGATGCACTCTGTACCTTCAAACGTGTTACTCGTAAAAAACATTTTGAAGGAGTTTTGATACTCTGCCTGATGGTTGTTTCCGTTTTTCGTTTTCCTTATTTTTCTGCTCTTTGCTTTGTTTCCGTCTCTGACTCTGGCTCAGATTTTGCTTTGTTTCCGTGTGACTCAGATTTTGTTGGTGTTGTCCTCGATTTTGACCTGGCTTTGGTCTACTCCTCTCACTTCGATGTTCTTTTGTAGGTTTTTGTTTTTGTTCTCTTCTGGATTGAGAATTTCTTACATTTGTCTTTTTCTCCTGTTTCTGATATTTCTTTTATTGTTGCAGAAGCAGTTGCCATTTTTTTCAAATCCTTCTTCAGTCACAAAAGGAAAAAAAAACAATTCATATACGCGATTGTTATGTTTCATGAATAGGACTTATCACGGGTTTAACAGGAAAAACATAAATATATAATACTCCATAATCCCTATTAATTATTTTTATTAAGACAATTACCCCAACTACACCTTTTATCACATTTATTGATGCCCCAACAGTTATTCACTTTCAACTGTCACGTGACCCAGTGTAAATGAACACTGCTTGCCTAAGAACTATGTACGTAATTTCACAGTTCTGTTCTGCTACCGTAATATTTTTACGAACGCAAAAATAAACACTAATTATAGATATAATCATCCAAATTTGATTAATGAAGCACCGGGTACAGCCCGAAGCTTGAGTAAATAAAATTTTGCTACTGATAATTCTAAAAAACCTGACATTACTGCCCACGCGTAGATTTCGACCACTCCACGGCGGCTGTACTGCACCTCTGCACTCTGCACCTCTCTCGAGGGGGAGGGCACCAGGAAGGTGGCTAAATGGCGGTAGCATGTTAAGATGTTTTGCCGGCGTGAACACAAGTCAGATAGACCGTTAAATAAATAGTTGATTAACTCCTGATAGCAAGGAACGCACTCTGGTCGCATACCACTCTCTAACAAAAAGGGATCGTAAAGTAGTGCGTGGCCAACATGACGATCGTGTCAATACTACGCGGCCCTTCGGACAGAGGTTACTAGACGAGTAGTGATAAAAATATTTCGTCAGAAGCGATGGCGCTTGTTATCTGTCTCACCATCCCAATCCGCCAGGCACACAAATTTGACGTAATTATTGACATGCGATTAAAATCACTGGAGGCATTCTAAAATCAGTGAGATGCTCATTTAAAGCCTGCTTTACCATAATGTCTGCTTTTGTTTTGACGGAGATACCAAACCGTCCAGGTAACCAATAAAGCACGATATCATATTGGTCAGACCTGAGAGGATTCGGATGAGATGGTTCTTCAAATTTGAGCTGAGTAAAGCAAGCATAGAAGAAAGAGAGTACTAAAATATAATCGACTTCCATTCCTATTTATTCTCGATGTACTGGAGCGAAAGTTGTTAATCTTTAACTTCAGCTGTGAACATAGAACGTTTGTTTGGTATTTAAATTGAGGTGATCTCATCACCGCTAACAACAGCTGATGATACTTGTCACCACCTTTAGATCCATTTGTATAGATTCTTACATATGCACGATACCTGAACTTTATTTCAGTATATTTTGTTTAAACTACAAAGAATTTTTGGAAGCAAAGACTCCATATGGGGTTTATTTCTAATTCTGAACGAATGAATACGTTTCTGGTTGCGGTTAAGACTCATTTTGAGCTCTGAGACATAATTATAAGATGTTTGCTGCATTAGCAAGCAGTTTAGAAACACACTGAATTAACAGCTTAATTCTGCCCTTCTCTAGGGAAGGCTTCTCTGCTTCAAAAAACGTTGAATCTATTGGCGAAGTTCTAAAATGGCGGATGGGGGTACGATTTTCTTACTCAACGGTAAACCACACAGCCATAATCTAATTTTGACCTAACAAATGATCTATGCAGATGGAGAAATGTCTTTGGATCAGCACCCCGTCAGTGTTACCAACTTCCCTTAGAAGGTTCAGTGCCCCTTTACATGTAGCCTTTATTTGTTTTATGTGAGTAGTGGAATTAAGTTTATTGTCAAACAGTCAATCTAACAATTTCCCCTCATTGACAACTTGAACGGTACTGCCATCTGTTTTCAATACTGGGTAACGATGGTGCTTCCAGAGTTTGCAGAAATGAACATAATTCGTTGTGGACTTCGAAAACGTAAACCGTTTTTCTGTAGCCTTTTTCTGGATTCTGTTCAAAGACAGCTGAAGTTCGCGCTCGATAACATTTATCTTTTTGCTATGGCAAATTAAAAAATCACCAACGATTAATGGAGAATTTTCCGTATTCTTAATTGCGTCAGTAATGCTGTTGGTTTTCACTGAGAAAAGTTAACAGATAAAATACTACCCTGGGGGAACACCCAATGCTTGTTCGTTCGGATCAGATAATGTTGACCCGACACGAACCTGAAATTGGCGATCCTTTAAAACATTTTCAATAAAAAGTGGAATATACCCCCTCAACCCCATGTTAAAAAGATTTTTTAAAATCCCGTACTTCTACGTTTTATCGTATGCCTTCTCCATAGGGAAGAAGATGGTGACTAAATATTTTTTTCTTGCAAAGGCATTTCTTATAAACGTTTTAAGTCTAACCAAATGATCCACAGTATTCCTCCAACTTCTGAAATCATATTGAACATTCGCAAGTAGATTGTACAATTCCAGAAACCAGACACGTCAATCGTTGATTATCGTTTTTATGGTTTTACACAAACAACTTCTTAATGCAATGTGTCAATAATTGTTTGGGTTTGTTGTGATCTTTATCAGGCTTCGGAATATTTGTTACTTTTCGCCAGGAAGGTGGAAACTGGCCAGCAACTCATGCTTCATTAAAACTGATAACAAAGGTGTACGTGAAGTTTGAGGCAGATATTTTAAAAGTTGATAATGTTTTTCTTCGGGTCCAGTGGCAGTATCGTTTGCTTTGTAAAGAGAGGTATTTAACTCTTTCAAAAAGAAAGGTTAATGGTAAGCCTCTAAAGTGTTGGAGGTTTTCCTTTTGTGTTTTAATCTTAACAAATTGCGGAGTACAATGTTCAGTAAACGAATGTTTAAAAACGTTGAGGCCAGTTTGTCTGATATTTGTTTTTTCGGGGGAGTGGTGGCGTTGTGGTAACCAGTTCACGTCAGTTCACCGAAGTTAAGCAACGTCGAGCCAAGTTAGTTCTTGGATGAGTGAAGGTCTGAGAGAACTATTCGGACTCCCACGTTGTGTCCTTGGACAGGGCACTTAACCCCGATTGTCTACATTGGGGCTAGATGACGCCGGGTACTAAGACGTACTGCATATCGATTGTGCTCATGTCTTCAACCAATCTAACACTGCCTGTGCTGCAGTGAGGAGTTACGATGTTGGCGAGCTGGCATCTGCTCGTCGTTGCTCGGTGGTTCTCTCCGAGTACCCTGGCTTCATCCATCTGTAAAAATGTCACCGACACGTTATGGCCTTGGCCGTTAAATCATCGTTACACTTTAATAAATAAATAAATTGTTTTTTCGATGTGATTAGTGTTTTATTATCTTCCATGTGTTGAATAGTTGATTGTATATCTTCTCCATAATTTTGTTTTAATCATTTTCCAAATTTTGTGTTACTGGATGTATATTTCTTAAGTTTGGACATGTAAGTTTTCCAAGAACATTTTTTTTATCTATAAGTCGTCTTGCTTTTGTCCGATATATAAGTAATTTGTCCAAATTATTTATAGTGGGTAAATTCCCATTCATTTTTTTCAGGCCTTTATAGCCTGTTTGCAATCATTATCAAACCATGGTTTGCTGAAACGTTTTGGATTTGCCGAGGTTTTAGATATGAATGTGTTTGCAGTATGAGGTAATTCGTCAGTGGAATATTATATGATCAGCACTTTTCTCAAATTTCTCCCATGTGAGGCGTTAGAACAAAGCAACGAGAAAATGTCCCAGCCATCCCTTTTGAAGTCCCACGGAACCTCACAATTGGAAAGTGGTCACTCCCTCACAAGACATTGTTTCCAAGTAAAATCCAGGAGGGTAAAAGTGCATGCAATTAATTTTAAAATCAATTGATGTGTTCGAACCGGATACGGGATGCAAGAAAGTTTCGATCCGTCATTTTGCAAACACAAATCGTATTTTGTAATATTTATTTTGTAATAAAATCTTCAACTGTGTTACCGATTACATCTTGTTGGCTGCTGGATTTACCACAAAGTGGGTTTTGTGCGTTGAAATCACTCAACAAAATGTATGGAGTTGGGAATTGGTGGATCAATATCTCAAGATCATTCTATTGCACGGTCCTATTTGGTGAAGCGAAAATAGTACAGAATCTAATAGTTTTATCTAAAGTTACTCTACCGTACAGCTACAGCCTGTGTTTTTAAAGGTTGATGACTGCAGTAGGAGTATAGACCCTCTGTCAGGTTAAAGTGCAGATAGAAGGGGTATCAGTCAGCCTAACGGGATAATCTAAATTTGTTCAAAATACAACTGCCATTAATAAATATAAATTAAACAACCGAATTTGTTTTTCAGGCTGGTATATCAGAAGATCAGTTGACCGTAGCGCTCGAACTTGAATGTGCATCCATGTATTGCCTGCATGATGCAATAGAGAAGAGAATATTATTTACCGGATCGGGTAATGCAGATCCACAGTCAGTATTTATGGTCATAGATTTTGGAGGTAATTTAGTATGTGTTTTGGTGATAATAATTGTACTTACTTCAGTTATCTCTAACTCGCAAAATTCATTCTATACTTAGGATTCATCCATCATGCCAAAATTATCTGAAAATTGAGATTTCGCAAAATTTACCCTACAGAATAAGAGGATTGATGGATAATCACAAGACAAATAGTCTTATTTCGTTTGCCTGAAAGATACCAATGTCAGGCATTGACATATGGACAGCTTATCAATAGGTGGACTCCGATGAAGGAAAATGAAGCAAGTATCTGTGTCATAAAGTATCATTTTCTGTAACTTGATATATTTGTTTGTCTCCTCCAAAAATATTAATATCACATTTCCTCTTTTATCCCATAAATGGCCGTTAAATTGAACAATAAAGGCTTTGGATAATTTTTTGCTTTATTCACCTGGTAGGGTGAAAAATTTTCCCCATTGGTTTAACACTGAAAGAATTTATACCCCTAGTAGCGACGGGCTTGTTGACCTCTGGCCTCTACCAAATTTGTCTAGCATAATTAATAATTCGATTGTTGATTTCTTTGAATCTTTTTGAAAGTATTACGCAATGGCAATAGAAAACGCCCCCCCCCCCTCCACTGCTCATATAATAAAGTATTTTTGCAAGTTTAGCTCAAGTTTATAGGGGAATTATTTTTAGACAGAAATGTATTACTGCGCCTTGTTTATTTTTGCCAATTTTACTGGTCGATCGAATTGGACCAATGTGCTCCTCACTTCTCGCTGTGCTTTGTAGCGAATTGTAGCACGATTTTGCCGCGACTGCCCTGTAGAAGATTTATGGGATAAACAAAATAAATGTATAGTGTTTCAAGTAAAAACATTATTCTATTAGTAGATTTAAGAATGAAACCGACTCGCCAGAGGCTCGTCGGTTTCATTCTTAATCCTACTCGTAGAATAATGTTTTTTTTTACTTAAAAACGCTATACGTTTATTCTATATTTATATACTACATGTCCATAACTCGACGACTGTATTGTGATATCACTTTCACAGTTTATTCCTCTACCTGTTCATTAACATTAACGGATACCGATAATTCGGTTCAAAAATAATAAGCTATGGTGCAATGCTCCATCACAATCATTAAATTGATATGTCATTGTGAGTGAGGATCCAAGGTCGCAGTAGCGAGTGAACATGCATGTACTTGGTACAAGTATAACTGAGTTCTAGACATGACTTGACCTTAGCTTTATTTTCTTCTTTCAATCTGCCGATTAACTACTGTGAATATATTTTAGTTCTTGTTTGTTTGAGAATTATGTTTTGCCAGGCACAAGACCTGCTGTGTACTTTCTTGATAGAACGACTATCGAAAAAGGTGTATATTAGTTGTTTCGACCATTTATGAAGGGTGTGCTTGAGAAGATCCGCCTAGTGAACTAGGACCCAACGCCTTGTACATCCGAGATGGTTCTCGCTATGGAAGATAGGTCGAATTAAAGTTGGTAACGATCTTTAACGGCACGTCCAGGTCTTTTCACCTGCGGTTTAAACAGCTGAATTAAATTTTAAAACATTCACTCTTTAACCCTTCACCTAACGTAACGGCCAAAACCAGCCAGCGCTATTCTCAAAAATCGCCAATTGATTTTCATTATTTTTTTCATTTTTTGTCTCAAAAACATAGGTTATGACCCCTCGTTGGAACGAGCTCGTCGAGCTCGTTCCAACGAGGGGTCATAACCTATGTTTTTGAGACAAAAAATGAAAAAAATTAGTTATTCAAGAATTATTTTTGCAAGTGTCGTCTGCTTTTCATGTTAGGTAAAGGGTTAACTGGTATAAAAGTTGTACATCAAAAGGTAACGAATTTTGCTAGTCTATTCTATTCATGTCTGGAAAAAACAAGATTTGTTGTGATATACACTTCCGATGCATTATTTCTTCTTTGGTGTTAACATTCGCAAGTGTGTCGTATGAATGGCGCCGTGTCTATTAGCGAAAAGACTTAGTTTATCCGCATATTTGTCTAGCTTGATGTACGATGCCGCAGGTGTTATTCACCGTATTCTCATCAGAGTTATGGCCCTTTGCGAACTTGTTATTTCCGGCAAATGTGTTTGCTTTTTAGGCGATAACGTGCAGCAAACGTTGTGGAATGGTGCAATATTTGTTGTACAAGTGTATCTCTTATCAGTGTCCTTTCAGAGCTGCTCTGCTTTTTTTCTCAGAGTTATTGGAATTTACAAACATATAATTGGGGAGCGTGGTGGCTCAGTAGGTAGAGGTGCAGGCTGCAAGCCGAGAGGTCCTCGGTTCGAATCCCACCTGCGGCAACCACGTTGTGTTCTTGGGCAAGACAATTCATCTCCATTGCCCACGTGGGGGCACGATGACGCCGTGTACTAAGGCGTACTGCACGTCGATGGTACGCATGTCTTTAACCAATGCTAACCCTGCCTGTGCTGCAGTGCGGAGTTACGATGTTGGGTAGCTGGCAGATGCTCGTCGTTGCTTGGTGGTTCTCTCCGAGTACTCCGACTTCCTCCACCGTAAAACTGTCACGGTCATGATTAGCCATTGTGCATAAATATGTGACCTTAAAACATCAATAAATAAATAAATAACATATAATTTGTTTCATTCTGTTTTACCATCCTCCTCAGCTATCATGACCTTGCACCAATTAATTACCTACTTTATAACCCGAGATTTTGTTCACTATATATCCTTGAGTATCCTGCACTAATGCGTAATGATTTAACATCAGAAATTCCATAGGGTTAACGTGGATGAAAATAACAATCTTGTCAAATTTCAAGCAGTGATTTTCGCAGATCTCTCATTTGAGTTGTTCCACGTATTTATTTTTTCAAAGTTATTGCCCGTTATGGCCATTTTGTTTTTACCATCCGTCGTTTTCAGAATCCCTGTTGCTTGTCATTTTCCAGTCTCCTGGAATGTGATGGTGGTGTAGTCGAATCTCTGTCTCAGTATATTCACGCATTTCTTACCCAAAAGTTTATCATTTTCTGCTCTCCCAAATGTCGTCGTAGTAGTCGGTTCTTTCTCAAAGTACGTTCACAAATCTCTTGTCGAGAGATTGTCATGTCATGTTCCTATCTTCCAAATGTCATGGTAGTTGTATCTCTGTCTAAGTATATTCATCAATTAATTACCAAAACATATCTATGTCATCCGCCCAGAAAGGCATATATCTATCGCGATCGCAGTCTTGTTAGTTGTCATGTTAGTACTTAGGGGGGCCACTGTAGCGAACTGGATTTAAAACAAAATTTCCATAGACATTTGAAAAACTTGAAATGTCTTTGAGAATTTCAGTGTTAAATCCAGTTCGCCATAATGACCTCGCCTCTCAACACTCTTTTCTCAAAGACCATCCTGGATTCTGGTGAACAACAATCACTCACACAATGGGTAATGGAATTGTGTCTCTCCTTCTGAGACTTTGTTTTTTAGAAAAAAACTTGTAATGTGTTTGAGAAGCTCATCTTAGAATATGCTCGTCCTGAAAAGCCCCCCCCCCCCCCCCACGGTGGCATCTTTTGAAGATACTCCTTTTGTGATACGAACACTTTGAAAACGAAGTATAGAGATAATAAAAATTTGGATAAATCAGATTAACTTGTATCCTAAATGTCTGTTAGCGTAAAAAATTGAATAACGTAGAATTCACTCAAATCAGGGTATAGATTATTGAAGTCGACCTCCCATTTTTTATATCTTATTTCGGGTTGTTAGTTAAGATCAGGATAGAGATCAACCTTTTTTACCCGATACGTCTCCAGTTCATAACCTCGAGCTGCTAAGAACTGTCTTATCCCTGCACATCGTTTCAGTTTGGCAATCATGTTCTGTGTCTATTGACGTGTGTACTTCAGAGGACCGGTACAGCGCATATGTCCAAAACAATATTCTAATAACTGTCTTCGCCACATCTTTACTTTCTCTGTTCTTTCATGTTCTTCCTCCAATCGCTTATTCTATTCGTTATCAGATATTTTCCTGGTCATCCACTTTTTGTAACCTTCTTCACTTAGAGAGAGTGTTACATTCATTTCTCATGGAAGAAGAAATGATGAGCACATGAAATGTTCACTGCTTTTTATACCCAGCACAAACTGTTATTCGGATCCAAATCTCTCTAAAGAACGCTCACGTGCTATTGGATTATAAGGCGGTAGAAAATCAATCCTTTATGTCGTTGGTGTAAGTTTAAGTTTGGTAACTTGCGCTGAATTATTTCGCCGACATGGAATTTTCCAAAGTGAAAGAGATAATAGATAAAGATGCCAAAAAAGAAGCACAAAGAATTTGACAGAAACAAAGCAGTGGACACGTGAAGTTTTTCTGTTAGCTCTCTACCAGTTGTGTACTTCGACCCTATCAAAAATGATTTTGGAGAGATGATGGAAAAGTTTCCAGGGATGGGGCGGTGATACGGCCGTTTGGAGGGATCCAGTTCACAATAGACCAAAGTACCCCTGCGAATATCCAAACGGCCGTCTACGAGGCGTTCATGTTTGGCAGAAGGGAAGACGATTGGGAAAAAACATTCTTTACCAAAGAAGAGATGAGATCGCCTCAATACCCTTCTTGGCAGGGTGAACTTCACTACCAAAATGGCCTCATATCGGCCCTTTTCATGGCCCACAAATTTTTAAAAAGAGTACTTTTGTCACATGCTGGATTGCTCCTTTACCAAAAAGTGTGAAAGTTAAGTATGTGATTATTGTCAAACCAAAATTTCCAAGCGAGCTCATCCCCCCATGTTGCGTGAACATAAAAGCAAGAAATATAAAATGTTTTCCCCAAGAAAGTCAAGTGTACGATTTTTATTAAACAAAAATATTCAAGTTACCTCTCCCTCCCACTTGGTGAAACATAAGGAAGAAATAATGTAGTAAAATGGGAGTGTGTATCTATGAGACTTGATTTTTGTGAGCGTGTGTACATCTCTTTTGAATCATTTAGGAAGCCCTGAAAAGGGCTTTTTTGCAAAACCAATTTGCAAACAGAAAAACAATTTTGTTTGTATTTTTTATTTATATGAAATATTTTTTCTGTTGGCAAATTAGTTTTCTGAAAAAGGTTTGTTGTAAAACAGAAAACCTTTTTAGAAAACTAATTTGCAAACAGAAAAACAATTATCGTATTTTTTATTTCTAGGAAATTATTAATCTGTTTGCAAATTATTTTAGGAAAATAATTTTCAAACAGAAAACTAAGTTTTGAGTTTTAAGTTTTAGGATTTTTTTTGTATTTGCCTGAGAAATAGTTTTCTTGAAAACTAATTGTTCGGCAAATATGAAAAACAAATTCCTAACTGAAAACACAGTTATGTTTCACTTTCTGAATATAACTTTTGGAATGCCGCTTTTCAAATGTTCATTACAGTTTTCTTCGGGTGTTTTGACACTTTTGGTTTATTCTCCTTAGCTTTATGTGTTCTTAAAACTTTCGTTTCTCTAAAAATAATGTTTCTAATTCATCATCTGGTTTTGTTTTACTTGGTATGCCCATATTATATAAGAAAGGATTAGTTCCCTCATCAAAATCTGGTAACACATTATCGTCAGGCTGTTTTAGTGAGGCATTAGGTATTGTGATATCCGGTAGTGGAATCTTTCGTTCTACTGCTCAGGTTGAATGCCAGACCTTATATTAGGTGTCGGAACTGCTGGTGTCCCCCCACTTTGGTTGATTTGATAATTTTTTTAATGCACATTCATTAATCCAATCTCCTTTCTGTTTGTAATAATAACATGCTCCTTTATTTGGACATGTTTTCGCCAGATGTCCACTCTTCTTACAAATATCACAGTGCTTCATCAGTTCGTAAAGATGATTGACAAGAATTTTTACTTCATATCATGTATCAGGTATTATTTCATAAAGTTCTCCTACAAGAAACCTCACTTCTTTATAATAAATACTGTTTGGATTATTTGTTTTCTTTATTTTCTTTGATCTCGCTATCTCCCTGTCTTTCATTTTATAATAAATACTGTTCAGGTCACTTGCCTTTTCTAATATTGAATCTCTCACTTCATGCATCTTTGGAGCAGTATGAAATTCAGTCTTAACCTCTTGATAGTCTAAAAGCGAGTGTGAAGTAAAGCTGAGAATCGATTGCCATTTATACTCTCCTATTAAGAAATGTTTTTAGTAATTATTGAAATAAACCGCTTGTATTTGTCACATCACACTGGAAATAAAATGTATTGAATTGCATTAATTGCTTTCATTACCTTTTATTTCCTTATTTCCAGTGTGATGTGACAAATGCACTCGGGTTATTTCAATAAATACATGAAACAATTCATTCCACCTATGAATCCTATGAATATAAAAAGACAACTTTTAGTTTTTACAGAAATGTCAAAGTAAAATATTGAACAGTCAACATGTCTCTGCTACTTTCTCCTGCATAATCTATGTATTTATCAAAGCTTAAAAGACTTTCGAGTTTTAGTAGGATGACAAATATAACTTTACAATCCAAAAAGGAAGAATTAGCTAAAGCTAGATTCTTCTGTGTGGGAGATAGTGAAGTAAAATGTTTCATCTGTGGACAAGGTTTAATGAATTGGGAAGTTAAAGATATTCTTTTACAACAACATGTTATGTTGTCATCAAATTGTTCTTACATCCAATTGATAAGAAATTGTAAATTTTACAAACCACCATCATTTATGCAAACACCTCTAGAAAACATATTTTTAGTCCTGAATTATGGGTAGAGTTTAAAACAAATATTTTCAACGATGAAAACAATATGACAAGACTTTAAATGATATTCCAGATTCTAATTTTCTACTTTCACTCATGTTATTAGATAAAATTTAAATATATCATTTAGTGATGTGATGGCAAGAAATGCTGCACTTGCAAATAAATTCAAAACTAAGTTAGACAAAATGTTCATAGATGGTGCAGACAATGCTTACCCAGATTTACAAAGTACATCACCTGAAGATGAAGAAACATGGAAATAGAATAGTGAATTGTAAGCAATTATTGTAAAGAAATAAGGGGTATAAAACGGTGGAGACTGTCAGTTTTCTTCGCACTTGCTTTATTGACGTCAAGAAATCAAGCCAGATTTTTAAAAGAGAACACAGCAGAAGAAGAGAAGCTTTGAAGATAACAGCGAGATAGAGGATAGAGAGTGAAACAGTGGAAGTCAGTAGAGAGAGCAAGAGACGAAGAATAGAGAATAAAGGAGAATTATATACAATCCAATCCATCCTTAGATGCTAAGAACATCAAGAAAATTCCACTCAAAATCCCATGTTTATAGAATAACATTTAAAGAATTTGATAAGAAGAATCCATTTGAAAACCTACCCAAAGAATTTGACAGCATGTTAGCAGAGATTAAAAATGAATGCATGAGAGTGTCCGGGAATCACCCTGGCTTGGATATAGGTATATTTATTCTGTTTAACAAATAATCTTCTATCACTGGTAATACAGTATTAGATAAAATTTTTAAAAAAATGTACAATTTAATGATAAATTTACTCTTCTTGATTGCAAATTGTCTTTAGAAGTAACACACACTTCCTTACCACAAGGGTTTGGACGAGGTGAAGCAACATCATTTGAATCGGCTGGTAATAAAAGAAGTATTGTTGAAATTAAATATGTTAATAACTCCATGTGTCTCACGCGGGTCATTGTGGTAGAAAAGAGTCATTTTCATCAAAATGAATCAGAACTTTGCGGAAAGGACTAGAAAAAAGTAAAAGTCAAAAGTGAGCTTTCAAGAATTTGAAGCTAAGGCATTGATGAGGAGTGTTTTAAAATACAAGATCTACTTTCTCCAGACTATGGCATCAAAATTTATAGCCAGTACAATACTGAATTCTTATTTGAAGCTCCAAAACTACAAAGGATAGGAAAGTTATCCCACCATCACAAGCACTTTGACACCATTATCAGCATAACATGATTTTTAGGGTATCGGTATTATTGTGAACTTTGCAGTCAGGAGTATCAATCTAAGGGATGGCACATTTGTAAATTTGGTTATGTTTGCTATGCCCCATCAAAATGTATTGCTGAACACTTTGTCACCTGTTGCAGTTGTAATAGACAGTTTGTAAGTTCATCATGTTATCAAAGTTGTAACATGTTAATTTATCCCAGGAAAGAAAAACACATCTGTGGGGGGGGGGGGGGGGGGGGGGTTAACTGGTACAGTGCTAAATTAGTTTTGGCCATAAAATCTTGTACACATGTCTTTGCCTTGTTACAATTTATGGGAGAGTGCCTATAGGCACTCTCCCATAAATTGTAACAAGGCAAATCCTTACAGACTAAAAAATATCGTTTCAAAGATAATACAAAGTACATGCACTGAATATGAGCCTTCAAGCTGTGGTACCCACGCTTCAGAATAAAACCCAAATATGGGCTTCCAGCACTCTACCAGTTAAAACATGTAAATATTGTCATCAAGATGTAAATTCTGAACATAAATGTTTCATTCTAAAATACACATCACCTGATAATGACAAAATGCCAAAAATTCCAATTGTATGTTTGCTTTTGAAACCACTCGGGTCTCAGGAGTTCACAATCAGCATTTTTGTAATGCTCATCATGCATGTGCAGATTGTATCAGTAAACCCACAGATAAAAAATGTACTTCATATAACAATTTGGACAAAGAAAAACACTATTTATAGGAAGTCTACTTTGGCAGATTTTTTTGTAAATGGCTTTTTTTGTAAACACACTATCATCTGCTACAGGACCAATAGACAGTTTGTAAGTCCATCATGTTATCACACCACATCACTACAACAGGGAAATAACAGAAATCAATTTTCGATCTGGCACAAAAATGCAATATGTCCCAGGAAAGAAAAACACATTTGTGAGGATTTAAAAATGTAAATATTGTCCGCAAGGAGTAAATTCTGAACATAAATATTTCATTCCCAAATACACTTCACCTGGTAATGACACAATACCAAAAATTATATTTGAATTTTTTGATTTTGAAACCACTGAAGACTCAGAAGTTCGCATTCCAAATTTCTGTATTGCTCATTGTGCAAATACAGATTTTATGCATAGACCAATAGATCAAAAATGTACTTCATGTGATCAATTTGGACAAGGAGAAACAATATTTAAAGGGGAGTCTACTTTGGCCGATTTTTGAAAATGGCTTTTAGTAAGCCATTGCTCATAATTTAAGAGGATGTGATGGAAATTTGTATTAAGACAGCTTATTGAAAATGACACTCCAACTCCAGAAATTATTATGGTTGAAAACAAAATTATTCTACTTCAACCTACTTGTGTTAGACTATTTGATTCTCTAAGTTTTCTTTCTATGAGATTGACAAAATGCTCTAAAACATTTGGTTTGACTGAATTAGCAAAAGGTTATTTTCCTCATTTGGCAAATACACAAACTTATCAAAATTATATTGGTGATTATTTAGTTGAAAAATTTTACATGTCTGATTCTATGTCTCCATCAGATAGGGAAGAATCCATCAAAATGGTATAATAAAAAACTCACCACCAATGCTACATTTAACTTTCAGAAGGAAATTGAAATGTGCAGTCAGTCGGATGTAGATATTTTACGATGAGGTTATGGGAATTTAAACAGAAATATTTAGATAGTGATGAAGCAGTTACTTTACCTGATGCTTGTAATTAAGCTTGGAGAAAAACAGCAATGCCAGAACACACACCTACTATCATTTAAGACATAGCTTTCCCATCTGCAGTCAAATACTCTATAAACTCTATTAGATTTTTAGAGTTACTTGCACAAGAAGGGCACATACACATACAACATGCACTAAATGGTGGGGAAGTTAAAATAGGAGATTATTTATGTAGATGGATTCCACAAAGACACAGACGCTATTTTTTAATTTTTTGGATGTATATGGCTTGGATGTGAAAAATGTTATCCAGACGGAAATGCCAAAAAACCCAGCCAATTTAAAGTGTTACAAAATTCTATACATGCAGAGACAGCATCGTATAGAACATTTGAAGTCACTCGGGTACACTGTGAAGGAGACATGGGAACATGAATATGACAGTTTATTCAAAACAGATTCTGAATTAAAACTGTACTCAATTTATTTTTCCAAACATGGATCCAATTAAACCATGGGAAGAATTATTCAGAGGGAGAGCAAATGCCATTAAATTATACCATAAAATTGATTAATGCTCCAACACTGAAATAAAGTACATAGATATTTGTTCACTTTATCCATATGCTAATAAGCACAAAGAATACTCACAAAAAGACATAGACAGTTTTAGAAACACATAATTTAAGACAGTATAGGGGGCTCATTAAATGTAAAATTTTACAACCACATGCCAGTTTTACCAATTCACTGTAACAAGAAAATGGTTTTCACACTTTGCAATACATGTGCAGAACAAGAAAATGATCGCTCTGAATATAACCCAGAACAACTCAGTCTTGTAGGGACATATAGAACTATATTATATCTCACGTGACCTTCTAGGCTCCTGATTGGACAAATGCTGCACCCTTATTTCGTCTAGTTTGCATCCACAGGACTGACCAGGCACTACACCCAGACACTACACGTTTTCTATTTTTAGCACACTACTATATCAGTTTTCTTTTCATACTGGGCGAATAAAACTAATCAGGCTAAATTTAAATATCGATTCACACAGGCACAACATCCACAAAACAACCCAGAAAGAAATCATTGTGGAAAAATGCATCGCTTTCCCATTGTTGAAGTCACATTTTGCGAGGCGTTCATTTTATTCCTTGAGAAGATGATCCATATCTCGTTTCAAAGAGAATGATCCATACCGGGGTATAACTTTCAGGAGGATGCATCCGGATATGAAAAATCGTTTGTTTCGCTGCTCATATTATTTCGTTATTTAATTGTATGTTTTGGGCAGTAAACGAATTAATAATGGAATTTATTTGAATCTTCGGAGTTTTGTATCCCGTACTGACCCATTCGGTAATGTATATGTGTGACAAATGTGTGGAAATTATCAAACTGCGTTGTCAAATTTCGAAAAGTTTAGATTTCGTTCGCGAGTTGCGCGATTCTAGAATACACAGTTCCGTTTGGGGGAAATGTCTTGTTTTCCTTTCCGACTGATTCAAAATTAGCTTATACTCCCTCATTGCAATGGGTGTGTTATTCTCCTTCCAATGAAGGGTCATAAGCCATGTTTTGGAAGAAGAAAATGTTTTTTAAAAACTACATGGTATTTTTTTCTATATAACGCTGGTTGGTAGGGCTGCTACCTTGGTAATAGATTAACCAATTGGACAGATGTTTTTCTTGATAGGTGTTCGATATAATATAAGGATTAGTGCAAGTCTTGTCGTTGACTAGGCCCATATAGTGCCCAGTGAGGTGGTGTAGTTCCCTCCGCTTCGCGTCGGGAACTACACCTCCTCACTGGGCACTATATGGGCATAGGCAACTCCAAGCCATGCACTATTCCTTAAGTAGAACCTTAGCAATAAATGCTACAAAACTGTTTCATTAAACTAAACATATTTTTTATTTGCCAATAAATAAAAAACAAATGAGGATTGATGCACAAGTGCTATTCACATAGAACACCCTTCGCTCCTCTTTACATTGAATTCTTTGGCTGGGGTGGCTTCCAAATCATGATACAATTAATGGGTCTAACTGGGTAAATGCACGACATTACGGAAGCTGATGTCTCCATGTCCTTATGACCAATCAACCGGTTCAGCAAAAAATAAATTTTAAAATAATAAATCTTCGGTGTTCCAATATTCGGTTCTGTCATGTATTTTTAAGCAAAATTGAACTTTTGCCCCAATTCCCTTGTATATTGTAGTCAAATAAGAAATTTCTGCACTTTGTTATTGCGCTAAAAAACTTTGAAAGCAGAAAACAGGTCACTGAAGAAGGGTACATTGATGACATGATTATTCCATGACCTGCATAACTTAAACAACAACCAATGGAAAGCTAGACAAACTATAAACAATACCCACATTGAATATTAAATACATCACATGACCAAACAATGCAATTTGTTTGGTCAGTATGTGCACTACCCAATGCGAGTTGTGAAGCTTCATTCAATACTAAATATCATTATGTGACGTTTTGTTTTCTGACCAATCTTATTAAAGCAACATTTACCCAAAAACAAGAACATGTTGAAAAATCATGTACATCTGTACAGAGATCTTGTTTCCAATGAAGAAGCACGAGTTCGATAGCGCACCTCAAATCAAAAGCACTGAATTAATTTTAATAAAATTGAATTAAATTTCTTAGGAGTTAAACAAAGTGGATACTTCAAGGCTTTAGAGAATACACTCAGGCAACTAATCGACGAGTGATTCACTAATCGATTAATAGATTTGTTTAGCACTAATTGCATCGGCGCCGACTAGTCGAATAATCCTCTCAACACTAGATACAGATAGCTGCATGTATATAAATAACCCATTACTCTGGAATACAACAATTATAAACAGTAGGTTAGGTCAATAGACAGATGAACATCCAGATGCAACAATCATTGAATGTGGAGGTTTAGGTCCTGAAAATTATGATACATCAAAGATGGAAAAATTCACACTTCATGTAAAGTGAAAGGGGTTACATTAGATTTCAACACATCACAAACAGTAAATTTTGAAAGTATGGCTGAATGTGTGCATGATAGACAACATTACAAAGTAAACATTGAATATACATATAGAATTAAATGCAACGAGAATAAACAAGTTACAAGTGAAAAACAAACCGAAACATTTTGATCAGTATGCACAAAACATTATGTGGTAAATAAATGTAGAAGTGTTAAATTCTATTTCATTAACGGCGCCACGGATTAAGCGCTAATTAACATTTTTTATAAAACTCTTTGGTCAGCAGTTTGTGAGTGATCTATTTTATTTGCTTGAATAGCAATGACTTGACACACACTGCATGGTTTCAGTTCTCTAACTGCAGATGATTACTTTAATCCTGTAGCCGCTGTCACTTTTCATCAAGCTTTATTGTGAGGAAAATGGCTGCTTTTGATT
The DNA here is from genome assembly GCA_031216915.1 of Pictodentalium vernedei. Classification (NCBI taxonomy): domain Eukaryota; kingdom Metazoa; phylum Mollusca; class Scaphopoda; order Dentaliida; family Dentaliidae; genus Pictodentalium; species Pictodentalium vernedei. The sequence goes on along the minus strand of CM062288.1, from coordinate 71,207,536 downwards.
CCAGTGCTAATCGCTCAATAAAATTTTGATTTTGAATTAGACATTTTAATCCCACAGATTAGGGAAGTTTTCAAAAGTCTTTATATAAATTGATGTGTGATATTTCACCATTTAATTAATTTAAATGATGATGATTGATATTCCATGAAATAATTAATATGTTTTTTTTTAGATCTAACATAGTTGTATGATACAATGTTGGGAGGTTCATTGAACCCAACCAGGCAGTATATCATACACCTTGGTTAGCTGTTAGAGGCAAATGTAGGCTGGACCACATCCCAAAAATGTCACGTACTTCAAAGTTATAAATTTAGCTATGTTCCTCAAAAATGATGTATGTAGTATTAATTTAAATAATATTGTGCATGACCACTGATTGTTGCCATTTAGTACACATGTGCCTGTCTTACGATCCACCATAGTGAACGCACTGAGTTCAATGCCAGGAATCATCAGCTAGTATAGCGTCATTGTAAATGGCAATTGTTAATAATGAAATTAACGACCTTTACATTCAAATGTTTTACTTTGTAGAATGTAATGTCGATGTATACATAATAAGCATAAAAAGAAGAAGTTGATTGTGATAAACAATCAATTCATTGAACCTGGTTGGGAGTTATGAATTAATTCTACCACAGACCTGGTTACCTATGATGTCAATAGGACATTTGACGTTTAACCATGAGCAAGGCGGGATGTCTTTTAGAAAACAAGATGTCATGTAAGACATAACTATATGCTTTACAACTTTTTTACTCCTAGTCACCAAACAATAACAAAAGATGTTATTCAAAACAAATTAAAAAAAAAAAAAAAATGTATATTAAATTTTGTAATGCATTATACATGATGACCACTTTTTACAAAGACAATTTACATACTATTTGGTTTAGAGTTATGTGAGATTTTATTATTTATGATGAACAAATCATAGATTATTTATATAAACAATGTGAATCAGTAATTGATCGAAGAATAGCTTCAGAAACCATATTTGAGTTAAAAGCACCTTTACAGAAAATTCACTTCAAACAGTATTAGGAAACCATGGGAGAAGGTAGTATGATAGAAAACTTTTTCACAAAAACAATTATGATATTAAGTGAGTGTTTATTGTTTCAGCACCCCTGTAATATTTATATCTGAGGACCTAGTGTTTCAGGAAAAGCAAAATTAAAAAAGCTGATTGGAATGAAGCAAGATTTATCTCAGGTTGTACCTAAAAAAAACACTTGGTGTTATATGGAATGGCAAAAAGACATATACTTTTTTTGAAGAAAGTAAAGACATCAAATTCATTGAAGGTATTCCCGATGGTGAATTTGACATTGTTAATGATGTCAGTATACCACATGTTGTAATTTTCGATGATATGTTTGAAGATAAAGATAAAAAAATCAAATTATGGTTTAATCGGATCATCAAAATGCAAGTTTTATTTACATAACACAAAATTTCTTTCAAATATCTAAATCCAGTTGTACCATAAGATTAAATGCACATTATATGATTTTATTTACAAGAGATAAAAGACAAATTAAAGTACTGGCAAATCAAGTTCAATTACCACATTTAATTGCTGCTTATCAAGGTGCACCAAGCAGTGAGCATGGCCATTTATTAATTGATTTTCATTCATCCTAGAATTCCTGACTTATTGAGATTAAGAACTAATATTTGTCATCCTTGGGTAACACAAAATGATCTTGACCTATCATTTATAGACAAGTATAAAAAGGATAGTGTCATGATATTTGTGCCAGTGGTTTTAAATCTATCTGTTAACGCTTGCACATCATCATGGTATCTTCCATACACTCTTTGAAACAACTTAGTCATCAGATAAATCCATTTGAAAGAGAAAAAATATTTAATAAAGGATTTAAGAAAGTTTTAAAATGGTTTACATTTGCATGTAGAATCATACTTAATAAGAAAATTAAATTGCCAAAACAAACTTTAAGCTATAGGGATAAACATATTCATGATCTTGAACAACATGTAGATCCAAGAGCAAATTGTTCAACAAACAAAACATTATATTAAATCCAGGTAGTGGTGCGTTTTTTAGTGGAGTTATTATTTGTAATTTTATTTGATGAGGCTGTTATAAAACAACTAGAAACTTTCAATCAGCATTCAAGAAGAAAACATATAAGAAAAGAAAGTCACCCCCCAAAAATCATCAAATAATCATTCTATACACAATACAGAATATGTACCACTAAAAGAAAAGATTCCCACAATGACAGGTTTTACAGCTTTAAATTTTCCTAAACCTATTTTGTGGAATCAGATCTTACTTTAAGTGAAAATATTTTAATAAATAGAGTGCATGCTTCGCACATCTATAAATAGCAATGCATTTTATTTGTTTCATTTCATCTTTAGATATTGATAGAGAAGGATGGTGAAACAGATTAAGAAACAAAAAAATTCTTTAGTGAAAAAGTATGGTGGTTTGTTATTGGCATTGGGCAAAACTCCTCCAGCATTTCAAAATGAAATAATAAGGAAATGTGCCTGAAGAATTAATTACTTGTTTGTCAGAATGTTGTAATAATCTTTTAAAAGGGAATGTAATGTAACACCTAGTCAGAAACAGAAAATGTATCCGAAGCAGAAAGAATTATGAACATTTGTTAAAAAATCAGTTTCTTTTAAAACGAAAAGAACAAATATTAAATCAAAAATTTGTTTTTTACCATTACTTGGATTACATGCACCAGCAAATCTTGGGAATAAATTAGTGAGTGAAATATAAAGAAAATGGCTATTGTACCTTATCAACTATTAGAAAATATACAATGGTTTAAAAAGGAAAAGGCTCAACATCCCAGACTACCACCTAACCCACAGGTTAAAAATACTGCACAACTTCAGAATAATTTATCATCAGTGCTAGACAATTCAAAGATATCAGGAAATTCGAGAGAACTTAAATATGAGCTGGAATGCTTAGAGTATATGAAGTTATGATGGAGACGCCCTACAAGGTACAAGCATTATTGATTTAGTTAATGATGTTCTTAGACATCGAAAAGGCTTTAAACCAAGAGGCTGTAAAATATTCACTTGTGGACTAAAACATATAAATATACCACAAGGTTTTGTAAGAACTCATGAACGTTGGCTATGGCTATAGACAACACACTCATAAACCTTGCAGTAAATATCAGAGTTTCCCTGAGGATAGTTGGCTAGAGTCTCTTTTATCAATACCTTCAACACCTAAAAGTAAGCAAAAACAGATAAAAAAATAAAATGTCTACATATGGGAAACCTATTTATGATTTATTAAGTGAATTGTATTCCAATACAAAACATCCTTCAGGTTATGGTGGTGTACAACAATTATATAAATCAGCACATCAACAAGATCATTCTATTACACACTTGATCAAGTAAAAGAATGGTTAAATGGAGAACAAACATATACTTTACATATACCTATCCAGAGAAAATTTTCTAGACGTAAAACCATAGTAGGTGGTATTAATCATCAATGGCAAATTGATTTAGCAGATTTACAAAATTTACGACCTTACAGTAATCAATTTTATTGTTTAATTTGTGCCATTGATGTATTTTCAAAATACCCATGGGTATTTCCTTTCCATAATAAATTAACAAAATCATTTCAAATTATTTTGGAAACTTCTGGTCGTAAACCATTATCATTACAATCTATACTGGTTCTTAATTTAAAAATAAAGTGATTCAGAAATTCCAGAAGAGAAAAAAATGTTCATTTTGTACAACAGAAAATCCTGGAACAAAAACAAGTATTGCAGAACGATTTCAATGTACATGGAAAACACGTATGTGGATATATTTCACACATAAGCAAACATTAAAATATATTGATTTGTTACCAACTTTAGTAGGTAGCTACAATCATTAGTTTTCATTGGAGTATTCAAGGAACTTCTGTTTCTAGAAGTTTGTCAACATTTTTATGGACGAAAAATTCAAAAGAAAAAAATACATTTTCAAATTGGTTATTTAGTGTGTAAAAATAAAACCAAACGTACATTTGAAAAGATGTATTTACCAAATTAGACAAAAGATTTATTTAAAATTACACAAGTGAAATGGACAGTACCGCCCACTTACGAACTTGAACATTTAGGTGGAGAAAAAAAATTCAGGGTACATTTTATCCTCAAAAAATTCAACGTATAAAGGATGATGAAAAATAAATTATCGAATCAGTTCTTGATAAACAGACAAGGCATGTGGGTAAGAAAAGAACTTAAAGTGCATTGGTATGGATATCCAAAGAAATAGTTGGAGAGCAGAATCTGAGTTAATATAAAAACACATATGTCATCAAATGAAACTTCATTACGTAATGAAAGCACAAGTGTTGATGTACAAAGTTAGCAGAGTCAACAATTTAAAATTTGTGGGAACCATGTTGAAAAAAATCAAGTGACTTATTTTACACGGATTATTATCATTTATGGTATTATAATTACTGTCATTGCACATTTGAGTTTACAAAGCCCTGATAAAGAATTGTGGTTAGTGTTATTAAGTAGTTCTTTAGGCTGTATTCGTCCAAGTCTAGGTTTAAAATATTTGAAACAACCACAAGAAAAGAAAAATGAATTTGTTTTACTTAACACTTCTGAGTGATGGTTCTATGAATATGTTTCCCAATAAAACACAATGTTGTTTTCAAACACAATTGCCTAAATCCATTCATCTTGATAAAGAATGACAGGAAGTAGGTTAGTTGAAGTAATTTTATCTTCAGAGGCCAAAAATATATCAGATGAAGAATCTCTTTTTAAAATCATTGTAACAGATAGCAAAATATTGACTCGTATCAATAATCTCTGAAACATACAATTTCACAAAGGTTTTGCTGCCATTGAATTAAATATTTTACCAGGTGCTTTTGCAAATGGCTGGCATGTCATAGAATCATTGCAAATCGAAATTCAAGGAAAATGTGGAGATGTATTTAAAACATTTAATATTCACGTCTCCAAACCGTTGTAAAAATACTGGGAACTAGTATTGGAAAATTGGGTATTGAAATGTCACAAAGTTCATTGCAAAATCTGGGATGTAAAAATATTTTTCCTGTCATTTTGCCTAACATAGCAGAGATGCATTTAAATATAATGTAGATTTAAATATTGATTTTAGTCAAGTTTTTATTTATTTTGACATTGCAGATTACACATTTTTAGGTGATACTGAAAGTATCACCTACAAATGTATAATCTGCACCTATTTTACAAGTGATTCCCTTTGACTCATGAAAAGAATGTCAACATATTCACAAAGCATTTGATAATGTACATTATGTACCAGAATCAAAATCTTATCTTGATCAGATTTGTATAAATATAAATGGAAACACCGGTAAACATATTCAGTTTGTCTGTGGTGAGACTGTAGTAAGGTTGCATTTTAGAGAGCAGAACAATTACATTTTTAAAAATGATGCTGTGTATAAAGGTACACCACGCCAATATGGGCATGGGTTAGGTTCTATTTTTCATACAGCATTGAGAACAGATGTACCATTTGTAAAACCCATACCAAAAAATGCATTTCAACCTTTAACAAGAGAAGGTTTGATACATAGTATACAGATGGCAAAAGAACTTTTAGGAAAATGGAAAGCACATAAAGAAATTGTATTCACTCATGGAAAATATCTTTTGATATCAATGGGTGAATCTGCTTTAAGTATAAAAAAAATCAAAACGAAAAGCAGTAAGTCATTCTAAAAAGAGTTTTCGAAGAGGAAAGATGTATAGTGCTCCTGTAAAATGAAATTCAAGACCACTTGATATATTTGATTAAAACCATGATGTTACACGGATTATGTGAATAGTTTGGAAGTAGTTCTATTCCAGATAAGGTTTTAGCAACAACAAGTAGTATAGAAAATATTGGTGAAATTGAACAATTTCCAATAGCATCTTTAAACAGTTCTTCACCAATAGAATTTTTGATTCCAAGATAAACATCCAAGTGGTTAGATCTTGCATCATCTACACTTGAAGTTCAATTGAAAACTACAAAACAAGATGGTAGTGCTTTAGCTCCAGATGCACAAATTGCGCCTATTAATACTTTTTTTCATAGTATGTTTAGCAAAACTGATGTCACATTGAATAGTAAGTTTATCACCACCAATACAGATCTTTATCCTAAAAGAAGATTTTTGGAGATTTTTTTTAGTTATTCAAGAGATGTGACGATACACAAGTGGCTGCAAGTGAAATGTGGTATTTAGACTCTTTTGCCACACAAACTGAAACTACAAAAAGGTAGTAAGTCTGTACAGTTAACATAAAAATTACATTTGGATCTATATGTGCAAGAACAATATTTACCAAATGGAGTTGAGATGAAAATTATATTACATTGTACTCCAACTAATGTTTTTCTCATTGGTGGTGAACTTTGAAGAATTGAACTCTAAAAAGCTATTTTTAAAATACCAGCATTAGATTTAATTCCAAAAATTGCAAATTATCTTAATGCACAAATAGATCTTTTCAGCTACAAAATACTCATAATGCATATAGAAATTCAAACATTTAAAATTGGAAACAGTTTTCATTCAAAAATAGAAGGTCATCAGTTTCATGAACAGACACCAAAACGAATTATTCTTGGCTTAGTATCTAATAGAGACACAAATGGAGATATTGGTTCAACTTCATTTAATTTCCAACATTTCAATTTGAATAAGTCAGAAGTAACATTAGATGAACATTCCATTAAACCACGTCCCTTTGAACCAAATGTTGAAGGCAGACTTTATCTAAATTCATATTTATCATTGTACGAGGCTATGGCCTTTTTGGACAAAATCAATCATTAATGTATCTTTGTAGGATTATGGGAAGTGACATACTCTTTGGAGAAGTGATATGTGACTATGAAAAAAGGTGATCTAGTGTGAACATTGCAAGAAAAAATACAAACATTATTTCAAGAATGTGTAGTGATAGAAGTGACAAAATCTATTAAACTGAAAATGAAAAATATCTGTGAAGAATGTCAAACACATTCTTCAAAGAATGTGTTTGACATTCTTCACAGAGTTTCTGTAAATATTCTGAAATGTACATACAGAACAGTTATAGATATGTACATTTTATAATATTTACAGAAACTGTGTCCAGGTGCTATACTATTTAATCTACACACAAGAGCAAACAAAATAAGTTATTAGAATATTGTCCTAAGATAAACTTTGAAATAGACTGCAAAAAAGACATTCAAAATTGGGCAGATTTAGTTCAAAGAGACTGGTCATATTATACAGCATATCTTGATTAACAGGTCCATGCCAGCCCTTTTTGGGGCTAAGAAGATGGAAACCATACAGTTACAATACATGACAGTTCTCAATGGTTATCATTTTTAAATGGAAAAGTGTGTTCAAAAGTCCTGTTACCAAAACGAAAACCTAAACATAGACAAGCATATATTGTGAACACAGATTCATCGAAAGAACCAGGAGAACATTGGCTAGCAATATATTTTAAAGATAATCATACTACTATCTGCTTTGATTCATATGGGTTACCACCAATTGATAAACACAAATACAATTTCATAGTGAAAAACACAGATTCTTGGACAATAAATACAATGAGACTACAAAGTAATTTTAGTATTGTGTGTGCATCGTACTGTGTATTTGCTTTAGATCATCTTGCAAAAGGATATAATTTACAGACAGTTCTTACTATCAAATTTCATCCAAGACATTTACAAGAAAACGACAGAGATGTTCTACATTGGTTTAAGCAAAACTATAGACAATATGTAAAATATAGGAATAAAAAAAATAGGTGCCAAAACAAAACTCCAAAGTTGATTGTACTTTTTATATTATATAAATATCATCAAAATCCATTATGTAACACAAGTAGGATTCTTTAGTTCATTCCTATTTTTATTTAATTCCGTAAAGGAGAGACTGAATACTTTTATTCAGTTTTATTCAGGCATCTTGATATAAAATGGTTTTTTGTGGATAGGTAAACTCTGATCTCGGTGTACATATGTTCAGTTCATAACAATATATTGAATAAACTTTAAATAAAACTGTGTTATTTGTTCAAACTTCTATGAGAGTTTTGTCACTTTGTTAGGTTTAACCTATAACCCTTTTTTATCACACTGCTTCCTTCATATCCCACCAGTAAAATAGAGTCAAGGGTCACTTCTATTTTTACTGTGAGTGCTAGGTTGATATTGTATGCATCTCTATCAAATTTCATATTTTGAAAAAAACTCTTTTCAAAATATGCAAAGTTGATGGACAATCAAATAATCCTAAATAGTTTACACCTAAAACAACTGTCACAGAAACTTCGGCCACACTGCATGCCATCAAGTTTTTATCATTTTGTTTTTTTCTTCTTAGCCTTTCCAAAATGCAGAGAAATAGAAACAAAATAACCTAAAACAAGTTTGGAATAAAATGTTGCAATTACGCCAGAATGCATCTAGGATTGCTTACGGGGAGACATTGTTAAGAGGCGAACTGAATTTAACACTGAAATTACCATAGACAATTGATTTTTTTTCAAAACTATATGGCAATGTACTTATTATAATATAGCAAAGAACTAAAAATGAACAATTTTTAACCATGAATTCCCCATTGACCATCTGCTATAAGTACTTCACCACAAATTTTTGAAAAAAATCAAATGTTTAGGGGAATTTCAGTTTTAAATTTAGTTTGCCAGAGTAGCCTCTCTAACTACTCATGTTCCATTCTCCTGAAATGTCGTGGTGGTAGCAATCAGAACTCTACCATGTAACAGGCTGATCACGAATCTCTTGCCAGAGAAACATCTCTCTATCACTCTATCTTCTACTCAGAAACGTATATATCCATCGCATTCATAGTTCTGTTGGTTGTCATGTTTCACTCTCCTGAATGCCGTGGCTGTAGTAGGCAGATCGATCTCTGTTCTGTCACATTACATCCATTAATCACTTGCCGAACGTTTGTTATTTTTCAGTCTCACAAAATGTTGTGATAAGAGTAGTTGGATGGCTGTCTCAGTATATTAACAAATCTCTTTCCAAACATTTGTCATGTTCCACTCTCCCAAAATGTGGTAGTAGTCCGTTCTATTTCACAGTATGTTCCCAGATCTCTTGCCTGAAATATGTCATTTTCCGCTCTCCCAACACATTGTATTAGCAGTCGGATCTCTGTCTCATTATGTTCTCAAATCTTTTCCTCGAAAAGTATCTCTCTATCCGCCGAGAAAGAAATGGAAATATCTGTTGTGGTTACAGTCTTGTTCCATGTCATGTTGCAATCTCCCGAAATGTTGTGATGGTAGTCAGATCTCTGTCTCAGTATGCTCACGAATCTTTTGCCCTATATGTGACTCTCTATCATCCACTCAGGAATGTGTATATATCCATCGAATTTTCAGTCCTGTTGGTTGGTTGTCATATTATTGTCTCCCAAAATGTCGTTGTGGTAGTAGTCGGATCTCTATCACGGCACATTCACAAATCTTTTACCGAATGTTTGCCATGTTCCCCTCTCCAAAATGTTGTGGTAGGAGTCAGATCTATTCTCAAAATTTTCACTTGCCGAAAGTCATTGGTCTTTAATCGACCCATAAACCTCATGTTATATTCAAAAGTTATTGTGTTCTGCAAGTATTGTTGAGCTCTTCTTCATCGTGTAAAATTGCTGTGAGCGATGTGTTTTGATGTGTAGCTTCCGCCAGATGTATTTATGAAGTAGGTGAGATATTTTTTTTTATTTTTTTTTTTTCGAGAGATACATCGGACATGGATTCTCTCAGTAAATGTGATATGAAGCCTATGCCTTACCGCTTGAAACCCTGTTGAAAAAGAGAGATACCTGACGAATCAACCAAATCCGTTGACTACTAAAAATCACATTCCTCTGTCACAGAAAGACTGATTAAAAAATGGCACGTGTTTGTACATGTCTCTCAGCTGAGAAGTGTATGCCGGATCGATCAAATCCATCAAAAAGTCACTTCAAAACAGCGACGGAAATATATGTTTCTGTATTTTTCACACACGAGAGGTCACTACCGAGTAGACAAAGTCTGTCGAAGAGACACTTTAATAAACGACAAAAATCACATGTTTTCGCATCTTGACGTGTGTGCCGTTCGCATCACCCACTGATGATTTCTCTCCAAAGTGGACTCATATGTAACGAGACGACACAGACATTTTAACCTAAAAGTCGTTTTTTCGACATCTGGGCTTTCGGAAGCTTTCCTCGTATATCCACCGTAATTCCCTGAAGAAATGAGATGAATTTTTTGACTGAGCCTCAACTTGAGGATCCCTGCCTTTTCTAAGATTTTTATTTACGCTCAATCTCCTGCGATTCGACCGAGAACACAGGACAGACCCTCATAGTCTGTCTTGGCGATTCTATTTTCATCTTATTTCCGACTCGAAAATGTTTGTGTCATCACGTGGTATAAAGCTCATTTTGCTAGAAGTCTAATGTGAGCTCATATCGCACTTAGTCGATCTCTTGAGAAAATAAGCTCGAAAATCGCGAGAAATTATCTACATTTTGAGCTATTTTTTTAGCTCGAATTGTCAATTTCTCACAACTGGTGACATACGCCCCTCCATTGTTGTTAAAGATACAGCTTTAATACTTCCCATGTTAACTTTCGGTTATCTGATAATATTCCATGTTTAGCAGTTTTGAGCTTCAGTTGGAGGTAGCCGGATTTTAAAAATATTTTTAAAGACTTTAATTACTAGCTTATCTCTAAGCATATTGTTCGAGATGTTTTAAAAAAATTATCTCAAATAAAAGATATATCTAAACAAAGTTTGTTGCCATATTAGAAAATCTCCAACCATTATGGCAGAATTCTGAGGTGACGTCATGATGGCGTGGAGAGGCGGTAGTCATAGAATCAACAATTCAAATGCCTCTGGTGTTGTTATTTTTTTCATTTTTAGTACGCTGTAAAGCAAAAAAAAAAACAAAAAAACAGGTGATAGCTGTTTTGTTAGTTCTTTAACTTTTTTTATAGTTTTACTTCACTTCAAATTGTAGGCTGTTTTGGACATTCATCACTGAAGCCCTGAAGCCCTTAATTCGGTACCACGCGCTGATTCATACTTTTTAAAAATGCAACTTTGAAACTTCTCACATCGACTTCTAAAGTTGCCATATGCATTTTTAATATCTGAAATTTTGACTCTTGATTGAAAGAGCTGGAATTTATTTTTTTTACACATTTTCTTTTCTAGGTTTTTTATAAGCATATTTTTATGAAATTGAAAAACTATGATCTCCTATAAAAACATATCTAAAATTTTGTTGCCCAACAAGAAAATTTCTAACCTTTATGGCAGAACACTGAGGTTCCGTCATGGGGAAGAAGAGATCATAGAATAAACAATTAAATTTTTTAGTAACTGCTCTTAGAGGTTTTCCCATTGTTTTGTCTCAGTGAGCGGGACTGTAATTCTGGTGTGAAGTATGTATTCAAGCGGCCTGGAGAGATGTGGTACGCGTTATTTGGCAACCTGATACTTTGAAAGGCAAGATACACCCTCCACTCGTCGTTGGGCTCAGTCTGTATGAACGTTTTTTGTTAAGTGTCTTCTGGAAATTTACTTTGCGATTTCAAAATAATCTAGTAAGTCTAAATGCGTCAATTAATATTCTAGAGCAGCAACACAAAACGCAATTCGACTAAGGATGACATTTCAGATGGCTAGCAGTTGTATTGTTTTTGCGCATTGATAGGAAGATTGGTTAAGTAAATATAACAAAATACAAATAGATAGATCTGCCATAGACTTGTTCATATCAGACAGTTGGCAAGGTTCAATTTGTAATCTTGTCCTGTAAGAAAACACTACTTTAGTAAATCGCCTGTCTCCAAAGACCACACACGAAATCAGCGACGTTTTTAATTAATAAAAATTACTCTTTTTTCTTTAAGTTACAACACAAATACATCTGAAAAAAAGGAAATGTGGGCTATTTTTCTGGCATTTCCGAAATATGACAGTTTGATGCACTTACGTACATAATTGTGCATCATTCAGCTCCAGATACTATCCAGTGATATCACAGTGTATATGAATGACATAAACATAGTGGACAGTGTATTGTTAGAAGTTCAAACTTCTGTCTTGAAATCTTGACTCCTTTCACATCTCACAATGCTTAGTAGACGTGTCTGATATCCCCTCCCCCACCGCCGTCTCAACGGTCCCCCACCCACCTAGAAGTTTCGAATGGCCAGCCTAAGAGTATGATACATAGATACTTAAACTCATCACTCCTTCTCATGTCGGTAACACGTTTCTAAAAAAATCATCCATATATCACAAAAGAAACTGCATTAATCATTGACCACCATCTGGATATCTTTGTATAGAAGTTTCCGAGTTGTGAGTTTTAGACAGTCTAAAATACACTGTTCAGCTCTAGCTGCTCGACCCTGTAGAATGGTGCGAGCAGTTAAAGTTGAACAGTTAACCAATTAGGGGGAAATAGTGCCTAAATAGGCCTAAATAGGCTGGTGAGAGGTTAGTAATCAGTGAAAAGTTATTGCATTGAAACAAAGTATAGAAGAATATTCCCTCTCTATCACCGTGTTTTCACATGGCCCCAGGCGGTCTAGTCTTGGGACTCAGCAAACCAACGAAAATGTTGTGCAATGTCGTAAAACTAAACCCGAAAATTTCAAGTAGCTGCATCCAATGGATTGGGCACAGCCGATGTGTGTCTGAGACACTATTATTTCTGGAATTCCACTGTCACATTAGCCAAAGTACACCTTTTCCTACATTAAACAATGCGTGATTGTCCTTCACTTTTTAGTTTGGCAGTTTATCTGGGTTCTAAATGCATTGTCTGGACCAGTTGGTGACGGTCTTAAGGATGCTGGTTTAATTTAGTGCCACCTCTCCACAGCAGTTGATTATAAATCCTAAGTGAAACTTCTTCAAAAGTGGGGAGGTCAATGCACCGCCAGACACCGTTTCGTAGAAAGACCATATGGACAAAACTGCGTTCCCTTTATCACTGTATTTTAGCCACGTCTCAAGGAATTTTTTCAAGTTTTCAGAATTAATGCAGGAGCATATGTCAAATGTTTAGCCATAGTCAGCAACACAAAGCCAATGTGTTAACATGCCAAATGGGAAAGGAGAAATTGCGCATGCATGTAGGGTTGCAATGGGACACGCGCATACTTACTTTTGGTAAGATTGTGTTTGATTGGTTTCTTAGAAGAAAAAATCCGCTGAAAATTTGACGTGGCTGCTCATTGAACATTTGCCAAACTTTACTCTGTGTAAAGGCGGTTGGACGTGGTAGCAGAGGTGACAAACGACATGATACATTAAAAGGAGAAAGACACCTTTCACGTAATTTGGGGCAAATCGTCATTGGCCATTCTTCTTTGGTTAGATGTGAGTTTCTCTAATACCTGAACATGTTTGTTTGAAGTTCTATCGCATTTGACACCACAACATTCAGTATGTGATGTCAATTGGAATCAAAACGTAACGATTGCACGTTTCACTTGTTGATTCAGTTTGAATGAAATATTATAGTGGTAAATCTTGCAGTTGTTCAGGTAGGTTTCCCACAAATGGGAGTGGGTACCTTTCGCCTGGTAAAGTTGTCATATATTCATCTGAAGTCGGAAAATGTTTTCACTTTTATATTTGGGGCATGAATGCTAAAAAGTCACGTGATACCAAAATCTGGAAGTATAGGTTAATTTTGACGTCTGTACACCATAATCACACTTGACGTTTTGTCTTTGATTTAGCGCAAATTAACATAAAGCTGTGACGAGGAGTTCATTTCAACGTTTCCTCAAGCAGTGTCTTTAATTTTTATAATACTATCCTGTGTAGTTGTTGCTGAGGTTGCAGTGAGAGAGATGGATGGCTCCTGGAAGTAATGCCATCATATCCTCGTTTTTTGTAGTCGAATTTCAAAATAATTTCACCTCTCTATTTGAAACCACGAATGCTAAAAGGTAACAAGATTAAATCGTTTGGAACTTGAATTTTATTTGGATGTTTTTCGGACCTCTGACACAGTTTACAGCATTAACTGAGGAATGTTGTGTTATGGACATAAAATTGAGATGAGACATCATTTCAAATATTTCTTCAGATGGTTTTTAAAACAGTATATTTTGTAGATGGTGGTGTAAGAGTGCCACAAAATGAGAACGTTGACATCATACTGCCACCACAACGGCAGGCCAGATTCACTGTTTTTTAAGAGTTGAAAACTGAGTGCATTTTTGGATATGTTTTTTTTAGAGACTATATTTCGAGAAATTGAGGTAGAGCAGTCAAGAGTTGATTTTCGCAGATCAAAGAAAAGATGAAAATTTTATATTGTTTTCGATAATCGTTCAAATATGCAAATCTAACATGTGCAGTCATTTTGAATATACCCACAGTAGTTTGGTGTATCAAATGTTCACCACGAGTGGTGAAGCGGTGTCAACAGCGAGCTTTCTACGTGCCGTTAACACCACTTCATCATGAGTGGTGAACATTTGGTACACCAAGCGACTTTGGGTATATTTTATTTATTCCACGATCATCAGATTATTAAGAGTCGCTACTATTTTTTATCGAGTTTACTGAGCAACAGCCGTTCACACATGCGAATTTGAATTTGTTTTTGTTTACATGAGCATCGGTGGGCGGTACTTTCACTGTCAAATTTTAACGAAATAGAAAAAGATACATGGCCTTTTTCATTTTAATAACATACTGTTTCGAGTTATGAATGCTTTATTAACATGAGACAATGCATGTCTGTTAATTGTTGGTGTTTAATGGGGCGAACTCGTTTAAAAAACGCAAGAAATAATTGCCACTTTCATTTCACATATCGCGAGGCGACATCCGATAAATGTAGACAAGTTTGCATTCAGGTCGACGTCACCAAAGGTCAACTTGCGTGTAGTTCCACTATAGGTGTAAATTTGAACTACTGAATTCTCATTTGTGGCGTGTTCTCCACGGTTGGTGTATAAAGCTAAAAATAATGCCATAGGTGTTTCATATATAGTAGAATAGGTAATCATGGTATAAAATAGAATCATCATCGTAGTTAAAGTATCCACAATTTTATACCTGTGTGTAATTATGGCACAGCGCTGTGCGTGTTTCAAAATATCAGCGTGTTTAATGAAAAAGGATTAAAATGATCTCTAAATTTGAGTAGCATAAAGAAATAAAAATGGCGATAAATCAAAAACTTAACACACATGTTCATGAGAATTGGCTGACAGTAAGTTCAGCATCAATGACATCACCCGGAACTTCAACTGAAATTGTGGAGAAATTTCAAGGTCAGTACCACATATTAGACAGTGTTTTTGTTACAGATGAGATTTACAAAAATTGCAATAGGGGTCTTTGACACAGGCGATGAGAGAAGTTGAAGGAAAAAAAACTTTAAAGGGCGCATCGTGGACATCGAGGACTGAAATTTGAAAACTGTAAATTAAAAAGGCTTGGACATATTACAAAAATCTATTCCACCTTTCATTAAGAGTGAATTAAGTGAAAGCGTTAGTAAGCTATGTCTGATGTGAAAAGAGAGATAAAATGGCTGACATTCACTATCAGTAATTTCAACATGCATTGAATGACTTAATTAGGAGCTCCTACAGAGTCTTTTGTACCCACGAAGCCACGAGGTAAGATGAAAAATGCCCTTTGAGGCGAAGCACTCCTTTACAGACTAAAGTTACAAAAAGTAACATGCAGAAATGTTGGCAGTGCATATGAGTCAAATGCCAAGAATAGATATGGAAGAGTTGTGTTGTTTGTTGCTGTTACGAGAAATGTCATTCTGTTAGACCATACATAGATAATGGCAGGAGATTTGCTAAAACTCTTGCTTGTATATAAGTGACTGATGTGATAGAGGTTCGGAGTAGTGAATTGGCCTTTCTCCTAGAAGGGGGAATAAAGATCAGTGCATCAAACTTCAGCTGTTGAGAGCTGATGGCCCCGTAGTTTACAACTGTCTCTAGTGATGTGGTGATTTGCACAGTTACGCAAGAACTCAAATTAACACCTGAATTGGAGGACAATGCTGTAGTAGTAGATGATACTGGTATGCCCTTACTCACAATGTAGCAGCATATTTTTCATAGCCTGGAGATCATCTGTTGAATATGATCTAGAGTAATCTTGGGGCTGTTGGAAAAAAAAAAACTGGGGCTAGAGTCTCAACCGATCGGAATACACTCACGTCAAGTTTATCCTATGGAATTGCGAGTACCACATTCTGTGCCATGTTAACCATTTCTGTAATTCATTATTCTGTTCTTCAGCCTTTGTATTCTGTTACTTTGTTTCTTTACTGGTGTTCAATGCCCAGGGCCATTACGAGTTTGGTACTTTTGCATGTGTAAGAGGTCAGGGTAGGCAGAGAAAATCACGGATCATAAGCAAGCAACTGTCAGACTCTCCACCTTGCTGAAACAAGCAGAACTAGCAGGTGGTCGAAGGCACGTGCCCAATCGGCTTGCACCAGTCCTCCGTGCCCACACATGAGAAATCTGGATAAAGTGGCTTGCTCAAGGGCACAATGTTTGTTGCAGATGGCAAAGGTCACTAATTATCAGAATTGTTTCATGTTGGTCCAGTGCTCTACTCAATGAGCCACGATGCTCCCTGTCTATCGTTAACAAACAGTGATAGCGATGGGTTTCGAACAAAAACAACTTTAATTTATCTGAACCCGTCCTGGGTATAAATTATAACCGTTTGTGTGAGTTTATCTTTACTTCAGTGAAATGAAAATTCCATATTCTTCCAATTCAGGTTACTGCTTCGTCACCCCAACTGGATTCAATTGGATTCAATTAGTAATCATGGGTACTAAATGGATTACTGGGGCCTAAGGAACACGGATTATAAGCACAGTGGTGAAAATTGTGGCGGTCCAGTGACAATTGAAGGAAACAAAATGACAAATGACTAATGGGAAGTGTAGAACTGTATTCATTGTTCTGCTTGCAAAATAGGGACTGAAAGAAATATTAAGTCCTCCAAAGTGGGCTGCATAGGTACAAAAATGATTGACTAAAGTTGATTTCATTCGTATGCTGTGGTCATGGAATAGCTAAATATGCGGAAAGTGACATTAAATATTAATAAATGAGTAAATAAATAACACCTCACCAATATGCGACTCGGCCTCACGCACCACAGAAACAGAATGTCCAAATCCACGAATACTCCCAGCTCCGTTGGCAACTGTTACATAACTGAAGAATGTTATACTACATTTAATGTGCCAACCATCTTAAGTGCAGTGGTGAAGTTAGTGAGAAGTTTTCCTGATTTCTTTACGTTGGGGCATCATACCTTTAATGCTGAGTCAACTTGGAAGTTTATCGGATTATATTTCTATTTTTGGCTTCAATATTTGTGTCTATAATAAAATCCTGTCAATGAACTAACAACATTATTAATGTGATTTGTTCCAAGTTGAAGTGACGTCGCGTTGTGAAGTACACGATTCGGAAATACAAAGAGATGAATTGGGCATTTAATAGGAAATACGAAGAGATGAAGTGGTCATTTAATAGCTCACGCTCGCCAAAGGAAATGGGCGCATGCCTCAAATGGGTCCCCATTAGGAATGAGGTCATGTTGCTCAATGGGGTTTTATGACCGTTCTGCTGACATACTGAATGTTTATCTGTCCATCAAAGAATAATTAAGAATAGTTTGCATATTCAGTTATATGTCAATTTGCAGTAAGTATATACACCTGGAACTTAATTAAGCACCCCTGAAAGGTTTCATGACAGTGAAGGTTCTGTTACTGATTAGTATGTTTTAATGGTTGCTGTGTCTTGCGGTACATTTTATCTGGTAAAACGTGACGTTTCTGGTTGATAGCGTACCCCAAACATATCCCTTCGTCCATGTGAAGCATGCTAGCCACGAATGTCACAAAAGTACTATCGCCCATATGCAATATCTGGGTATAAAAGAAAAACATTTGTCACTTTTATCAATAGATGTTGACTTGCCAAGGATGAAACCGTCAGAAGCACTAAGATGGCAAATCGTAGCCATGCATGTAACACTCATGTCATTCAAAGCTATTGGAAGGCAAATTGGCTATAATCAACGGCAGACTTGTCCGAAACGTTGCGAAAAAATCAACAAACCAACGATTTTAAGGACAGCCCAAGACCTGGACTACCCCAAAAGACCCATCATCGGGAAAATCGAAGTCTGGGAAGCCTCATTAAGCATAAACCGTTTGCTTCAAGCTGAGGTTTGAAACGTCTTCGGCTCCCCAACAGGCATTTGTGCAACAGATCTGTCAGAAACCGCGTCAAAGCGCTGGGTGTGAGGTCCAAAAGGGCCATGAAGCGTCCAACTTTGTCGGATCAGCATCAAGGTGGACGTTTGGAGTGATGTGTGTACGACAGCATTAGAATCTCAGGACGTGGAGATAGTCCATTGGTCAGAAGAGAGGAGGTTCCTTCTTCACGTCACAGATGATCACATGAGAGGCTGGAGGCATACATAAAAATACTGCTTACACGCCCAGGAACATATATCAGACCTACTCTTTCGTATGGTGGAGGATCTGCAATGATCTGGGGATGCCTCTCTCATGATTGTAAACTTGATTAGGCGACTGTACGTGGGAATCGCAGTGGTCATCAGTACATTAGGGACATTCTTAATCCGGTTGTCGCGCCTCATTTTGACATTCACCGGTTGGCTACTCGCCATGTTTTTATGAACGACAATAAAGGCCACATCGTTCCCATGCCCTGAGAGCATTCCTTCAGAAAAATGCTATTACAAAACTATCTTGGCCTACAATGAGCCCCGATTTGAATCCATTAGAACACACATCAGTGACCTTCTTGGACGTTGTGTGCATGCAAGGGATCACCTGTACAGAATTTGTCCAGTTTGGAAGCTGCATTGTATGAGAAGTGGCAGCAGTATCAGAAAGCCCACCTGTAGCATTAGGAGGAGGGTTCAGGCTGACAGCTAGGCACGTGGTGGATTCATTCGCTACTGACGTTTGACACTGTTTTTGAGTTTAGGAGATCAAAGTTACATTTTTGGCCAATACTTACAGGCATTGTTTCATCATCGGCCGTCCCCGCACCATACCTGTCGAGAGAACATTTTTCCGTCAAAAACATAAGTGACAGATATGTGTATTAAGCACCATTAAAATGCTGCAAATTTTCATCATTGTAAACATATTCCCGCATTTGGAAGTAGAATTAAACCCGATACAGAGTTTGCCACATTTGAATCTGATATGATAAAAGATCACCGTGAACGACATGTTCCTCCTTGGCATCTTACAGAACCGACAGTTATTTTGGACCTTGCTTCTATTAAAAAAGTCCGAGACAAATTCTTCGGAGTTTGAACAAATGTACGTTTAAATACAGTCAAAGTATAATTCAAATACAAGAACCTACGCAGATGGATCTAAAGATGATCACCTGTTGTTACCTGTGACCAGGCCACCTCGGTCAGAATACCAAATAAAAGTTCTATTACCACAGCTGAAGATAAAGCTTTACAGTTTGCGCTTAAATACACCGAGAAAGTACAGGATAGGAAATCTATTATTTTTTTCTGACTTGCTTTCCTCATTAATTGCATACTCTCATGTCTGATCAATATGACATCGTGTTTTACTGGTTATGTGGACATGTTGGTACCTCCGAAAACTCCACGGAATACATTTCAGAAGAACAGGCTTTAACCAAACTTCTCACTTTTAAAATTCCTTTCAGTGACATTGAACCACATAACAATAAATACAACAAATTTGTGTGGCGAGCGGGTTGGAATGGAGCATCAAACAACAATGTTTATCGCTTCTGGCAACATACACTACTCGAAGTTTGCTAAGCACTAAGTATATCCAACTACATGTTTTACGTTTTAGTTGAAATATTGTAATGAAAAGTGTAAATATTTTTTCTTTATTTTTTCTTTAATGATTTAAGTTTGGAAATTAAGATTTTATTTGTGTTTGACATTATATTTTAGCTTTTGAATTCGATAACCATGGAAATTGGATATTAGTGGTAAAAGGGGATACATTTTTCAATTTACAAAAAAGTTGACGGAGCGAACTGGTATGGGTTCAGTATCGACTATGAGACCCATTACTGTTAATTACAGCTTGACACCTTCTCATGCTCCCAATCAGGTTCCTGGTGGTCCTTTGTGGGATGTTGTTCCATTCTTGGACCAACATGGCACCAAGCTCCTGGACACTTCTTGGCTGGACTGGACGGCCGAAACTGCAAGGTGCAACTCATTCCAGACATGTTCTAATAGACTGAGTTCAGGGAATCGTGCTGACCAGTCCGTACGCTCAATCCCCTCCCTCTGTCGGTACTCCCCGACAGCATGGGCAACACGACGACGGGCATTATCGTCCATCAGAATGAATCTATCACCGACTGCACCTGCATACACTCAGACATGGACCTCCAAGATCTCATCAATATACCGCTGTGCAGTCAATGACCACGTTCAAGTACAGAGAACGTCCATCCCAGGTGATGCCGCCCCAGGCCATGATTAACCCTCCACCATGGCGGTCATGCTCAGCAATGTTGGCTGCATGGAATCGCTCTCCCGGTCTTCTCCATACCCTAGAACGCCTATCTGTGTGGTCTAGGCAGTACCTTGACTCATCTGTAAAAATGGCAGGTCGCCATTCTTCTCTGGTCCATCCAACGTGGTCCACGTCCTATTCATATCGTGCCTGTCGGTGGTTCTGGGGCAGCGGAATGCAAATACATGGTCTTCTCGATCAGAGACCACCTTTGTGCAACCTTGCCCGGATAGTCTGCATCGAAACATTTACCCCGGATGCATTCTGAAGGTCACTGCGAAGCTGGGTTGGTGTGGCAAAGCAAAGCGGCATGATTGATCAGAAACTAGTCTTCAGCTGCAGATATTGCCCTGCCTTTGCCACCACCATGCCCTCTTGCTGGTGTGCCATACTGCTGAAATCTTGTCCAGGTTCTGGTGATCACCGTATGGTGCACACCCAGGGCTTCACCAAACTGACGATGGGTAGCCCCTTGATCCACCATCCCTACAGCCTGCCACATTTCTGCTTCAGACAAACGTCTTCTTGTATTTGCATTTACCATATTCAATCATTAAATCACAAGGATTTGTGTTGAAATGAAGATTGAATACCCCACACATGTCATGTACATGTAGCCAGTACACGAAAACATCATGAAAACCAAGGGGTACATGTTTTACATGACTGTCACGAAAAGTCTACCTGTCAAGAGAGCTAATTTAAACACTGGGGACTATTTCAATACATTCTTCAATCACATATCCACCACCAAAAATATCGCAAATATTTCAAGCAAAATTCACAATGATATGTCAAATATTTGGTGCTTAGCAAACATTGAATAGTATATGTTTGATCAGAAAAGATCATGTAGTTTTTCCACGACCTGTTATTGGTGACACTTACTCATTCCTTTTTGTTAGAGAGTAACATGCGCCCTGGGTGTGTTTCTTGCCAGCAGGTGTTGCCAGAGGAGCACATTCTTTTACACTGCACTGATTTAAATCATGTCAGAGGACAGTATTTCACAGTGGATGTCTACGAGATTTATTTTATCATACCAGCCTGTACAAAATTCTATCATGTTTTAAAGTAATCGACCTTTTTAATACATTTCAACTTTCTTTAATTCTTGTCACACGAAAAATGCAACCAAAGAGATCCGCAGGTATTTTTGCAATTGAACAAGAGTACATTAAAGTTTTATTCCTCTATTTGCTAGCTAAAGTATTCACAATATAACATATACTTAAATCTGTGTAAATATTGTATACAATCACTATTTCACCCATCACATTCATTTCAATTCTATCATGCGCTTACACTATAGGCCTATCCCATACATACTTGCATCCGACTACACATACAGCACAATATCGAATCATTGACTGTTAAAAGTGAAGTTATATATCACTTATTCACAGAGTGTCTTTTACACTATCAATTTAGTAAACACCAACTAATCCAAGTCAAATAATGCTTATCTATTTTCTCCGACCACAGTCTACAAATATCTCCGACTAATTATCATCTAAATTAAGTCTTGCATAGAAATTACTCTGACTTCTGCGAGTCAACAGCACCGACATTGGATGTCAATAAACATATCTGTAATACTTTACATTGCAGAATTTCTCTGAACACCGACTTGAAATTAGTCCTCAACTTAACACATTATCATAACTCTCACAAGTCAACATTCTCTATAGGATAACGCCATGATTAGGGTCACTAAACCACTCTCATATGCTATCAACCTATCGTATATATAAAATGTCCCTTTACAGCGTAAGTACTTTATAATGGTAATCACAGTTTATAAGTTTATACTTAATGTATAGAATTTGTGGATCAGAAAGTACATGGTATACTACTTCTAATTTATAATACATCACGAGTCTATCAGTTCTCTACACCAATTAAACAAAGAATCATCAGGAAAGTGCATCTGGAACACCACTACATGTGACACAGAACATTCACAGCTGATTCACAACTAGATCCCAGCATACCATCCGACCAATATAACCACAAGTTAACCACCATGCATCAAATTACCACAATTAACCTACATAAAACCAAAATGACCTCCATTAAAACCGTTACACAACATTATTTCTAGCATTGATAAAAACAACTGACTCGGCCTTAATTTAATTGTAAATATACACATGAACCAAGTTATACTGTGACAACATTAACATTTGTCACTGTTTTATCTAATTTTGAACGTCATTCACATAATTTCTGTACCCCTTTTGAATAAGGTTCAACTCAGCTATTTTGATCACTGCTGTACACAAATGAAATATAGGCAAATATGAAATTGGAATAAAAACAGTATTCGAGAGGTATATTCGCGACTTTACACAACATATCATACACCAAATACTAACAAATAACTTTAAATATATTCTCACCCCAGATGAATAATTCTTTTATCAGCAAGTAAGATCTTAGTTCATTTTTCATTCACATTCAGCAAAAAACTTTATAACTGACATGGAAGGCAGACAAAAGAAAAATCAATTATCATGTGGCAAACTCCTCATGCATGATCAGTCCACTGACACAATCTTCTATTCACACAGAAACAACTCAGGTGTAAAAACTAATAAACAACCGACCACTAGAACTGCAAAACATCTAAACAGCCACCACAAAAACCCTTATACTTCTACACTCCAAAAGGCACAACACAGTTGTGACATTACCCCCTTTCTAAAAGAAAAGTGTCATACACTTTTGTCAACTTAAACTCTTTCACAACTCAGTCTACTCAAACAATCAGCTCCTACATTTTCTGACCCTTTCATTGAGATTATTTGGAACCTGTATGGTTGTAATAACAATGCCCACCTCATAAGTCTAGCATTTGCAACTTTTGTCCTATTTAAATATAGCAATGGTTGATGATCTGTTTGTAGAATAAATTCTTTTCCATATACATACCTTTGTAATTTCTGAATAGCCCAAACTTAGCTAAACATTCTTTCTCTATGACAGCATAGTTACTTTCACCATTCTGTAACTTGCGACTGGCATATGCTACTGGCATATTGATACCCGCTTCTTCCTGCAGTAAAACAGCCCCGATCCCTTGATCAGAAGCGTCAATCTCGATTATAAATGCTTCAGTTATATCACGCAATTTTAAGATTGGGAAACTAACCAGTGCCACTTTCAATGAGCGAAAGGCATTTTCATGAGCTTCACTCCATTTTATTTTATTGGGCTGACCCTTCCTTATACTGTCTGTTAACGGAGCAGCAATGGTAGCAAAATTCGGGATAAATTTATGATAGAACCCAACTAACCCGAGGAATGATTTCACTTGCTTTTTTGTTGTAGGTCTCAAAGCATCCTTGATTACTTCAACTTTGTCTTTCATTGGCTTTAGTCTATCACCCCCCGCAATATGCCCAAGACACTCTATGCTTTGAAAAGCCATGCAACATTTACTGGGTTTTGCAGTAAGTCCAGCATTTCTCAGACGTCCCAATAACTCTTTGAGTATCTCTAAATGCTCTTGAAAATCTTTGGTAAACAACAAAATATCATTTATAAAATTATCTATGTTTTCCATACCTTTTATTAACTTTCTCATTAAACGACTAAAACTTGCCGCTGAATTTTAAAGACCAAATGGAAGGACCCTAAATTGGAATAGACCCATTGGCGTTTGAAATGCAGTAATAGGTTTTGATGCTTCAGAAAGAAGAAGTTGCCAATAACCCTTTGACAAATCTAATTTAGAGATGAAATGACAACCAGATAAACGACTGAAAATATCATCCATGTTAGGCATAGTTTCTGCATCGAAAATAGTTATGCGATTTATTGCCCTAAAATCAATACAAAATCGGAAAGTGTTGTCTTTTTTCTTGACAAGAACTATAGGAGAAGAATAGGGACTTTCAGACCTCTCAATAATTCCAGATTCTAACATACTGTCAATCTCATTTTTCACCACTTCCCTCATTGCATATGGTAATGGGTATGGTTTGACCCTTACAGGGTCATTGCTTGTCAAATTAATAAAATGTTCAACCAAATGTGTGTAGCCAGGACGATCGCTTAAAACATCTGAATATTTTTCTAAAAGCAGGTATAACTCTTTTCTCTGAACATTTGTCAACTCGGAATTTAAATGAATATCACCAATACTTTCTTTACTGTCCTTCTTGGGTACATTAAAAGACTCTTCCAAACTTACCTCATTATAGTCATCCTGACTTCCTAAATCAATTACAGATACATTTACTTGTCTGGAAGTATTATTTGACTCACAATTTACTTCTGCTTCTTTTTCAAAATATTGTTTTAGCATATTTATGTGAAATGCTTTCACCTTACCTTTCATATTAACTTTGTAATCAACATTACCCATCTTTTCGACAATATTGTAAGGACCTTTCCATTGTATAAGTAATTTATTGCTATCACTGGGCAAGAGCACTAAAACTTTATCTTCTACTTTCAACTTCCTGTCCTTGGCTTTTCTATTATAATACTTACTGTATCTCTTTGAAGCTCTCCCCAAGCTCTCTTGGGCTAGTTGACAAGTTCTGTCTAGTTTTTCCCTTAAATCTATTACAAACTGGTAAGTAGACTTTACTTGGGGGTCATCTATCTCCTTAGTCCATAACTCTTTAAGGATGGTGAGGGGGCCTCTAACAGAATGACCATAGACGAGTTCAAAAGGCGAAAAACCTAAACTTTCCTGTTTTACTTCTCGATAAGCAAATAGAACTGCACTAAGATATTTGTCCCAGTCCTTAGGACGTTCTACACAAACCCGTTTCAACATCTGTTTTAGAGTACCATTAAATCTTTGTACTAAACCATTGCACATTGGATGGTATGGGGTTGTGGATAATTGATACATTGAAATGAGTCTACTCACCTCAGACATTAATGCTGATGTAAACTGAGAACCTCTATATGTTAACATCTCTCTTGGAATACCCACTCTGCTAAAAATATCTACTAGTGCCTCGGCCACTTGCTCAGTTTCTATTCCCAGTAATGCAATAGATTCAGGATAACGAGTTGCATAGTCTACCACTGTGAGTATATACCTGTTACCTTTATCAGTTGCTGGAAATATAGGACCAACCAAGTCAACCGCTATACGCCAGAAAGGTTCATCAATCAATGGCATGCTTTGTAATAATGCTTTGGAAGTCTTACCCTTTGCAATTGTCCTTTGGCAGGTATCGCACGAACGACAATATCGTCTAATTTCTGATTGCACCCCTGGCCAATAAAATTCAGAAAGAACTTTACCTGTTGTACATTTCACTCCTAAGTGACCTGACATGAGACATTCATATGCCAACTTTAATACATTAGATCTATATCTCTTCGGAACTGCTAACTGGTGGAAACATTTACCATCTTCTACGTCATTATATCAAAACTCTCAGAAAATCAAACCATATTTTCTGAAAAATAAAGGCTTACCCTCCTTTTTAGGCGCTCCTTCTAATTTCCGAACCCTATCCAAAGTTCCATCTTGTTCTTGTGCTAATCTAATATCCTCTGGGGTTTTACTATCTATAGGCTTAGGAACTTTTAGTTGGGGACATTTTGTACCTTCTGCCTTTACCTGCTGTCTTGTTTTTACAGCCAACACAGACCTCCAGTTTCTATCAGGGTCATCTGGATTTCTAGCATTCACAACATTGCCAATAATGACATCATACAAAGGTGACTCTAAACACCAAACATCTGTATCTCCTACAAAGTATGGTGTATCTATACTTACCCTTGCTAATGGTGCTTCAATACATGACCCATCTGCTAAAGTACATGATGCACTATTACTGGTAAAACAGTTAAAAGGAACTAACCCTTTTTTCACTACAATGCCATTACACCCAGTGTCTCTTAACACATTCACCTCTTTCCCTTCTAACTCACCTTTTCCAATTGGCATCTCCTTCAATAAATTTCCCACTACACTACCACTTAGTGAAAGCCCAGCAGACGAATAAGAAACTGAATTTGTTACACTAACACATGCACCACAAACATTCAGCCCAGTTTTACCTATACCACTGGTATCTTTGCTTGAATACTTTGCATATTGGTTCTTACCACTTGAATCTTTCTGTTCAGAACTTACCGGCACAACCTGTTTTGGCATAAATCGTGTCCGACATTCTGATGCTATATCACCAATTTTCCCACATCGATAACATCTTTTTTCAATCTTAACATTTGGCTTTAGATGTATACTCTTATTACCTATTCCACTCTGAGAATCATTCGATCTTACCTGTTCATCAGAGAATTTTGTTTTTTTCTGAGTGACAAAATTACTAGCATTTGCATATCTGGCATCCTTAAACTGGTCAGCAATGTTTGCCATGCACTCAGTTGAATCAGGAATCCTTTCTTTTAGAAACAACATCAAGTCTTTATTACACACTGATAAAAATTGATCTCTTAAAATAAAATCATACAGACCATCATAAGATTTTGTAACATTGGCCTGTTCTACCCATCTAGCAAGATAACTACCCAACCTTACAGCAAATTGCTGAAATGTCTCACCAATTTCTGGTTGACAAGATCTATATCTTTGCCTAAAACCTTCTTGTGTGAGCTCATATCTTTTCAATAAGGCAGACTTTACTATATTGTAGTCAAGTGATTTTTCAATTGGAAGTAACGCATATACATCAAGTGCTCTACCTTTCAATAGTGCATTCAAGTTAGTAGCCCAATTTTCAGTAGGCCACTGTTGAGCTGTAGCATATCTCTCAAATCTGTTCAAGTATGAATCCATTTCATCTTTTCCATCATCAAAAGGGGGAATTTTAGGGCCTTTTGCAGATACACCCATACATGATGGCACTGATACTTTACCTTTTTACCTCTGACTCTTTTGCTATCTTTCCTAACTCAAATTCATGTTCCTTCTGTTTCATTTCTGCTTCAAGCTTCATTGTTTCCATTTTTAGCTTAAACTCACGCTCTTCTTTCTCTCTTTCTCTCTCTACCAGTCTTTCTTCACGCTGAACAGCTTGTTGCTCAAACACAAACTTTTGTAGAGCCTCACCCTCATAGCCAAGTGACTGCCCATACTCGGTCAACTCATTTAAAGGGTTCCATATTTAGCTTCAAAAGTACCACAAACCCAGCAACTATTTTGAAACCAAGGGCAAACATTCAAAACTATTTACATATTCTCTTTATAGTACAGAGAAATTTAATACAATAAGTCCTTAACAAAAGCAAAAATATGTCTTTTGAACATAGAAAATGGGACCCATAAGTTAGCTAATCCTGGATGAGCCCCCAAAATGTCACACGGGAAATGCAACCAAATAGATCCACAGGTATTTTTGCAATTGAACAAGAGTACATTAAAGTTCTATTCCTCTATTTGCTAGCTAAAGTATTCACAATATAACATATACTTAAATCTGTGTAAATATTGTATGCAATCACTATTTCACCCATCACATTCATTTCAATTCTATCATATGCTGACACTATAGGCCTATCCCATACATACTTGCATCTGACTACACATACAGCACAATATCGAATCATTGACTGTAAAAAGTTAAGTTATATATCACTTATTCACAGAGTGTCTTTTACACTATCAATTTAGTAAACACCGACTAATCCAAGTCAAATAATGCTTATCTATTTTCTCTGACCACAGTTTACAAATATCTCCGACTAATTATCATCTAAATTAAGTCTTGCATAGAAATTACTCCGACTTCTGTGAGTCAACAGCACCGACATTGGATGTCAATAAACATATCTGTAATACTCTACATTGCAGAATTTCTCTGAACACCGACTTGAAATTAGTCCAGAACTTAACACATTATCATAACTCTCACAAGTCAACATTCTGTATAGGATAATGCCATGATTAAGGTCACTAAACCACTGTCATATGCTATCGACCTATCATATATATAAAATGTCCCTTTACAGCATAAGTACTTTATAATGGTAATCATAGTTTATAAGTTTATACTTAATGTATAGAATTTGTGGATCAGAAAGTACATGGTATACTACTTCTAATTTATAATACATCACAAGTCTATTGGTTCTCTACACCAATTAAACAATCATCTTGAAAGTGCATCTGGAACACCACTACCTGTGACACAGAACATTCACAGCGGATTCACAAGTAGATCCCAGCATACCATCCGACCAATATAACCACAAGTTAACCACCATGCATCAAATTACCACAATTATCCTACATAAAACCAAAATGACCTCCATTAAAACCGTTACACAACATTATTTCTAGCATTGATAAAAACAACTGACTCGGCCTTAATTTAATTGTAAATATACACATGAACCAAGTTATACTGTGACAACATTAACATTTGTCACTGTTTTATCTAATTTTGAACGTCATTCACATAATTTATGTACCCTTTTTGAATAAGGTTCAACTCAGCTATTTTGATCACTGCTGTACACAAACGAAATACAGGCAAATATGAAATTGGAATAAAAACAGTATTCGAGAGGTATATTCGCGACTTTACACAACATATCATACACCAAATACTAACAAATAACTTTAAATATATTCTCACCCCAGATGAATAATTCTTTTATCAGCAAATAAGATCTTAGTTCATTTTTCATTCACATTCAGCAAAAAACTTTTTAACTGACATGGATGGCAGACAAGAGAAAAATCAATTATCATGTGACAAACTCCTCATGCATGATCAGTCCACTGAGACAATCTTCTATTCACACAGAACCAACTCAAGTGTAAAAACTAATAAACAACTGACCACTAGAACTACAAAACAGCTAAACAGCCACCACAAAAAACCTTATACTTCTACACTCCAAAAGGCACAACACAGTTGTGACATTACCCCCTTTCTAAAAGAAAAGTGTCGTACACTTTTGTCAACTTACACTCTTTCACAACTCAGTCTACTCAAACAATCAGCTCCTACATTTTCTGACCCTTTGCTTGAGACTATTCGGAACCTGTATGGTTGTAATAACAATGCCCACCTCATAAGTCTAGCATTTGCAACTTTTGTCCTATTTAAATATAGCAATGGTTGATGATCTGTTTGTAGAATAAATTCTTTTCCATATACATACCTTTGAAATTTCTGAATAGCCCAAACTATAGCTAAACATTCTTTCTCTATGACAGCGTAGTTACTTTCACCATTCTGTAACTTGTGACTAGAGTATGCTACTGGCATATTGATACCTGCTTCTTCCTGCAGTAAAACAGCCCCGATCCCTTGATCAGAAGCGTCAGTCTCGATTATAAATGCTTCAGTTATATCAGGCAATTTTAAGATTGGGAAACTAACCAGTGCCACTTTCAATGAGCGAAAGGCATTTTCATGAGCTTCACTCCATTTTATTTTATTGGGCTGACCCTTCCTTATACTGTCTGTTAACGGAGCAGCAATGGTAGCAAAATTCGGGATAAATTTATGATAGAACCCAACTAAGCCGAGAAATGATTTCACTTGCCTTTTTGTTGTAGGTCTCAAAGCATCCTTGATTGCTTCAACTTTGTCATTCATTGGCTTTAGTCTATCATCCCCCGCAATATGCCCAAGACACTCTATGCTTTGACAAGCCATGCAACATTTACTGGGTTTTGCAGTAAGTCCAGCATTTCTCAGACGTCCCAATAACTCTTTGAGTATCTCTAAATGCTCTTGAAAATCTTTGGTAAACAACACAATATCATCTATAAAATTATCTATGTTTTCCATATCTTTTATTAGCTTTCTCATTAAACGGGTAAAACTTGCCGCTGAATTTTGGAGACCAAATGGAAGGACCCTAAATTGGAATAGACCCATTGGAGGAAGTTGCCAATAACCGTTTGACAAATCTAATTTAGAGATGAAATGACAACCAGATAAACGACTGAAAATATCATCCATGTTAGGCATAGTTTCTGCATCGAAAATAGTTATGCGATTTATTGCCCTAAAATCAATACAAAATCAGAAAGTGTTGTCTTTTTTCTTGACAAGAACTATAGGAGAAGAATAGGGACTTTCAGAAGTTGCCAATAACCGTTTGACAAATCTAATTTAGAGATGAAATGACAACCAGATAAATGACTGAAAATATCATCCATGTTAGGCATAGTTTCTGCATCGAAAATAGTTATGCGATTTATTGCCCTAAAATCAATACAAAATCAGAAAGTGTTGTCTTTTTTCTTGACAAGAACTATAGGAGAAGAATAGGGACTTTCAGACCTCTCAATAATTCCAGATTCTAACATACTGTCAATCTCATTTTTCACCACTTCCCTCATTTCATATGGTAATGGGTATGGTTTGACCCTTACAGGGTCATTGCTTCTCAAATTAATACAATGTTCAACCAAATGTGTGTAGCCAGGACGATTGCTTAAAACATCTGAAAATTTTTCTAAAAGCAGGTATAACTCTTTTCTCTGAACATTTGTCAACTCGGAATTTACCTGAATATCACCAATACTTTCTTTACTGTCCTTCTTGGGTACATTACAAGACTCTTCCAAACTTACCTAATTATAGTCATCCTGACTTCCTAAATCAATTACAGCTTCATTTACTTGTCTGGAAGTATTATTTGACTCACAATTTACTTCTGCTTCTTTTTCAAAATATTGTTTTAGCATATTTATGTGAAATTTTTCACCTTACCTTTCATATTAGCTTTGTAATCAACATTACCCATCTTTTCGACAATATTGTAAGGACCTTTCCATTGTATAAGTAATTTATTGCTATCACTAGGCAAGAACACTAAAACTTTATCTTCTACTTTCAACTTCCTGTCCTTGGCTTTTCTATTATAATACTTACTGTATCTCTTTGAAGCTCTCCCCAAGCTCTCTTGGGCTAGTTGACAAGTTCTTTCTAGTTTTTCCCTTAAATCTATTACAAACTGGTAAGTAGACTTTACTTGGGGGTCATCTATCTCCTTAGTCCATAACTCTTTAAGGATGGTGAGGGGGCCTCTAACAGAACGACCATACGAGTTCAAAAGGTGAAAAACCTAAACTTTCCTGTTTTACTTCTCGATAAGCAAATAGAACTGCACTAAGATATTTATCCCAGTCCTTAGGACATTCTACACAAACCCGTTTCAACATCTGTTTTAGAGTACCATTAAATCTTTCTACTAAACCATTGCACATCGGATGGTATGGGGTTGTGGATAATTGACGCATTGAAATGAGTCTACTCACCTCAGACATTAATGCTGATGTAAACTGAGAACCTCTATCTGTTAACAACTCTCTTGGAATACTCACTCTGCTAAAAATATCTACCAGTGCCTCGGCCACTCGCTCAGTAAGAATTCCCGGTAATGCAATAGCTTCAGGATAATGAGTTGCGTAGTCTACCACTGTGAGTATATACCTGTTACCTTTATCAGTTGCTGGAAATATAGGACCAACCAAGTCAACCGCTATATGCCAGAAAGGTTCATCAATCAATGGCATGCTTTGTAATAACGCTTTGGAAGTCTTACCCTTTGCAATTGTCCTTTGGCAGGTATTGCACGGACGACAATATCGTCTAATTTCAGATTGCACCCCTGGCCAATAAAATTCAGAAAGAAGTTTACCTGTTGGACATTTCACTCCTAAGTGACCTGACATGAGACATTCATGTGCCAACTTTAATACATTAGATCTATATCTCTTTGGAACTGCTAACTGGTGGAAACATTTACCCTCTTCTACTTCATTATATCAAAACTCTCGGAAAATCAAACCATATTTTCTGAAAAATAAAGGCTTACCCTCCTTTTTAGGTGCTCCTTCTAATTTCCGAACCCTATCCAAAGTTCCATCTTGTTCTTGTGCTAATCTAATATCCTCTGGGGTTTTACTATCTATAGGCTTTGGAACTTTTAGTTGGGGACATTTTTTACCTTCTGCCTTTACCTGCTGTCTTGTTTTTACAGCCAACACAGACCTCCAGTTTCTATCAGGGTCATCCGGATTTCTTGCATTCACAACATTGCCAATAATGACATCATACAAAGGCAACTCTAAACACCAAACATCTGTATCTCCTACAAAGTATGGTGTATCTATACTTACCCTTGCTAATGGTGCTTCAATACATGACCCATCTGCTAAAGTACATGATGCACTATTACCGGTAAAACAGTTAAAAGGAACTAACCCTTTTTTCATTACAATGCCATTACACCCAGTGTCTCTTAACAGATTCACCTCTTTCCCTTCTAACTCACCTTTTCCAATTGGCATCTCCTTCAAAAAATTTCCCACTTCACTACCACTTAGTGAAAGCCCAGCTGACGAATAAGAAACTGAATTTGTTACACTAACACATGCACCACAAACATTCAGCCCAGTTTTACCTATACCACTGGTATCTTTGCTTGAACAGTTTATACATTGGTTCTTACCACATGAATCTTTCTGTTCAGAACTTACCGGTGCAACCTGTTTTGGCACAAATCGTGTCCGACATTCTGACGCTATATGACCGATTTTCCCACATCGATAACATCTTTTGTCAATCTTAACATTTGGCTTTAGATGTATACTCTTATTACCTATTCCACTCTGAGAATCATTCGATCTTACCTGTTCATGAGAGAATTTTGTTTTTTTCTGAGTGACAAAATTACTTGCATTTGCGTATCTAGCATCCTTAAACTGGTCAGCAATGTTTGCCATGCCCTCAGTTGAATCAGGAATCCTTTTTTTTAGAAACAACATCAAGTCTTTATTACACACTGATAAAAATTGATCTCTTAAAATAAAATCATACAGTCCATCATAAGATTTTGTAACATTGGCCATTTCTACCCATCTACCAAGATAACTACCCAACCTTACAGCAAATTGTTGAAATGTCTTGCCAATTTCTGGTTGACAAGATCTATATCTTTGTCTAAAACCTTCTTGTGTGAGCTCATATCTTTTC
Source organism: Pictodentalium vernedei (assembly GCA_031216915.1). NCBI lineage: Eukaryota > Metazoa > Mollusca > Scaphopoda > Dentaliida > Dentaliidae > Pictodentalium > Pictodentalium vernedei. The sequence continues at coordinate 71,173,915 of CM062288.1, read as the reverse complement.
AATAAGGCAGACTTTACTATATTATAGTCAAGTGATTTTTCAATAGGAAGTAACGCATATACATCAAGTGTTCTACCTTTCAATAATGCACTCAAGTTAGTAGCCCAATTTTCAGTAGGCCACTGTTGAGCTGTAGCATATCTCTCAAATCTGTTCAAGTATGAATCCATTTCATCTTTTCCATCATCAAAAGGGTTTTTTTAGGGCCTTTTGCAGATACACCCATACATGATGGAACTGATACTTTACCTTTTACCTCTGACTCTTTTGCTGTCTTTTCTAACTCAAATTCATGTTCCTTCTGTTTCATTTCTGCTTCAAGTTTCATTGTTTCCATTTTAAGCTTAAACTCACACTCTTCTTTCTCTCTTTCTCTCTCTACCAGTCTTTCTTCGCACTGAACAGCTTGTTGCTCAGACACAAACTTTTGTAGAGCCTCACCCTCATAGCCAAGTGACTGCCCATACTTGGTCAACTCATTTAAGGGTTCCATATTTAGCTTCAAAAGTACCACAAACCCAACAACTATTTTGAAACCAAGGGCAAACATTCAAAACTATTTACGTATTCTCTTTATAGTACAGAAAAATTTAATACAATAAGTCCTCCTTAACAAAAGCAAAAATATGTCTTTTGAACATAGGAAATGGGACCCATAAGTTAGTTAATCCCGGATGAGCCCCCAAAATGTCACACGGGAAATGCAACCAAATAGATCTGCAGGTATTTTTGCAATTGAGCAAGAGTACATTAAAGTTCTATACCTCTATTTGCTAGCTAAAGTATTCACAATATAACATATACTTAAATCTGTGTAAATATTGGATACAATCACTATTTCACCCATCACATTCATTTCAATTCTATCATGCTCTGACACTATAAGCCTATCCCATACTTACTTGCATCCGACTATACATACAGCACAATATCGAATCATTGACTGTAAAAAGTTAAGTTATATATCACTTATTCACAGAGTGTCTTTTACACTATCAATTTAGTAAACATCGACTAATCCAAGTCAAATAATGCTTATCTATTTTCTCCGACCACAGTCTACAAATATCTCCGACTAATTATCATCTAAATTAAGTCTTGCATAGAAATTACTCCGACTTCTGTGAGTCAACTGCACCGACATTGGATGTCAATAAACATATCTGTAATACTTTACATTGCAGAATTTCTCTGAACACCGACTTGAAATTAGTCCACAACTTAACACATTATCATAACTCTCACAAGTCTGCATTCTGTATAGGATAACACCATGATTAGGGTCACTAAACCACTCTCATGTGCTATCAACTTATCATATATATAAAATGTCCCTTTACAGCATAAGTACTTTATAATGGTAATCACAGTTTATAAGTTTATACTTAATGTATAGAATTTGTGGATCAGAAAGTACATGGTATACTACTTCTAATTTATAATACATCACAAGTCTATCTGTTCGCTACACCGATTAAACAATCATCTTGAAAGTGCATCTGGAACACCACTACATGTGACACAGAACATTCACAGCTGATTCACAACTGGATCCCAGCATACCATCCAACCAATATAACCACAAGTTAACCACTATGCATCAAATTACCACAATTAACCTACATAAAACCAAAATGACCTCCATTAAAACCGTTACACAACATTATTTCTAGCATTGATAAAAACAGCTGACTCGGCCTTAATTTAAATGTAAATATACACATGAACCAAGTTATACTGTGACAACATTAACATTTGTCACTGTTTTATCTAATTTTGAACGTCATTCACATAATTTATGTACCCTTTTTGAATAAGGTTCAACTCAGCTATTTTGATCGCTGCTGTACACAAACGAAATATAGGCAAATATAAAATTGGAATAAAAACAGTATTCGAGAGGTATATTCGCGACTTTACACAACATATCATACACCAAATACTAACAAATAACTTTAAATATATTCTCACCCCAGATGAATAATTCTTTTATCAGCAAATAAGATCTTAGTTCATTTTTCATTCACATTCAGCAAAAAAACTTTATAACTGACATTGAAGGCAGACAAGAGAAAAATCAATTATCATGTGACAAACTCCTCATGCTTGATCATTCCAATGAGACAATCTTCTATTCGCACAGAAACAACTCAGGTGTAAAAACTAATAAACAACTGACAACTAGAACTACAAAACAGCTAAACAGCCACCACAAAAACCCTTACACTGCTACACTTCAAAAGGCACAACACAGTTGTGACAATTCTATTAAACTATACTACAGTTTCAGATCATCAAGCTGATCTATAATGATTACACTGTTCTAGCACCATCCCTTGTTACTGCTCCAAATATTCCTATCTTAGTCATTTTATTATAATTATATTCTAATTTTTATCCACCATTTTACTTTGTAATTGACAATAGCATGTTTCACTTTCACTGTTTCTCGCCTTGATATAGCCTTACCTACTGATTTGGTGTTAAGCACCAATAAATAAATAAATAAATAAATAAAAAGCAAACCCTTGACCATTCAGAGGTCGCGGAGTTTATTCTCACTGGAACATTTTGTTATCCTCGTCATATTTTGTTAATTACTAAATATTTGATTTACCATGATTTTTTAAGAATATGCATTGGTGATTGATGGCGTATCTCTCATAATAATATAATTTATACCTACAAGTTAGGTCATCCATTCATATGGACGCCAACATTTTGTTTGTCTGTTCCTTAATTTCTTAAGCACTGCTTATATTTTGACACAACATTTTCAGAACATGTGCATGGAATTGGCTTTTGTTCAACTGAAGCTTGAAATGTAATATTCAGGTGTATAACTGGGAACCCAGTTTTAACAATGTGAGTGAACAGGAAAGCAATATAAGAATTTTCTTCCAAACCACTGCCCACAAAACTTCTCGACATACCATTGTAAATAATGATTTGCAACTATGTGTGCATCATACCACAGGGGTCATATTGGGGGCATTATGGGGTCCCAGTTAGGTCAGATTTTAGCACCAGGATAATGTGGAAACATAAAATCAATCTTCTTACAGACATGTGAGTCAAATGATTTTAAAGGCTGAAATGGAGAAATCATTTTTAAAATCTGCGCCCAAACCATTGCTCCAAACGATGCTATATATAACATTTGAGAGAGTATGAATCAAAAACAATTCAAATCCAGCTGTTGTTGAATGATTAAGGCCATCATCGGCCCCAAGACATTAACACTGTGTGTAATGGCAAAAACCTTAAAAACCCTTTACCATTTTGCTGCCTCAAATGCTTCCCTATTTGTTATATAAACCATCATGACCATAACCATAAAGAGGTTTCCTGCTCGCCCTCAATTTTTAATACCCAGTTTTGAAGCAACCCTTAAAACCATGGCTCCAAACACAATAAATGCAGTTTTTAGCTCACCTGAATGTTTAGTCAGAATAGGCTATAGTGATCATTCTAATTCCATCATCCATTATCCATCGTCCCACGTGAAGGGGTGTTTGTGGAGGGGAGGGGAATAGTATAATAAAGCCAAAATGATGTGATTTCACCAGACCTCATCCCGGGGTCATGCCACTGGTGCCAAAATCCGTTAGGCCTTTCTGGCCCTCTGTGCCTAAATCCGATAGGCCTTCCTTGCCCTCTGTACCCAAATTCGTTAGACTTTCTCACCCTCTCTGCCTAAATCCATTATGCCCCCCACCCTGTGTCCAAATTCCATATATGAACCACACCTTGTGTCCCCAAGGTTTATACACACACCTCAACCTACAGGCCCAATCTCAAAGTGCCCAACACAATTTCTGATGTTACCAGTTTCAAGTTGATATTTTTAAAAAATTCATGTTTAATTTTGATTTTATAGTTTTAAACATGGCTTCCCACAACTAATAAAAAATGGCAAATCCTCCAATCCTACATCCATTTCCCCTCCCCCACCCCTACTCCACCTAAATAAAAAATAATAATGTTCCACAAACATTTAAACCAAAGTGGTTACATAAAGGAATAATCTTGTTTACTGTTTGCTCTAATACAAGTCGGAGACAGCTCGTGTAGCCATTATTGATGAAATTACACTTGTAAGTCCACTTTGACATTACAATAATCTTTTCTACAAACAATATATGTGTGAGAAAGCATTTGACCATTGATACACATGTTCGACCCTTGATACAATATCATCCAATAAGGAGATTATAAACAATCAATGAAATATTTTCAACGATATGAGTTTTATTTCAGCTATAAAAATATTACATGGTTTTTGAATATGCTAAATCCAAGTTTTTATAATTTCAAAGATAGCATCTCTTAACTAATGAAGAATGGAGGCCATCTCCAATGTACACTCTCCCCACCACCTATCTAAATGCCAGTCCTTTGTCACCCTATATTAAATGTTCATTTTTCGATGTTTAGAATAAACCCCTCTATAAACTCGAAAGAACTAGCCTTCTCCAACTGTCCATGTGGGGCATGGTTGATATATGTACTAAGGCATACTGCACGTCAATCGTACACTTGTCTTCAATCAAAGTTAAACGTTGGTGAGCATGGCAGTTGCTAGTCATTGCTCACTTGTTCTCTCTGGCTTCCTCTACCTGTAAAACAGTTTGAAACGAGGTGATCCTGGCTGTCAAAAGTGTTGTTAAAACCCCCAAAACTAAGTGAATTACTCCTATTCAACCACAAACGTTTTGATAAAAATCGATTTTTACCCAAGCATTTATCATAAAAGCCATCCTCCCCCCTTTGCATCATATGTCCTACCTTTATCCAAAAAATCTAAAAAAAAAAACATGAAAAGAACTACTATTCTATCATAAATGTCCCCTTCCATCATACAAGGTGTGTGCCTATGGAGAAAGCCAGCAGTCCATTAGTACCCTCTTTCCCCTACCCCTCCCACTGTAAAACTGGTATAAATGCTGTTACCCAATTTGCCATAAAAGTTCTCCATAGGATTGTGATATGTAACTCAGTATTACCCACCAGAAATACGAGATAAGTGCAGAATTGGGAAAAATAACTTCCTCGGACAGCTTGAAATGCTTTTGCATGCCGAGAGATTGCAGGGATGGTTTGGGGGCAAGCCCCTTTTGACCCTCAGCAATGACTGTATTTTACTTTTTCTTTCATTTTTCATGTCAAGGCGCAGCGGAGAAGCAGATGTCTAGGGTACTTAGTGGTGTACGTGTCTCATGAGTTTTTTCTTGGAAGGAGGCAAATAGCCTCAAATGGTCAATAAATGGCCACAAAGTGACTATTTGTGGATAAAGTGACCATTTTGGGATACAGTGACCATTAGTGACCATTTGAGACTATCTAAGTGACCATTTTTGGATGCACTAACCATTCATTTTTGGACAAAGTGACAATAAGTGACCATTTGAGACCACTTAAGTGACCAGTTTTGGAGAAAGTGAGCATTAGTGATCATTTGAGACCATTTTTGGATAAAGTGGCCATTTTTGGTTAAAGAGTTCATTAGTTACCATTTGAGACCATTTATGTGACCATTTTTGGATAAAAAGATCGTTAGTGACCATATTGATTTGTAATTTAGTAACCAATTTGATTAGTTTTGATCTCTGGTTAGTATTGATGGTTAAAAATTACAGTATATCTCAGAATTTCTCATTGTTTTATTTGTAGTGTCTCGTGAACTACCTTGTACCAGTCTCCGCCTTCTCAGCAATTATCGCATTTGCCCACTTTCCGAAATTTTTGTAAATTACGGAATGCTACTTTGTGACTACTTGTCAATTGTTCAAAACCATCACTAGCCACTGCTACTGTGATATGATAAAAGTTCGTTGTTATTAAGCAGGAACATTAATAATATTCTGGAATGTGGTTATTCGTATTTTATCAACAAAAAACAGGTACACCAGTTGTTCTCATGTATTATCTAGTTTTTATATCGGCATTTGCCACAGGAAGGACTTGAGTTTTGTACAAAATAAATGTTTACCTCAAAGGTACTCTATAGTCATAGCTGCTGGTAGTGACACACATGGATGTGCTTAAAAAATTGTATACAGGAATTAACTTTGACATGTGCTGTAGTATTGTTCAATAAATCAGATTTCATTTTGACTTGTGCTGCAATGTTTGCAAAACATCGCTTGAACATAATTAATTTTGACTTGCATTGTACCCTCAAAAAAAACTAAAAATGGACAGTGAGAATGGTAGGAGGGGCTCTATTGAACAAATGTATGTGGGAATTAGTTTTGATTTTGTGTTCATAACCTCATAGTGTGCAAAGGGTGGGTCTAGTGGGGGAATTAGAACCATTAAACATGCTAACCTAACCATCATCAAATGGCCAGTGGGTAAAATGCGCGACAATTTATGTCTACTAGACTTTCAAGGCTTTTATCCTTATTTGGTTCTTTCGTGTTTATAGCGGGATCCCCCCATCATGCAGGTGGTTTATTCTAAACATCGAAAAATGAACTTTTAATATAGACTGGTATTCAGATGTGTGATAAGGGCAGGGAAGTGATTGGATTCTCCATTCTTCTTTAGTTGGAGGTTACTAACTTTGAAAGTATAAAACTCGATGTTTCTATCATGATCACTAAGTGGGAGGGGGCCCGGATTTAATTATTTTATTTGAGGTGAATGAAAAAAACATGTAGTATTTTTGTAGCTGAAATAAAACTCATATTGTTAAAAATATTTTGTTTATTGTTTATAATCTCCTTATTGGAGGATGTTGTATCAATGGTCAGACATGTGTGTCGGTGGTCAAATGCTTTCTCACACACACAATGTTTGTGGAAATGTTTCCAGGTTGTAAAGGCAAAGTGATTTCCATGATTACATTACCAAGTCATGTCTTTATCTCATTATTGTTGAATTGGACTCATTCTGTTTAGTTACAAGATTGTGCATTATCTTTTGTGTAACAATGGTCAAGCACAAAGTTTACACATTCTAAGCAAAAGACTGTATTTAGATGGGTGATAGGGGGTGGGGGATTGTGGAGGGTCTCCATTCTTCGTTAGTTGGCGGATGCTACATTTGAAATTATATATAAAATGGAGGGTTTTAGCATATTCATTAAGTGGGAGGGGGTCCTGATTTAGTTATTTCATTTAAAGCATATTAAAGTATCTAGTAGAACAATTTGCGTCAAGTGATTCATTTTTTTCCCCTTTGAGATAATGATTTCTTTGTGTATGGGCTTCAAGTCGTTCGACCAATGACTTACTAGTAACTGCTGGATAGCTTATTGGCTTTGGGAATGATATAGGTTTTTGTTGTACACAGGGGAGATAACTCTGCATACAGATTATGGGAAATCAAGCAATCGTGATTATAAGACTTGGACGAGAGAACCAGAGATAGTTTGGACTCGGCAGCGTGTTAGTGTTAATGCAATAGGCATTAAAATGGGATTCTGGGAAAATCAGGTCGTGTATCCCTATTAAATGAAACATACCTCCGGGAGATATCTTGGTCCTATAGCATTACGTGTTATTTTTATATGCCCAAAATGGGGTTTCACATGTCCGTTTTGGTGGTTTGGTGTAGATTTTTGTGGTTTGTAATGGTGGTCGGGTCTATTTGGATAATTAGATATACTCTAATTTAATCGAACTCACCCAGGGTCCCCTCTGTACTATAGCACTACGTGCTAAGCCAATGAAATGGGAAATCCATACTAAATAAAGTCAATTTCGGTGATTTGGGGTGGATTTTGGTGATTTGGAGGGATTGTTGGGATGTTTGTGGTAATTAGATTTACTCCTATTTAATCAAACACACCCTCCAAACATACCCCTGTCTTGTTGAATGCCTTTGGATCACACAGCAACCATGTGCTACCATTAAAAACTAAGATGGCAGCCTCCAGTATACAAAATGGATGACGGAAACACGAATCACCCTAACAACATGCGCTGCGCATGCGCACTAACACCACGTATCACTATGGAGTGACGTCACAAGATGGCCACTCACGCGGGTTGCCATAACACTACAACATGGCGCCACTGGGTCGCGTGACTATGACGTCACGAGATCATCCAAATGAGATCATCCAAATGATGCCTCAAAAGCCCGAGAGATACTACGTATGCCTTCTGTTTTTATAAGCTCTACAAAATACAGAACGCTGACGAAACTCGGGTACATTTTCATTTTGTAGACCATAACATAACACACACACCCACTTCCCCCCCCCCCCCCCCCACATCATCCCCCCTCCCCCCCCACCCCACCCCATGTCGTGACATCATACCAGAGTTCGGTTTTAACGGTTGAGAACTCCCGAGGTATGCACCACATGTTTAAATATTGTTTTTATTTGAGGATACATTTCTCAAAGTTCGAGTAGCTGGGCTTGATACCCGATTTTATGTCAACCCTTTACCCAGCGAATCGGATGAATCCACTCATGTAACATAAAAAATTCAGCAGTTGAGAAAAAAATATTTTTTACAAGTTTTAACAAAACCATATCACGTGTCCCCTCTTTGGAACGATCTCATCGAGCTAGTTCCAATGAGGGATGGTTATATGAAATTTTTTGTTGAGATTTTCTTAAACATTTGAAAATATAATATTTGAAAAAACAATTTTTTATCATCTGCGTTGGGTAAAGGATTAAAAGATGAAGAAACAGATATACAAGATTCATTGCGGGCCACGGGTAATAAACTTGTTCACTATTCTCAGTAGATAAAATATGTTCCATAATGTCACAACTATCCCATGAAATGATACCATTAGAGGGGATAGGTAAAATAGGATTTATGATCAGGTCAGTTGAACAAAAATGTTGGACAGGGGAAGTGCCGAGAAGGTAGCACCGAATATTACTTTCTACTTAGGTTTATAGTTTGAACTGATGATTTGGCGGGAACAAGATTTATATAAATATTTTGAAACATATCTGTTTCATTTTAGGTGGAATAATAGACATTACAGTCCAAGAAAGTACAAACAACAGAACAGTGAGAGAACAATACAGTGAATCCCTCGTTTGGGGTTGTAAAAAAATTGACCCTGATTTTGCAAAATTGTTCGATTTGATATGTGGAAAGGATTTTCTTCACACGTTTGAAGAGAGGCATATGGAAGCCTATCTAGAGTTATTTAGAAACTATGAGTGTAGTAAACGAAATGTGATACTTAGTAGAAAGCAGAAAATATCAGTAAACTTGCCTCATTTGATATTTGACTTCTTCGAGCAGGAAACAGGCCAATTGTTACAACAGGCGGTGCTGCAAACAAATCTTGGCGAAGCAGTTACTCTTATTGGGGAAACAATTATATTTAAGAGAAGCACACTGGAACTCTTATTTGCCCCTGCGGTGGATAGCATCATTGTACAACTCGATGAATTATTCGAACAGCCAGCTATCCCAAACACGGACACGATTTTAATGGTGGGCGGTTTTTCAGCTGCCCCTATTGTCCAAGAGGCAATCCAAAAACATTTTCCACAGAAAAAAGTGTACATTCCAGAAGATCCAGATTTGGCTGTATTAAAAGGAGCTGTTTTGTTTGGAAATACACATGACGTGATTTCATGTAGTCCTTCACTATTTACGTAAGTAGTTATTGGGGCTGGGGTGCACTAGAAGTTCCAGGATTTATTTGAGTGACTATTGTTATTTATATGGGAAGGCGGGGCGGCTCTGTGGTGTGGAAGAGCTGGTGTTGTTCCTGTTATACAATTGGACAACCCAGGTACTCCTTATGTTCAAAAACTTATATTTATCACTTTTCTGATGTCACTCTGGGTACCAGAATAACACGTATGTCGTGAGAAGAAAAAACATATTTGGACAGAAAACACTGCAAAATCCACAATAAAAATCTAAGTGCAGTATATTCCCACAAGACTAAAATGCTTGCCATCAGGATGGAAGCGAGATCACGTAGTCTTTTTCTGTGTTTTCACCTCCGGTGGTTCATATTACCATTTCAGGATTGAAAAAGGAATACCACTCAGAATAAGCTATAGTGATCACTCTCCTTCCATCGTCCATTATCCGCCGTCCTACGTGAAGGGGTATTTGTGGAGGAGGGAGTAGTATGGTAGAGCAAAATGATGTGATTTCACCAGACCCCATCCTGGAGTCATGACACTGGTGCCCAAATCCGTTAGGCCTTCCTTGCCCTCTGTGCCTAAATCCAATAGGCCTTCCTCGCACTCTGTGCCCAAATTCGTCAGACCTTTCTCACCCTCTCTTCCTAAATCCATTAGGCCTCCCCAGTCTCTGTGCTCAAATTCCAAATATGTACCACACTTTGTGTTCCCGAGGTTTATACTCACACCTCACCCTACAGGCCCAATCTCAAAGTGCCCAACAAAATTTCTGATGTTACCAGTTTCAAGTTGAATTTTTTTTTAAATTTCAAGTTTAATTTTGATTTTATAGTTTTAAACATGGCTTTCTGCAACTATTAAAGAATGACAAATCCTCCAATCTTACATCCATTCCCTCTCCACTACCCCAACTCCATCCAAATAATAAATAATAATGTTCCACAAGCATTTAAACCAAAGTGGTTAGATAATCTTGTTTACTGTTTGCTCTAATACTAGTCGGAGACAGATCGTGTAGCCATTATTGATGAAATTGCCCTTGTAAGGCCACTGTGATATTACATTAATCTTTTCTACAAACAATATATGTGTGAGAAAGCGTTTGACCATTGATACACATGTTCGACCATTGAAAAAAATCATCCAATAAGGAGATTATAAACAATCCATGAAATATTTTTCAACGATATGAGTTTTATTCAGGCTAAAAAATGTTACATGGTTTTTGAATACGCAATATCCGAGTTTTTATAATTTCAAAGATAGCGTCTCTCACCTAACGAAGAATGGCGGTCCTCTCCAATGCACCCCACCCCATCACCCCTATCACCTATCTGAATGCCAGCCTTTTGTCAGTCTATATTAAATGTTCATTTTCGATGTTTAGAATAAACCACCCTCTAACGGGGGACCCCTCTTTTAACACGAAAGAACTACCTTTCTCCAACTGTCCATGTGGGGCATGGTTGCAATATGTACTAAGGCGTACTGCACGTCAATCGTACACTTGTCTTCAATCAATGATAACCCTTCCCGTGTAAAGTTAGTACGTTAGCGAGCCTGGAAGTTGCTAGCCATTGCTTGGTGGTTCTCTCTGGCTTCCACTATCTGTAAAGCAGTTTGAAACGAGGTGGTCCTGGTTGTCAAAAATGTCGTTAAAACCCCAATAACTAAGTGAATTACTCCTATTCGACCACAAACGTTTTCATAAAAATCGATTTTTACTCAAGCATTTCTCATAAAAGACTCCACCCCATTTTACATCATATGTCCTACCTTTATTCAAAAAATCTAAAAAAAAAACATGAAAAGAACTACCATTCTATCGTAAATGTCCCCTTCCATCGTACAAGGTTTGTGTCTATGGACAAAATCAGCAGTCCATCAGGTGGTTTATTTCAGGGTTGAAGCAGGAATATCAGTTTGAAATTCAAAGAGTGTTCAAGTCCCTAGATATATTGACGGGTTAGATATATAAAATTCACGGCCACTCTTCAGCCAACTAAACTCACCTGAATGTTATACCTATATCTGTATAAGAACACTCAACGTGTAAATCGAGGATATCTAGTGTTTTTGAGTGGATACCTAAAATTATCCCATTAGTGATCGAGACAAATGCTTATTTTTCCCGAGTTCTTTCAGTGTCCACTCAAAAAAAACGAGATTTTCTTTTTATTATGCACTTTTTATAAGAATCTGATAATTCCACTCGTTTCAACCTTGAATTGATGCATGAAAGTAAACAGCACATTGAATCATTGATACGCAGAAGTGATTTAATCGATACTCGGAACAGTTGGCGTCTTTCAATTTGATTCAGTTGGCGTGTTTCTAATCCAAACATGACCGGAACGTTCATAATATAAGTGTTTGATTTGGCATGTCCTTCGAAAGGACGTATCAAACCAAAAACTTATATTACGGAGTTTCAGTCCATGTTTGGACTAGCGAGTTTCATGCATCAATTCAAGGCGAGTTCGTGTTGAATGTTTGCTGGAAACGGTCGGTATCCACTCAAATCCACTAGATTTTCTTTTCATTATACGTTTTTAGAACAAATGGACCATTTCCAGTGAAAAGTTGACTCGTATTCTCCTTGAAGTGATGCATTGAAAGCCGCCATTTTGATTGATACCGTGACATTGAAAATTTCTATATCTTCACAGTGGGAGATACGATTTTTCTCTTTCCGCAATTTCTCCGATAATCCATCGTTTAATGTTTGTAGTATTTAATTGTGATTCATAAAAAACAATAATGAAAACATAATTTGGCCTTTAAGGGACAATATGTAATTCGTTTTTTTTTTCATAAAATCCAGGGGCAAAAAGAATGGAGATGTTTTTATTACTCTCAAAACAGGTGTTTTCTGTTTTGAGCTGGTTAGGGTTTTGATACCCCCCTCCCCCACCCCGCCCCCACACCGATTGCCTTCGCATGTCGATTAGCTGCGGGCGGAAATTACCAGTGGCGGGAGAGACCTTAAGAAACAGGGATGTTTGTGTCAGTTTGAATGAACTTAATATGTGAAATTAACTCCAAGACATACATATGTACCTGGTGTTCAATATCACTTTATTGATGCTATTAGTGAATAAAACAGGAACGTTGCTCACATAATAGGGGAGCAACACTGTAGATCCAAAAGAATTAGAGACTTTTGAAGGCAATTTGATAATTTTCAAGAGATTTCCATGGCATTTACATGTTTTAGGGCCTTTTTTGGGCCAAGGTTGAACATTAAATGACTTTTCAAGCAACTTGAAGCCTGCGTTTGACACCAGCACGCACAATAATTGAAATGTGTTGTTCGTTTTGCATTTTTTCGTCAACGGAGTGATTTGCAAACCAATCCATTTTTTGTAGATTAATACACACGTTTTGTTACCAACGAAGCTTTGTACGATTTACAAATCACTTTACGATTTGAACTATGATATAGTGACTTCGGCCTTTATCTGATTCATTGGTTATTTGTCCATTGACGTTCTTGCATACATGGGGGGGGGGGGGGGGGGGGGGGGTATTTATTAAACTTTTTTTCGTTAAAGGTTGCATTCTCCATTTTATGATGATGGTTTTGGGCTATGAGTAGGGTTGAACATACGCATTATTGTGCTGAACGGATGGAAACATGTTTTTTGGTTTGAATTTCGGAGCCTATGATCAAACTCGACGTTAGGAGTAAAAGGTTTCCATTCGGGGTACAAGCATTTAACACTGAATTCCCCATACCCCAATGGTGGCACCTGAGGGACAAAATTAACATAGGATTCTCCATAGGGTTTTGTCCCTCAAGTGCCATTTTTGAAGCCAGGAAAAAGATTTTAAAATCTTTTTCCTCAAGTGCCATTTTTGAAGCCAGGAAAAAGATTTTAAAATCTTTCTCCTGGCTTCAAAAATGGCACTTGAGGGACAAAAATGGAACTTGAGGGACAAACCCGTATGGGGAATCCTATGTCAATTTTGTCCCTGAGGTGCCACCATTGGGGTATGGGGAATTCAGTGTTAAATGCTTGTACCCAGAGTGACACCCTTGGGGGAGGGGGAATTCAGTGTTAAATGCTGGTCCATATAGTGTCGGTCACGGGGTAGCAGCCTCCCAATTACTTTATACTGACAAAACAAGTGTGTGTTAAATACTATACTGACAGGCTTAGGGGGGTTTGTCTTCCATACACTTTATATACTGACAAAATGTTCACCATTCAAAACCGGCTACCTATTGTACATCGCCCGACTGGTAAAGTTTTTTCTATTTATTACTGGAAGAAACGACATAAAATAACACTATCAGATTTAGTGTGAATCAGTGTTTTTTCTTCTTCAGACCCACCAATCACAATCTTTTGATATTTGGTATGCAGCATCCTTAGGCAGGTGAGAATATAGTGTGTTCAAGCCAAGTCTTTGGGGTCAAATTTGGGCTCTCCAGTGTTTCGAATATTGCGAGAATGGTCGTTTCATTCCTGTGACATTCTCGCAAAGGCTTGTTAAAAAGATCCATTTACCGTTCTCGCAAAAATATAAGTATTTTTTCATCAGATAAAATTTAATAAAATTAGAATAATTTTAGAGTTGAAATGATTGAAGGGCTTTCTTGATTGATTAATCGCATAAATTAACCTTGGTTAACCACTTAATCACTTGCCTTAATATGTTGAATAATTGCCGAACCAGTGATAATTTATATAATTAAAACTTTACTCAACGTAATGGACAAAACCGGCCAGCGCCATATACAAAAGTGTCCATTCAAATTTTATTATATTTTGAATTTTTGTCTCAAAACATAGCTTATGATCCCTCATTGGAACGAGCTCACTGATCTTGTTCCAATGGGGGTTCATAAGCTATGTTTTTGAGACAAACATTGAAAATCTTTAGTAATTCAAAAATTTCTTGTGCAAGTATCATCTGCTAACCGCATTTGGTGAAGGGTTGAAAATGAAACAGTATAATGATCATGCAAGTGAACAAGTATGTCAGCACGTAACTGGCATGGGTTACTCTGTCTCATACAATTGATGTGAGCAAGTGTGACAATGTTAACCTGTTTTGGAGCAAGTTTGTTCTTTAGTTAACCCACATAATACCGTACTTTAAAAAGTAGTGGTTAAACGATCAGTTACTTTTTTATCGATCAGGATGTTGATCATTGGTTAGTCAATTAATCGGTTAACCGTATGAGCTCTAATTAATTTCTATAAACATGATTACTGAAATAGCCTTTGATGTGATGGTTGAACAAGCTATGTATTTCAAGATAAATAAGCATAATTCATGTGATTAAGACACATGTTGGAAATGGGCCTCGCAAAAAATAAATGGGTTCTGCAAAAAATATGTTTGTGAAACTCTGCCTCACTGTTGGAGTCCGAATTATAACTTAGTTCAAAATGAGGAATTTTCTTTAAACATCTTCTTCAGATCCAGCAGTGGGAATTTTTTTATATTTGGTATGCAGAATCCTTAGGGGTGAGATTCAAGTTTCTTTACGCCAAGTTCCTGGGTTTATATTTGGGCTCACTGTGGGAGCCTGAATTATAACTTAGTTAAAAATGAGGAATATTCTTTAAAAAATTTCTTCTTCAGATCCAGCAGTCGGAATGTTTTGATATTTGGGACCATATGCAGCATCCTTAGGGGGATGAAATTCAAGTTTGTCCAAGCCAAGTCCATATTTGGGCTCACCAGGGTTTCGCAAATTACGAGAACGATCGTTTCGTTCCTGTGACATTCTCACAAATGCTTGTAAAGAAGATCCATTTACTGTTTGTTCCCGCAAAAATATAAGCATTTTTTCATCAGATAAAATCTAATAAAATGAAATTAATTTTAGAGCTGAAACGACTAAAGAGTTCTCTTGATTGATTAATCGCATGGCTTAACCTTGGTTAACTGATTAATCACTTGCCCTAATAGGTAGCTGAATAATTGCTGTACCGTTGATGATTCATATAATTAAAACTCAGCGTAGTGGACAAAACCGACCAGCACCATATAGAAACATGTCCATTCAAATTTTATTATATTTCAAATTTTTTTTTATTAAAACATAGCTTATGACCCCCTCATTGGAATGAGCTCATTGAGCTTGTTTCAATGGGGGGGGGGGGAGTTATAAGCTGTGTTATTGAGACAAACATTAAAAATCTTTAGTAATTCAAGAATCTCTTGTGCAAGTATCGTCTGCTACCCCTTTTGGTAAAGGGTTGACAATGACCATTTCCAGCTACTGATACCGTATAATGATCATGCAAGTGAACAAGTATGTCAGCACGTAACTGGCATGGATTACTCTGTCTCATATAATTGATGTGAGCCAGTGTGACAATGTTTGCCTGATTTGGGGCATGTTCGTTCCTTAGTTAACCCATCTAATACTGTACTTCAAAAGTAACGGTTAACCGATCAATTACATTTTTTATTGATCAAGACATTGATCATTGGTTAGTCGATTAATCGGTTAACCATATCAGCTCTATTTAATTTCTATAAGCATGATTACTGCAATAGCCTTTGATGTGACGGCTGAACAATCCAACAATCTATGTATTTGAAGATAAATAAGAATAATTCATGTGATTAAGACACATGTTGGAAATGGGTCCCGCAAAAAATAAATGGGTCCCGCAAAAATATATTTGCTAAACCCTCACTCACTGTGGGAGCCCGAATTATAACTTAGTTCAAAATGAGGAATTTTCTTTAAAAATCTTCTTCAGATCCAGCAGTCGGAATGTTTTGATATTTGGAATGCAGCATCCTTAGGGGGGTGAAATTCAAGTTTGTTTACGCCAAGTCCCTGGGTTCATATTTGGGCTCACAGTGGGAGCCTGAATTATAACTTAGTTAAAAATGAGGAAATTTCGTTAAAAATCTTCTTCTTCAGATCCTGCAGTCGAAATGTTTTAATATTTGGTACCATATGCAGCATCCTTTGGGGGGTGGTGGGGGGGATTCAGGTTTGTTCTGGGTTCATATTTGGGCACCCTGTCGGAGCCAGTATGATAGCTTAGTTCAATATGGGGAATATTCTTCAAAAATATTCTTCTTCACATCCACCAGTCACAATGTTTTGATATTTCATATACAGTATCCACAGGGAGATGAAACTACAAGGCACTACATGACACTGAGAGTTTTTATTTTGTCTGAAGCTTCCTTAGGATCATCAGAAAGGAATGGTCCAAGAAAGATTGCCGTCTGATTTATCAAAGGGTAGTTTTCCAGGACTTTGAACAAATGATGAGTCATCATTTTTTAACACTGAGAGTAATAGGAAATACTTTAAAGAATCTTCTTCTCCCATACTACTGCTCCAAAGGCTTTCATATTTCGCATATAACATCTTTGAAAGATTCATTCACATGTTTGTTGAAATCAAATCCCTGGGTGCATATTTGGGCTCTCTATGATTTGATTAGTGCAATATGAGGAATATTCATTAAAATCTTTTTCCGATCCACCTTTCAGAATCTTTTGATATTTGAGGTGCAGCATCCTTAATAGGGAAACGATTCAGGTTTGTTCAAGCCAAGTCCCAGGGTTTATATTTGGGCTCCGTGTGGGAGCCCGAATTATAACTTAGTTCGATAATAGGAATCTTCTTTAAAATCCAGTAGTTAGAATCTTTTTCTATTGGTATACAGCATCCTTAGGGTAGTGAGATTCAAGTTTATTCAAGCCAAGTCCCTTGGTTAATATTTGGGCTCCCTGTGAGATCCCGAATTATAACTTAGTTCAATATGAGGAACAGTCTTTAAAAATCTTTTTATGAGCTCCACTGGTCAGAATCTTTGGATATTTTGTATAACCATTTCATATGAGAGGCAGATACAACTTATTCAAATAAATTCCCTGTGTTGATATTTAGGCTACCTTGTCAAATGAATGCCCTCAGGCCCCATGGTGTCTCTTGTTTTCTGTTTGACAACATTGCACTGGCTCTTCTCTCTATATTTTCTATATATTGTAAGTTAGTAGTATGTAATGTGGTTTTCAGGTCATATTTGGGGGACCTCGGTTGGGTACCTCGGAAGTGACGTCATGTCACGTGACCTAGTTGTGCTGTTATGGTAACCCGCGTGAGCGGCCATGTTGTGACGTCATCTCCATAGTGATATGTGGTGTGCGTGCGCATGCACAAGTTGTTATCGTGATACGTGTTTCCGTCGTCCATTTTGTATACTGGAGTCCGCCATCTTGGTTTCTATGGTATGTTACCCAATTTTTCTGCAATAAGACAGAGGTATGTTCGGTGGGTATGTTCCTTTGTAGAAGAGTAAATCTAATCACCACAAACAACCCGACAATCTCTCCAAATCACCAAAAATCCACCCTAAATTAGCGAAATTGACTTTATTTGATACGGATTTCCCATTTTATCGGCTTAGCACGTAGTGCTATAGTACCGAGTGGGCCCGGGGGTGTGTTTGATTGAATCGGAGTATCACGAATTGCCCAAATAAACCCGTCAAGTTGTATTATTTAGAATTCTTTCAGAATCCTATTTAGGATCACGAAACTTTTGGCTTATAATAGTAGCATGCAGTGCTATAGATTTTTAAAAGGTCGTGTTTGATTGAAGTGGAGTAATGTTCCCATAATCCCTTTTTGGATCCCATGACGTGTTTTTCCCAATAAGAGTAGCACATAGTGTTATAGGACAAATTTACCCAGAATCCTCTGCTTCTACTTGGAACTATTTTTTTTTATAAATTCCTACGCTCTATTTTTAGTAACATCCTTAACTGACCCCATAACTAATTGTTAGGGTCTATATTTAGCAATTTCTTTAAATGACCCCCCTAACTACATGATTTTAAATAATAAAATCAATAGGATCAAGATGTTTCCACACTGACCAATCAGAGCGAAGTTAATCCACCAATCAGATTTCTGTATTCCCATTGTGTTTCTTTCCCATTACTTTCTATACTAATTTTCTAAATTTTCCAACTTTAACCTATAATCCTATAGGAAACAAACACAAACGCCCATCGAGAATAAAAATATCGATGAAAAAACGTTGTGACGTCGTGACGTTTTCAAAAACGTCCGTCATGTAGAAATAAATTCTGGAGAAGAGTAATGTCACGTCATTCTGTTTCGATCCTTCAAACTGAACACATCGCTAAAGAGTTTTCTATAGCAATTTTGCCTTCGCAAACCTTTTATGAAGATGGAGTCTGATGCTGCTACTGCCGTTACCAGAACTGATGTTTACGCCTGTGAAGAGTGTGGAAAGACCTTTTCGGACTGCTGCAACCGAAATCGCCATGTGTGTACCAAGCACGCCAAAGAGAAGAAGACCCACGATTGCGCCAACTGCAACAAAACCTTTACCAGGAAAGAGAACATGGATCAACACCTGAAGAAATGTTTGGAGACCTACACATGTATGGAATTCGGCCAGGAGTTTAACCAACTACTCCATTTTAACCGACACAAGAGCATTGCCCACCGACCAGTTCCTGTACCATCTAAAAGGAAGACCGATGAACCGAAGAGAGGACCACCCAAACAAACACGGACCACGACGACCACCCGTTATGATGTTGTGATTTTGTGGGGGTGGGGGTAATGCTTGGTAGTTTAGAACGGTAGTATAGCATAGGCTGTACATATCCCTGTAAGTTTCTTGCTGGCCCTTGGTACTACTGATCCACCAGGTGCTTCATATTATTGAGCGGTATTCTGGGGTGGGGTCAATGCCTGGTAATACAGAACGGCAGCAGAGCATGGTTGGTATATTCCCCTGTAGGTCCCATCCTAACCGTTGATAGTATTAACCTACCAAATGCTTTGTATCATCCTGTTACTGGTAAGGTGGTACGTAATACCAGTAGTTCCTACCCTATTCCGAGTACTTTTGTTGTTTCATTTATCTAGATTACCAATCACTTCACTTTCCTGACATTAACTAACCAATTAGATGGCTTGATTTCCCATAACCTGTACTTAATCATACAAAGTTATCTCCCTTCTGTATAATAAAAAAACCTTTTTCATTGGCAATATCCCCGGCACCACAATATCGGCACCCTTTTTTTGAAAAACATATGGCCTTTGGCACCCCTTTTTTCTGAAATGAGGATAAGAGCCATAGTAAATTAGACCTCAATGAGGGATTTTTAATACGACTCTTATCCTCATTTCAGAAAAAAGTGGTGCCGAAGGCCATATGTTTTTCAAAAAAAGGGTGCCGACTTTTTTCTGAAATGAGGATAAGAGTCGTAGTAAATTAGACCACAATGAGGGATTTTTAATACGACTCTTATCCTCATTTCAGAAAAAAGGGGTGCCGAAGGCCATATGTTTTTCAAAAAAGGAGTGCCGAAATTGGGGTGCCTTCTGGAGAATCCCTTTTTTGTCTCTTATCCTCATTTCAGAAAAAAGGGATTCTCCAGAAGCCACCCCAATTTCGGCACAGTACTACTTAAGTTAGTTAATACTTTTATGTAGGCTTCCAAAATGTGTCACTGCAAGTCTGTCTTTCTGTCCTTCAGATGAAATGCTTCTTTCCTTTTCATTTGCCTGGCTCTACAGATTAAATAATTTGCAGCTATCTTTCACCCTCCAACCTCCCCACACACATACACAAATCAGGGCTGGGGTGAGTGTTCAGTACTTTGTCAAAAAAGTGGTACTCGAGTACTACGAGTACTGAGTACTTTGGACCCAGCCCGTCACAAATATATTAAACATCAAAGAGTATTATATACTTTAAACAAATACAGTACAGCTGCAGTGGGCAGGGCAATATTTCCACGGATACAATAATATTTGATGCCAAACACTAACTATAGGAATGATCATCAAAAATTTAAATAATAAAGCACCAGGTACAACCCGGTGCTTCATCGATTAAAATTTTGCCGATGATGATTTTTTATAGCCTGGTAAACGCATGAGTGGACATCACTGCCCACGCGTGTATTACAACCCGTCCATGGCGACTTTACTGTAACTGATTTGTCCCCTTTGGGAACATATTTTCTACAATTTCACTCCTTTTGACAGAATGTGTGCCTGTGGAGATTAAAACCACAGTAGTGAAAATGCATTTGTGGATATTTGCAGCACAAGCACAGCACTACAGAATCAAAATTTGATGATTTTACGACTTTTAACAGTGTCATGAGTTCCACAGTAGCAGATACTGGTCGTTCTGTTGGAAACAATCACAGCTTTATTACCCAAGGTGCCTTAACTGAGAAAACTGAGGTTTTTTCTTACAAAGATTGCAAAATATTCGTCAAATACAATGTGAAATGTCTTCAGAAACCAGAAAGTGAAGAAATAACAATGGGAAATTCAATATGTGTCAATATCAATTTATTTATAAATTAAAATAGCTAAAATAGCTTTTTTAATGGAAAATGGCATACTGAGGAGTGTGGGGGTAGGGGGAGGGTGGGGGTGCACATCCGGGCTATATTTTACCCCATCACAAGGTAAAAGAATATTTGACATCATTTGTTGAGATAAAATGGCACCTTCTATTGATATTGGTGAATTATATAGCCTCAACCTGGGCTTATATTTCGACGAGGATCTGAGAATCGATTCACGTAGAGGTCCGTGCAACACAACCAGTGAGACACCATGTAGATTTTCTGCTAGGATTTACGTGAAAAGAACTGAGTCAGTTTAACACTTTACCTATCACAACGGCAGCAAATTAACCAACGCAACACTAACATGACCCGAAATATTGTTACACAGGCAATAAAATTTGTTCAAATATGGCTGTCATTGGAACCGGCTCTCATCAGCCGGTTCCAGTAACATCCATAATTATTAAGCTTGTTGAATATGGTTTATTTTTAGCTCACCTGACTGTAAGTCAGGGGGCGCTTAAGTGATTACTTTCTGTCTTTCGACCATCCGTCCATCTGTCCAGTGTGAACTTTACATTATGACCCTCTCCCCATCAACAACTGGGCCGAATTGAACCAAATTTGATATTCATGTTCCTTATCATATCAGCATTCCAGTTTGTTCAAATAAAGTTGCTGCAAACACTGGGGTCCCCAAAATGGGCATTTGTCTGATAGCGCCCCTAAATTGTTTTCCAAAATTAAAAAAAAATTCTCCAAAACCATGTATAAGAATCTTTTGATACATGGTATACATCATCTCTTGTGTAGAGAAGGTATGGGGGAGGGGGTGGGGCAGGTTCGAATTTGTTCAAATCGAGTCCCTGAGTTAATATTTGGGCTCCCTATGGGCACCCAGATATCAACGGTGCAATATGAGGAAATTTCTTTGAAAATCTCTTTCAGATCCACTAGTCAGGATGCTTTCATATTTGGATTACAACATCTCTAGTGGAGGGGGGGGGGGGGGTAGATTTAAGTCTGTTTGAATCGGGTCTCTGGTTTAATATTTGGTCTATCTATGGAAGCCCAAAGTTTAACGTAGTGCAGTATGAGGAATTTTCTTTAAAAATCTATTTCTTTAGATCCACCAGTCAGAATCCTTTCATATTTGGCGTACTGCATCTCTAAGGGGGGCAGATTTCTGTTTGTTCAAGGCAAGTCGATGGGTTTATATTTGGGCTCGTTATGGGGACTCAAATTAACTCAGTGCAACATGAGAACATTTCTTTAAAAAACTTTTTCTTTTCTTAAGACCCTCCAGTTAGAATGCTTTAATATTTGGTGTACAACATCTCTGGGGAAGTCAGATCTAAATTTGTTCCAATTTGGTTCCTGCCAGTCAGAATCCTTTCATATTTGGTATCGAAGGGGAGGGGGGATGCTCAGATTTGAGTTTGTTGATTTTGAGTCCCTGGCTTAATATTTGGGCAGAGGTGGGTGAGGTTCAAGATTGTTCATCAGTGTACGAATCCATTCATTTGAGTTTTTCCATTAAATTTGCCTTTCAAGCTGCAGTGATACAACAACCCTTGGTAGTTTGGCAGTACTTGTCTAGATCTGACATAATTGGAAGGAAACAAGAAGACCTATGCTATTAATCATCTGACATAGACACTAGAGTTGTGAATAATTTAATAACATCATTCCTATGTGGTGTTCATGAACCATGACTAACTGAAAGTTACCCAAAATACTTCTCTGAACCATTTTGTCAGGTGAGCGATTAAGGTCCCGGGGGGAGGGGGAGGGGTTGTTTTTTTTAAAATCAGTAGTTGGTGTTATTAAAATTAAAAAAAGCTTTATTGGGTAAAGGGTTAACATGTATTATCTATATGCAACAGGCGTTCAACCACACTGGCCTCATGGGATCCTGGCCCATATCAGGTCTGAATTCCCACAACGATTTTCGCAAGTATCCGAATGGATTCTCCTAAATTTAGAGGAATTATAAGCCCTGCAAACCCAATTTTGAAACAAAATTGACATATTGTTTCATGGGAGTGGGGCACTATTTATCTTGCTGTGTTGTTAATTAAAACAATTTTTTTCAAAAGGTTTTGTGTGCTGATGCAGATTTTAGTTTTATTTTGGGATTAGGGTAGTTTTCAAAGAAAGCTATGAATTCTTATCCCTCCCAAATTACTCATCAGGTAACAGGGTAGGAATTCTGTCAGAGGCAATACCAGTTTTTAAGCTCATTTGACACAGTTTGGATACTTCTCTTCAAAAGAACAAATTTCCCATGCTTTTGACTAGACAGAAGCCAAAAGTTGAATTATATTGGAGAATAAATGAGTCTTTCATCACATGAAAGAGGTAAATGTATCTTTGGTAGGGTTGGGTTTGCTCATAGGTATAACTGTTGTAAATATTTTAATTAGATTTACCTTGGGAAAATATATTGTTTCATTAAACATTTGAATAATTCTACTGACATCGTGCATTACTGTTGAATGTTCCAGATGTATAAAGAGGGTGATTTGAGGACTTTTTGGACCTAAGAATTCATTGGACTATTGATGTGTTTTGGTTGGGAATTCCCTGAGAAGTATGTACATTTCACCAGCAATTCCCTTTCTGTTAGTTTTTCTCTCTTATTTGTTGCATGATCCCTGTTTAAGAGTCAGAAAAAGGTTGTTGAACTATACTTGACAAAAGATATTTGGATACCAAATTTAAAATGAAGCGACCACTTTGTTTTTGTCTGAACGTTATAACGGCGCCTATTATTTAGTACTATGATACGTATTCATGTTTGGATGAAATTAAACAATTGCAGGAATTCGATCGCAAAAAAATGTTTTTGGAGTAATGGTTGAGGAATGAAATATTTCAACATGTTGGCTACTTTGAGGTTCCTCCTTACGCCTTGCATATTGTTGTCATCTTATTGATCAGACATGAGAGTGTCCAACTTCTCACGGAATTCTAAAATAAGAGGGTTTTTCAACTTGAGGGTTGAGCAAAGCAAGCAACGCGGAAAGAGAGCCGGGAAATTTAATCGACTTCTTTTCCTGCACTTTCTCGATGCGTTCAAACGCAAGTTGTAATTCAACTTCAGCTGTGAAAATAGAACTTTTGTCAGGTATTCTGGTTGAGCTGCCCGTATCACTAGAAACAACAGATGATGATACCTTATCACCATTTTTAGATCCATCACATTTATTTTCAACTCCGGATCGAGATAGTGTTTCCAGAGCTTACAGAAATGAACACAGTTAGTTTTGTTCTTTGAAAAGTTGAAACCGTTTTCTGTAGATAGATTCTGTATAAGCACAGCTAAAATTTTGCGCTCGATACCATTCATATTTCAACTGCAATAGCAAATTAAAAGATCAACATACAATGAATATTAATTGCGTAGATGATACTATTGGTCTTAACTAAAAAGAGGGTAATGCATAAAATATTACCCTGAGGAACGCCGAACTCCCATTGGTGTGGATCATATAACATAG
The DNA here is from genome assembly GCA_031216915.1 of Pictodentalium vernedei. Taxonomy (NCBI): domain Eukaryota; kingdom Metazoa; phylum Mollusca; class Scaphopoda; order Dentaliida; family Dentaliidae; genus Pictodentalium; species Pictodentalium vernedei. The sequence continues at coordinate 71,149,475 of CM062288.1, read as the reverse complement.
ACCCAACACGAACCTGAAATGGGCGGTCCTTTAAACGATTTTCTGTAAAAAGAGGCATCTTTTAAAATTCCACACGTCCAGGTTGTATCGCAAGTTTTCTATAGATCACAGAATATTGCGACCATATGCTCTTTTCTGGTGAAGACATTTATTATAAACGGTTCAATTCTAACCAAGTGATCCGCATTACTTCTCTGGCTTCTGAAACCACACTGAACATTTGCAAGCAGAAAATTCGATTTCACAATTCAGACAAATTGATCATTGATCATCCTATCCATGGTTTTACACATGTATCTTGTTAATGGAATGGGTCGATAATTGTTTGGGTTTCTGTGATCTTTATCAGGCATAGAAAAGGAAAGGAAATATTTGTTGCGAAGGAAGGTGGAAACTGGCCAGTCACCCATTTGTCGTTAAACACTGACAACAAAAAGTTCAAGTGGGGATTGTGGCAGATATTTGTAGTGTATTTTATCGGGACCAGTGACAGTAACCTCAGATTTATACAAAGAGCTACTTAACTCTTCCAGAGAAAGGATAGCCGTAATCCTCTAAATTGCTCGAGGTAAATTTAATCTTTTGTTTTTCCTGCCGTTTTTTCAATTTTAATTAATTCTGGTTACAACTTTCAGTCTACGAATATTTAGGAAATGTGGCGGCCAATTTGTTAGATATCTATTTTTTCGATGTAATTAGTGTGTTGTTATCTTGCAGATGTTGTACAGTAAAGTTTGTTTCTTTCCCTTTAATTATTTTGATCATTTTAAAAAAAAAAAAAAATAATGGTATGTATGCTGGTTAAGTTTAGGGACATGAGTTTTCCAAGAAGTTGTGTTTTCTTTTTTGTATTATCAGCAGTCTTTTGCACGATTTATAAGTAGTTTGTCCAAATTTTGTGTGGTTGGTGACTTATTAAATTCCCGTTCCGTTTCCAACACAATTGGAAAGTGGACATTCTCGCACACATCGTCCTCTATCTTCCCAGAAAAGTCGAGGAAGATAGAAGGGCATGCACTTGAAAGATCAGTTGATGAAAACGAACCAGATGCGGGATGCAGGTAAGTGTCAGACCTCATCATTAAACAAACACAGGTCATATTTCGAAATAAGTTCTTCCACTATTTTGCCTTTGATGTCTTTTTAGCTGCAGGATGCTCCCCAAAAAGGGATATGTGCAGTAAAATATCCTAACAAAATGTAGAGTGTTGGGAGTTGGTGAGCCAGTTGCTCAAGAACATTTAGCTGAAGGATCGATGTTGGTGAAATGTAAATAGAACATATCATAATAGTCTTGTCCAAACGTAGGCGTACCGCCACTACCTGTAAGTTTGTTTGTAAAGATACAGGACTGTGAATAATATCGTTTCTAATTGAGACAGACGTATCAGGAACATGAGTATCATATTCGGCAGCTAAGCATTATACGAAGTGTAATGCTGCTTAAAAAGCTTAATGATATTACGTGTCAGGTTTCTTTTAGAGTTTCGTGCAGGCAAAATGCAGTATGTTTATATTTTTGGCTTGGAAGACCCCGTTCCTTAAAATTGGCTTTAAAACATCGGCAATTACATTGTATTATATTGGTTTGGCCATCTTATCCATGTTTGGGTGGCGACTTAGAGAGTGGAAGAATGGGGGATATTACTCCATCACAGGGAGACCTCCCAAAATAAACAATCAGTCGTAGTTTAGTATGTACATATTGCTCGTTTCAACATTTTGAAGACGATTAGGTATTCTATCGGATTCTAGTTTCTGTTTTTCCTTTTTTGGCTTTTCGCTGTGGAAAAGACATTTGTTTTTCTATGGATTATTATTTTTTATTTTTTTGTTGTTTTGTTGGTTTTTCACTCATTTTGTCAATACGATTCTGAAGCGATTTTCGAACGGATTTTCACAGAATTTTGCACACGCATAGACGATCACAAAATCTAGAAATGTACGAAAGCGGAAGTTGCGATTTCCTCTTCCTTTGTCAGAATGGGGAAAATATCAAAATTATGGCTTATCTTCACTACCGCTTTCTCAGAACGCGTGTTGTAGATTTAAAAAAAAACATTTATCACTGTTAGACCCACCTGCGATACTACATTTGACATGTAAGATATATTGGGCTCAGCGTTTGTTAACACTTCACAGGCTGCCAAACATCGAAGGTTTGATAAAATAACTTACTTTATTGTAAGTGTAATTCACCGAGGATCCTTTTTGTAAGGGTGTTAAAAAAACGTAGTGTTAACTCACTTTGAACTGGCTAAACACAGACACCCGTTGAAAATTCGTGTTGTCTGTGCGTTTCTTCAAACACATATTGTACATTTTTAAGAAACGTGGCCACTTGAGGGTATTGGTGTAACATTACAAGCTGCATGGACCAAATCTTCGGGTAAGAGTTTGCGTTTGTTAACCCTCCACGGGCTGCAAAACATCAGATTTGTGATAAATGGGCTGTGTTCTGATACCAACAACACCCAGTGGGTATGTCACAGATGAACACAACCTCTTTAATGTTTGTAAGTAGTAAGGGTATTCGAAAAAAACGAAGCCTTAATCTTGTTTTGAGAGATTAAAGGAGACGGTCCTTAACACTTTGAAAACAAGTGATAACTTCCATATCAGTTCAATGACATAAACTGAAAGAGTCCATGGTCATTATTTAGGGGTAGACCAATTAATATTTTCAACGTGTAGCCTTGTACCTGCACGTTGACAATATTGATTGGTCTACCAGACACATGCACTTAGCATCCATCCCATTCAATTAAATTATGATGTATCATGTTACTGAACCTAAAAGCAGCAGCTCGGGTTCAAGGTGTTAAGAACATAAAATTCATATTTTCTATGGATTTCCTTAAGTGGTTCTTACAGATGTTCAAGAAAAATATACTCTTGTGAAGAATTATTCCGGCAAGCGTTCATTAACTCTCCATAAGCTGCCAAACCTCAAAAGGTTAGATAAATTTGAGATATAGGCACGTCACAGCGCTCAATGGGCATGTGGCAAACAAACATAATACCTTTTTTTGTCGGACGTAGTCGCCTAAGACGCCGATATTGATATTAACCCCATCTACCAATAATGATGATTTTAACCTAAGCATTCTTTTGCCAAACTGAGTCATTTGAGGCTACTATACCTACCTTTCTCAGAATATCAATAAAGGTACTTTAGTAATACAGTTATAAACAATTCTTCAGACACTCTGGGGGCACGAAAACTCCTGGAATCTCGCATGCAAAAGCCTCTGAGTCTCCTGAATCATCAAGTCTAATCTTGTTCTTGTTTTCTTCTGTCCGTTGCCGTCTTTGAATCTGACTTAGATTTTGTTGAGAAGTATGTTGCGGATCTCGTTTCGGTTTGTCTGGGTTATTATTATTTTCAGATTTAGGTTTGTGAACTGTATTTTCTACTTTTGGAGGCAGATCTTTGGGTTTGTCCGAATTATATTATTTTATCTGTTGTTTAGGCAGCTGAGTTTGTTTGGCTAGATTGTGATTCTGATAGATGAACGGTAACGGTTTCACTAAGGGTGGGAATTAGACCATTGAGTCATCTGTCATCTGTATTGGTCTGGCGTTCTGATGACTGTGTTGTGATAATTTTGTAGCATATGGGGGTGACGATGCACTCATACTTGAATTTGATGTCACAATTTCCCTGGCCTCTTTAAAACATATTTGTATTTCGCATTTTACTTTCTATACAGCTTTCTTTATTCAAGGCAGGGCGACTTTTGGATGATGACACGTAATTGCCCTGACAGTTTGCACACTTAGTAGGATTGATACATGGCTCCTGATACTGTTGGCCGCATTGGTGTCATATTGATTGACCGCGGTAGATTCACGCACACACGTCTCCGAAGGTTTTGAAAATCTGACCACATAAGGGATGCTTTGTTTTGAGCTGAAACATCCCCCCTCCCCCAAGTGGCAATTATGGAGGCAAGAAAGATGTGTGACTGCAGTCTGGTAACAATCGGGCCATCCACGAGGGAGATAACTCCGAGAAAGAGAAGCCATGCCTGTTTGCTATGATAAATATGCTCTGGTTTACAGATAAAATAACACCCAGTTACTAATGCCCGGGGTTGAAGTCCACTAAACTGGGTAACATGTGCACTGCTGGCTGAACATGACTTTATATCCAATTTGTGGTCATGATTACACATTGTGCAAAAATACTTGACCTTAAACGCTTATAAATAAATAAGTACCAATTACCTCAATGTTGTTTGACCATTTATCTAGCCTAAGATATCGAACGAGAACTATACACAAAAATCTACATTCTTATTTTTTTATCTCTACTTATGCTTCCTAAACATAGCTCATGACTCCTCATCATGCTCGTTCCAATAAGGGGGTCACAAGCTATTTTCAGTCATTCAAGAAATTGTTTTGCATGCGGCGCTCTCTAGATTGTTTAAGCTTATTTGTTTACAAGGATTGGCGGTCAAATCATGCAACTTATATTAATGCCTCATCTTGGCCTAATGGTGCAGGTGTGTGGGATGACCTCCTTCGTAGTGGCTACTACGAAGGGGTCTTTAGCCTGCACAGGGTGTGTTTCTCTCCGCACAAGGAACAGCCGTTTTGCGCCCATCCCTCCGCCGATAGGACGGTACGGTGACAGCATAAACCCCACAACTGATGCTGACAGAAATTGTGGGGGTACCAAGATAACTTTCCTCGGCCGAGGGTCAATTCCGGGACCTGTTGCATGACAGGCCAGCACACTTATCCACCCTCTTCTGGTATAAGGGAAAGGATTAGTGAAAGTATCAATGACACTGTAGCTCAACTTGCTAAGACATATACATGTATAGTATGTGACACAGCAATGACAAACATCTAGGTAATGACCTGATAACAAAGGTACTTATAAAGTATTGTAACGGTCTGTACATAAATACTGACCGTAGCCTGTAACAAATGTATAGGTAAAGTATTGTAAAGGTGGGTGACAGTCTGATGCTAAACTAGAAAAGCAATCTTTGAGTCCCAGAGTGGGTCTGACTGAACCCCAAAATATTTGTTCTCATAGCACAGTGATAACAAAGGCACCCCAAAACACACTTTTCCTGTCCCAAGGTGAAAACAAGGGGAAAACAAAGGTACCCAAGAAGTTTCGTGAAGATCAGTTCATAAATACGAGCTGTATAGAAGTTGTGACAGAAAACTGATTGGACCTAATTTCGGTACAAAATGGCCACTGGTACAAAATGGCCACTGGCAGCCAACTTGAATTTTGGACCGCACCCAGAAACACTCATTCTCGTCCCAAGGTGATAACAGAGGTACCCAAGAAGTTTCGTGAAGATCGGTTGATAAATAAAGCCTCTAGCCCGAGCCGTATTGACATGTGCTCTTACAGAGTATAAGTAGCACTGAATAAATCAAATTTCATCTAATTTGCATAATTTCTGCACAAGAAAAACACCCGTACTATATGTGATGTATTCCATGTTACTAAACATTCATACAAACATTTATTCAAATCAGAACTTTCATACAGAAGTTCTGTACAAAAGACTAATTGCACTAATTTTGGTACAAAATGGCTGCTGGTGGACATCTTGAATTTCACACCCCAAAACCCTCGTTCTCATCCCACGGTGATGACAAAGGTACCCAAGAAGTTTCGTAAAGATCGGTTCATAAATACGGCCTCTAGCCTGAGCTGTATAGAAGTTGTGTACAAAAAAATGATTAGACCTAATTACGGTACAAAATGGCCACTGGCATCCATCTTGAATTTTGGACCGCACCCAGAAACACTCGTTCTCGTCCCAAGGTGATAACAAAGGTACCCAAGAAGTTTCGTGAAGATCGGTTCATAAATACAGACTCTAACCCGAGTCGTATTGACATGTGTACTTACTGTGTGTAAGTAGCACTGAAAAAATCAAAGTTCCTCTAATTTGCATAATTTCTGCACAAGAAAAAAACCCGTATTATATGTGATGTATCCCATGGTACTAAACATTCACACAAAAAATTATTCAAATCAGCGCTTTCATATGGATGTTCTATGCAAAAATCTGATTGCACCTAATTTTGTACAAAATGGCTGCCATCGGCCATCTTGAATTTCCGACCGGACCCCAAAACACTCGTTCTCGTCCCACGGTGATACCAAAGGTACCCAAGAAGTTTCGTAAAGATCGATTCATAAAAACAGCCTCTAGCCCGAGCCGTATTGGTATTGCTCTTACAGTGTTGAAAGTAACACTAAATATATCAAAGTTAGTCTAATTTGCATAATTTACGCACGAGAAAAAAACCCGTATTATATGTGATGTATCCCATGGTTCTAAACATTCATACAAAAAAATATTCAAATCAGCGCTTTCATATGGAAGTTCTGCGCAAAAATCTGATTGCACCTAATTTTGTACAACTTGAATTTTCGGATCGGACCCCAAAACACTCGTTCTCGTCCCACGGTCATAACAAAGGTACCCAAGAAGTTTCGTAAAGATGGATTCATAAATACGGCCTCTAGCCCGAGCCGTATTGAATTGTTGACGGACAGACGGACAGACAACCAGACAGACAGACGGACGACGGACGACTGGCCATGGCATAAGCTCAAATTTGGCTTCGCCAAAGTTGACCTAAAAATCAAATGAGGGTTTCCAGCGGTACTGAAAAGAAATCACACAAACCTTTGTCATGCACCACTTCATATGTTGAGAAATATTGACAAACATTTGATATTTTATAAAGAAGTAGTATGATTTGCTCCCCTGGTCTATATGCTCGCATGAATAACAAAAATTTATTTTATTATATGCTAGCCTGTGAATTATCGCAAATGATCTAAAAGATATTTCTCGATATCCATCGACTCGACAGATATCGAGAAATATCCCCGATAATGGGGTCGAGTGATGTCGTAAATGACGTCACGCTACGCCGCATCAAGTCGTCTTGAAGGAACGATCAGCTGATCTTTGTTATTGTTTTGAAAGTTCGCATTTGCGGTGGAATTGGGTTGAATATTGTGCAACAAAATTCTCGTAGCATATAACCAAAAAGAAAATCTAATCGATTTTAGTCAGTATCTGGAATTCTCATGAGTGTGGACCTGAAAAATTTATTTTTCACGAGCGCATGAGCAAGTCAAAAATAATATTTTCAGGTCCACATGATGATTTTTTTCTGCAGCTTCTTAAATGCCGTTACGCTTCGGCGCATTACGTCGCCTTGAATGTCGCCTTGAAGGAATGATCAACAGGACTTTGTTATTGTCTTGAAACTGTTTGCAGTCGAATTTGGCTGAATATTGCGCAGTTAAATGTTACGTAGCATATAACAGAAAGAACGTCTACGCTATTTTAGTGAATATTGGGAATCGTCCCATTCATGTGAACCGGAAAGTTTTATTTTTAGCTCATCGAAGGGAGCTCAACTTATCACTTGCCGTCCGTCGTCGTCCGTCGTCCGTCGTCGTGAACATTTTTCAAACGACTTCTCCTCTGAAACCACTGGGTCGATTTTCACGAAACTTCATGTGGTTGTTCATTACTATATGGCAATTCATGTTTGTTCAAATGAAATGGCCACGTCCCTTGGGGGCTCTGTACGGGGCATAACTCTGATAGCACCGTATGAATTATAGAAAAAATATTAAAAAATCTTCTTCTCCAGAACCAGTGGGCAGAATCTTTTGATACTTGGTATGCAGCATCTTGGTATGGGTCTGATTCAAGTTTGTTCAAATCGGCCCCCTGGATTTATATTTGGGCTCACTATAGAAGCCCAAATTCGAACTTAGTGCATTTCAGGCAAATTTCTTAAAAAATCTTCTTCTCCAGATCCAGCAGGCAGAATCTTTTGATATTTGGTATGCAACATTGTGGGGTGGATCTGATACAAGTTTGTTCAAATCGGCCCCCTGGATTCATATTCGGGCTCAGTATAGAAGCCCGAATTCGAACTTAGTGCATTTCAGGAAAATTTCTTTAAAAAATCTTCTTCTCAAGATCCAGCAGGCAGAATCTTCTGATATTTGGTATGCAACATTGTGGGGTGGATCTGATTCAAGTTTGTTCAAATCGGTCCCCTGGGTTCAGAATTGGGCTCAGTATAGGAGCCCAAATTTGAACTTAGTGCATTTCAGGCAAATTTCTTAAAAAATCTTTTTCTCCAGACCCAGCAGGCATAATCTTTCGATATTTAGTATGCTCAGGCAATTTGAACTTAGTGCATTTCAGGCAAATTTCTTTAACAATCTTCTTCTCAAGATCATGCCGGCAGAATCTTTTGATATTGGGTATGTAGCATGCTTAGGGGGTGAGATTCAAGTTTGTTCAAGCCAAGTCCCTGGGTTCATATTTGGGCTCACTGTGGTAGCCCAAATTATAACTTAGTTCAAAATGAGGAATTTTCTTTAAAAATCTTCTTCAGATCCAGCAGTCGGAATATTTTGATATTTGGTATGCAGTATCCTTAGGGGAATGAGATTCAAGTTTATTCAAGCCATGTTCCTAGGTCCATATTTGGGCTCACTGTGGGAGCCCGAATGATAACTTGGTTCAAAATGAGGAATTTTGTTTAAAAATCTCCTTCTTCAGATCCAGCAGTCGGAATATTTTGATATTTGGTATGCAGTATCCTTAGGGGAATGAGATTCAAGTTTGTTCAAGCCATGTCCCTAGGTCCATATTTGGGCTCACTGTGGGAGCCCGAATGATAACTTAGTTCAAAATGAGGAATTTTGTTTAAAAATCTTCTTCTTCAGATCCAGCAGTCGGGGGTGAGATTCAAGTTTGTTCAAGCCATGTCCCTAGGTCCATATTTGGGCTCACTGCGGGAGCTTGAATTGTAACTTAGTTCGAAATGAGGAATTTTCTTAAAAAATCTTCTTCTTCAGATCCAGCAGTCGGAATGTTTTGATATATGGAGTGTAGCATCCTTAGAGGGGTGAGATTCAAGTTTGTTAAAGCCAAGTCCCTGGGTACATATTTGGGCTCCCTGTGGGTGCCCGAATTATAATTTAGTCAAAAAGATGAATTTTTCTTTAAAAATCTTCTTCAGATTCAGCAGTCGGAATGTTTTGATATTTGGCATGCAGCATCCTTAGAGGGTGAGATTCAAGTTTGTGCAAGCCAAGACCCTGGGTTCATATTTGGGCTCCCTGTGGGAGCCCGAATGATGACTTAGTTCAAAATGAGGAATTTTCTTTAAAAATCTTCTTCTTCAGATCCAGCCGTTGAATGCTTTTGATATTTGGTATGCAATATCCTTGGGGGGGGGGGGGGGGGGGGGATAAGATTCAAGTTTGTTCAAGCCATGGCCCTAGTTCCATAAAATTTGTCTCTCATGACTTCATTCCTTTGTAGTGTTGATGAACCATGTCTAACTGAATGCGATCCCCAAATACTTCTTTGAACCACTTTGGCCGGTGAGCGATTAAGGCTCCTTGGGGCCTCTTGTTTACTCGCACCAAGAGCTCGTGAAAAATAAAACTGTCAGGTCCACACTCACCAGATAATTCCCGATTCTCATTACAACAACGTAAATATCCTCTATATATTTATACTTTGTTCCAGGAAAATAAATCCGAAAAAGATTAAGCTTGTAACAGCTGCCATTGATTTTGGAACAGTATTTTCCGGGTATGCCTTTGCTATGAAATGTGCCCTACAGACAGATCCACCAAGTATTTCTACCAATCGATGGTCATCAGGAAAAGGATTATCATACAAAGCACCTACATGTGTTCTGTTTAACAGTGATAAAACAATGGAGGCTTTTGGTTATGATGCCGAAAACAAGTACGCCGAATTGTCTGCAGAGAGGTCTCACAAGTCTTGGTACTTCTTCAGACACTTCAAAATGGAGCTGTATAAGCCACAGGTAAAGTGTTCGTGTAAGAAAAATAAAATGTGTTTAGTACGCTTTCAGCAGAGATGTGTGTTGTAGATCACTTAAGGAGTCTTTTTTTAAAAACCTAGCAGTATTATGTAATGCGCCACCGACCAGAGTTTAGCTAGAGGAGTTGTTTGTTTCTGTTCTCAGGAGTAATTAAACATTCTAATCTTTGCCTTCAAAAGCATAACTGCCCCCGCATTTGAACATGTTTATCGAGCTCGTGTCAGTGGAAAGGGTGTACGTGTTTGAACAAACACAGAAGGGGTAACGAAATTGAAGGTAGCTTTCTCACGATTTCGCTGATACGTCTGGTAGGGTGTTAACTGACGCTGTTCAACATGGCCGAAGGACCTTATATCATAAGTACACATTTACACAACTGCATTTCCACGCAAAGGCAAGTTGTCGTATGCATCATTCAGCGAATTGTGCAACTGAGCTCAAATGTGGATACATACCCGAAAAGCGGTGTGTAAAACTTATAACTTTCGTGGACAGACATTGTAATATTTGTACTCTAAAATGGGGAGTGTGGATTACAACCCCTGCTCAGACAAGCTGTAAATAGTGTCTACACTAATTCAGCACAATTCCAACAACAACTTCAGCATGCATTGGACATTCGTTGGCTTTACCACTTATTCTGTACATTTTACAGATTCCATTATATGTGTCCCCTAAAATGATGAATCATTAGAAAAGTAAACAAAGCCAAACAAAACGTAATGTACAGGTAGTCCTAAATTATTTGCATGGTCCTTTCTCGGCAAGATAAATAGGTCTCACATCTCACAAGTTTTTAACAGCTGGACAATGTCAAGCTTTCCTTGTGAAATATAATGTTCGACCTCGGGTTTCTACTCAATAATGACTTATTGTACTCTGCGGTGCAGGGAAACAGACCCGTGAAGAATTACTCACTATACTCAACACTAGCCACTATCATGGAATTAGATAACAGAGGACTCATATGTGGTACGGAAGAAGACATACAAGGTGGGAATGAGAAAGTTGGTAGGTGTGGAAGGAAGCTGTTGGACTTCAGAAATGAGCTCTGTTTGAAAATTCTGAACAGGAATGTGAGAAGTTAGGGAAGGGAAAAGTACCTATGAGAGGAACAACAGAACATGAAATTACTAAAACGTTCCTAACAAATTGGGGAGAGGAACTCGTTAAAGCCTAATGACCCTACTCAATTTATCCATAGAAAAGGAGAGGTTCCAAAAGAGTGGAAAAAAGCAAAGCTGTGTTAATACACAAAAGGGGGAAAAATGTTTGTTGGATAATTATCGGGATGGCAAATGTTGGAATTTGTTTCTGCAAAGCCTGTTGGAAGATTAAAGGAGAGCGGGGGTTCTAAGGAGAGATTCAGAATGGCTTCAGGAAGGGAAGGAGAGTCACTAACCATCTTTTCGTGCTATCGGAAATGATAGAATCTGCGAAAGCCAAAACGAAAAGGATATTTATGACCTTTCTAGTTGTTAAAAAAGGCATACGATAGAGTATGGAGGAAGGGAGAGGTCGAGTCTCTTGGGAGTTCTGAAAGCATTAAATAAAGATGTACAAAGTGAACTTAGACTGGATAGCATAACAACAAAACGTGTGACTTTGGAGATAGGCTTAAAGCGGGTGCGTATCATTTCAACAATTATTTTACATTTTCCATCAAAGATTTAAGAGATGAACTCCCGCATAGCGTCAAGGGGGTAGCAGTTGGGGGCCTGAAGAACTCAGGCTTACTTTTCAGAAGTCTCATGGGGCAAAGGGTGGGGGCTTGTGAAAATACTATAGGGGTAGTTGGAAAATATGGGAACAAATGGAGACCCGAACTACATAAAATAAAGTGAAATTTTATCCGTGGTCGTAAAGTGGAACCTACTGAAACATGAGCGGAGGAGTTCTATATTCGGAAGGTAGCAGCTATTTTCGTAGAGTAGGAGAGAAGGTCGAATCGACCATCTGGGGGTAAACATAAGCATTACGAGAAGAAGAATCTACCGAAACCTTACAAAAAAATTAATTCTGAAGGATAAGCGAATCCTTAACCAAATGAAGCTTATAGAGAGCAGCAGTTTGGAAAATGGTGCAGGCCGATGAATAATGGGGTCGAGTGATGTCACAGCACTAGAAGCAGTCAGAAATGATCTGATGTGGATGAGGATGGAGTTAATAAAACTCTGTCTTCACTGTTTGGTAAATCACACCGACAGCCGATGGTTACACTTATGTTCCAGAATATTTTGACTTCAAATACAAAGACAGGGTAAATGGTCCCAGTGAGGTAGGTGGTTAACAGAGAACTGTTCGATGGGTATCTCGGACTGAAATTTGCGGACAACACAGGGTAAACAAATCGCAAAAGAAGAGAGTCATGGAGGATTGCAATCTGGTGTGGCCAGATAGAGTCAAATCGGAGAGGGTGGCCTCCGTGATAACGAGAAGCCAGGTTTTGAAGTATACCTTGAAGGCACCTTTGGGTCACTGTTGTTCAAGACAGTGAAAACGAGTGCCATCATTTTATGAATTGTAGGCGTAGTGGAGACCCTGGGACACTTTCTGTTAGAATTTCCACAATACCATATGAGATTAAGAGTCTTGTTGAAGGTCACAACGCCACTGACACGGATCAGGATCGAGCTGGTGACTCTTTAATCTAAAAATCATTTGCGCTAACCAATGAGTCATCACCCTCCCGCGACTCCGATATTATACATTAGGAAAACTTCTCGGGCGCTGCGAAAATTCATTGTTAAAATTGCGAAAATGTTTTTTGAGTTTCCCATCACTACCCTCTTCCTCTCCCTACTCAGCCTATATTATCAACAGGCTATTGCAACGCCTGGTCGTCTCATAGATTTGTTCCGACTGAAGTGTCAAATGAGTGACACTTCAAACTTTTTCTCCAAATATTTGTGTAATGACTATTTTCGGCTCTGGCTGCCCTCGTACCATATACCCATTTGAGCACCAATCAAAATAAGACGCGTGCAGATGTCGGCTTAAAAGCTATTTATTTTTCACAAAACGCACTAGAAATATGGTGGGGGGGGGGGCTACTTTTTCACTGCTAAAGTGTCACATTGCTCTCGACCACTTATTTCTTTCCATCATATGTTGCTCTTTTACATGTATTTAGATAGTACGTATTATTTCCAAACGAAACAAAATACTGTATTTTGATTGGCGGAGAGGTACGGTGTAAGTTTCAGTCCACAGTGGCTTTTTTACACCGTGGTTAACCAGGTTTTAAAAGAAAGAATATACAATAGCAGGTTATATGGCTAAAAGAGTACCAATTTTTAATTATTAATTCATACATTTTGCTCGGTTATGTTTGAGCAAAAATAAAAATACAGGAAATTTAATATTTATGTGCAATAAAATATTACAGATATGAGCCAGTTTCAATGACATCCATATTTGATGGGTTTTATTTATTAAAAAAACGTACAAAGTACAATTTTCTGCCAGTGTTTGCCCACAATGTAGGTTAATGTATTAAATACCCCAAATACTTGGAAATAAATCCGTTATCCTTGTGTTGGCCTCGGGGTGTATGAGTTTCCAAACCGGTGTAAATTCCCATTCACCCAGGAAAACACAAGGGTAACTAATACTAGCCAAACAAATTTAACGGAGCAGTGTGTCATAACATTCTGACCAGGTCAATATGAAACCTTTTCTAACAAAGTGTAGATATTGCAGTCACAGTCTGTGATATGCGTAAATCCAAAATATGGGCTTCCACTCCTTCGCAAGATAAAAAAAGAAACGACAACATTTATAAAATTCCACAACGGCATTATTTCAGAACACACCTTATTTGCACATTTCTGCATTCATAATTGTTCAGCATAAGCCAAAACGTAGAACAAATTATCAAATCATTCAACAAAGCTGGAATGACTTATTAGGATCGTTAGCGTGTTTTATTTTTTTTTCTCATTCGGAGTCTCATTCCTAGAGGGTTAAAGCTACAGTCACGAATTTTGGCACAAGTATTAAGGAAGATCTCATCTAAAAGACAGTGGAACCCGATTTTTGAACCTTCATCAAAAACAATACCAATTAAACATTTTTTTAAAAACTACTTTGATATTAACTTCTTTTTGGAACCTCTGTCTTTCCAATTTTGAAAATATGATCTACGATAAAAAAAAATTATCTAAAAGTATAGTCCGGTCGCCAAACGCCATTTTTTCACCAAACCATGTTTTCTTGTATTAAGTTTTTTTCTCAACGGTTTTTATTAGTTCAGACACCCCTCTTACTAATTTTTCTTACTGGACAGCTGGCAGCATTGAACATTTGTTTTTAATTGGGCCTTAAAGTGAGGTACTGTTGAAGGGGTCGAAAATTAATGTGGAAATTACAGATCCGAATAATTCTTTCATCTTAACTCACTATATTCTAATTTTCTAATTTTCCCAACTTTAACCTATAGGGAACAAACGCCAACCCTAATCAAGAATAAAAATATCGATAAAAAAAAAAACGCTGTGACGCCATGATGTTTTCAAAAACGCCCGTCACGTATAAATAAATTCAGTGACGTTGTGGCGTCGGCTTCATTCCATTTTCATCTCTTAACGGAAAAGGATCATCTCTGTGTACTCAGATTATTCAATTGTTTTTTGTGTGTGCTATTTGTGTGCATTCATTATTCTAAGGACTAGGGAGACTTCTGGATTTTCATTTGAGGATTGTGGGAAAATATTCACTACCAGGGCCAATCGGGATCGACATAGGAGGTCAGCTCATGGACAAGGTAAGACATTTGACTGTAACAGCTGCTATAAAACATTTACTGGGAAAGATAAAGTAGACAACCATAAAAAAACCTGCTTAAATTTATATACATGTTTGGAATGTGGACAGGAATTTAAACAACTTTTACATTTTAATAGGCATAAAACACCGCTCATCTCCCTGTTACTCTCCCCTAGAAACGAAATTCTGAACGACCGGCAACGACCCTGAAAAAAAACCCGTACTGTTTTGGATATTGACCCCATTGATTTTGATCAGGACCTTTTGGCAGAAACAAGTGATGAAATTTCGGAAATTTATCGTAGGAATTGGAATACCATTCGGACCCATCACATAACTAATAGGAAAATACAGGACATTTTTAATTATAGATTGGACACAACTGATTTATCTACCATGAATTATGAATTGAATAAAACAATCTTTCAATCTCCAAAAAATTAATTTAAGCTACGGCTTCATTTTATATAATAACGAAACAGAAGAACTAAGATTTTATCATCATTCACAAAATAATGCCCGGGTTCTTGATAAGCCACCCCTTATTGAAAATGCTGTATATTTTGGGAATTTCATTGAAGACCTTGAAACAGGGAGACATTTTGGAATGGGCTAGGCAGCAAAGATCCAACTCTAAATAGATTGTTCATCAATTGACCAATGTAACTTTTATGTAAACAAGATTAAAAATCATCCAATTGGTGGGGGTCCCTGAAAATCTTCCCAAGTATATTTTGGAAAATCATTCGATTGTTGCCCTTGTTAGTGATGAAGCTCGCCATTTTGTTTATAATGACACTCTCTGTTTATTCCGGTGTTTAGCCCTCTGGAACGGAAGTGAGCGCCATACTTTGAATACTACAACTCAGACCCTGTATAGTAAATACACAAATGAACCAAAAGATAAATTTCCTGGTGTAAAATTAGATGAACTCCCCAAAGCAGAAAAAAAGTATTTGAAGTGAATATTGAAGTATTTGAACTTTTACAGTTTTGGCTAAAATTGTACATAGGTATAATAGAAATTTTGAGAATACCATGTATGTCAATTTGTATGAGAACCATTTTAGTTACATCACTGAGATTAATCAATTTTGTAAATCCCTTGCTTGTCGTAAATGTGGTAAATTGTTGAAATCGGTGAAAACACTCGATCGCCATGAGTTCTCTTGTACTAATGATGTGTCTTATAAGTATGTTGGTAGTATGTATCACACCCCAAAGACCATTTTTGAAAAGTTTCATCAAGAAGGTATTGTTATTCCAGAACACACACTTACGGTCATATCCCTATAGGGCAACATTTGATTTTAATGTTATTTTGATAAAACTTCTCTCCCCACTTCAACTGATACGCTTGTCTAGAAAGCTCAACACAAACCCCTCAGTGTTAGTGTATGTTGTAATTTCTCCGGTTTTGATAATCCCAAATGTTTTATTACTGATGGTGACACACAGACATTGGTTGAAAATATGATGAATTATTTAATGGAAATTTATCAGAAAAGTTCCTCTCTCATGCAAGAGATTCACATGACCACCATATTATCCCTCAGGAAAATGATTCAAGATGCTTTGACACAGGAAGGTACAGATGATTCTAAACCCCACCCATTTGAAACATTAGCTGCAGAATTTGATAGTTACATGAAGGAAATGCCCGTCTTAGGTTTTAATTCTGGAAAATATGATGTGAACGTGATTAAACGAGAACTGATGGATTATCTGAAAAAGTATGACCCACTGTCTTTTATTGTTAAAACGAGTAACAACTTTATGGTTCTGAAAACAGATCATTTGAAATTTTTAGATATTTGCAATTACTTAGGCCCTGGAATTAGTTATGATAAATTTATCAAGGCTTTTGGGTGTTCCATTACTAAAGGATTTTTCCCCTATGAATGGATTGACTATTGATAAATTGGACACTACCGAATTACCTTCCCATGTTTCCTTTTATAGCTCTTTAAAAAGGAAAACATTACCGAAGAAGAATATGCTTACTGCCAGCAAGTTTGGGTTGAAATGGCATGGGGACATTTAGGGACTTCCTGATTTGGTACAATAATAGTGATGTCCAGCCATTCCTAGAGGCTATTGAGAAACAATAACAATTTTACTTGGAAAGGGGGATCGATATGCTTAAGGATGGCATTAGCGTTCCAGGACTGACGCTAAAATATTTATTCAGTGCCGTCGATGAAGGTATATCCTTCGAGAACATCAACGAGAAGAACAAGGATCTTCATCATCTCATCAAGAACAATATTGCAGGGAGGCCTTCTATTATATTCAATCGTTATCACGAGAAGAATATTACCAACATAAGATAATTCAAGTATGGCGCAAAGGGATGTGGGGGTGTTGTAGGTTATCATGCCATTGCCTTGTACTTATGGTCATTAATGCAGGAAATGCCAACAGGTTGCTACATTGGACGCAAGGAAGAGGCGGGCTTTAAACCAGAGTATTCCCATAAGTACGGTAAGATGGCCCATCAGTGGCTGGAATATATGTCTACCAGGGACGGTGTCCACATCCGACACGAATACAATGATGCAGAAAAGAAGATTGCTAGACGTCAAGTGCCCGTAGATGGTTGGTGTAGACACCAAAACTGTTTATCAGTTTCACGAATGTTTCTGGCACGGTCATGAATGTTATCTGAATATGAAGGACGATACATTGGCCACTCACAATGCAGTACGGGGGAAGTCCATGTCTGAGCTTAGGGAAAAAGCCAAGGGAACCACCCAGTACCTACAGAGCCTTGGGTATGATGTAATAGAAATCTGGAAGTGTGAGTGGCATCAGCAGAAGAAGACCGATGCAGACTTAAAGACCTTTCTCCGGGAAAAGTTTGGGACTTTGGTGGATGGTTCGATGACATCCAGCGAACTTCTCGAGAAGATCCGCACAGGCAATATCTTTGGCCTAGTGGAGTGCGACATTTCTGTACCCGACCAACTGAAGCCCTATTTTGACGAAACGACACCAATCTTCAAAAATTCAAATATTTCTCGGGAAGATATCGGGCCACACATGAAGGCTTACGCTGAAGCCAACAATATTATGCGCCAACCTCGCTGTAGTCTCATTGGTATCTACTTTGGCGAAAAAATCTTGATGGCTACACCATTATTGCAATGGTATTTGGAGCACGGACTGGTAGTCAGTCGGGTGTATCAAGTCATCTAGTACCAGCCCAAGGCGTGCTTCCAAACATTTGGTGATCAAGTATCACAGGCCCGACGGGAAGGGGACTCTGACCCAAGTAATTCCATCGTAGCTGACAGGATGAAGCTATTAGGTAATTCGGGCTATGGGAAGACAGTCACTAATAAGGCAAAATATAGGAATTTTGGACATTGTGATGAAGATAATGTGTCCAACCTCATCAATAATCTGGCCTTTCGGAAACTGAACACCCTCACTGAAGAACTTTATGAAATTGAAATGAATAAAAGCAGAATCAAACTTGACTTGCCACACCACATTGCTTTTTTCGTGTATCAGTATGCCAAGTTACGTATGCTCCAGTTCTACTATGGTTTTTTTGGATGTTTTTGTTGATCGTAAGGATTTTGAACTTTGTGAAGCAGACACGAACAGCTTATACATAGCCCTTTCTGGATCTTATCTTCCCTGAAGAAGTAGTCAGACCAGAGAAAAAAGAATCATTCTATCGCCAAGCCCATAAATGGTTACCCTCAGAAGCCTGTGATGCCCATATGGAAGATTATGTGAAAACTAAATCAAGGGGTGATAACTGGACACCATCACAATGCTGCAGGGACAGGAACGCTTTTGATAAAAGAACCCCGGGTCTGTTTAAAATTGAATGGGAGGGAGAGGGGGTTATTAGATTGTGTACCAAAACTTACTATTGTTTCGGCCCATCAAACAAACTGAGTTGTAAAGGAATACATAAAAGACAAAATAATTTAACAAAGGAAACATATTTAAAAGTAACCAAAACAAACAAATAGGGACAGGAAAAAATAAAGGCTTTAGACTTAATGGAAATGACATGTTCACTTACGTACAGACGAAAGACGGCTTATCTTATTTTTATCCAAAACGACTAGTTCAAGATGACGGTGTATCAACTTTACCATTGACAATTTAATTTCTTTCTCAACAACCAGTGAATATTCTTCCACAATCTTTACAGAAATCCAGAGGTAAGCATAATTCTTATATTCAAATTAACCCAATCAATATTATTTTTATATTTACAAAGATGGTTATCCAAGATGAAAATTTTCTTTTCTTTTTTTTTCTCATGAGGGTGGGTGAAAGTAATAACTTGTACATTTTTGTAAATAGTTTATGGAAGGAAGTTTGTTCTTCAACAAATATCATTCATGTTGTACACCCCTGGTGTAGGCTAAGTATAACCATTACTCAAACATTTATGGTTAGTTTACAATGTTGATTCCTGGTATCCCTTAGGTTTACCCCTATTGGAACTGCAGGATATCCAATTATATTTATTTTCACAATACTCAAAAAAATTTATGTTTAGTTCCATTCCATTTATTTTTGTCTTTTAAAAAAAGGTGATTCCTGGTATCCCTTAGGTTACCCCTATTGGAACCAGATGATACCCAATTATATTTAATTAAAAAAATGCTTTAGGTTACAATGGAGTAATTCATGTTGTCAATTCATCTTTATCATCATCATCATCATCATCATCATTCTCAGTTGAACAAAGAATACATTTCCTTTTACCTTTTTTATAGAAAATTAAAAAAAACAAAAAAAAAACAAAAAATTTTAAAAATTAAAAAAAAAAAAAAAAAAAAATCCTGTTGTGGGGTGGTAATGCTCTCAAGTTATTTGATGTTTATCTTCTTGACAAATATCAGACAAACTTGACCTGTTCCATTTTCAGTAAAAAATGCAGAGGGACACTTCTTAAAGGATTGAAAAAGAAAAAAAGTACAAACTGTAGGGGGTGGGAATGCACTCGAGCTATTTGACTTACCTCCATAGGACAGAGGTTTGTAGCTTGACCTGTCCCAAGTCAGTATAAAAATGCAGAGGATCATATCCTACAGTTTAAGGGTCAAGATTGCAGTTTGATCGCCAAACTGACCAATCAGATCGAAGTTAATCAACCAATCAGATTAATGTATTCCTATTGTGTTTCTTTCCCATTACCTTCTATACTAATTTTCTAATTTTTCTAACTTTAACCTATAATCCTATAGGAAACAAACACAAACATCAACTAAGAAAGAAAATATCGATTAAAATTTGCTGAACTGTGGTGGTGTTTTCAAACACGTCTGTCAAAGATATATAAGATTAGATGAAGAATGGACTTGGCATCATTCACGTTCTAACCATTGACCAGAGAAGATGTTCCGACTTGGTAGCAAGCAGACTTACACTAATGTCACCCAGTACCAGGGTGAACTGAAGATACATGTTCGAAGATACTTTGATGGTAAAGACCAGAAACCTTATCCAACGAAGACTGAGATTGCCCTATTTTTAGAAGAATGGAATGCTCTGAAATCCCAAATAGAAGAAATAGATGCAGCCATCAACACCCAATAAACAGGTTTAACTGAAGATACTGAACCCGAAGAAAATACACCAGGACCTTCTAATCATGGTGACTTCAAAAAACCAAAGAACCACCTTTGAAGAAGAAGAATATCACAGTAAGATGAACCAAATCACTACCATTGATCGTTGATGAAACTGATAGTGAACTCAGGCAAGTTCGCTTGCAACATGAACTTTGTTTGGCATATGCTCATTATGTGGAAGAGAATATTGATGCTGTAGTGAAAGAAAAATGTTATGGATGTACAGTCGATAATCCAAGAGTGAGATTCAGCATAATGTATGCATCATGATGACTGAAGAAGAGAAGATTGTAACATGTTGTAATGAAGCACTTGAAAGAGTTAACAAGAATGATGTCCATCTACTGTGGCACCATAATACTTCTGGGATGAATCCACCACCAGTACAGAACGAGTATGAAGATATGTCCGGGAAACCTCTCACAAATGAATAGAGATGTGGTATTATGGATTTGGTGATTGAATGCATGACCTTCAAGAAACCACTCAGTATGAAGATGTATATAGATGGTTTTTTTTATGAAAAAAAAAGAAAAAAAATTAAAAAAAAGTATAAAAAGAAGAAACAAAAAAATGTCGTGGTTGCCCTAAGAAACCTGATGAGTTTTCCTTGGGCAAGGACGAAACAGTTTATTCTGAATTTTGTTTTGGCAAACACAGAGAAAGGTGTCGAGGATGTCATTAAGTCTCCTGATAGGTTACTTTTCGGCAAGGACGAACCTTTTTCTTTCAACAAAAATGAAATTTAGTTCCCTTGCATACAGTACACGGATACACATTTTTTTTTTAACTCGCTAGATGTCCCCTTCCCAAAAACGTATAAAATGGTGAGTTGTTCCCACTTAGAACAACAAACATGGATCCTCGTTGGAAGCATCCATTCACTTATTTATTGTGTGATCCCAAGGGTAGTGGTAAATCATCCTTTGTAAATCGAGAAATTCAAAACATTCAAGATATTATTTCACCGCCTCCAAATCACATCATTTGGTGTTATAGTGAATGACAACCGTTATACAATACTTTACCCCAGGTAGAATTCGTAGAGGGTCTCCCTCAAGAATTAAAATCTGATAGTTTAGTCATATTGGATGATCTGATGCTCGATGCAGATGTTCGAGTGTCTAGATTGTTTACTAAAGGTAAAAATCCTAGGGATCGTTCTCAGATCTCACATTTGGCAGCACAGATGTATCCTGGTCATTCCAAGTTTCTGAGAGACGTTTTCGAAGATGCCACTTCGACATCATATGGTTACCTTTTAATAGATCTCAATCAAGATACTCATGAACATATGAGATTGCGAAGTCAAATTTTCCCAGGGAAAACCCAGTATGTGTACCTCCGAAAAGTATAAAAGGGGAGCAACAAGTCTGTCTCAAGTCAAAAGTATGTCTGACCATCTCAAGCGCAACATCGCTCTTCTCAAGGTTCTTATTAAATTGAAACCCACACTTGTTAAATCCATACTAAACCATGCTGACAAAGAATTGATTACTTGTTTGTGTGACTGTGCCTCGTATATCTTGAAAGGGGCAGTACCTCTGACCAAAGCTCAGAGAACCAAACTCGTTCGTCAGAAACAACCAGTGAGGGCAGTGGCAAATAAAGGTACCTCTGACAAAAAGAGGAGACAAATCTTACAGAAAGGTGGATTCGTAGGGGTATTGCTACCTCCTGTACTATTGGGTGCTGTTAAATGTATTTTTGGATGATGGAATATGCAAAGTAGATGGCTTTAGTAGAACCAATGTTATTGTAACGTCTACAAGAGACTCCAAGACAACCGAATGAACTGGCTGTTCTATCGTTGTATAGAGAATTGAGAGATATTCTCGATGCCCCTTTTCTTTCAGCTGATGAAAGATGACTCAATATAATCAAATTTTACAAAGATACTTGGCATTTCAACAAAAGGTAATGGCTCCTCGATCCATTAAAGTCGAATTCGAGAAAAATGATAAAGACGAAAACATTCTCGATTCTGTACCTATGACAATGAAGAGAAAGGGAAAGTTGTTGTTGAATCGTATTAGAAGTGACCCAAATATATCTTGCAATGAGAAGGGTGACTTAGTCTACAAAGATCAAACAGTGATAGGGTCGAACGTAATTGATCTTCTAAACGATTTACTTAGAAAACAAAAATCTTTCCAGCCAAAGGGATGGGCAGTGTTGGCCGAAGCTTTGAGAGATAGTAACATACCCAAGAATTGATTGGTCATAAAGAACGTTGGGATTTTATGGAACAGGTCCCGACAAAGTCGGAACCTAAACAACGAAAGAAACAGAAACACCAAAGTGGATCGAAAAATGGTATAAATAGAGTTGACACATGAAAAAAGACAGTCATGGAAGCATTATACTATGATTCTGAAACTCCTGGAAGTTTTGGTGGTATAGACGCTCTTCGTAGAGCGTCCAAGAAAAAGACTAAACAAATTGTGAAATGGTTGGAGACTCAAGACACATACACTCTTCACAAACCTGTTCGTCGTACATTTCCTAGAATGAAAGTGGTAGTTAGTGGTATCGATGCACAATGGCAAGCTGACTTTGTAGATGTAGCAAACATGAGTAAATTCAACAAAAACACAAAATATTTGTTGACATGTATAGATGTGTTTAGTAAATATGCTTGGGTCCTACCTCTCAAAAACAAACTTGGTCACTCCATCGTTAAAGCTTTTACTAAACTTTTTAAACAGGGTCGTAAACCAATAAAATTACAAACTAATCAAGGCAAAGAATTTCTAAACAGAAAATTTCAGAATTTTCTCAAAGATCACAAAGTCGACTTTTTCACTACACAAAATGTGGAAACAAAATGTTCCATAGTAGAAAGATTCAATAGAACTTTGAAAACCAAAATGTGGAAATATTTTACCAAGAACGATACACTAATTTTTCCACTTCAAAAGTTGGAGAAATCATATAATCATTCTCATCATCGTAGTATCGGTATGGCCCCAATTGCCGTGAACTTTGAAAATCAAGAAGAGGTTTGGCAAAGGTTGTATGCAAACCCATAAAACAAGACCCCAAAGTACAAAGTGGGAGACAGAGTGAGAATCAGTAAAGTTAAGAAAACTTTTGAGAAAGGTTATTTGCCCAATTGGAGTGAAGAGTTATTCACAGTGGTAGCCACCAAAAAATGTCACCCAGTCACATACATCTTACAAGATGATAATGGGGAAATATTGAAAGGGTCGTTCTACACTGAAGAGCTTCAGCGAGTTTCACACAAAACTATTTCCAAAATCGAAGATACGTGGTCGTGGTAAGAAAAGGAAATTGTTTGAAAAGTGGTTAGGATACCATGCTTCCTTCAATTCGTGGATCGTGAAGAGTCAGCTCACCTATAAAAGGAAGTAAACCTCTGAGGTTTCTCCAAAATGGAAGAAGGATCGAACGGGTCTTGGCCTCTCTTTGGATGTTTTTTGTACAAATTTTCACAAATAATCATTTTGTACATCATCATCATTACGAGTGTTGTTAATCTCACTCTCGAGGACACAGACAGCAAGTTGTGGACTGCTCTCTTGAGTAGTAGTATAGGATATTTGTTACCTAATCCAACCATTAAGAAAAGGTAATGTTTTATTTCACTCTATCAAGTAATAGTTCTATGAACGTGTTTCCTGAAAACACGTTGACTACGTACACCACTCAGTTACCACAACCTGTGAATCTCACGGGGGAATGGGAAGTAGGTCTGGCAGAGATTCAGTATCCAAATATTTGGTTCAATATTCGTGGAGAAGAAGCTTTCGTTACAGTGTTCTGGTCTTCGATAAAGAATTATCGACTTACTCTCAAGGAGGGTCGTTATTCGGATCCCACTGATGTGATACGGGCTATCAATGTTTTTAAAGAATTTCTCTTGCCCCATCACTATAAGGTAGGTTTTGAATTGGATGAAGTGACTGGTAAAGTTCTTATCATGGTACGTGATGGAGTCGTGGTCACATTCAGCCCTACTCTCCAAAATATTTTGGAATTTAATGAGTGTGTTTTTAAATCAGGAACTTACAGTGCTTCCAGACTTGCTGATGTCAACCAACGATTTTATTCACTCTATGTATACTGTGACTTGGTTCGTGACCAAGTCGTGGGAGATACAAGAATACCCCTTCTTCGTATCGTACCTGTACGTGGAAAATATGGGAATATCATCTCTAAAACTTTTGAGAATGTGTACTATTTACCAGTGGAACGAAAAAATTTCAGTACAGTATATAAGGGATTGCACAGGAGCCATAGTACCTTTCGAGTTCGGGAAAGTGACAGTAACACTTCATTTCAGAAATGGTAGATCTCTTCATTTCACATAGACATGACTTACTGTTGTTGTAAGTCGAAATTATACGAAGAATATTACACGAAACAAGCAGGGAATGGTCTACCAGCTTTTTCTGGAGCTCAAATACAGAGAGGATATGGTTTGGGAAGAATATTGGGAGGACTGAAGAATATGGTGTTACCTTTATTGAAAACTACAACTAGGACCGTGGGAAAACAGTTCGTGAGAAAAGGAGCGGCCTTTGCCGAAGATGTCATTGAAGGGAAAAATTTAAAAAGGCAGCAATCAAAAGAGTCAAAGAGGCTGGTGCGGGAGCTTGGAATGAAGTGGCTGGTGGTTCAAAACCACCTGGTAGGAAAAGTATAAAAAGGCTTGCACCACGCAAAACTGGCAAACCGACAAAAAACAGGAGAGCTGTACAGACCCAAGGCTTTCTTGGTGCGTGATGTCTCTCATCAATGAAAAATCTTGTGAGTGTGTCAACAGCGAACTCGACTTATTTTCCATACCACCAACACAGACTAGTGTGAAAGATGTGTAATGGTTAGAACACAGGCCTTTGGCGACCATAGGAAACAGTGGGCCAATAGAATTCCACATTGCAGGCTCAGGAGATGTTTATTTGAATTTGGCACAGACATACTTGTATGTTAAAGCGAAGGTGGTAGATTCCAATGGGGCATCGATTGCCTCCGATGCCAATGTGGGCCCAGTCAATTTACGGATGCATTCCTTATTTAAACAAATCGATATCGGCTTGAATGAAAAACTGGTATCTCCTTCCAACAACACTTATCACTACATAGCTTTCATAGAAACTGTGTTGAGTTATGGACCAGCTGCCAAGAAGTCACAACTGGCTAATGCATCATGGTACAAGGATACAGCTGGACACATGGAAGATTTGATAGATGATAACAAGGGGTTTCTTCTTCCAAAGAAATTTATAGAGAAAAGTAAAATCGTGGACATGACTGGGAGATTACATTTAGATATGTTTTTCCAAACTCGTTATTTGCTGAATGGAGTTAATGTTCATGTTAAAATGAACAGAGCCAAAGAATCTTTCGCATTAATGGCAGATGCCGATACATACAAGATCAAAATTCTAGTTGTATCCATATTTGTATGCAAAGAGAGACTCCAATCATTCGTGAGAATGGCTCGTGAGAAAGCACTAACAAAAGCAACTGCAAAATATCCTACCGATCGTGTGGAAACCAAGGTGTTTTCAGTGCCGAAAGGACATCTGAGCATCACACAAGCAAATTTACTTTTAGGCCAACTACCTAAAGCATAGTAGTGGGATGTGTAGACAACGATGCTTTCGATGGACACTTTTCAAAGAATCCATATAATTTCAAGAACTACAAAATCAATTACTTGGCTTTGCACGTGGAAGGACAGCAGATTCCAGCCAAACCATTACAATCAATTCGAACAACGAGAAGTGGCCAGATGTTATGCGACCCTGTTCCAAGGGACTGGACAAATGTATGAGAATGAAGGAAACCACATCAGCCGAGAAGAGTACATAAATGGATACACCCTATTCGTATTCAACCTGACTCCAGACCTATCACATAGACAACACTTCGATCTGTGAAGAGAGGAACTTTGAGACTCGAAGTCCATTTCGAAAACCCATTACCAACCACAATCAATGTACTGGTGGATACAGAATTCCAGAACATCATAGAAGTGGATAAGAATAGACAAGTAATCTTCGATTCCTCAACATGAACACGTTGTAGTTAGGGAATGCCCTTCGATCAGATAGTTGTTTGAAGATAATATGTTTGGGTGTATTAGCCAGAAACAAATTACCAACAAGATTACCAGATCACAGACCAGTGGCTTTGATAGCCAACACGGATCCAGACCACAGAAAATGAGAACATTGGGTGGCTCTCTTTGTGAGTCACCACAACGCAGCAGAGTACTTTGATTCCTATGGTTTACCACCACAACACAGACCATTCAGGAATTTCCCGAAGAAGAATTCCAGATATCGAAGTATAATACAAAACGCCTTCAAGGACCATTACCAGTGTGTGGACAATACTGCATATTTTACTTGAAACATCGCTGTCGCGGTGTTCCGATGGAAACCGTATCCAACATGTTTACGACAGATCTACTGGATAATGACATGTTGGTTAATGACGTCATAGAGGAAACCAGCCACTAGATGTCGCTGTATTGAAGAAAACTATAAAAAAGAGTGCACTTGGTGTTCAGGTCATTTGTGTTTCGACAGCCAAAGAAGAAGGATGTCTACAAATGTGACCGTCTTCAAACTTAACAACGATTTACAGATCCATCTGTTCAAGAACGACGTTGGGTTCCAGTTTACCACGAGAGATTGGGAACAAGTGACCAAAGCAGTGGATATTGCAAAGAAGAGAAGCCTTGAAATAGGAGAACCCAAACCAAAGAGAGAAAGGAAACCAAAGAAGAATGAAGATAAAAAGGATTGAAGAATGTTCACTATTCCGCCGTTGATACAGATGTCACTGAATGAATATCAATCACGAAACCAAGAAATAAGAAATACAAGAGTCTTTGTAGAGAGAATGAGTGTTTCATTCGAAACGTATTTTCGTGATGTTCCACCACCAGTACTGGAGCAGTTATTACGTTGAGAAGAGAAAATAAGAAAGACACCAGAACAAAGGCCACCAAAACACATCAAGTATGCATTGGAGGAAAATCGTCTCAAGACATTTCAATTCACGTTACAAAGTGAAAGTGTGAAAACCCCGATTGAACTGACAAAAGCTGGATTCTTTTATTTGGGGGCAGGAGACAGAACTCAATGTTTTCATTGTCGTATTATTGTTCGTTTCTGGGAAACAGAAGATGATGTTTTAGAAGAACGCAGAAAACATTCTCCAGACAGTTATTACATTCATAATTTACCATCTGAATTCATGGACAATGAAAAAGTTCAACAAGAAGAAATGGCCATCAAAGAAGAAATGGACACCTCATTTCAAGAAGAAGATTTGTGCCTGTGTAAAGACTGTTGTAAACCCCCGAGAAGATGGCCAATCTGCAGAAAGACTGTTTATGAATATCTGACAATCTACATACCATAGAAGATTCCATAAAAAGTTGTATGTTTTTTGTTGTTGAATGAAAGAAATTAAAATGTTAAAAATTGTGCTGTTATTTTTTAACAAACCCAAAAGGTATCCTAAAAGGTACCCTCAGATACTGAAATGAGGCTAAGGGGAAAGTAAATTAGACCTCATACGACACATCTCTCAGCTTAACATATGGGTAGATCCTCATATGAGTGTATGGTGGTACTTGAAGTTAGCTTCCTGACATTCATGTACACACATGAGCCCTACTTGTAATCTTTATAAACCCAAATAGTACAAGCAGAGGATTCTGGGTAGTGACCAAAGGAATTTGTCCTATAGCACTACGTGCTACTCTTATACAATTTATTGGGGAAAAACATTATGGAATCAAAATAAAAGGATTTTGGTAGAACTTTACTCTAGTCCAAAGGAATGTACCTACGGGCCCCCTCGGTACTATTATAAACCACATGGGGCAAATTCCAAGCCAGACAATTACTCCTATTCAATCGAACGCACCTCCTGTGCCCCTTGGTACTATAGCAGTACGTGCTACACCGATAAAATGAGGAATCCGTAGTAAATAATGTCGTTTTTGTGATTTGGAGTAATTGTCGGGTTTATTTCGGTAATTATTCGAATTAAACGAGAATTCTGGGAGAATTCTAAGCCAGACAAATACTCCTATTCAATCGAATGCCCTTTCGTCCTATAGCACTACGTGCAAAGCCGATAAAATGGGGAATCCGTAGTAAATAAAGTCAATTTTGGTGATTTGGAGGGATTGTCCACGAATCGGGAAATTACTCATCTACAAAGGAACATACCCTCCGAACATACCCCTGTCTTGTTAGAAGGTTTTGGGTCACATAGCAACCACGTGCTACCATAGAAACCAAGATGACGGCCTCCAGTATACAAAATGGACGACAGAAACACGTATCACCCTAACAACACGCGCTGGGCATGCACACTCACACTACGTATCACTATGGGGATGATGTCACAAGATGGCCGCTCACGCGGGTTACCATGACAACCAAACATGACGCCACTGGGTCACGTGACATGACGTCACATATGAGATCTCCCATGAGATCCCCTGAATTGGGCCCTCCGGGTACATGCTACACTACTAACGGACCTCTGGAAGTAACCGGCAAAAATAGGTGCCATTACAGATTATTTTAAACCTTTCAAGCCTTTTCTGTGGTGATTACAATTTCCTGAACAGTCAGTTCTGATGCAATATCTATATGGAATGCTAGACAAGCCATCTGCCTTACCATGATGTGAACCGTTCCGATGAGCAATTTCAGAATCAAAAGTTTCCAGTATGGTTAACCATCGAGCAACCATACCATCTGCTTCTTTGAAATTTGTTAACCACTTCAATGAAGCATGGTCTGTTCTTATTAGAAATTTCCTCCGTCACAGAAAATGTTTGAAATGTCGAATGAATGTAACAACTGCATATAATTCCCTGTATGTTGTACAGTAATTTTGTTTACTTTTGTCCAGGGACTTATTTACATATACAACTACCCTTTCCTTTCAGTTCGGTATCTGTGAAAGCACTGCGTCTATACCATAAAGGCAGGAATCGGTATCTAAAATAAAATGGCCCCCGCAGTTGGATACTGAAGTACAGGTGCAGAGGTTAATGCCTCTTTTGCTATGTAAAAGCATTCTCACATTCTTGGTCCAAAGAATTTTTTTTATGTTTTTATGTTTTAATGTGGTCAGGGGGTAGGCAATGTTAGAAAGATTTGATATAAATTGTCTGTAATATCAAGCAAATCCCATAAAATTACGAACTTCTGATACATTAGTAGGACTTGGCCACTGGATGGCAGAATCAATCGTTCTGGGACCACACTTAATGCCGTCCTTGATCAACAGCAATATGAGCTTATCCAGTATTTAATTCCTGAAAAAGTTTTAACTTTACAATTATCCAACTTTAGACCATTTGATATCAGCTTGGTTTGGTAAAAGGAAGTATCCTTGTAAAACCAGCAATATCAGCTATAACAAAGTCCTGGCTAAATGCGACACCTCCCATTTTGAAAGGAAGATTTATTTTTCCCAAGACCTGAAGTGGACTTCTATGAGCAGTCTTGTATACTACTCAAAGTTGGCTAAGCACGAAGTGCACCCAACTACCTGTTTTACGTTTTAGTTGAAACATAGTCATGCAAAGTGTATATATATTTTATTTATTCATATCTTTAATGATTTAAGTACAGAAATTAAGATTTTATTTGTGTTTGATATTATTTTTTAGAATACGATAACCATGGAAAATGGATATTATTGCTAAAGAGAAAATCTTTTTTCAATTTGCCAAAAAGTTGACGGAGCGAACTGGTATGGGTTCAATATCGAGTATGAGACCCATTACCTTTAATTACAGCTTGACAAGGCCTTCTCGTGCTCCCAATCAGGTTCCTGGTGGTCCTTATGGGATGTTGTTCCATTCTTGGACCAGCAGGGCACCAAGCTCCTGGACACTTCTTGGCTGGACTGAACGGGCTGAAATTGCAAGCTGCAACTCATTCCAGACATGTTCGATTGGACTGAGGTCAGGGGAACTTGCTGGCTAGTCCACACGCCCAATCCTCTCCTTCTGTCGGTACTCTCCGGCGGCATGGACAACATGAGGACCTGCATTATCGTCCATAAGAATGAATCTATCACCTACTGCACCTGCATACAATCTGACGTGGACATCCAGGATCTCATCAATATACCGGTGTGCAGTCAATGTACCACGTTCAAGAACACAGAGCTCTGTACGTCCAACCCTGCTGATGCCGCCTCAGACCATGATTTACTCTCCAACATAGCTGTCATGCTCAGTAATGTTGGCTGCATGGAATCGCACGCCTGGTCTTCTCCATACCCTAGAACGCCTATCTGTGTGGTCTAGGCAGTACCTTGACTCATCTGTAAAAAAATAAATCTTCTCTGGTCCATCCAACGCAGGCCATGCCCCATTCACATCGCGCCTGGCGGTAGGACAGCGGAATGCAGATACATGGTCTTCTCGATCGGTGACCACCTTCGTGCAACCTTTCCCAGATAGTCTGCGTCGAAACATTTACCACGGATGCATCCTGGAAGTCACGGCGATGATACTATTTGATTTTATAGCGTGAAATTTTTCCAGAAAACTAAAGCCTTCAGCCATGTTAAAACCGTATTCAGAGATCCTGTCGGCGATGCCAAGATGTAACGGGGCCAGTTTATACACTGCCTTCCTGTTAGGGTTCTTTCGATCTCTTTTCACTGATAAATAACAAACAAATATGTTTTAACCCTTTACCTAACATGAAAAGCAGTCGACAGTTGCAAACAAACTTCTCGAATAACTCATTTTTTTCATTGTTTTGTCTCGAAAACATAGGTTATGATCCCTTTATAGAACGAGCTCGACGAGCTCGTGCAAAATAGGGCTCATAGCCCATGTTTTTGAGACAAAAAATGAAACAAATAGTGAAAATTAATTGGCGATTTTTGTAAATAGCTCTTGCGCCGGTTTTAACCGTTACCATGGGTAAAGGGTTAAAGACAGAAGATATTTATTGAACAAAACAAGGGGTTTATATTTGGCCTGAAATGAGGAGACTGATGTCTAGTGCACATAATGTTAACAAATCATAAATGGACAAAGAGGGCCGAAATTAAGGTGCCAATTTTTGGGGGTTATGCCGAAATTAAATGGGACTTTTACATATCTATTCAAACCGGGACACATTTTGTGGGAGCTCTAACTAGAGGGCTTGCAATTCAAATACTGAATTGCGAATACCTCGAAATTGAGCAATTTCGTCCTGTTTTACCGGGATTTAGAAATCTCTGAAGAACAGAGAGAATTCAGTGAAATGTTTCACCGTTAGTGAGAAAATGATTTCTGACGCGATGATTGTCAGATGTCGACTAATAAAGCCTAACAGACAGCTGACAGCCAAACAGAATGCCGCAATAAAAACTCGTGCAACACAGTTACAAAACTGTTTGAACAATCTCTTAAGGGTCGTCCAACGTAACTTTGGTCCACTTGTTGACATTTTTCCCAATGCCCCAGAAACAGATAAGAGATGTAAGGAAAGGCAAATTATATATCAAAATAATGAGTAAAGTGCATTTGAAAAATTACATATAATTTTTTCAGGAAACAATGTGAATTATATGATTTTGAAGAACATTAATTTGTCAATGGCGTAAGTAACGAACCCGCAAAACCACAAAATGATCGGCAATTCGAAAGCCTTGTCCTCAATGCAATGGTAATGTATTACAGACTCGGAGAATGCATTTTTATGATACACATAAAATAAGGTAATATTCATAAAAAAGTAAGCTGAATGCTTCAGAAATCACTTTGTTTCTCGAAGTATATTCCAAGTGACCTGGAACTATATTGAGCGTGTTGATTTCCCTCGATGTTGTGAAGTTATTTACTTCCTAGTAACCATGGATCTTTACTGCGATTGTGTTGATGTCCACAAAGGACCGATTGAAGATGGGTTGAAAATGATGCATTCGCGCTATTAAATAAGGTGCGATTGTTCGATGCTGTGAATTTAGTTTTTTCTTGCAATCAACCATACCAATACAAGCGTCGATCAGTGTCCTTTGTCATCGTTTTACACTGACAAATGTGACAAATCTCCTTTACCGGAAACTATCTCCCAATTTGCATATCACAAAAAACATAACCGCTGTCAGCGTGACCGTGATGGTCAAAACCCAGACGAATTAACGAATCCACAGTCACAATTAGCCGAAATTGGTATTTAAACAAACGAAATGTTCACAATTTCTTTATTATCTGTGCCGACTTACTTTTTAACCTGACACATGAGTTCAGTTTCGTTTGTCAGCCTCATTCTGCCTGCAGATATTGTGGTAATAGAACGAGAAGGCGAAAAAAGCCAAACTTGTTCCCATCATCTATAAATTAATTAAAATTGATAATTCTGTTTATTTTTCTGAAATTATGAATTGATAAGATGAACGTGTTGTGATTATTATGCCCCGGACTTGGAAGTTTGAAACTTAAAGGAGCATCTAGTGCCGTGGAGACCTCTGCCCGCTAACCCATACCAACATTCCCCCTTGTATCTCAACCACTGCTACTCCGATTTGAAAAAAAAATGGTGTTGTGATCGAGCATCATGGAGAAACGATGCCCGTGTAGCTTCTGTAGCGTATGTTTCTTCCACACATTTTTTTCCAGAGTTATGGGCCTTTTTTACTCTTTCGTGTCAGAAAATTTGGTTTATAACTAGTTGATTTTTACAATGTGTTGGAAAGTGCCTGCTGACGCCCTCAAATTAATTGCAACAAAATATGTTTTGGGAATATTTGTTTGTTCCTATTACTTAACAAGCTAATGAATATTCTGTAAAGCCACCAATCTGTTGTTTGACACTTTTATGGGAGCTGTTATGGAGGCTTCTGGAGCTCAACATGTTGATTATGGCAGGGTCTACTATTCACCCATTTTCGTTAAATTAAGTGTTATTGTTGGAAGTAAGAAATAATGAAAGATCCAGAACTTAAAGTCTAAAAAGAATGTTTTGCAATGTAACATGATTTTTGCAGATACATTTATTTGGAGGGTTACTTGTCTGATAATGTTTGGAACATGTGTGTCGCCAGGATCTTCAAAAAGAAAAAAAAGAGTTAAACTTTGATGAAAAAGTGAAAATGACACATACCATGAGTGCCGGAGGTGGTAGAGACATACAAGGAAGGGAGCACCCCCCCCCCCCCCCCCCCAGGAATTTTTTTTTATCAAATGGAGCTCACTTTTCACCTTTTGGGGATTACTTTACGTATTGCGTTCTTGAAAAATATGTGAACACCTATGAATATAAGACCTACTGGATGTGTCCTGATCTCAATATGCCAATAAGTCTCTTTCGGAAAATTACACGCAATAATGGTTATGTAGGGTTGATTTGATGTGTTTTGAATAACAATGTACTTCTATCTACATTTGATAGTTTATTGCAGTGACATATTACAGTTACTCTTATTTCTTCTCCAACAAATATCATGAGTGTATTGGTTTCCAAGAGCACACAAAGCTATGTTACTTATTGATAAACCAGACAAATTAAACAAGTGAATCACTATCAAATTGAAGCATGGGATAAAAGGGGTTACAGTGCAAGGGGTTTGTAAACATATTTATTCAGCTACAATGTATGACTTTGCAATGCACTCTACATAGGAGAATATCATAGTTTCTTTCCAAACCACCACAATGACATATACATCTTTATATTGGGAGACACTCTTTTGTCCTTCCATACTTCTGCTAGTGGACTCCTTCAAGTTGACCTTTGTTGAATGCCCCCAAATCAAAACATAAACAAAAGAAAATGTCTGCCTTCAATCAGTGAGCACTCCACTTATAACATTTGGTCTCAATCTTTATTACTTTCAAGAATTAGGAAAAGATTTCTTCGAGTATGTACTTCAATGTTTATTGAATACAGCTGTCATTTTATTTTGAGGTATTTTATTGTAAATATTTTGTTCTCTTACTTATACCATAGAAGACTTTTAGGTAGTACTATCTACACATTGCAGTTTCCACATGTTCTATGTTTCATTCCAAGCATTTTAGTATATTCTTTATTGGGGTTATTCATTATGGGTCTTTTTAGACTTGGAATAAAATTACATGAAATTTGACCAAAGTTAGGTTGGATGTCTCCTTAAATGCACTCTGAAACAGAAAGAAATAATTTCGTTTACTTTCTAATGAAAGTATTTTGTCTTTTTAAGGTGTAAACTTTATACTGTATAATTAAAACTTAAAAAGAATGTATACAACGTAATTAATGACGGGAATTCTGCTAAAAATAACATCGGGAATATCTGGACCGGGTTTTCCTAAACACAGTTTCCGTTACATAACGCATGAAGTAGACATTTGAAAAACCTTCTGTAATTTCGTAGAAAAGACTGAAAATTTGCGAGACACTATAGTCCATAGCAAGCAAGATAACATCTTGAACAATGAAGGGACGGGATCCGAGAGATGCGAGAGAAACTGTGCAATCTGTGGGCTTATGCTCCAAACAAAACTCGAAGACAAGAGCGGAACGGCCTACTGCATAGGCAAGAAAATCATCCGCATTCCCAGGAATGTGGCATATGAGATTCTCTGCGACAAATGTAATGAAGTTGTGTGTGTGGGATAATCGGGGACAAAATTGTATGCGAAAATGCAAAACCATCTGAGTAGAATAAAACTTGAGGTTTTGAGAGAACCGATACAGCATCATTTTCTGACCGAAAAACACAGTATAAACAAATTTAAGATTACTGTAATTGAACAAAGTAACCAACAAAATACAGCTTACAGGACGGGTCGTGAAGCAGTTCGGATCAATAAACTTCAGTCACTACAACCAAATGAGCTCAATAGACAAGAATGATTCCAAATATCTCATTGATAAACTTGTTGATGCGGGTGGCGGTGGTGGTAAAAAGCTAACGCGAAGAGCAATTACAAATGAAGATGCGTTTAACATAGCATGTATATGTTATGAGATTATGATGATTGTGCGTTTGTGGGTGCATATTTCATACCTATGTCGGGGGGGGGGGGGGTGGAGGTGGGTGGATGGGGTGCGTAGACCCCTAGCCTACAATCTTCAGTGGTGACATTATAACAGGAGCCATATACGGGGTCAATGATGGGGCATATATACTGCAAAAGTGAGGGGGAAAGAAATTTACACACAATGGAAGGATGGGGTGGGGAGAAGGGGGCTTGTTACCGAGAAAGGTATAATAAAATTCATTTTCTCATTAGCGGTCATCGTGTCTTTTTGAAGTGAATCGGATTTTGAGGGGCGGGATGTGGAAGCGCGCTTTTGAATGATTCGGGCCAAGGAGTGTAGACTTTACAACAAGGGCCATATGCGGGGTCAATTGTGGGGGTATATATACCGCAAAAGTGAGAGGAGGAAAGACATTTACACTCACTGGAAGGAGGCGGGCGGGCTAGTGCAACGCAAGGAAGGTAAAATAAGGTTATATTTTTCATTATCGATCTTGATGGTTTTTTTTGACGTGAATGGGATTTTGGGGGACGGGAGCATGGAGGCACGCTTTTGAATGTTCGGGTCAAGAAGCGGTTGGATGTGTGAAATTGTATGCACACTTGTCTCTGCCTCTGTTACCTCGGCTTGGTTTTAGCAATAGTGAGTGATTCATCTTTGATTGTTGCGTAATAACGCGAACTATATCTTTACTTGTTGCCATCCAAGAATAATATGATACGGTAATTTGTGTTTGCATAATGTACACTTCAATACAGAGAACAACGTCAAAAGGGTACATATCGTTACTTGTTGACACCCAAGGGAGATATGATACAGTGATTATGCACGCTATACACTTAAATATGGTTGACAATGCGTTTGACTGATTCGGGTCAAGGAGTGGTTGGATGTGTGAATACTGTGTGTGAACATGCCTCTGCCTCTGTTACCAACGCGAGGTTGAGACCCATAGAAGATGGCTTACAATTCTAAAGTAGTAATACGGAATATATTTTTACTTTTTGACACCCAAGGAGGATATGTTACAGTATTGTTAACATAATTTACACTTGTATACAGAGAACAATGGAAAACGCGAAACATATCTTTACTTGTAACCACCCAAAGGAAGATATGGCACGGTTATTTTGCGCGTAAGACAGTTGAATACGGGAGACAAGGTGAAACGTGGAACATATCTTTACTTGCTGCCACCCAAGGAAGATATGCAACGGTGATTTGCCGACTGGGTCCGTGATTAGGAGGTAGGCAGCCACTTGCCAGGTGATAAATCGACCTATAAGACGTACGCTCATCTTGAACATTTTTGTAATTCTCATCTAACAATTAGGATGAATATGGCACATAATTTTTATTTTTCCATGCCGCGGTAAGCATTGGTACGGTACTTAACGTAACGGAATATAAATTGGTCAAAAGAGAAAGCAGTTTAGTAGTAATAGGGAGTAATCTTCTGCGCTTGACGGCAATTTTACAAAAGTATAAAAACTATTTGATGAAGTATATGTTTATGCCGACAAACAAAAATCCAAGAAGAGATGCCGTTCCAAGAAATGCGCAGAAGACATTTATAAAATCGGATTTACAGGAATTATCGTGAAAAGGGAAGATGATCTGCATTGAGGGACGGAAACTAACTAAACAAACGCGAATCACCTATACCATTTCTTAGGAATTGTCAGGTGGAAAATATATCGCGAGGATTCAATGTGAAATGGAATATGATATCAAAGGTTAGTGGAAGACGAAAAGCGGAATGTGAGTAACTTTTGAATGAAACATCAGACAGATTAGAATACATCACGCGATTAAAATTCAAGGAACAGTTGGGTTGTTTGATGAATGAGTTCTCAAAGTTCAAAAGAATCGATAAATTCCCGTTTCAACCTCTCGGATAAAGAGACTATTCTGAAAATAATAAAGAACCATGGTTAAAAATCTAAGTCCTTAATAAAAAAACAAAGATAAGAAGATATCAGGATTGGTTGATCCAGACAGCGCCGACTTAAATAGAAAGATTTTATCGTTGCCCGAAATGAAAATAATGTGTTAAAAGTATTAGGAACAACATTACAGAAGAAAGTCCCAGACAATACCAAGGCAAGGGTTTGGATTACAAAACTGTTAGTCCAGATGGGAACTGTTTTTTTTACCTGTATCAGCAACATCTGTACAGGTGATGAGGAATACCATCATGTAATACGAAAACGAGTAATAGTGCACACCCACGCAGTGGCGTGGGCGCACATAGGTAACCCAAGTACGTATCCATGATTTTATAATTTTTGTATATACCATGCAACAGAGTTTGGGGTTCCATCTGGCGGCGTGGCTCTCCTACTGGCAAAAAATCCAGAATCATTGTAACGGATATTTAATTGTTTTTGGCTTCTCAAAGGACATTATGTAAAATATATTGTCGCAGAATGCTGGAAACTATGAGAAGTAATTAAGTAATGAAGTGACTTTCGAAGTCAGGTAGTTGTGGGCGAGTTAAATATTGTTTGAAAGTTCGAAGTGCCAATGTCGTCCGTTGCCGGTTTCGTCAGATTCAAAGCCCAGTTTCAGTTTTAATTGAGAACGTACACTTCACAAATTGTTGACAACGAATAAAAAAATAAAACAAGTAATTTATTGATACTTTTAGTGGGCCTTTTTTCATTTGTGGGGAACTTAGCGCGATTTCCTTAGAAACAGCCGGTGTTCGGATGAATTCAAGTTATGTTGACGTACGGTCTGGGGAAATCTTTGTTCTCAAAACAGGGACATGCAGACTTGAAGTAAAATTTTACAGAAACAGACATGCGCGCGAACAGCGATATTCATTTATTTCCTAGATTTTTCTTCACAAGTTCACTGGCTCCAGTCTATGAACTATTTTTACCGGTGATACAATACAATGACAGTTTAAGACTGTCAGAATTACAATGTAGCGGCCAGCCAATTTTGTGATCCGACGTGTTCTCCTAAAGGCCAAATACCAGAACCACTCAGAACTCCCATTTAAATTACACTTCCTCGGTGTTTTGGTAAACAATGTTTTAATTCCTGGATGCTTAAGGCTTTGCAACCAGAATAAAACTGAATTCATCTTCAAGTCAATGTCGCCCACCTCGCCTGACCAACATCTGTAGGTGGGGATTCTGATATTTAGTTTGTTTCTCCAAAAATGACAAAAAAGCCTAAATACCAACCTCCCCAGAACCGACCTCTATAGGCTCTAAATAACATTTGCACACCGATAATGATTCCAGAGAAAATATTTCATTCTACTAATTCTATATAGTTTGTTTTAGCATTCAAAAGAAAAGTGAAATTGAATTTATTACAAAATGTGTGATTGCATAAATTCTGTCTGTCCATCCATCCATCCATCCATCCATCAGTGAGTTGGACAACTCATAGCCTGGACGATTCGTAGCTCTGGCAATTGGTACCTTTTGCTGGACAATTCGTACCTTTCCCAGGACAATTTGTACCTCCTTCTGGACGATTCGTACCCCTCCTCTGGGCAGTATCCAACAGTTTGTACCCCCTCTGGACAATTTGTATCCTCTTCTGCAAATTCATACCCTGCTTCATTAACCCCCTCTGAAAAAATATACATGGAGATAGGGTTGGGAGAGGATTATAAACTTGGAGAAAGGATAAAAAAAGGTGATGTCATTTCTTTTATTTTAAAAAGACACAGAATATCAAATTTCATGACTTTTACTTGGACAATTCGTAGATTTTGTCTAGACAATGTGTTCCTCATTGTCAAGACAATTTGTACCCCCCAATTGTGGTACGAATCGTCCAGGGTGCAAGTAGTCCAAGAACCATCCATCACAGACAGCTATTCTTTGCTTTTCATTTTAACTCGCTTTTGACTATTTTCACACTGTAACCCCCTCCACCTTACACACATACACAAATATATTAAACATTAAAGAGCACTATCGTTTTGAAGCAAATATCTGATTCGTCCTCTCTGGAAAACATACATGTACATTGTATTTTCCTTAATTTTACTCCTTTTATCAAAATGGGTCATGAGTGTCTGTAGGGATTAAATCCAAGGTTGTAAAAGTGCCTTTATGGGTACTTGCAGCATAAGCACCGCACTACAGAATCAATATTTGATGGTTTTAGGCATTTTAATGGTGCTATGCGATACCACATGAGCTGTACTGTCATGCTGTTGGAGAAAATCAATGTGTAATGTTTTGTCAGAGACATACCAATGACTCTTGGTGCCTTAATTAAGAAATCTGAGGGATTTTTAAAAAAATGTTTTTTTTACAAAAGTTGCAAAATATTCATCAAACACAATGTGAAATACATGTATCTTAAGAAGCCAGAATGTGATCTAAAAACTATCACAAATGGGCAATTTAATATCATAAGAGGTTTGTTTTGTGTCAACATCAATTAATTTATGAATTATATCATCATGAAAGTGGGTATGCTGGGGGTCTAGGGGACACATTCAGGGCCATATTTTACCACATCAATATGTAGAAGAGAATTTGACATCATTTGTAAGGATAAAATGGCAAAGTCTATTGATATTGGTGATTTATATAGCTGCAACCCCAGTTTTTAAAACAAAATTGACATTCATTTTGTTTTGTGTGGTGGGGGAGTGAGGGGGGGGGGGGTTGTTGAGCACCACTCTTTCTCTTGCAGTATGGTTAGATGAGACAGATTTTTCCCCAAACTATTGTCTGTTGATGTAGATTTTATTTTTATTTTGGGGTTGGGGTAGTTTTCAAAGAAAGCAGTGAATTCTCATGCAGAAATGACTCTTTTATCAAATGAAAGAGGTAAAATGTATCTTTGGAAGGATTAGAATGTAGGTTAAAATCACCCCCCCCCCCCCCTCAATTTTTCAAGGTAGTACCACAATCTCCGACATTATTTTAAGAGCAGTACAAAAATCCCCCTCCTGGCCTTTTACACCAAAAGGTTAAAAGGTAGTCCTCGAGGATTTAAAAACTTATGTATTTAATTTGTAAATTACATAAACACTCATTACTGTTTACAAGAAAACATGCCTCAATAACTATTTATCAAGACAATTTATTTATTTATTGGAGTTTAAGGACACTTTCAACAGCCAGTGTCACCTCATGTTGGACAGTTTTATGGGTGGAGGAAGCTAAAGTTCACACAGAGAACCACTGGGCAACAGTGCTAACTCCACACAAGCAAGGTTAGCATTGATTGAAGCAACAAGTGCTCGGCTTCGAGTGGTAAAAAGCTTTGGGCATTTTTGTATGGCTTTAAATATACTTCTAACAAATTAGGGGGAGATTTTTGTTCAACAGAAATTATGGAGGGAGGAATTTCTGTTCACCTGAAAAAACGGGGGGGGGGGGGATTTTTGTGCATTGTGTGAAAATGAATGGGGGGGGGGGATTTTTGTTGGGGAAAAGTTTTGTAGGTTACCCTTTGTAAGGTTTAGGGTTGATTATAGCAAATACATACATGTAAATGTACATGTATTTTGGCTTCCAACACTGATTTAATTATATTTTTTTGGATATTACACATATTTCACATTTAAATGTTCCTTCGAGAACCACAGACCAAATAATACTGTTTTATTTTTTGAAAAGTTATATTTTTGTCACAGTCAGCAATAAAGGCCATATATTGCCAAAAATAATGCAGTTAAATGCATCTTGAGCAAGTGTGGCATCCAGAACTGAGAATCACACTATAACCTCTGCCAAATGCCACATACACATGTAACCACCTATTTTACCCTGTTAACACATTTAACTAAACCATGGTTTCCCCTCATAGTACTTGTGATAGAGGGTATTCCAATTATATTCCAATCCTCTCCCAAATCACCATCCAAACACTTTGCCAGAAAACCCATATTTCACTTGTCTTCACTGGTATAATAGAAGTTTTCTCCATATTATGATAACCCTTTAGCTTACATGAAAAGATACGACTTTTGAATAACTAATATCTTTTCATTTTTTGCACCAAAAACATAGCTATGAAC
Source organism: Pictodentalium vernedei (assembly GCA_031216915.1). Classification (NCBI taxonomy): domain Eukaryota; kingdom Metazoa; phylum Mollusca; class Scaphopoda; order Dentaliida; family Dentaliidae; genus Pictodentalium; species Pictodentalium vernedei. Next base: position 71,108,217 of record CM062288.1, on the reverse strand, counting down.
TCCCTCCCCCAACTGGATAGAGCTGAATGAGCTCATTCCAATGAGGGGTCATAAGATATGTTTTTGACGCAAAAAAAATGCAAAAATAATTAACATTCAATGGCAATTTTGGTGAATGGTGTTAGCCTGTTTTGGCCGTTACAATGAGTGAGTGAGTAAATATGTTAAAAAACACAATTTCTTCATTTACAGAGTATTTAGGAAGATAAATTTTGGGAAACGGGGTTGGGGGGGGGGGGGTTACAGTGGGAAAAGTGACAAAGTTGCAAATGTGAATGAATGGCTTTTGTGCATAGCTACCAATATAGTAGTCTGATACTAGTGTTGTCAGGTTCCCCATGTTATAGCACAAAACTACATTAACAATTGTCACTCTACCACCCATACTGAACCCCTCAGCTGATGAGAAAGTTAACAGCATACACTCTCAGTTTCCTATGATTTGCTTTAGTACTGCAGCACTCAGGGTACCTTGAGTTTTTTTTTACTGTTTGACAATCCTGTCCTGGCTCTTCTCACTATATTTTTCATTGTATGTCAGTCAGTATTCCTATGTACATGTAGACTGTCACTTTCAAAATAGAAATGGTACTGTCTATTGATATTGGTGAATTAAATAGCTGCACCCCCAATTTTTGAATCAAAATTGACATTCATATTGTTTCGTGGGGTTGGAACACCACTCTTTGTCTTGCTGTATGGTTAAATGAGACAAATTTTTCCTCAAAGTATTGCACGCTGATGCAGATTTTAGTTTTATTTTGGGATTAGTTTAGGTTTCAAAAAAAGCTACATGAATTCCTTACCTCTCAGCTTACTCATTAGGTAACAGAGTCGAAAAATGTATTGGAGGCAACAGCAGTTTTTAAGCCATTTGACACAGTTTTCTTTAAAAGAACAAATTTCCCATGTTTTTAACTTAGTGGAAGCCAAAAGTTGAATTCTCATGCAGAAATAACTCTTTTGTCACATGAAAGTGGTAAAATGTATCTTTGATAGGATTGGGGTTGATTAAGGAAATACATAATTTGGCTTGCAAACCTGATTTAATTATTATTTTGAGAGATTATTTCACATTTAAAAATTAATTTGGGTACCACACACCTTACAATACTTTTTTTATTGTTTTGAAAAGTATGTTTTTGTCATCGTCAGCAATAAGGTCTATATATTGCAAGCAAATTCACATCTTGAGCAAGTGTAGCCTCCAGGAGCACACTACAGCCTCCAGCAAATGCCAAATAACAACCTATTTTACCCTACATGTACACATGTATTAACAAATGTAATTAAACCATGGTTCCCCATCATAGTACTAGGGGCAGAGGGGGATTCCAATCTTCCAACCCTCTTCCAATCACCATTCAAACCCACAGCCAGAAAACCCATATTGCACTTTTATTTACTGGTATTTAGATGTTTGTCTGAATTATGCTGTTAACCCTTTACTTGACATGAAAAGCTGATTACCCTTACTCACAAACTTATTGACTTACTAATTTTTTGTGTCAAAGACATGACTTTTTACACCATTGGAATAACCTCATTCCAATGAGGGGTCATAAGCTATGTTTTTGACACAAAAACAAGAAAATAATGAACATGGAATGGCAATACTTGTGAATAGCACCAGCAGCTTTTGACCGTTATATTTGGTAAAGGGTTAAAAATTGTTAGAAAATGATTTCTTCGTTGAAAGATTATTTTGGAACACAAATTTGAGGGTGGGGAACAGTGGAAAAAATAACACAATAAAGTTGCAAATGTGAATGAATGGCATTTGTAGACAGCTACCAATAAAGTAGTCTAGTACTAATAAAGTAGTCTAGTACTAAATTTTCCCTCATATTTGATGCACGACCCCTTGTTTTGGGGTCGGAAAAAGTTCTCTGAAGGGTTATACTTGACAAAGATTTTTGAATCCCAAGATTAAAGTGATGCGATCAAATTTTCTTTAGCTTGAGCATTGTTCTCATGGTTCCCATGTTACAGCACAAAACTACAGTAACACCTGTGAAATATTGTTCTCTCCATGAATCAAGTCCCCACCCACCCATCCACCCATACTGAAGCCTCATTTGATGAGAAACAATTGAAAAGACTGTACAGTATGTTTTTGGAAACTAAAGAAAATCTCATACACTCTCAGTATCCTATGATTTGCTTTGGTACTGCAGCACTCAGGGTCCATTGAGGTTTTTTTTCCATTTGACAATCTTGTCCTGGCTCTTCTAACAAAATTCCATTGTATGTCAGTTTTTATTTCTGTGTAGACTTTAAATTTGTGTGACTGCATGTCTGTCTGTCTGTCCATCAGACAAAGTGTTTCTTTGGTTTTCATTTGCCTGGTTGTACATTTTCAGTAACTGGTAGCTGACTATTTTTCACACTCTACCCCCCCCTCCCCCCCCCTCCCCCCCCCCCCCCCCATTCACAGACAAATATATTAAACACTAAAAGAAAAAAACAATTTTTTTAAGCAAATATCTCATTCATTCTCCTTGGAGACATATTTTCCACAATTTCACTCTTTTCATCAGAATGGGTGTTTGTGGGGAGTAAATCCAAGGTTGTGAAAGTGCCCAAATGGATACCTGCTGCTCAAGCACAGCACCACAGAATCAATATTGGATGCTTTTTAGCATTTTAACAGTGCTATGAGATACCACATGAGCAGTACTGGTCATACTGTTGAAAAAAGCAGTGTTTTATGTTTTGTCAGTACCATACCAATGACTCTAGGTGCCCTAACTGAGAAAACTGGCTTTTTTTAAACAAAAATTGCAAATGATTCACCAAACAAAATGTCTTCAGAAGCCTGAATGTGATTTAAAAACAATCACAAGTAGGATATTTAATGTCACAAGTTGGTTGTTTTGTGTCAACATTAATTAATTTATGAATTATATCATGTTTTTGATGAAGAGGGGTATACTGTGGGGGGGGGGGGGGGCACATTCATTGAGGGCTATTTTTTTTAAAATTTTACCACATCAGTATAAATTTCCCATTTGTGATAGTTTTGTCGCAAGATGTTTTTTGTTTTGTGTCAACATCAATTAATTTATGAATTATACCATAGTTTTCGATGAAAATGGGTATAGGGTGGGGGGGGGGGGGGAGTCACGTTCATTGAGGGCTATTTTTTACCACATGAGTATGTGGAAGAAAATTGACATGAGTTGTTAGGATAAATGGCACTTAAAATGGCAATGTCTGTATTGGTGAATGATATAGCTGCAACCCCAATTTTAGCAACAAAATTGACGTTCACGTTTGTTTTGTGGGGTGGGGAGGGGAGTGGGACACAATTTCTCTAATCTATTGGAGCAATGGACGCAAAATCAGTTTATTTAAGGACATGTGAAAGGCATCAATAATTAGGCCACATTGAAACTCTTTTTTCAAATTTATTTCCCCTTCACCTTGTGTGAGGACAATAATAATCTATGTGAATCATTGAATTATGATCAATCACGAAACGAACGCCAACTCAACAATTCTATTTATAGAAATGGTCCGCATCGCCTATGCGGGGTCGTGTTTTCGTGGCTAACACAACGGTGGATAACTGCGAACCAAAAAGCATGAGAGGACCTTTTTCAAAATAACTAATTTGAACAAAATGACTACGTCAACTCAATAATTCTGCTGTCATATATCCGACCGAACATTTTAGAACTTGGTCGAGACAATTATCCTGGAAACCCATACAATAAAAAAAAAATCAAATAGATTAACATTTGTTCAAGTTATGGCGCTATCATTGACTTTGGTATCAAGCACAAAATTTGCAAAAAATGACACAGTCAGCCCAATAATTCTTCAGCAGTACATTGAAGCCCGTTTTCGAACTCGACCAAGACATTGTTCCTTGAAACCCATGTGCCAAACATCCGTCAAATCGGTTGATGTTTGTTGAAATATCGCGCTTTCAAGCACAAAATTAGAATATTTTAACAAAGGGCCATAACTCTCGTGGACATACCCTATTTTGCGTCATCGGGTGTTGCACATGCATATCAAGCCACATACCAAACATCAAAATCCGTCCAGAAATAACTAAGTTTTTTAGCAAAAAGGGCCGCCTGCCCGGCGACCGGCCCTCGCCATACCAGTAGTCAAGGTTTTTTTTTTTTTTAAAATTGGACTAAAAAGAGGAAACTAAATGAATAGAATTAAATAAGTATGCCTAATGATATCACACAAAATAAAGACAAATAGCCGGTTTATGCTTTTTAAAACTGGCAGCAATTGCTTATCAAATAATATTATTACCACTCAATCTATAAGTTACTAGTCGATTAACATAAGTTTGGGGCCCGTTAAAACTCCATAATTTCAGTGACGTCATTCGACGGTGCCGCGCCGCGGGCGACAATGGTATAAATAGCCATTAGCGGCCCGGCTATTTTTAGATTCCAGGGTCTGATGAATTGCTCCTTGTCGGATGACGTCCCTTTGTTTTTCTGAACTGAAGTCGAACGCACGATCGTAACAGAAATATCGAACTGACTTTTGTGATTATTTCTTCCAGCAATTCCCTCGTGCGGTTAGCTGTAACAGGGAGTGGTAATAATAGTAATAACATGATTGTTGTCAGGCATCATGATTCAATAGCGGCCCTGCAGCAATGATGAACAGTCCTTGGGCTTATTAACTTAATTAATAAACCCTCGGGCTGTTCACCATTGCTGCATGCAGGACCGCAAATGAACCACAATGCCCTCCAAAATCATGTTATAGTTATATTACCGTCTTACTTTTGTTAACGATTCCTTCATTTTCCTTTCGCACGAAGAGATTCATCAATTTTAAATAGCGAACCCGGACCAGAAGTAACGGATAAATTACCAAATAACGGCGACGTTATTTCGTAAAACCGGCGACGGAACACCGGCGACGTTTTTTTTTTCTCGAGTCTGGCAAATAATTGACAACATTGGTGTCATTAAATTGAGATAGGTCGGATATCACACATATATCTGCTATTTCGCACCCCTCCCCCTTATTTCTTACCTGATGTTCCCTATATGGGTTAACTTGAAGGGAAGGGGGGGGGGGGGGCGTGTGACTGATTTTTAGCTCACCGAAGGGAGCTTAACTTGTCGTCCGTCGTGAACTTTACATTTTCAACTTCTCCCAAACTACTGGACCAAATTGAACCAAATTTGGTGTGCATAAAAAATCTTATCCAGAACCATCATTTAGAATCTTTTGATATTTGGTATATAACATCTCTGAGGGGGGGGGGGGGGGGGGGGTCAGTCAGATTCAAGTTTGTTCAAATCATGTCCATGGGTTAATAATTGGGCTCCCTGTAGGAGCCGGAATTTTAACTTATTGAAATATGAGGAAATTTCTTAAAAAATCTTTCATATTTGGTATGAATGCTTTCATATTTGGTATACAATATCTCTAGGGGGGTCAGATTCAAGTTTGTACAAATCGGATCCCTCAGTTAGTATTTGGGCTCTCTATTGGAGCCCAAAGTTTAACTTTGTGCAATTTGAGGAAATTTCTTTAAAAATCTTCTTCTTCAGATCCACCTGTCAGAATCATTTCATGTTTGGTATACAACATCTATAGGAGGGGGGGGGGGGGGGGTGGTCAGATTCTATTTTGTTCAAATCCAGTCCCTGGGTTCATATTTGGGCTGCCTATGGGATCCTGAATTTTAACTTAGTGCAATATGAGGGGATTTCTATAAAAATCTTTTTCTTCAGATTCACCAGTCAGAATCCTTTCATATTTGGTATGCAACATCTTGAGGTGGGTCAGTTTCAGGTTTGTTCAAATTGGTTACCTGGGTAACTATTTTGGCTCCCTGTTTGAGCCCAAAGTTTAACGTAATGAAATGTGAGGACATTTCTTTAAAAACCTCCTTCTTCAGATCCACCTGTCAGAATCATTTCATGTTTGGTATACAACATCTATAGGAGACGGGGGGGGGGGGGGGGGGGGGGTTGGTCAGATTCTAGATTGTTCAAATCCAGTCCCTGGGTTCATATTTGGGCTGCCTATGGGATCCTGAATTTTAACTTAGTGCAATATGAGGGGATTTCTATAAAAATCTTTTTCTTCGGATTCACTAGTCAGAATCCTTTCATATTTGGTATGCAACATCTTGAGGTGGGTCAGTTTCAGGTTTGTTCAAATTGGTTACCTGGGTAACTATTTGGCTCCCTGTTTGAGCCCAAAGTTTAACGTAATGCAATGTGAGGACATTTCTTTAAAAACCTCCTTCTTCATTTCCACCGGTCAGAATTCTTTCATATTTGGTATGTAACATCTCAAGGGGGATCAGGTTCAAGTTTGTTCAATTTGAGTCCCTGGCTTATTATTTGGGCTCTCTATGGGCAAGGGTGGGGGTGGCATGGGGAGCATGTTAGGTTCAGGTTTGTTCAAATCGATTCCTTAGTGTTTTTCCATAAAATTTGCCTTTCATGACTTCGTTCCTTTGTAGTGTTGATGAACCATGCATAACTGAATGTGACCCCAAATACCTCTTTGAACCACGTTGGCAGGTGAGCGATTAAGGCCCCTTGGGGCCTCTTGTTTAGTCAAGTTGTGACGAAATCCGGCTGGTCTTATAGTTTAGTGAATGGCGGGCGGGCGTAAACAATTGGTTTCTGGACGATAACTTGATAATGGTTCGACCCACGTTCATGAAACTCCATAGGTAGGTTGGCACCGGTGAGTGGAAGAACCCTATTTATTTTGGACTTGCTTGGTCAAAGGTCAAGGTCACATTGACCATGAACATAATAAATTGTAAACAATTGGTTTCCGGATGATAACTTGTCTATGGTTGAACTCACATCCATGAAACTTCATACGTAGGTTGGCTTTCATGAGAGGAAGAAGCCTATTTATTTCGGGCGCACTAGGTCAAAGGCCAAGGTCACAGTGACCCTGAACATAGTAAATCAAAAGAATTGGTTTCCGGATGATAACTTGACAATGGTTCGACCCACGTTCATGAAAATTCATAGGTAGGTTAGCATCAATGAGAGAAAGAACCCTATTTATTTTGGACTCGCTAGGCGAAAGGTCAAGATTACAGTGATCTTCAACATAGTAAATCGTAAACAATTGATTTCCGGATGCTAACTTGACTACGGTTGACCCCACATTCATGAAACTTCATAGGTAGGTTGGCACAGGTGAGTGGAAGACCCCTATTTATCTTGGACTCGCTAGGTCAAAGGTCAAGATCACAGTGATCTTGAACATAATAAATCGTAAACAATTGGTTTCCAGATGAAAATTTGACAATCGTTCCACCGACGTTCACGAAACTTCATAGGTAGGTTGGCATTATTGCAAGAAAGAGCCCTATTTATTTTGGAATCAGCAGGTCAAAGGTCAAGGTCACAGTGACCCTTCACATAGTAAATTGTAAACAGTTGGTTTCCGGACGATAAGTTGATAATGATTAAACCCACTTTTGTGCTGTCACAACTCGACATTGGATCTGTGATCCTATCGGAATTTTTTTTTTTGGGGGGGGTGGGGGGGATGTGCCCCCAGAACGCCCCCATGGCTGCGCCACCGAGCCGAGCCCCCACTTGAGCAATCGTGATTAAGTGCCTTGCCCAATGACACAACGCAGTTACCCCTGCTGGGGATCTAACCGTGGATCTCTCGGCTTGGTGTTAGTAGTAGATCATGTACCCGATCGACCCACATTGGCCAGATCTCATGTGACGTCATAGGCACATGGCCCAGTTACTTCATTTTTGGTTGTCATGGTATTGGATCTGTGATCCTATCGGAATTATTTTTTTTGGGGGGGATGTGCCCCCAGAAACGCCCCCATGGCTGCGCCACCGAGCCGAGCCCCCACTTGAGCAATCGTGATTAAGTGCCTTGCCCAATGACACAACGCAGTTACCGCTGCTGGGGATCTAACCGTGGATCTCTCAGCTTGGTGTTAGTAGTAGATCATGTACCCGATCGACCCACATTGGCCAGATCTCATGTGACGTCATAGGCACATGGCCCAGTTACTTCATTTTTGGTTGTCATGGTAGCCCGCGTGAGCGCCATCTTGTGACAACATTCCCATCGTGATACGTGGTCCTAGTGTGCATGCGCAGCGTCCATTTTGTATATCTGAGACCGCCATCTTGGTTTCTATGGTAGCACATGGTTGCTATGTGACCCAAAACCTTCTAATAGGAAAGGGGTGTGTTCGAAGGGTGTGTTCGATTGAACAGGAGTAAATTTAATTACAACAAACAACCCGACAATCCTTCTAAATAATCCAAAACTACCGAGACGGATTTAGCAAACCCCAATCTAGGGCTTATAATAGTAGCACGTAGTGCTAAATGAATGATGAGAGGTTTCATGTGGATAAATTCAAGTGAACTAGAATACATCGAATTACCACAAACATCCAGACAATCCCTTTGAACCATCAAAACAACTTTATTTGGCACGGATTTCTCAATTTTGGGCTTAAAAGAGTAGCATACAGTGCTTTAAGGTGCGTTTCCTGGTATGAGTAATTGTATTTGTTCGAATACTTTGTAAAATTACCCAACTAAACCCAACGGTTCTTTTACTAGTGCGGATTTCCCACTAAATATTCGGTTTCTGTCTGTTGTCCCCGAGAATTCTTTTTGCCCAACAATAGACGCATTCCTTTTGTATCAGAGTAACTTTGTTGTTTCGGATGTGCTCCATAGTCTCGGTATTTTATCTATCCCGATACATTATGTGGTTTTTCCTTCTATTTCCTGGCCTGTTTTGCCTTTTACTGGTCCCATTTCTGCCTATCCCAACAGTCTATTTTGTCTTGGCCGTCTCTGTTTTTGCCTTTCCTGTATATAACGAAGTCCTCTATGATCCTCAAACCCAAAATACAATCAAGCAGAGGTAGGTATTATTTGAACGACTCGAATCTTATCGAGCAAATAAGCTTTTAAGCAGTTACTGAAAAAATCATTGCTCGAACGACTCAAATCCCATTGAGCAAATGAGTATCGAAAGATCGATTTAATTATGACTCTTAATGCTCATCGGGGTATAGGAGGACACCTATGGCATGATGGTGTAGTACTATATATACCTGATGATAATTTAGCTCCTAGCATCTGCCCAGTTCTAGACCTCTCCGTGATCTTCATATCTCCAACACCACTATTACTGATTTTCCCCAATATTGCCATTGTCTGTCCTATGGTTAGCTTTTACAGTAGTCACCAAATCCTGTAGTCTTCTACCACCCTTGCAGCCTTGTACCATTACTAGCACTAGCATAGGCTTGCTAACCATCTCAGATTGTTCGAACGACCAGAATCCCATCGAACAAATGAGCCATAGAGTAAATGCCTGAACGAGTGACTCCACGTACGACTCTTTTGCTTGTCTAGGAATTGATGGATGGGGAGGATCTTTGGAACTAACAACGTGATATAATAACCTTAGTTATTGAAATTGATATACAATCCCGCTCATAATATAGCCTTGGTTTTTGGAAGTGTTGTTAAACCCCTAATGAACCAATTTGCCATTGAATTATGATCTTTTGTCAGTTTACAAAAAAAATGAAGGTTTGTTTTACTATAGCTTGTTTCAAGTTTTATCCTTCCGCAATCTTTCAAAATTTCTCGATTGCCATATTTGTCGCCACATTAACATATGACCACACATGTGTGGTTCTGTGTTTTTGCATGTCGCTGTACAACACGTTTTGACAAATTGTTATATTTCACATAACCGTTGCTATTTCTGCGATATAAACCATATCTTTCCTGAAAAATCTTGCTTGGGGCCTGCAATATTTACCGAAATTAACAATATTGGGTGTGCACCATTACGTGTCACGTATTTTCATATTGGACTATGTGGAACATCACGCGGAAATAATGGCTAAATATATAGATAGTCAAATGTCAGGATTCATTAGAAACAGATCCAAATCGAATGGAAGTATTGATATCTTGGCTACACATGAGAATGTAATAGGTTTGGTGAATATGATGGAAATAGGGATTCATATATTTTGTAAGTATGGTTGAAATTTCAAGTGGGTGCGATTCGAACCGAAGAAATTGGTAAGAACAAGTAGTTAAATTTCTGTCTCTTTTTGTATGATTCTTATTTTCAGGTTGCACAAATGATTGGGGTATGAAAAAAGACAAATCGGCCTAAAATTGTCAAATACAAATACGAGCAGTCACAAAATATTTCCAAGTTCCATAGGGATGAACCAAAATTGAATCCCAATGGTTATTCAAAACAAATTACCGACAAAAAGGCTGAGAACCCCCTCAAAATTTAAGAATGTGAGCGAGGATCAAAATAACATTTGTGTTGATACAGAGAGTAGAATGCTGTACAATGAAACTAAAATAAATCAGCAAAATAACGTGTTTAATTTATCCAGTAACAAACTAACGCAACACAAGAATGTTACTTAAAAGGGGGCTCAAGTGTTTCCCAACGGAAAGAACTTTGGATAGAGCAAAACTTATCGTTGAGATAAAAGAAAGGGATTGCAGAATGCGACTATGTGAGTATTTCCTAGACAATAAACAGCAAAATATAAATGATAAATTTAGAGATCGCAGCACATCCACCCCCAAGGAAGATAGAGATAAGCACCTTGACCTTTATTTTGAGACAGTGCTGGAAGATAGTTTGAAGGGCATAAAAAACGCTTGCGAAACAAAACAAAAATGGAAGAGAACGCCCTGAAGGAGTTGTTAAATGATAATACAATAGTATTAGTATAGCTCGCACGTTTCAGGTACAGGTTGGATGACCTCGGTGGGTGACCTCGGGAGTGACGTCATGTCACGTGACCCAGTGGCGCCATGTTGTATTGTCATGGTAACCCGCGTGAATGGCCATCTTGTGACAACATCGCCATAGTGGTAAGTTGTGTTAGTGCACATGAGCAGCACGTGTTGTTAGGGTGATACATGTTTTCGTCGTCCATCTTGGTTTCAATGGTAGCACGTGGTTGTTATGTTACCCAAAGGCCTACAATAGGACAGGGGTATGTTTGGAGGGTATGTTCGATTGAATTGGAGTAGTTTTTCTGGTTTGGATTATTACAGAATCCTCGTTAACTTCGCAAAATTACCCAAATAGACCAGATAATCCCTCGAACTCACCAAAAACGACTGTAATTACTGCGGATTCTTCAAGAATCTCTTTTAGGACCGCCATACCGTATATTTTTAGAGTAGCACGTATTGCTATAGTACCGATGGGCCCCTTGGGGTAAGTTTGATTGAATGGGATTACTGTTTCGGAGAATCCCATTTGTATGCCTATTACAGATGCATGCAAGAAAACGAGCTTCAGAGCAATTGCTCGATCGAGTGACTCCACATACTGCTCGAACGGCTCGAAATCCACCGAGCATATGAGCTATCGAACAGTTCCTCGAACGAGTGACTCGAACATACGACTCTTAGCCTCATTTCAGAAAAAGGGGTGCCTAACGCCAGTCATTTTCAAAAAGGGATTCCGTAAGTAGGACGCATAGAAACAGGATTGATGATTTTCCCTAATAAGCTAAAGAGCCAAGAGATTAATTGCCCAATGAGCAACTGCGACTCGAAGCCCCTCGATCAAATGAGCTTTAGAGCAATTGTTCGATCGATTGACACCACATACTACTCGAACGACTCGAAACCCATCGAGCAAATAAGCTCTAGAGCATCGATGGACTTCGAGCCGTTCGAGAAATGACTTTTCAGTAACGGTTCGATAACTTATAAGGGGAAGTTGGGATAGGTATGTCTTGGGGTGGCTTAGAAGGCTGTGCCAAAGTAATAGCATCTTTAGATAAGTATCCTATAAAAAGTATCCTCGAAAGGTATCCCCAAACAATACAATAGCAGGTCATAGCTCATAGGTATCCTCAAATACCAAAAAGAGTCGAAGAGTAGTATGTGCGAGTCACTCGGAGGAGCAAGTGCTTTATAGCTGATTTTCGCGATGAGATTCGAGTCGTTCGAGCAATGACTTACCAGTAACTACTCGATAGATTCCTGGCTTTAGAAATAATATAGACATTCTTTGTACACAGTGGAGATAACTCTGTATACAGGCTATGGGAAACCAAGCACTGGCGATTATAAGAACTGAACGAGGAAACAGGAGATTGTTGAGACTAGATAGATTTTTAGTGTTAGAGTAGCATCTGTAATAGGCATACAAATGGGATTCTTGGAAACAGTACTCCCATTCAATCGAACTAACCCCCAGGGGCTTCATTGGTACTTTAGCGATACGTGCTACTCTTAAAATCTACGGAAAGGATTCTTGAAGAATCCGTAGTACATAAAGTCTAAAACGGTTCACCAAATCGAGCGGAAACAGTTATTTGAAAAACGATCGAACAAAGCAACTGACCACAGAGTCACTTTTGTTGTCTCTTTCTCGCGACGCATCGCGACATCAGGGAAATAACAAGGGAGCGACTGCCCATTTCACACCGTTCAAATCGAATGAAGTTGGCATTCGAAAAATCTAACCTCATTTCGCACAAAAGACTGAAAATTTGGGAGACATTACAGTCCAACGCAAGCATAATAAAATATTGATCCGATAGATGCCCGAGTAACGATGCAGTTTATAGTCTGCAGGTTTATACTCCAAACAAAACAATTCGCAGACAAGAACGGGACGGCCTACTACATGGCAAGACAATCATCTGCATGTCCAGGGATGTGGTATATGGGATTATCTACGAAAAATGTAATGAAGTTGTGTACGTGGGAGAGACGGGGACAGAATTGTATGAGAGAATGCAAAACCACCTCAATAAAATAAGACTTGAGGTTATGAGTGAACCGATACCGCATCATTTTCTGACCAAAAACCATAGTATACTGCTCAAAGTTGATTAAGCACCAACTATTTAACACATCATTGTGAAATTTGCTTATGACATATTTGCGATATGTTCGATGGATTTGATTGAGGAATGCAATGGAATGGTCCCCAGTGTTTACATTAGCTCTCCTGATAGGCAGACTTTTCGTAACAGTCATGGAAAGCATGTACCCCTTGTGTACTGTCTATATGCACATGACATGTGTAGGGCATTCAATCTTCATTTCAACACAAACCCGTGTGATTTAATGATTGAATATGGCAAATGCAAATGTAAGAAGGCATTTGTCTGAAGCAGAATTGTGGCGGGCTGTAGGGATGGTGGAGCAAGGGCCTACCCATCGTCAGGTTGGTGACGCCTTTGATGTGCACCATACGGTGATCACCAGAGCCTGGGCAAGATTAGCAGTATGGCACACCAGTAAAACGGCATGGTGATGGCAGAGACAGAGCAACATCTGCAGCTGAAGACCGGTTTTTGATCATCCAGGCCCGTAAGAACCGCTTTACCACAGCAACCCAGCTTCGCAGTGACCTTCAGAATGCATTCGGGGTAGATGTTTCGACGCAGACTATCCGGGCAAGGTTGCACGAAGGTGGTCTCCGATCGAGAAGACCATGTATTCGCATTTCGCTGTCCCAGAACCACCACCAGGCACAATATGAATGGGCCATGGGCCGCGTTGGATTTGTGAAGAGAAGATTGGTGACCCGTCCTTTTTACAGATTAGTCAAGGTACTGCCCAGACCACACAGGTAGGCGTTCTAGGTATGGAGAAGACCGAAGACCAGGAGAGCGATTCCATGCAGCCAACATTGCTGACGATGACCGCTATGGTGGACGGTCAGTCATGGTCTGGGGCTGCATCAGCTGGGATGGACGTACGGAGCTCCTGTGTCCTTGAACGTGGTACATTGACTGCACAACGGTTTTTTGATGAGATCCTGGATGTCTACGTCAGATTGTATGCAGATGCAGTGGGTGATAGATTCATTCTGATGCCCATGCTGTCGGGGAGTACCAACAGAGGGAGGGGATTGAGCGTATGGACTGGCCAGCAAGATCCCCTGACCTCAGTCCAATCGAACATTTCTGGAATGAGTTGCAGCTTGCAATTTCAGCCCGTCCAGTCCAGCCAAGAAGTGTCCAGGAGCTTGGTGCCATACTGGTCCGAGAATGGAACAACATCCCACAATGGACTACCGGGAACCTGATTGGGAGCATGAGAAGGCTTTGTCAAGCTGTAATTAACAGTAATGGGTCTCAAACTCGATACTGAACCCATACCAGTTCGCTCCGTCAACTTTTTGGCATATTGAAAAATTTCCTCTTTTACCAAAAATATCCATTTTCCATGGTTATGGTATTCAAAAGCTAAAAAATAATGTCAAACACCAATAAAATGTTAATTTCTGTACTTATATCATTAAAGATATAATTCAATACAAAATATATACACTTTTCATCACAATATTTCAAATAAAACGTAAAACAGGTAGTTGGATGTACTTGGTGGCAAGTTGGTGCTTAGCAAAACTTTGAGTAGTATCTAAACACGTTTAAGATTATTTGAATTGAACAAATTAACCAACAAGATACAGCCTGCAGGACGGGTCGTGAAGCAGTTCGGATCAATAAACTTCAATCATTAGGACCCAAAGAGCTCAATAGACAAGAATGATTCCACATTTTATCATTGATAAACTTGTTGATGTGGGTGGGGGTGTATAAGCTAGCGCGAAGAGCAATTACAAATAAAGACGCGTGGAACATAGCGTGAAAATGTTATGAGATTATGATGATTGTGTGGATGTGGGTGCATATTTCATGCGTATGTGGTCGTGGTGTGGATAGGGTGCGTAGACCCCTAGCCTACAATTCTCAGTGGAGACATTATAACAGGAGCCATATACGGGATCAATGATGGGGCATATAAACTACAAAGGTGGGGTGGGGGTGGTGGGGGGGGTGGAATACATTTACATACAATGGACGGGATATGGAGGCTCGCTTTTGAATGATTTGGGCCAAGGAGTGGTTGCATGTATGAATTCTGTATGCGAACTTGCCTCTGTCACCAGGGCGAGATCTTCTTAATTGTGGCTAATTCATCTTTGCTTGTTGCGTAATAAGAGGGATATGATAGGTAATGTTTTGCATAATTTACACTTCAATACAGAGAACAACGTAAAACGCGGAACATATTACTTGTTGCCACAAAAGGAAGATATGATACGGCTATTTCGTGCGCACGAATGCGCGGAACGACGTAAAAGGCGGAACATATCTTTACTTGTTGCCACCCAAGTGAGATATCATACGAAGATTTTGCACGTAATATACTTAAATGTGGACAACAACGCGTTTAAATGATTCGGATCAAGATGTGGTTGGATGCCGTCGGTAATGTATGCGAACTTGTCCCTCCGTCTGTTACCATGGCGAGTTTCAGATAAATGATAGATGGCTCTTAATTTTAAAAATGAGAATAAATTTTATGCGGAATAACGTGGAATATATCTTTAGGTGATGCCACCCAATAAAGATATGATACGGTATTTTTGTGCATAATGTAACTTGAATACAGAAAACAACGTGAAACGCTAAACATATCCTTACTTGTTGCCACCCAAGGAAGATATGAAACGGTGATTTAACAGTTGGGTTCATGATTAGGAGCTGGGTAGCCACGTTTTTGAGGTTTCTGTGTTTAAAAGCTCGGACCATATACTATTTTATATATTCGGCTTCCACGCGATCGACGGTGTTTCCACGTGGTCTAGGCGCTCGAAAAGATGCATAACTGTCGATCAAGGATATCAGTACTTGTTTTGAAAATTTCAAGCAACTGCACTCAGCGGCCTGGACACATTTTATTTTTGTCCGATGCTACTGTTTTCGTCATCCCCAATACCTTCATAGCCCATTTACACATTCTCACCATTAATCCTATGGCGAAATCTGTTCACTTTTAAATTCTGGCGAACATCTAAGGTTTTAGGCAGCAAGGTCTGGGCTGATTACTTTGAAAATGAAATGATTACGATTACTTTATATCCTTGATTACGATTACAATTACTCCATTTTTGAAAGGGAATGATTACGATTACAATTACTTTGGAAAGAGATCTATTACATTACTGATTCGTTTTGCCCTTTACTTCAGTGGGATGTAGTTTGTTATTACACTAGCCCTCATGGGAACAATGGGAATTAATAATAATAAATAATAAAAATTACAGTTTAGAGCCATGGATCCGCACAATTTATGCGCTCTCGTGCTTTACAATGCTCTGTCAGTATGTAGCAAAAATGATATATGGGACATCTGGAGAATACACTACTAGCGCACACCGAAAACTCGGATGGACAGGTGGGTTTTCAGAGCCTTTTTGAAGCTTTCCAGCGTTTGCGGTGCCTTAAGGTGGTCGGGCAGCCTATTCCAAAGAAAGGACTCGCCACAAAAAAAAAAAAAAAAAAAAAAACGCAGGAGGACGCCTGGCTTGGGAGTTCGAAGTTGTTGAACGGAGGAATTGAGATGGTACATATCTTTGTACCAGACTGCTCAGATAATCAGGAGCCAAGCCGTTCAAGGCTTTCAATGTCAAATGGTGCGTCTTATACTCTAACCTTTCTTCAACTGGCAGCCAATGTAGATGAAAGAGAATGGGGGTAATATGGCATGATTTCCGTTGGCTTGTAATACGTTTTGCTGCACAGTTCTGAATAAGTTGCAGCTTCTTAACGTTATTCTGTTTACAGCCGAATAGCAGGGACTTACAATAATCTAAACTGTTTGTAACAAGAGCTAGAACTAGAAGATTTTGCCGACTCCCCCCTCCCCTCTATTTACAACGGAGCGAACCCTGCTGATATTACGCAGATGGTGGTATTAGCTTCCTGATACCTGTGTGTCATGACTGGCACCAGCTAGATTCCCATCCATGAAATACTCCAGACTCCGGTTGACTGCCGAGGGGAAGATCACATGACTATTAAAATTAGGATTAATATTTGACAATTTTGAGAGTTGGTTTTGAAGTCCGATGTAAATACTTCAGTTTTTCAGCTTGAAGTCTTAAATAGTTCGTTGTCAATCAGGATTTAGTTTAAACAATAATTATTCAAAGAATAAGCTACATGTTACCAAAATGAACAACAACAAAAAAGTAACAGCACAAGGCACCGTAGCTCACAATATAACATATATTTTATCCAGAATTTGATATCAGATATGCAGTTTTTCAAAGAGGCAATAGCCCCTGTCTCATGTATGGGGCTGAAGTTACCATAGAGTTGCCTATCATCCGTATAAAAGAGACAATTTGGTCCATGTTGGTGAATGATGTCTCTTCTAGCAGCACAACATAGACTGCACAATGCTGGATGCCGAGAACTTGAAATCTGAATTATCTGGAATATTAATTAGTAACAAATTTCTGAATAAGTACAGAAGTGTAGAATCTATTGAATCCATGATTTGTGATTTATGTGACTCACTTTGATGGTATTTGCTGGATGGCTTTACAAACTGAACAATTTGGCCTGACCCGTGCATTTTGCTGTTTTATTTTCTGAAGTCATTTCAAGATAAATGTCAGTAATAAGTATCAGTAAAGCAATCCCATTACTAGTGTTAACTATGCCATACAATGGATAACAGGGTCGAGTAAAGCCGCAGCGCTAGAAGCAATCAGGGTGAGCTTGGGTGGATGAGGGTCAAGGGTAGGATAGACCTATTGAAACTCGGTTATCTCAGTTATTTGGTAAATTTCCCCGATAGCCGATGGTGTAAAGTAATGTTCCTGAGAACTTTCAACTCAAATATCAAGACGGGGTGGATGGTCCAAGTGAGGGGGATAGTAGAAAACTACTCATTGGAGATCTCGGACCTTGACGTTGGGGCAAACCAGGGTAAAAAATCGTCAGAGAAAGTGTCATGGAGGATTGTAACCGTAATTGGCGAGACGGGGTCAAATCAAAGAGATCTTTGGGTGGCCTGCGTGATAAAGAGAAGCCTGGTTTTGAAGAGTACCTTGATGGCAACTTTGGGGGGGGGGGGTCAGTGTTGTTCAAGCTGAGGTCGCGGTCCTTGGTGCTGAGGGGAAAATTGGGAAAAACAGTGAAAAGGAGTGCCAGATGTGTAAGTTGGGCGTGGTGGAGACCCTGGAACACTTTCTTATAGAATGCTCAAAATATCAGTCTGAAAGAACAAGCTTCACGGGGAGTATAATGGAGAAGTGGGATGGGAGAATGAAGGACATGTGGTTAGGGGGCGACTCAAAGGAGAGGGTTAATATGCTAATCGGAGAGATTGGGAAGAATGGGGCAAGGGATGTCATCAAGCAGTTCGTCTCCGAGTGTTGGGAGGAGATAGGAAGCATGGGAATAGGGAGGCAGTTGGTAGAACAGGGGTAACCATGGCCTTTTCATACGAGAACCGCGACAAATCAGCGGCCGGCCAAAGTGTTATTATTATTATCATTATATGGAAGTATCTTGATATTTCAAAATTTCTGTTTTCTTTAATTTTCGAAGAGTATATTGAAGTCAGGTTTTACCGGGAGTTTGAACTTAACAGAATACGTTTCAAAATTCGTCCAACAGCATTTTTTTACCTCTTCCGAGGCCGATATTGCAGAAATGACAATTACTATATTGGTGGAATTGTTTTCTTTGTTGATTCGCAATTGTCTATAAGATCGTTCACCTTAGCATCCGAGGCAAATGGAACAGATTACTCATGTTATAATGGTCTATGGTCCCAGCTTTTAAACACAGGAATCTCAATCAATGGAAGATCCATGAAGATGCAGCTGCTTGAATTTATTTTTATATCGCCGATTTCAAGCAGGCATTCCACCAGGCATTGTGCTAGCACCGCGCCACTGGACTGCAAACTGAAAAGTATTTTCGAAAGATGGCGTCGACGGGAGTCGAGCTCTGGT
Source organism: Pictodentalium vernedei (assembly GCA_031216915.1). Classification (NCBI taxonomy): domain Eukaryota; kingdom Metazoa; phylum Mollusca; class Scaphopoda; order Dentaliida; family Dentaliidae; genus Pictodentalium; species Pictodentalium vernedei. The sequence continues at coordinate 71,089,404 of CM062288.1, read as the reverse complement.
CTATGGCACCATATCGCCGAACCATAAATGCTCTGCCACCATACCATTTGAGCCAACGGTAACACCCAAAAAGGTTGCAATTGATTCAGTCAGTATGTTAGTTCACATTTACAACCCGACCCGAGACCAGTATTGAAGAATTGAGAGTTATTGAATTGTTGGAGCTGTTTTCTTTGTTGGTTCGTAATTGTCTTTACGTTGCCTGTATTGTACTGTGGGATTTACCCATGGATTGTTTGTCTTAGAATCCAATGCAACTGCAACAGATTATTGTTAAAACGGCCCATGATCCCAGCATTTAAACGCAGGAATCTCAATTAATGGAACATCCGTGAAGATGCAACTGCTTGAATTTAATTTTACACCGCCGATGTCAAGTAGGAATACCACCAAGCATTGTGCTAGAAACGCGCCACTGGATTGAAAACTTTAATGTTTTTTCAGAAGGTGGCCTCGACGGGAGTCGAACTCGGGTGTACCCAATTGCCTTTCCATAAATTTTCTGCCACCATACCAACTGAACCAACAGCAATACCCAAAAAGGTAGCAATTGACAGTGTGTTAGTTTACATGTACAACCCGGCTTGAGACCGATATTGGAGAATTGAGAATTACTGATTTGTAAGAATTGTTTTCTGTGTTGATTAGTAATATTCTACATGTAGCTTGTATTTTATTATTAGATATACCCGTGGGTCGTTTGCCTTAGCATCCAGTGAAACTGGAGCAGATTACTATTATAATGGTCTATGGTCCCAGGTTTTAAACAGAGGAAATTTCAATTGATGGAAGATCCGTGAAGATGCAACTACTCGAATTTGATTTTATATCGCCGATGTCAAGCAGAAGATCCACCAGACATTGCCTTAGCACCGCGCAACTGAGTTGAAAACTGTAAGGTTTCTTTGTAAGGGTGCCGCGATGGGAGTTGAATTCGCGTATACGGCACCCAGTCGCCTTGCCATACATGCTCTGCCACCATACCAAATGAACAAAAGGTAAAAAAGTTGCACTTGACTCAGCCAGTATGTTAGTTTACATTTACAGCCCGACCCGAGACTGGTATCGGAGAATTGAGAATTGCTGTATTGTTGGAATTGTTGGAATTGTTTTCTGTGTTGATTCATTATTATCTACAAGTAGCCTGTATGTTATTGTTTGATTTAACCGTGGATCGTTTGCCTTTGCATCCAATGCAACTGTAACAGATTACGACTGTTATAATAGTCTATAGTTCCAGTTTTTGAGCACATAAATCTCAATTAATGGAAGATCCGAGAAGACGCAACTGCTTGAATATTATTAGTTGTCCTTGTGTTTTCCGGGTTGTATGAGAATACACCCTGAGGCGCAGCCGAAGAGTATATGAGTCTCAAGACCTGTGTAAATTCACATATACCCCGGAAGACACAAGGATAATGAATTTATTTCTAAACTATGTTACCCCCCTCCCTCTCCGCCAACCCCCCCCCCCAAAAAAAAAAACAAACAAACAAACAAACCAAAAAACAAAGACAAAACAAAACACACACACACAAAAATTACCAATTTCAACATTCAACATTTCAACGAAAGGTAACCGTGAAAAGGTTATTTAAATTCCCCCCCCCCCCAACAACTAATAAATTTCAATTTTCATTCTCTTATAGAAAGGATGACGGATTTATTTCGAAATATCCCTCCCCCCTCCCAAAAAAGAAAACCCACAAAAATACCACTTTCAACATTGCCACCACAGGTAACCGAGAAAAAAATATAACAATTCCATAATTTACCCCCTTCTCCCTCCTACCAAACACATAATAAATTTCATTTTTTTGTCTTATAGCAAGGATGACATATTTATTTCCAAACTATGCCCCCCCTCCCCCCCCAAAAAGAAACATAAACCAACACACACACACACACAAACTACCAATTTGAACATTGCCCCCACAGGTAACTGTGAAGAAATTATTTCAATTTTATAATTTACACCCCCCCCCCCCCTCCCATCTCCCACACACACACTAATACTTTTCTATTTTTATTCTCTTCTTGCAACCATTAAGGATTTACACCAAATCCCGTTCACCCTTCTCCCAACAACCCCCCCCCCCCCCCCGCCCCCACACACACTTCTTTATAGCCTGTGTTGGCGAGGAAAATTACTTAAATCTTATTATGAAAAAGACACGAGAATAAAACAGTGGGCAAAATCACTCTATTGAAAAGTGTCATTAACAAATTATTGAACGAAGTACTCGACAACTCAACAGTGGTGTTGAGGATTTATTCGAAACCTTGTCCACTTATTAAAGTTCATTTCCACTTTTCCAATTTTGCAGTTTTGAAAGATTGGTCAAAAAGGTCTGTTATTTGTATTTATATTGAGTCTTTGATATTGAGGTGATTTATTATTTATCGACGCAATGGAACTTTCTTCTTCAAAATCATCGGCAAACAGCTGGTTGAAATGAAAACCACAAACTTCATGGTCACATAAATTGAAATCGAGAACGGCATTGCTAGCTATCGCCCTCGAATGTGAAAGTGTGTCGCATCTGTCACTGATTTCAAGGTCGCGGTTGTTATTTGAATTCAATTTTTCAGCAGAAACAGGCCCCGTGTTTATAGTGTATATAGCTTCATCTTAGCAGGATGGGGAATCGGGTATTGGGGGATAAAATTCTACGGGTAGTGGAGCCTTTTTGGAGAGGAGCGGAGGTGGGAGGCCAGAGACAAGTATGACAAGAGTGGACACAGGTGGGGAGAACAAGAGCGAAGGAGGCAGAATAAGTTTACCAAGGCTAGCACCAGAAAACGATGAGACCAGTAGGCAGAAGCCAATGAATCTCGGTACCCTGAAAGTGGGTTATAGCAACATCCAGGGTCTCCACCGGAAAGTAAGTGACATTGCGGCATTGATCGAGGCAGAGGACTTTGATGTCATGGGCCTAAGCGAGACGTGGATAAGACACAAGGGACGCGTAGACCAAGTATGGGTGTGTGTGTGGATAAGTGTAGGGTGAACGGAAGACCAGAAAAAGGAGGAGGGGTAGGCAAGTACATTAAAGAGAATTTAAAACCGTCGCTGATCACAGATCTGGAAGATGTCAGCACCTCGGCTGAGGTATAGAAAGAAATTGAATGGTTAAAGATCAATCTAAGAAACAAAAGTATTGCCCTTGTGATTGTGTATTGTGCGGTGGAGGGAAGCAAACCCGAGAGGAATGACTCGGTGATAAGGAAGAAGGCATAGAGGATGGTGACAAGAAAGTCAACAGGAATGGAAGGAAGCTGTTGAACTTCACAAATGAGCTCGGTCTGAAGATTCTGAAAGGGACGCGAGGTGTAAGAGGAAATGGACCTGGGAGAGGAACGACAGAAAATCTATAATCGACTATATTTTCACAGATGTAAATTTATGTAGGGAGGTGATAGGGGTAGAAGTGGATGATAAGGGTAAAATGGAGGTGGGCAGTGATCACAACTTGATTACAGTGACGATCAGGGCCAGAAACCCAATAAAAGGCAAAGGAAGCTTCAAGGAGATTTGGGAACTCAAAAAGGATGCCGACTGGGCGAGGGTCGAAGGAAAATTGAAACCAAAGCGTGCAACCGTACACAAGAAGGGCAGTGTCCAGAAGATGGCCGATGCCATAGTGGCGAGCCTAGTGGAGGCAGGGAAGGAAAGTGTAGGAAATATTAGGGTGACAACACGGGAACTTGGGTACAGAGTGAACTAAGAACTGAAGAGGGCCATAAAGGGTAGAAAAGCTAAATGTGCTGCATACAGGAGAAGTAGGAAACTTAAGGGGGCGGAAAGCAACGAGGCCACGGTGGCAATGGAAGAATACCAACAAGTGTGAAATAAAGTAAATAAGATTAAAGACGATAATCGGAGAGTGCAAAATAGCAGTCTTATTTGGACGATGAGAATGACAGTGGGTCGCGTTCGAACGTGTTTTGGAAATGGGTGAATAAACGTAACAAAAGAAGTAACCCACAGAGTATTAAAGTAGATGGCAAAGTTACAGGCGATCAAGATCAAATGGCATTAGAACTAGTCAAGCACTGGGAAAAACTAAACGATAAGCGATGGGGCACGGGGAACCCACCGGAGTGTCCGAACCATGTCGAGGAAAATCTATCGAACTTCGTGTGCAACGAAATTAGAACGGAGGAGGTGCGAAAGGTGATCTCAAAATTAAGGAATGGAAAAGCGGGAGGGGTGGACGAAAGTCCTAACGAGCTTATCAAAAAAGGGGGAGAGGAACTCTTGGAAACCTAACTGCCCTATTCATTTTAGCCATAGAAAAACAAGAGGTCCCAAATGAGTGGAGAGAAAGCGAAGTGACATTTATTCACAGAAAGAGGAAAAAAGACGTTTTGGATAATTATCGAGGGATCTCTGTCAGTAGCAACATTGGAAAAGTACTATATGGGAGATTAGAGGAGGTGATGGGGGAGAAGGGTTTTTTGGGAGAGATCCAGAATGGCATCAGGGAGGGAAGGAGAGTCACTGACCACCTTTTCATGCTGTCCCAAATGATAGAATCCGCGAAAGCAAACAAGAAAAAGATGTTTATGGCCTTTTTGGATGTCAAAAATGCATACGATAGAGTATGGAGGGAGGGTATGTGGCGCAAGCTTGCGGCTCTGGGCTTAGGAGACGAGTTTGTTAGAATTATGATTTATGCCTAAACCAGGGGTATATCCTTTCGCCAATTCATTTTGCATTGTATGTGAAAGGTTTATGAGATGAACTCCTGCATAGTGACGAGGGGGTAGCAGTTGGGGACTAGAATATCCCAGGGATATTTTTGCAGACGATATGGCGCTAGTGTCAGAAAGCGAAGAGGGGCTAGCGAAAATGCTTTGAATTGTTGGGAAATATGGTTACAAATGGAGACTCGAACGTAATGAAAGCAAGAGCAAAGTTATACCCGTGGGTCGCAAAGTGGCCCCCACTCGAAGGTGGAGAGTGGGGTAGTTCTGTGTTCTGTATTCCGGAAGGTAGCAGCAAACGTATTAGTGTAGGAGAGACAGGTGACTACTGGTATCTGGGGGTAAATATAAACATCACAGGAAGAGGCATCTACCGAAACCACACAAATAAATAGATTCTGAAGGGGAGGCTAATCCTTAACTGGTTGAGTGCTAGAAGCCACTATCAGGGCTTTGAAGAAAATATGGGTACCAGAGCAAAAGCCAACATTTTTCTCACTCATGTTCCTTTTTCTGTCAATCGCAAATAACATTTTGTTTATATTAAATTGTTTTATTACAAATTACTGGAGGGTGCCAATAGGCACTCTCCAGTAATTTGTAATAAAACAAACATGGTGAATAAATTCAGACAAGCAAAAATAATCTAGCCCTCAACCAGTTAACCAAATGAAACTTATAGGGCAGTTTCAATAAGGTTTTCGTGGAGAAACCCATTTGGGAAATGGTGGGTCTACCAAGTATAACATATGGTACGGAAGTGGTACCCCTAAACCAGACGTCTGTAAAGAGCATGGAAATCCTGCAGAACGATGCAGGCTGATGGATAATGGGGTCGAGTAAAGCCGCAGCACTTGAAGCAATCAGGGGTAATCTTGGGTGGATGAGGATCAAGGACAGGATACACTTATTGAAACTCGGTTATCTTATATTATTTGGTAAATCTCCCCGGCAGCCGATGGTGTGAAGTAATGTTCCTGCGAATTTTCCACTCAAATATCAAGACAGGGTGGATGGTCCAAGTGAGGGAACTAATAGAGAACTACTCAAAACAGTGAAAAGGAGTGCAAGAGGTGTAATTTGGGCGTGGTGGAGATCCTGGAACACTTTCTTCTAGAATGCCCAAAATACCAGTCTAAAAGAATAAGATTCACTGGGAGTATAATGGGGAAGTGGGATGGGAGAATGAAGGACATGTGGATAATGGGAGACTCAAAGAAGAGGGTTAATATGCTAATTGGAGAGATTGGGCAAGATATGTCATCAAGCAGTTCGTCTCACAGTGTTGGGAAGAGAGAGGAGCTTTGGAATAGAGAGGCAGTTGGGAGTACAAGGGTAACCAAGGCCTTCTCATCCAAAAACCGCGACAAATCAGTGGCCGGCCAAAGTGTTATTTTTATTAGTAGTATTGTTTATGGCTTTTCCCTTTGCGAACTTGTCTTTGTCAGACACTCTGTGGTAGACTGCAATTGAACTGGTGCATTTATGCCCAGTTACAGATATTATCTGTGGAGGTGAAAACTTATTTCGAGCCAAGATTGTTGTTCCAGTTGCGCTGATGGAATGGTTTGTGTAAATCCTGGATAGTTTACATAATTTGCTCAATTTTGTCATGAATAAACTCAAAGTATCTTTACCATGACTTTGCTTTGAATACCAGAACGGTTCATTATCTGAGAATGTGTCCAGTGGCCTTTGCCAAAACTTATTATTGTCAGGATTTAACTTCTCCAAGTATTTCACAAATTAGCTGACCGGGCAGTAAGGTGAGGCTTTTACTTCCGTCACGAATCATCCGAAATTTTCTTTTTCGTTTTCTCTACGATTTATTTTTCAGTTCGCCATTCTGTTTTTTAACATAACGTATACCACTGACTTGGTCGGTTATACACAAAATGTATCTTTAGTCATTTCAGACATATTTTCCAGCTCTCTTCTACAAAAATATAGCCTAATGTCCATCTGCACTTTGTTTTCCAAACCGCATGGGGTATCCACGGGCAGTCGAAAGTTTGAATATAATTTTTCTTTCAGGTCACAATTTTCCAGTACTGAATAATGGGTTACGTCACCTTTCCCAACAGATTTCAATTCAACTAGAGCTGTTTAAATACTTCATTCGAAGAATAAAATGCCTTATCATTAATAGTATCAAATGTTTTTAAATAAGACGGTGATTTGAGGTGTCTGTTCAGTCCATACCTGAAGTTTTCAAAAGACGACGTTTTGTACTGTTCTCCATCTGACGTACGAGCATCCAGGTAGAAATGTTGAAGCACATCATTTAGCTCTTGCGGAGACAAATGTTCAAAAGCACTATCGCACGATTTTTTTTAAATAATCTTGCAACATTTTAGCACATTTTTTGTTTGATTTCACTGTATTTATGCGTATAATATTAACTATTTTCTATTATATTTTTTGTTCTGTGTGCGACACAAATCTTTTTGAAGCCATTTTTATTTGACAGACGCTGATTTCAACAAAAAACGAAGTACCTTTTTAAAAGATTGATTGGTAACTACCCTTTCAAAATTAGTTCCATTTGAAGTTGTTTTTTTTCTACAAAAATAACCAAGTAATAAAATTTCATTCACGATCATTTTATTTATTTGACAAATTGTGCCTGTTGATATTTTGTTCCTTTCTTTAAATGCATACTCATACAATTTGCTGGCTTTCCGTGAACTTTTTAAAACGAATCACAGCACTGAAGCATTCCATATTATTGTTTTTACACCTGGTGAGAGCAGGGTGTAAATAATCAAAGGCACGGAGGACCATTATTTACCTCAGACGTCTCAGCCAATGAAATCAGCGGATTTTGTTTTCTTTGGAAATAACATTTTTATATCGCCTTTGTCAGGCAGGAATTCCACCAGGCATTGTTCTAGCACCGCGCCACTGTATTGAAAACTGCCATAAATGCTCTGTCATTATACCAACTGAGCAAAAGACACCCCCCCCCCCTCCCCCCTCAAAAAAAGTTACAATTGAATCAGCCAATTTGCTAGTTCACATTTACAACCTGACCCGAGACCGATATTGGAGAAATGACAATTGTTGTGTTGATGCAATTGTTTTCGGTGATGATTCATAATTGTCTACAAGTAACGTGCATTTTATTGTGAGATTCAACAGTAGATTGTTTACCTTAGCATCGAAGGCAACTGGTGCAGATTACTGTAATTATGGTCTATAGTCCCAGCTTTTAAACACAGGAATCTCAGTTAATGGAAGATCCGTGAAGATGCAACTTCTTGAATTTAATTTTATATCGCTGATGTCCAGCAGGAATACCACCAGGCATTGTTATAGCACCAAGCTACTGGGAAAGGTCGCTTCTACGGGAGTCGATCTGGGGTCTATGGCACCCAATCGCCTAGCCATAAATCCTCTGCCACAGTACCAACTGGGCAAACGGCAACCCAGAAAAAAGTTGCTGGGTGCAATATACCCAGCCAGTATTTTAGTTTACATTTACAACCCGATTTGAGATTAATATTAGGGACTTGACAACTACTCTTTTGTTGGAACTGCCTTCTCTGTTGATTCGCAACGGTCTACAAGTAACCTGTATTTTATCGCACGAATTACCCATGAATAGTTTGACTTAGCATCCATTGCAAATGGAACAGATTACGTCCGTTATAATAATATGTCGTCCCAGCTTTAACACAGGGAATCTCAATTAATAGAAGATCCGTAAAGAGGCAACTGCATGAATTTAATTTTATATCGCCGATGTCAAGCGGAATACCACCAAACAATGTCCTAGCACAGAACCACTGGATTGAAAACTGGAAAGTTTTTTCGGAAGGTGGCCTTGACGGGAGTCGATCCCGGGGCTATGGCACCCAATCGCCTAGGCATAAATGCTCGGCCACCAAACCAACTGAGCCAACCGCAACCCCCAAAATAGGTTGCAGGTTTCTACTCACCCAGGAAGTATGTAAGTTTACATTTACAGCCCGTCCCGCGACCAGTTTTGGAGAATTAGAAATTATTACCGTATTGTTCGAATTGTTTTCTCTGGTGATTCGAAACTGTCTACATGTAGCTTGCATTTTATTGTGAAATGTACCCGTGGATCGTTTGCCCTAGCATCCAATGTAACTGGAATCGATTACTCCTGTTATAATGGCCCGTGATCCTAATTTTAAGCACATAAATATAAATTTATGGAAGATCCATGAAGATGCAACTGCTTTTTATTCCCCCTGAATGATTGTCATATTCACAAACCGGTGGTATGCCATATACCACTTTATTGTTTATAGGTAGATGTGACCATATGATCTGATTTTATCCATCATCATATTCAGTTTTACTGTCCACTTATCATATCGCATTCTGCGCCATAATACGATCTGCGCTCTTTATAAATTATCACTTATGTTGCGTAAGTTTGTTATTGCCGTACACTCACGTTATTTTCTTTTGACTTTTGAATAATCATGAGTGCACATATTCACCCCGCAACGTTACGACGTATATCATTACAGCAACGTTATTTAAATATTAATTCTGTAAATGAGATATATGGTTCCCACACAAGAAGGCCATACGTTTGGGACAGTTGTTGCTCATTAGGGCTTTTATTTTATAATATATATATATCGCCTATGTCAAGCAGGAATTCCACCAGGCATCGTCCTTACACCGCGTCTGTGGATTGAAAACTGTAAATGTTTTAGGAAGATGGTCTCAACAGGAGTCGATCCCGGGTCTACAACACTCAATCGCCTGGCCATAAATGCTCTGCCACCATACCAACTGAACCAACGACAACCCCCTAAAAGGTTGCAATTGACTCAGCCAGTATGTTAGTTTACATTTACACCTCGCCCCGAGACCGATATTTGAGAATTGACAATTAATGAATTTAGGTAAGGCGTTAGGATAGGCCTAGCCTGTTCGCCAAAAAAAAAAAAAAAAAAAAAAAAAATTACTGAATTTTTGGAATTGTTTTCTGAATATATATATAGGAATTATACCATGTAATGCAGATGAAATTAGTGAGAATCAATCTCTTTTTCAAATTTCCTTCTTAAGGTACAGAATGCAGAATTCGGCACTTCTGTTATGCATTTTTTAGAATGAAAGACTCTCACTGATTTCATCTGCATTACATGGTATAATTTATTGTAGACAACTAATTCTGGGGATACCGAGTAATTTCGTGTGGACTGTGCCAGTTCCATGGACGCTTGATCTGCTGGCATGCCTTTTTGGGGGGCTTGTCGGTAGTCGAGTGGTCTATGGCGCTGGTCCAGTTTCGCTAGGCGATTGGTGCCGCAGAAGTGTACTCTCATCAAGGCAGTGGTTCCATCCCCATCGGCGTCAGAGTCTCTCATATATATATATATATATATATATATATATATACACTTCATCAAATATTTTATATAACTTCGTCAAATTGCCGTCATGCTCGGAAGTTTACTTCCTTCTAAGCGGCTTTCATTTTTGACTAAAACTTATTCCGTTACGTTAAGTGCCGTACCAATGTGTATCGCGTCATGGGAACGTAAAATTTAGCGTCACGCTGATCCTAATTGTTGAATGGGAATTATAAAATTGATCGTGATACGCGTACGTCTTACAGATCGATTTATTATTTGGCAAGTGGCTGCCTAGCTCCTAATCACGAACCCGTCTATAAAATCGCCGATGCATATCTTCCTTGGGTGGCAACAAGTAAAGATATGTTCCGCATTACACGTTGTTCACTGTTTTTAATTGTAAATTATGGACAAACATGACTGTATCATATCTTCCTAAGGTGGTAACGAGTGGAGATATATTCCGCGTTATAACGCGCATTTTTTGTTCTCAGCCTTAGAATTAGAAGCATTCAATCATTTATCTCAACCTCGCCCTGGTAACAGAGGCAGAAGCGAGTTCGCATGCAGTATTCACACATCCAACCATTCCTTGACCCGAATTGTTCAAACGCGTTGTTCTCCATATTCAAGTGTATTGCTTGTAAAACCACCGCATCATATCTCCCTTGGGTGGTAAAGATATGTTCCCCGTTTCATGTTGTTCCCCGTATCCGAGTCTATTACGCGCAAAATAACCGTATCATATCTTCCTTGGGTGGCAACAAGTAAAGATATGTTCCGCGCTTCACTTTGCTTTTTGTATTCAAGTGTAAATTATAAAAAAAATACCGTATAATATCTTCCTTGGGTGGCAACAAGTAAAGATATGTTCCGCGTTATTACGTAAAAAGCAAATATGAATTAGACACTATTTCTAAAACCTCGCCCTGGTAACAGAGGCAGAGGCAAGTAAGTTCGTATACCGTATTCACACATCCAACCACTCCTTGGCCCGAATCATTCAATCATTTAAAAGCGCGCCTCCATATCTCCGCCCCAGTACTCAACCCGCGTCAATCAAACATCAATACCGCTGATGGAAAATATAATTTTTTATACCCCCCTTGCGTAGTAATAACCTCCCCCCCCCCCGCCCGATCCTTCCAGGGTGTGTAAATGTCTTGTCCCACCCACTATTGCAGCATATATATGCCCTCCACCACTGATCTAAGTGCAGTCCCTCCTATAATGTCTACACTGGGAATCGTAGGCTAGGGTTCCATACACCCCCCCCCCTCCACACACACACACACACACACCACATACACATGATGTACGCACTGATATATACCAAATGATCATAATCTCGCAACATATACACGCTATGTTTGGCACAATGCGTGTTTAGGTGTAATTGCTCTGTACACTAATTTATATCCCCCCTCCCCCCCTCCCCCCCCCCCCCCCCGTTCAGCAAGTTTATAAATGAGAATATTTGGAATTATTCTTGTCTATTGAGCCCATTGGGTTCTAGTGTTTGAAGTTTGTTAATCCAAAATGCTTCACGACCCCTCCTGTAAGCTGTATTTTGTTTATTAATTTGTTCAATCCCAATAATCTTAAAATTGTTTATACTATGGTTTTTCGTCAGAAAATGATGTGGTATCGGTTCATCCATAACCTCAAGTTTTATTCTACTCAGGTGGTTTTGCATTCTCTCATACAATTTTGTCCCCGTCTCCCCCACGTACACAACTTCATTGCACTTGTCGCAGAAAATCCCATATATCACATTCCTGGACAGGCAGGTGATTTTTTTGCCTATGTGGTAGGCCGTCCCGTTCTTGTCTGCGAATTGTTTTGTTTGGAGCATAAACCCACAGATTGCACATTTTCTTTCACATCTATCAGATCCCGTCCCTTGATTGTTGAACATTTTATTATGCTTGCTGTGGACTATGATATCTCCCAAATTTTTCAGTCTTTTGTACGAAATCAGGGGAGGTTTTTCGAATGCCAACTTCATGCGTTTTGAGCGGTGTAAAATGGGCATCCGCTCCCGCGTTATTTTCCCGATGTCGGGGAGGCGCCGCGAGTAGGTGACCACAAACGGGACTCTTTCGCCGGTTGATTTGTTGGATCGTTTTTCAAGTAACTGTTTGCGCTGGATTTGATCAACCTTTTCTAGTTGTTCGCTTACAAACTTTTCGTCGTAACCTCTGGCATGCAGGTGTTGTTTTATATCATTTTTGTGGCATTCATATTCAGCATTATCGGAACAAATTCTTTTTACTCTTGAAGCTATTCCATATGGTATCGCTCTTTTAGTGTTGATTGGGTGATCTGACTTTGCGTGTAGGTATTGATGCGTGTCCGTGGGTTTTGTATATAAACCGGTTTTAAGAAATCCGTCTTCAATTTTGACTATCGTGTCTAAGAATTCTATCTCATTTTCAGACCACCTTAAATCAACCTGTATTCTTGGATGTATCGTATTTGCCAAAGAATGATATTGTTTCAGAGACTCCAACCCATGCGTCCATACTCCCCAGATATCATCAACGTACCGTACCTGTTCAAGGGGGTGTAACTTCGATGCTTTTGACAGTTTCTCTTCCCATTCACCCATATATGTGCACGCATAATTCATCCCTAATCGCGAGCCTATTGCAACGCCGTCGGTTTGTAAATAATGTCTTCCTTTAAATGAAAAATTGTTGTTGTCCAAAACAGTTTCTATTAGTTTAAGACCTATCTCTGTTGGGAATAATTTTCCTTTAGAGTTTTCTAGTGCTTTTTTACATGCTAATATACCTTCATTACGTGGGACCCTTGGATATAGTTTCTTGACGTCCATACAGTACATTATGCTGTTTTCAGGGAGTGGTTGGGGTATACTGTCCAGTCTGTTCAAAAAATGTGTGGTGTCGCGTATGTAGGATGGTAATGACTCAACGTGTTGTTTTAATTCAGACTCCATCACTTCTGCTATTTTCTCTGTTGGGTGGTTTATTCCCGAAATTATTGTTCTTAAAGGGGCTTCATTTTTATGCATTTTGGGGTTACCTTTTACTCTACCAGCCTGTGGCTGCTTAGGTATCATGTACGCTAATACTTTTTTGTCTATCAGTTTGTTTTTTTCTAGTTTTTTGAGTTGGCTTTTAATCTTGTTTGTTATTTTCTCTGTCAGATTTACGGGTACTTCTTTGTATGTTGTTTGGTCCCCCAATTCCATCAAGATCTCATTTTCATATTTACTTGCATCCAAAACGGTTATTCCAGACCCTTTATCGGCTGGTCGCACGACTATTGTATTATCATTTAACAACTCCTTCAGAGCCTTCTCTTCCATTTTTGTTATGTTGTTTCGCACGCGTTTTTTTATGCCCTTCAAAATATCTTCCCGTACTATCTCTAAATAAAGGTCAAGGTGCTTATCTCTACCTTCTTTAGGGGTCCACGGGCTACTCTCTTTAAATTTATCATTAATATATTGCTGTTTATTGTCTAGGAAATACTCACATAGTCGCATTCTTCGCTCCCATTCTTTTATCTCAACGATAAGGTTCGCTATATCCAAAGTTCTTTCCGTTGGGACAAACTTGAGACCCCTTTTAAGTAATGTTCTTTGGTGTTTTGTTAGTTTCTTACCGGATAAATTAAACACGTTATTTTGCTGATTTATTTTAGTTTCGTTGTGCAGAATTTTACTCTTTATATCTACATACATGTTATTTTGATCATCGCTCATATTCTCAACTTCTACAGATTCATCCTTTATGGAGGGTTTCTCAGACTTTTTGTCGGTAATTTGTTTTGTATAACCCCGGGGATTCACAGATTCGTCCTTCTTGGAAGGTTTCGCAGACTTTTTGTCGGTAATTTTTTTTGAATAACCCCGGGGATTCAGTTTTGGTTCATCCCTACGGAACGCGGAAATATTTTGTGACTGCAAGTATTTGTATTTGATTGCTTTAGACCCATTTGTCTTCTTCATACTTCCAATCATTTGTGCAACCTGAAAATGAGAATCATTCAAAAAGAGATAGAAATTTAATTCATTTGTACTCACCGGTTTTTCAGGTTCGAATCGCACCCACCTGTAATTTTGACCGTACTTACAATATACATGAATCCCTATTCCCAGCATATTCACCAAACCTATTATATCCTCATCTGTTGCCCAGCTCTCAATACTACCATTCGTTTTTGATCTGTTTCTAATGAATCCTGATACTGGCCCATCTATATATTTAGACATTATTTTCGCGTGATGTTCCACATACTCCATTACTCGTTTCCGTATTACATGATGATATTCCTCATCGCCTGTACAGATTTTGCTGATGCATCTATAAAAACAATTTCCATCAGCTCTAACATTTTGCAATCCAAACCCTTGCCTTCTCAGTTCAATGTTGTGTGTTGCGATATCAGTGTGGCTGGGAAGTTTCTTCTGTAATTTTATTCCTAATACTTTTAACACATTATTTATTTCCAACAGCGATACATTCTTTCCAGGTAGGTCGATACAGTCTGAATCACCCAGTCCCGCTATCTTCTTATCTTTTGTTCTTTCAGTAAGGACTTGGATTTTATCACCATGGTTCTTTATTATCTTCAAAATTGCCTCTTTATCCGAGATGTTGAAACGGGAATTTATCGAATTTTTTAACTTCGCGAACTCATCCCTCAGAAGACCCAACTGTTCCTCGAATTCTAATCGCGTAATATCTACCAGTCTCTCTGATGTTTCATTTAAAAGGTTTTCATATTCCGATTTTCGTCTTCCACTGACATCCGATGTCATATTCCATTTCACTTTGAATCCTCGCGGTATTATATTTTCTTCCTGGCATTTTCTAAGAAATTTTATGTGTGATTCGCGTTTGTTTATTTTTTCAATTAGTTTCCGTCCCACATTGCAGACCGTCTTCCCTTTTCGCGATAATTCCTGAAAATCCGATTTTATACGTTCCTTTCGCGCATTACTTGGTACGACATCTTTCCTTGGAATTCTTTTAGTCGGCATAAACATACACTTCATCAAATATTTTATATAACTTCGTCAAATTGCCGTCATGCTCGGAAGTTTACTTCCTTCTAAGCGGCTTTCATTTTTGACTAAAACTTATTCCGTTACGTTAAGTGCCGTACCAATGTGTATCGCGTCATGGGAACGTAAAATTTAGCGTCACGCTGATCCTAATTGTTGAATGGGAATTATAAAATTGATCGTGATACGCGTACGTCTTACAGATCGATTTATTATTTGGCAAGTGGCTGCCTAGCTCCTAATCACGAGCTAGAGATGAGATTATGAGATTATGATCCATGTGTGCATGTGGGTGCATACGTCATGCGTATTTGGAGAGTGGGGGTGGCTGTGGAGTGTGCATACAATCGTCAGTGTAGACATTATAACAGGGGTCGAATAGATATAATAGATATAAAGAGTCCCGTTTGTGGTCACCTACTCGCGGCGCCTCCCCGACATCGGGAAAATAACGCGGGAGCGGATGCCCATTTTACACCGCTCAAAACGCATGAAGTTGGCATTCGAAAAACCTCCCCTGATTTCGTACAAAAGACTGAAAAATTTGGGAGATATCATAGTCCACAGCAAGCATAATAAAATGTTCAACAATCAAGGGACGGGATCTGATAGATGTGAAAGAAAATGTGCAATCTGTGGGTTTATGCTCCAAACAAAACAATTCGCAGACAAGAACGGGACGGCCTACCACATAGGCAAAAAAATCACCTGCCTGTCCAGGAATGTGATATATGGGATTTTCTGCGACAAGTGCAATGAAGTTGTGTACGTGGGGGAGACGGGGACAAAATTGTATGAGAGAATGCAAAACCACCTGAGTAGAATAAAACTTGAGGTTATGGATGAACCGATACCACATCATTTTCTGACGAAAAACCATAGTATAAACAATTTTAAGATTATTGGGATTGAACAAATTAATAAACAAAATACAGCTTACAGGAGGGGTCGTGAAGCATTTTGGATTAACAAACTTCAAACACTAGAACCCAATGGGCTCAATAGACAAGAATAATTCCAAATATTCTCATTTATAAACTTGCTGAACGGGGGGGGGGGGGGGGGGGGGGGGGGGAGGGGGGAGGGGGGATATAAATTAGTGTACAGAGCAATTACACCTAAACACGCATTGTGCCAAACATAGCGTGTATATGTTGCGAGATTATGATCATTTGGTATATGTCAGTGCGTACATCATGTGTATGTGGTGTGTGTGTGTGTGTGTGTGGAGGGGGGGGGGTGTATGGAACCCTAGCCTACGATTCCCAGTGTAGACATTATAGGAGGGACTGCACTTAGATCAGTGGTGGAGGGCATATATATGCTGCAATAGTGGGTGGGACAAGACATTTACACACCCTGGAAGGATCGGGCGGGGGGGGGGGGGAGGTTATTACTACGCAAGGGGGGTATAAAAAATTATATTTTCCATCAGCGGTATTGATGTTTGATTGACGCGGGTTGAGTACTGGGGCGGAGATATGGAGGCGCGCTTTTAAATGATTGAATGATTCGGGCCAAGGAGTGGTTGGATGTGTGAATACGGTATACGAACTTACTTGCCTCTGCCTCTGTTACCAGGGCGAGGTTTTAGAAATAGTGTCTAATTCATATTTGCTTTTTACGTAATAACGCGGAACATATCTTTACTTGTTGCCACCCAAGGAAGATATTATACGGTATTTTTTTTATAATTTACACTTGAATACAAAAAGCAAAGTGAAGCGCGGAACATATCTTTACTTGTTGCCACCCAAGGAAGATATGATACGGTTATTTTGCGCGTAATAGACTCGGATACGGGGAACAACATGAAACGGGGAACATATCTTTACCACCCAAGGGAGATATGATGCGGTGGTTTTACAAGCAATACACTTGAATATGGAGAACAACGCGTTTGAACAATTCGGGTCAAGGAATGGTTGGATGTGTGAATACTGCATGCGAACTCGCTTCTGCCTCTGTTACCAGGGCGAGGTTGAGATAAATGATTGAATGCTTCTAATTCTAAGGCTGAGAACAAAAAATGCGCGTTATAACGCGGAATATATCTCCACTCGTTACCACCTTAGGAAGATATGATACAGTCATGTTTGTCCATAATTTACAATTAAAAACAGTGAACAACGTGTAATGCGGAACATATCTTTACTTGTTGCCACCCAAGGAAGATATGCATCGGCGATTTTATAGACGGGTTCGTGATTAGGAGCTAGGCAGCCACTTGCCAAATAATAAATCGATCTGTAAGACGTACGCGTATCACGATCAATTTTATAATTCCCATTCAACAATTAGGATCAGCGTGACGCTAAATTTTACGTTCCCATGACGCGATACACATTGGTACGGCACTTAACGTAACGGAATAAGTTTTAGTCAAAAATGAAAGCCGCTTAGAAGGAAGTAAACTTCCGAGCATGACGGCAATTTGACGAAGTTATATATATATATATATATATATATATATATATATATATATATATATATATATATATATATATATAATTTAGTCAACTTACCGTCATGCTCGAAAGATTACTCCCTTCTAAGCGGCTTTCCTTTTTGACTAATTCATATTCCGTTACGTTAACTGCTGTACCAATGTATACCGCGTCACGGGAACGTAAAATTTAGCGTCACGCCTATCCCAATTGTTAAAAACATGTTCAAACTAACTTATCCTCCCCTCCCCCCCCCTCCTTCAACAAGTTTATAAATGAGAATATTTGGAATCATTGTTGTCTTTTGAGCCCATTGGGCTCTTGTTGTGTTTGATGTTTGTTATTCTAAAGTTCTTCACAACCCACCCTGACAGTTGTATCATTAGAATCCAATGGGCTCAATAAACAAGATTCTCATTTGTAACCATGTTTATGGGGGGGGGGGGGGGGGTGGGGGGGTGTTATAAAGTAGTTTGAAGAGCAATTACAGATAAAGACGCGTTGATGTTGAACATGGCGTATATACCGTGTATATGTTATGAGATTATGATCCATGTGTGCATGTGGGTGCATACGTCATGCGTATTTGGAGAGTGGGGGTGGCTGTGGAGTGTGCATACAA
The DNA here is from genome assembly GCA_031216915.1 of Pictodentalium vernedei. Lineage (NCBI taxonomy): Eukaryota > Metazoa > Mollusca > Scaphopoda > Dentaliida > Dentaliidae > Pictodentalium > Pictodentalium vernedei. The sequence continues at coordinate 71,071,242 of CM062288.1, read as the reverse complement.
TCGTCAGTGTAGACATTATAACAGGGGTCGAATACAGATCAGTGGTGGGGGAGTGCTGTATATGCTGGGAAAGTGGGTGGAGACAAGATATTTACATACACTGGAATGATCCGGCGGATGAGGGTGGGTTATAACTACGCAAGGAAGGTGTAGAAAGATGATATGTTTCATTAGCGGTCATGATGTCTTATTGACGTGGACGGGGTATTGGGTGGAGACATGGAGGCGCACTGTTGAATGATTGAATGATTCGGGTCAGGAAGTGGTTGACTGTGTGAATACTGTGTGTGCGAACTTGCCTCTGCTACCATGGTGAAGTTTTAGCAAGAGTGTGTAATTCATCTTTGCTTGTAGCGTAATGACGTTGAATATATCTTTACTTGAATACTGGGAACAACGTGACTCGGGGAACACATACCTTTACTTGCTGTGACCGAATGGAGATATAATACACTATATGCTGAGGGCAACGCGTTTGAATGATTCGGGTCAAGGGTTGGCTGGATATGTGAATACTGTATGCGAACTTGCCTCTGCTTCTGCCACCAGGACGAGGTTGAAAAAATGATAGAATAATTCTAAAGCTGAGAACAAATGAACAAATGATTGAAACACCTCCAAATAGCCCCGACATAACACGTTCGGGCGGGGGAGGGGGGGGGGGGGCGTCCCGATTGGCCATGACGGACCAGCCCGAACACTCGTCTACTCTCGATGCTAAGGCCGAATAGTGCATTGGACGGGTATCTCCAGAATGAATATTATCCTATCCGGGGTCTTGTTTGTCCTCAACTTCCCGGATATCTTTCTGAGGAGCCTTCGGAACGCACCTCTTATGGTATTTAATTAAAAGTAGTCACCAGTTGAATGACCCCCAAATGCCCCCCGACGTGACACTCCTTCCGGGTGCTCCCAATTGGCCAGAACGGTCCCATCCGACCATCGTCTACTCGCGAAATTGGGGACAAAGCAGTGTGTTAGACAGACATCTCCAAAATGAAATGGTTTCTGCCATAACAGGGGCACGGTTTGTCCTTCCTCAACCTCCAGGATTCCTCCGCAGCCTTCTGAAAGCACCGCACGGGAGAACAATGTGCTGTTAGGATAACAACTGCAAGACAGCACCATTTTGGGCCGTGCTGCGTATTGGGATATTCCGCAGCAAACCTGCCTATTTCAAATTAGCAAACCTTCTCAAGTGAGCAAGCCGACCTCCATCCGCAACCCTAGGACCCGCCTAGGATGGGGATGATGAAACCCACTTTGGCCTATTTGGAGAATTATCTGGTGTGGGTTGGGTTCTTTTAATTGTGTCTGTGTTTTCGGTTTGGAACTGGATTGTTTGACTATAAAGTTTGTTGTCGATAAATGGTTTGTCTTAAACCAGGTGGGCTTTCTTTCAGCCTTTAATAATCTTTCTCAAAACAGGGTACAGTTGTCTTCTCTTTCTGTTCAAAATCAAATGGAAATTATACATTAATGTAAAATAAAGTTCCTTTTAGTATTTCGATGCTTTTAACTTCGTGTTCTTAAATGGGGATTTTGCAACAATTGGGCGTTTGTGCATCTAAGATTTCTATCCAATACGGTGGACCCTTTCAAACTCTATTCGTAGACTCTGTCCATAGCTGGTTCTTTCGAAATTCCCATCTTCAATTGCAGGAATCCATTCAAAAATAATGTTTATCTCGCATTCCATGTCAGTGGTAAGATCTCTCAGTTTGTCATTCTCCTCCCTGATTAAATTAATCTTTTCATGCAGGAACTGTTGAAACTAGCATTCACTTTCACTGGCAGGTGACTAAGAGTTTCATTTATGTACTTTATCTCTGCTCGCTGCCTCAAGATATAACATTTTAATGAGCCATATTCAGAGGAAACGAATTCCACACTGTGCTCAACACTACTGACTTTGGTATTCATTCAAGCGAATTTCTCATCCGTTATCACATACCTGAGAAAAGTCTTTCTAACAGATTTTTCGGTTGCGTCTATTTTATCAAGTTGTGAAATTTTAGATTCAATGTTTTGTAACCCTGTCTCCAGTTTCACAGTCCTACTAAGACGCTCCTCTACACTCTTCAATTATCAAGACGGCTGTTGACATCACTTAGAAGACCATAAAGACTGAACACATCGGCCGCAGTGACAGTATCTTCAGACTGACACGAACCATGCGCGAAATTGACGTCTGACGGGCGGTGATTTACAAGTCCACTAATTCTACTCACAAGATATGCAGTCCAGAGTAACAATATTCCTTTGTGTCGAATAACATTATTATTAGTAAAATCTAGCGAATTTTTGCAAGATTGTAAAGTTTTTTATCCGGTACTTTATGATGGTAATGGGTTAAACAACAGAGTGGACAATTCAATTATAGTACTCTACAGGACACTTTAGAACAACGCGAAACGGGTAAAACAGTAACTACAGTACAGCCGCCGTGGACTGGTCACTTTAAAGGGTGGTCAATATTTCCTCGAACGGAATAATATTAGATTTCAATCACTATTTATAGGAATAATCATCAAAAATTTAATTAATGAAGCACCGGGTGTAGCCCGGTGCTTCATTAAATAAAATTTATTTTCCTGATGATGATTTAGAGTTACCTGGTAAACACATGCGTGGACATCACCGCCCACGCGTGAATTACGACCAGTCCACGGCGACTGTACTGTAAGTCTTGGAGATCTTAAAACCCAAGACAATAAAAAAAACATAGAATGCCACAACTGTCTTGCCACGCACCAGTAGCTCATTCAAGTTGCCCCATTCGTAACGTCCCATATCGATCTTATATCGAGATTTGTTTTGTGTTAACATCAGTTTAAATATATGAATTATATCACAGTTTTTGTTGAGACGGGGGCCAGGGGGCACATTCAGTGCTCTATTTTACCATATGAGTTGGTAGAAGAAAATTTGACACTATTTGTTTGGATAAAATGGCACTGTTTTCGATATTGTGAATTATATAGCTGCAACCCCAATTGTTGACGCACAATTGACATCATTCATATTGTTTCATGGTGCAGGAACTATATTTCCCTTGCCTTATTGTTAAGTGAGATTGATTTGTTTTGTCTGCTGATGCAGATTTTAGTTTTATTCGTGGATTGGGGTAGCTTACAAAGGAAGCTGTCAATTATTATCCCTCACAGTTTGCTCATTAGATAACAGATATGAAACCGCTACTGGAGGCAATAGTAGTTTTTAAACCCATTTGACACAGTTTGGACACTTTTCTTCCAAAAGAATAAATTTCCCAAGTTTTCAAATGCCAAAAGCTGAATTATGGCGCAGAAATGACTCTTTTATCACACGAAAGAGGTAAAATGTATATGTGGTAGTTTTGGGGTTAATTTTAGGTATGACTGTACTAAATATGTGAATCAGAGTTACCCGCCTTGAAAAGTTGCACTCGGAAATGATGCACTCTCCAGAACTGCGCAGCCTCGGAAAAATATATCGTTTCAATAAACGTTTGAAACATTCTACTGGTATCTTAGTTTATTGTTGAGTTTTCCACAAAAATGAAGAAAGTGATTTGATGATTTACAGACCTAAAAATACAATTGACTTTTGGTTTGTGTTTGTTGAGGATATCCTGACCAAATATGTGCACCTGACCGGTACTTCCCTTCTCTCTCTTTTATTGCATGACCCATCTGTTTTCAGGTGAGAAAAACTTGTCTGAAGGGTTGTAATTGACAAAGATATTTGAATGCCAAAATAAAAATGAAGCCATCCTATTCATTTTCGCCTGAACGTTATAATGGTCGCCAAAAGGAAATTGTCCAGTACGGTGATACCAAATACCAAAAGTATTGTTCGATAAAGAGAATAATATGACAATACGCAAGGCATAAGAAGGAACCCCAAAGTATCCAACATATTGAAGTATTTCATTCTGCAACTATTACTCCAAAAACATTTTACGCAATCGAATTCCTGCAATTGTTTAATTTCAGCCAAACATGAATACGTAACACAGTACTAAATATATTCCCATAGGGCGTCAATTATAACGTTCAGACGAACAAAATATGGTCGCATCATTTTAAATTTGACATTCAAATATATTTTGTCAAGTATAGCCCTTCAGACAACCTTTTTCTGATTCTTAAACAGTGGGCCATGCAACAAATAAGAGAGAAAAACTAACAAAAAGGGAAGTGCTGGTCACATGCACATATTTCTCAGGGAATTTCCAACCAAAACACACCAGTAGTCAAACAATTTTTTAGGTTCTAAAAGTCCTCAATCACCCTCTTTATTCATCTGGAACATTCAACAGTAATGCAAGATGTCACTAGAATTCTTCGAATGTTTATTGAAACAATATATTTTCCCAAGACTGCTTAGTTTTGGGGATTACATAATTTCCGAGTGCAACTTTTCGAGGCAGGTAAATCTAACTAAAATATTTACAACAGTAATACATATGGGCAAACCCAACCCTACCAAACATACATTTACCTCTTTCATGTAATGAAAGACTCATTTCTCCAATAAAATTCAACTTTTGGCTTCTGCCTAATCAAAAGCATGGGAAATTTGTTCTTTTGAAGAGAACTGCCCAATCTGTGTCAAATGGGCTTAAAAACTAGTATTGCCTCCAACAGAATTCCTACTCTGTTACCTAATGAGTAAGTTGGGAGGAATAAGAATTCACAGCTTTCTTTGAAAACTACCCAAATCCCAAAATAAAAATAAAATCTGCATCAGTACACAAAACCTTTTGACAAAATCTGTTTTAATTAACCATATAACAAGATAAATAGTGTCCCACCCCCATGAAACAATATGTCATTTTTGTTTCTAAATTGGGGTTGTGTGGGGCTTATAATTCCTATAAATTTGGGAGATTCCATATGGATTCTTGCAAAAAACGTGCAAGAATTCAGACCTGCTATGGGGTAGGATCCCATGAGGCCAGTATGGTTGCACCCCTGTTGCATACTGATAATATGTGTTAACTTTCATCCAATACAACTTTTTAATTTTTAAAACACCAACTACTGATTTTTTAAACCCCTCCCCCCAGGGGCCTTAATTGCTCACCTGATAAAGTGGTTCAGAGAAGTATTTTGGGTCACATTCAGTTGGTCATGGTTCATGAACACTACATAGGAATGATGTTATAAAATTATTCATAACTCTAGTGTCCATGTCAGATGATTATTAGCATAGGTCTTCCTGATTGCTTCCAAGTCTGTCAGCTGTAGACAAGTACTGAAAAACTTCCAAGGGTTGTTGTGTCACTGCAGCTTGAAAGGCAAATTTTATGGAAAAACTCTAAGGAATGGATTTGAACATTAATGAACAACCTTGAACCTGATCCACCCCTACCCAGATATTAAGCCAGGGATTCGAAATGAACAAATATGCCCCCCTCCCCCACTGCGATTCCAAATATGAAAGTATTCTGACTGACAGGAACCAAATTGGAACAAATTTAGATCTGACCTCCCCAGAGATGTTGTACAGCAAATATTAAAGCATTCTAACTGGGTCTGAAGAAAAAGATTTTTAAAGACATGTTCTCATGTTGCACTGAGTTAATTTGAGTTCCCATAATGAAACCAAATATTAACCCATAGACATGGCTTGAACAATCATGAATCTGCCCCTCCCCCCCCCCACCCCCCACAGAGATGCTGTATGTCAAATATGAAAGGATTGTGACTGGTTGATCCGAAGAAATAGATTTTAAAGAAATTTCCTCGTACTGCACTAAATTAAACTTTGGGCTTCAATAGATAGACCAAATATTAACCCAGGGACCCGATTCAAACAAACTTAAATCTAACTCCCCCCTCCCTCCCGCCCCCACCCTCACTAGAATTGTTGTATTCCAAATATGAACGCATTCTGACTGGTGGATCTGAAGTAGGTTTCAAAGAAATTTCCTCATATTGCACTGTTGATATTTGGATGCCCATAGGGAGCCCAAATATTAACTCGGAGACTAGATTTGAACAAATTTGAATCTGCCCTCTCCCCCTCTTCTCTCCTAGAGATACTACATACCAAGTATCAAATGATTTTAATATATGGTTCTGGGTAAGATTTTTTTCTAATTTTAGAAAACAATTTATGGGTGCTATCAGAGAAATACGCCTTTTGGGGACCCCTTTGGGTATGGCAACTTTATTTGATCAAACTGGAATTCACATATGTTAAGGAACATGAACATCTGATTTGGTTCAATTCGGCCCAGTTGTTTATGAGGAGAGGTTGATAATGTGAAGTTCATGCTGGACAGATGGTCGACAGACAGAAAGTCATCAATTATTCTTTTACCTAGTGATGGGGTAAAATATAGTCCTGGATGTGCCCCCACCACACCCCTCAGTATGCCGTTTTCCATAAAAAACTATATTAATCTATACATAAATTGATGATGACACATAATGAATTTCCCGTTGTTATTTAATCACATTCTGGCTTCTGACGACATTCCACATTGTGTTTGATGAATATTTTGCAATCTTTGTAAGAAAACGCCTGTTTTTTTCAGTTAAGGCACCTCAAGTCATAAAACAGTGATTTTTTTCCAACAGAATGACCAGTACCCGCCACTGTGGTGTCTCACGACACTGTTAAAATTCCTAAAATCATCAAATATTGATTTTGTAGTGCTGTGCTTGTGCTGCAAATATCCGCAAGTGCACTTTCACTACTTTGGTTTTAATCCCCCACATTTTCACATTCTGTCAAAAGGAGTGAAAGTATCGAAAATATGTTCCCAAAGAGGACAAATCTGTTACAGTACAGTCGCCGTGGACAGGTGGTAATACCTGCGTGGGCAGTGGTGAAAATCATCATCCACAAAATTTTAATTAAAGAAGCACCAGGTTGTACCTGGTGCTTCATTATTTAAATTTTTGATGATTATTCCTATAGTTAGTGTTTGACATCAAATATTATTGTATCCGTGGAAATATTGCCCATCCGTGGAAAGTGAGCAGTAGACAGTAGCTGTACTGTATTTGTTTCAATATATAATACTCTTTGATGTTTAATATATTGGTGACATGCTTGGTCCAACAAGTACTCAATACTCGGAGTACCACTTTTTTGACAAAGTTCTCAATACCCATCCCAGCCCTGATTTGTGTATGTGTGTGTGTGGGAGGTTGGAGGGTGAAAAATAGTTGCAAATTATTTAAAATGTCGAGCCAGACAAACGAAAAGCAAAGAAACATTTCATCTGAAGGATAGACAGACAGACATGCAGTAACACATTTTGGAAGCCTGCATAAAAGTAATGACTAACTTACTGTAACGGACCACACTTGGGCATAACTAGACTGGGTATAATGTCCAGCAGGACCGTGCCACAACTAACTCAGGCAGATAGCATCATTATATTTATTGGAACACCATATCAAAGCAAACCAGACGGGAGTCTGAAAAATACAGAATAATACATTATACTATTCGTTTACAATTACTCTCTGTGCTGCAATATAAACTGATTAAATAATATGACAATAATTTCAACTACACCTCATAATAATAATACTAACAACAACAATAATAATAATTAGATTCCATTGATACTATAGCCCTGTATTCAATACATTTTACCTCTGTCACCTGATATGAGCTGATAAGCAGCAGCCAACACATACTAACCACAAATAATGAATGCATATCAGTCAATTTCCAAGCAACAAGGCCAAATACAGAACTGCCAATGGCAGTAAAATAAAATACCGATATGTACACATTACCATGGGCCCACACATATTTACACTTTTTACACATATGTGATTCTTACCCGATTGTGGATCAAATTCCCTCATTCTCTCACTACATCACATCCTCCAGCATATACATGTAACATCACTCCATCCTGTGCAGTGCAAGTTAGCTGAAAATAGAGTCCACAACCATACATGCATTTGTCAAACAGTGCAATTGATAAATATTGATAGATCGAATAAATAGCGACCACCGGCAATACAACGAAATAAGGCAACACGAATCACGACAACTGAAGATCAGAGCAAACTGAAAAACGAGTAAAAACAACGAGCCACTGTATACGATTCGAGATAATAAACCTGATCTGATAAATACTAACCAAATCAACGATGGAAGCATATATGAAAATATAAGCAGCAAATTATTATTATTATTGATCAAGTCTGTCAGCCAACAATTTCAAGGAAAAAAAGTGCTTTTGTTTGTGTTATGTGACCAGAAACCCGCGAAATCGAATACCCTTTGAATTGCCTGTTAACAAAAGTATGGCTGCCTAAATGAGCAACCATTAAACTGGATTCTTGAGAAACATCTCTCCATTTACAATCGGACTGGACCTGGTAAGTTAAAAAGATAATAAATTATTATCTAAATTAAAAATATGCAAAATCACATCTGCCACATTACAATGAAACATATAGAGAGTAGAGCCAGGGCAATGTTGTCAAACAGTGAACAAGAAGACTCAGGGGGCCTGGGGGCATTCACCTGACATGGTAGCCCAAATATAAACCCAGGGAATTAATTTGAACAAGTTTCACCTGCCCCTCATAAGAAAAGCTTATACAAAATATCCGAAGATTTTTACCGGTGGATCTAAAAAAAAAGATTTTTAAAGAAAATTCCTCGTATTGAACTAAGTTATAATTCGGGTTCCCACAGGAAGCCCAAATAAGAACCCAAGGACTTGACTTGAACAGATTTGAATATCACCTTCCTAAGGATGCTGTATACTAATATCAAAAGATTCTGACTACTGGATTTCAAAGAATATTCCTCTTATTAAACTAAGTTATAATTCCGGCTCCCACAGGAAGCACAAATATGAACACGGGGACTTGGCTTGAAGAAACTTGAATCTCACCCCTCTAAGGATGCTGCATCCCAAATATCAAGAGATTCTGAATGGTGGATCGGAAGAAGATTTTCTTAAAACCCAAGACAATAAAAAACCATAGAACGCCACAACTGTCTTGCCACGCACCAGTAGCTCATTCAAGTTGCCCCATTCGTAACGTCCCATATTGATCTTATATCGAGATTTGTTTTGTGTTAACATCAGTTTAAATATATGAATTATATCACAGTTTTTGTTCAGACTGGGGCCAGGGGGCACATTCAGTGCTCTATTTTACCATATGAGTTGGTAGAAGAAAATTTGACACTATTTGTTTGGATAAAATGGCACTGTTTTCGATATTGTGAATTATATAGCTGCAACCCCAATTCTTGACGCACAATTGACATCATTCATATTGTTTCATGGTGTATGAACTATATTTCCCTTGCCTTATTGTTAAGTGAGATTGATTTGTTTTGTCTGCTGATGCAGATTTTAGTTTTATTCGGGGATTGGGGTAGCTTACAAAGGAAGCTGTCAATTATTATCCCTCTCAGTTTGCTCATTAGATAACAGATATGAAACAGCTACCGCAGGCAATAGTAGTTTTTAAACCCATTTGACACAGTTTGGACACTTTCCTTCCAAAAGAACGAATTTCCCAAGTTTTCAAATGCCAAAAGCTGAATTATGGCGCAGAAATGACTCTTTTATCACACGAAAGAGGTAAAATGTATATGTGGTAGTTTTGGGGTTAATTTTAGGTATGACTGTACTAAATATGTGAATCAGAGTTACCCGCCTTGAAAAGTTGCACTCGGAAATGATGCACTCTCCAGAACTGCGCAGCCTTGGGAAAATATATCGTTTCAATAAACGTTTGAAACATTCTACTGGTATCTTAGTTTATTGTTGAATTTTCCACAAAAATGAAGAAAGTGATTTGATGATTTACAGACCTAAAAATACAATTGACTTTTGGTTTGTGTTTGTTGAGGATATCCTGACCAAATATGTGCACCTGACCGGTACTTCCCTTCTCTCTCTTTTATTGCATGACCCATCTGTTTTCAGGTGAGAAAACTTGTCTGACGGGTTGTAATTGACAAAGATATTTGAATCCCAAAATAAAAATGAAGCCATCCTATTCGTTTTCGCCTGAACGTTATAATGGTCGCCAAAAGGAAATTGTCCAGTACGGTGATACCAAATACCAAAAGTATTGTTCGATAAAGAGAATAATATGACAATACGCAAGGCATAAGAAGGAACCCCAAAGTATCCAACATATTGAAGTATTTCATTCTGCAACTATAACTCCAAAACATTTTATGCAATCAAATTCCTGCAATTGTTTAATTTCAGCCAAACATGAATACGTATCACAGTACTAAATATATTCCCATAGGGCGTCCATTATAACGTTCAGACGAACAAAATATGGTCGCATCATTTTAAATTTGACATTCAAGTATATTTTGTCAAGTATAGCCCTTCAGACAACCTTTTTCTGATTCTTAAACAGTGGGCCATGCAACAAATAAGAGAGAAAAACTAACAAAAAGGGAAGTGCTGGTCACATGTACATATTTCTCAGGGAATTCCCAACCAAAACACACCAGTAGTCAAACAATCTTTTAGGTTCTAAAAGTCCTCAAATCACCCTCTTTATTCATCTGGAACATTCAACAGCAATGCAAGATGTCACTAGAATTCTTCAAATATTTATTGAAACAATATATTTTCCCAAGACTGCTTAGTTTTGGGGATTACATAATTTCCTAGTGCAACTTTTCGAGGCAGGTAAATCTAACTAAAATATTTACAACAGTAATACATATGGGCAAACCCAACCCTACCAAAGATACATTTACCTCTTTCATGTAATGAAAGACTCATTTCTCCAATAAAATTCAACTTTTGGCTTCTGCCTAATCAAAAGCATGGGAAATTTGTTCTTTTGAAGAGAACTGCCCAATCTGTGTCAAATGGGCTTAAAAACTAGTATTGCCTCCAACAGAATTCCTACTCTGTTACCTAATGAGTAAGTTGGGAGGGATAAGAATTCACAGCTTTCTTTGAAAACTACCCAAATCCCAAAATAAAAATAAAATCTGCATCAGCACACAAAACCTTTTGACAAAATCTGTTTTAATTAACCATATAACAAGATAAATAGTGTCCCACTCCCATGAAACAATATGTCATTTTTGTTTCTAAATTGGGGTTGTGTGGGGCTTATAATTCCTCTAAATTTGGGAGATTCCATTTGGATTCTTGCAAAAAACGTGCAAGAATTCAGACCTGCTATGGGGTAGGATCCCATGAGGCCGGTATGGTTGCACCCCTGTTGCATACTGATAATACATGTTAACTTTTATCCAATACAATTTTTAATTTTTAAAACACCAGCTACTGATTTTTTAAACCCCTCCCCCCAGGGGCCTTAATTGCTCACCTGATAAAGTGGTTCAGAGAAGTATTTTGGGTCACATTCAGTTGGTCATGGTTCATGAACACTACATAGGAATGATGTTATAAAATTATTCCTAACTCTAGTGTCCATGTCAAATGATTATTAGCATAGGTCTTCCTGATTGCTTCAAAGTCTGTCAGCTGTAGACAAGTACTGAAAAACTCCCAAGGGTTGTTGTGTCACTGCAGCTTGAAAGGCAAATTTTATGGAAAAACTCTAAGGAATGGATTTGAACATTAATGAACAACCTTGAACCTGATCCACCCCTACCCAGATATTAAGCCAGGGATTCGAAATGAACAAATATGCCCCCCCCCCCTCCCCCAATGCGATTCCAAATATGAAAGTATTCTGACTGATAGGAACCAAATTGGAACAAATTTAGATCTGACCTCCCCAGAGATGTTGTACAGCAAATATTAAAGCATTCTAACTGGTGGGTCTGAAGAAAAAGATTTTTAAAGAAATGTTCTCATGTTGCACTGAGTTAATTTGAGTTCCCATAATGAAACCAAATATTAACCCATAGACATGGCTTGAACCATCATGAATCTGCCCCCCCCTCCCCACCCCCCACAGAGATGCTGTATGTCAAATATGAAAGGATTGTGACTGGTTAATCCGAAGAAATAGATTTTTAAAGAAATTTCCTCGTACTGCACTAAGTTAAACTTTGGGCTTCAATAGATAGACCAAATATTAACCCAGGGACCCGATTCAAGCAAACTTAAATCTAACTCCTCCCCCCCCCCCGCCCCCACCCTCACTAGAATTGTTGTATTCCAAATATGAAAACATTCTGACTGGTGGATCTGAAGTAGGTTTCAAAGAAATTTCCTCATATTGCACTGTTGATATTTGGATGCCCATAGGGAGCCCAAATATTAACTCGGAGACTAGATTTGAACAAATTTGAATCTGCCCTCTCCCCCTCTTCTCTCCTAGAGATACTACATACCAAGTATCAAATGATTCTAATATATGGTTCTGGATAAGATTTTTTTCTAATTTTAGAAAACAATTTATGGGTGCCATCAGAGAAATACGCTTTCTGGGGATCCCTTTGGGTGTGGCAACTTTATTTGATCAAACTGGAATTCACATATGTTAAGGAACATGAACATCTGATTTGGTTCAATTCGGCCCAGTTGTTTATGAGGAGAGGTTGATAATGTAAAGTTCATGCTGGACAGATGGACGGATGGTCGACAGACAGAAAGTCATCACTTAAGCACCCGTTGACTTACAGTCAGTTGAGCTGAAAATAAACAATATTAATCAAGCTTAATAATTACGGATGTTACTGGAACCGGTTAAAGAGAGCTGGTTCCAATGACAGCCATATTTGTGTAAATGTTATTGCCAGTGTCACAATATTTCAGGTCATGTTAGTGTTCTGCCTTTAGGTTAAAAGGGTTAAACCGACACAGTTCTATTCACATGAATCTCAGCAGCAGTGTTAGGAGAATCTACATGGTTTCTCTCTGGTTTTGTTGCATGGATCTCTACATGTATCGATTCTCAGATTCTCGTCGAAATATAATCCCTGGCTGAGGCTGTATAATACACCAATATCAATAGAAACTGCCATTATTTTATCTCAACAAATGATGTCAAATATTCTTTTACCTAGTGATGGGGTAAAATATAGCCCTGGATGTGCCCCCACCACACCCCTCAGTATGCCGTTTTCCATAAAAAAAACTATATTAATCTATACATAAATTGATGATGCCACATAATGAATTTCCCATTGTTATTTATCACATTCTGGCTTCTGAAGACATTCCACATTGTGTTTGATGAATATTTTGCAATCTTTGTAAGAAAAAGCCTGTTTTTTCAGTTAAGGCACCTCAAGTCATAAAACAGTGATTTTTTTTTCCAACAGAATGACCAGTGCCCGCCACTGTGGTGTCTCACGACACTGTTAAAATTCCTAAAATCATCAAATATTGATTTTGTAGTGCTGTGCTTGTGCTGCAAATATCCGCAAGTGCACTTTCACTACTTTGGTTTTAATCCCCCACATTTTCACATTCTGTCAAAAGGAGTGAAAGTATCGAAAATATGTTCCCAAAGAGGACAAATCTGTTACAGTACAGTCGCCGTGGACAGGTGGTAATACCTGCGTGGGCAGTGGTGAAAATCATCATCCACAAAATTTTAATGAAGCACCAGGTTGTACCTGGTGCTTCATTATTTAAATTTTTGATGATTATTCCTATAGTTAGTGTTTGACATCAAATATTATTGTATCTGTGGAAATATTGCCCATCCGTGGAAAGTGAGCAGTAGACAGTAGCTGTACTGTATTTGTTTCAATATATAATACTCTTTGATGTTTAATATATTGGTGACATGCTTGGTCCAACAAGTACTCAATACTCGGAGTACCACTTTTTTGACAAAGTTCTCAATACTCGTCCCTGCCCTGATTTGTGTATGTGTGTGTGGGAGGTTGGGGGTGAAAAATAGTTGCAAATTATTTAAAATGTCGAGCCAGACAAATGAAAAGCAAAGAAACATTTCATCTGAAGGATAGACAGACAGACATGCAGTAACACATTTTGGAAGCCTGCATAAAAGTAGTGACTAACTTACAATGAAACATATAGAGAGTAGAGCCAGGGCAATGTTGTCAAACAGTGAACAAGAAGTCTCAGGGGGCCTGGGGGCATTCACCTGACATGGTAGCCCAAATATAAACCCAGGGAATTAATTTGAACAAGTTTCACCTGCCCCTCATAAGAAAAGCTTATACAAAATATCCGAAGATTTTTACCGGTGGATCTCAAAAAAAAAATATTTTTAAAGAATATTCCTCGTATTGAACTAAGTTATAATTCGGGTTCCCACAGGAAGCCCAAATAAGAACCCAAGGACTTGACTTGAACAGATTTGAATATCACCTTCCTAAGGATGCTGTATACTAATATCAAAAGATTCTGACTACTGGATTTCAAAGAATATTCCTCTTATTAAACTAAATTATAATTCCGGCTCCCACAGGGAGCACAAATATGAACACGGGGACTTAGCTTGAACAAACTTGAATCTCACCCCCCTAAGGATGCTGCTTCCCAAATATCAAAAGATTCTGAATGGTGGATCGGAAGAAGATTTTTTAAAATTATTCCTCATATTGCACTAATCTGATCATATAGAGCCCAAATATGGACTCAGGGATTTGATTTCAACAAACATGTGAATGAATCTTCCAAAGATGTTATAAGCGAAAGATGAATGCCTTTGGAGCAGTGGTATGGGAGAAGAAGATTCTTTAATGTTTTTCCCATTACCCACAGGTTAAACAAGATGCCCCAAGGGGCCTTAATCGTTCACTTGCCAAAGTGGTTCAAATACGTATTTGGGGTCACATTCAGTTAGACATGGTTCATCAACACTACAAAGGAATGAAGTCACGAGAGGCAAATTTTATGGAAAAACACTAAGGAATGAATTTTAACAAACCTGAACGTAACATGCCCCCCCCCCCCACCACCCACCCCCTGCCCATAAAGCCCAAATATTAAGCCAAGGACTCAAATTGAACAAACTTGAATCTGACCACCCTCCCCCCCCCCGCCCCCCTCCCCCTGAGATGTCACATACCAAATTGGAAAGAATTCCGACTGGTGGATATGAAGAAGGTTTTTAAAGAAAAGACCTCACATTGCACTAAGTCAAACTTTGGGCTCAAATAGGGAGCCAAAATATTAACCCAGGGTCCCGATTTGAACAAACCTGAATCTGACCCACCTAGAGGTGTTGTATACCAAATATGAAAGGATTTTGACTGGTGGATCTGAAGAAGAAGATTTTAAAAGAAATTCCCTCATATTGCACTAAGTTAAAATTCAGGATCCCATAGGGAAACTAAATATTAGCCGAGAAACTCGATTTGAACAAACTTGCATCTGCCCCGCCCCCCTCCCCAGAGATGATGTATACCAAATTTTAGAGGATTCTCACTGGTGACTCCGAAGAAAAAGATTTTTAAAACATATTCCATGCATTGCACAAAGTTAAAATTTGGCCTCAAATATTAACCCAGCGACACAATTTGAACAAACTTGAATCTGACCCCCCCTCCCCCTCCTCAAATTGCACGAAGTTAAACTTTTTTCTTCATATTTCGGTAACTTAAAATTTGGGCTCCTACAGGGAGCCCAATTATTTACCCAGAGACTGGATTTGAACAAACATGAATCTGGCCCCCTAAAGATGTTGTATAACAAATATGAAAGGATTCTGACTGGTGGATCAAAAGAAGATTTTTTGAATTTTTGAAAAAAATTATGGGTGGTATCAGAGTTGTGCCCCTTCTGGTGCCCCCTGTAAACGCGGCAAGTTTATTTGTACAAACTTGAAATGACATATGATAAGGAACACGCTCACAAAATTTGGTTTAATTTGGTCGAATTGTTTGTGAGGAGAAGTCGATAATATACTCGCCCAAAAAAGAAAGTGTGCATTGCAGAAATTGATCAAACTCCAAAAAAAATAATTTCGTAGGTGTAAAGAGTGTTAACCTGTTCATGAATAAGTTATAATGAACACAAAAGCAGCTTTCCCCGTTAAAATTGCATTAACGTTAAATGACGTGCTGCACGTTTGTGAAAAGCATGTTTTGCACGTGGAGAGTCTGAAAATTCATGCAGCAGTGTGAATCCTTGGGTATTTAAACACGAAAGTAAGGCCTTCCTATCGTTCACATTCAAACTTGCGCTGCTGTTAAAACGACTCCACATTAGCATGCCAAGATTGACAATGAATCAACGTCTCCTTGCCCTGGGTATGATTAGAGCTGGCAGAACACACAGAGAGGTTGCCCAGCATTTGAACTGCCACCGTAACACTGTAGACAGGCTAGTCAATCGACATGATGACGTTCGAGACCGACCCTGCTCCGGGAGACCCTGAGTTACCACCCCTGCACAAGATCGGTATAACCGTGTCGTCCATCTCCGGAACCGGCAACAAACGGCAACGACGACAGCCAGGAACATCCCTAACCTGAGACGGATACATCCTCAAACAGTAATCAACCGGCTGAGAGAATACGGCTTACGTTCTCGAAGACCTGCAATTCGTCCGATTTTGACGTTACGTCATCGTCGTGCTCGACTGCAGTGGTGTAGACAACATCTCAGACATCCCTTACACCGGTGGCGACGTGTTTTATTCACAGATGAATGTCGTCGTTTCCATCTTTCATCATCAGATGGCCGCCAGAGAGTGTACAGACGTCGAAACAAACGCTACGCAGATCCATGTGTCGTGGAGCGAAACCGTTATGGAAGAGGGTCTCTCATGGTGTGGGGTGGCATCACTGCCCGTAACAGAACTGAGCTGGTCATTATTGATGGCAATCTCAATGCAGCCAGATATCGTGATGAAGTGCTTACACCTGTTGTTGTCCCATTTCTGCAACGTCACGGCCCCGGCGTCATTCTACAGCAGGACAACGCTCGACCGCACGCAGCTCGTGTTGTTCAACAGTATCTGCAACAACAACAAGTGGATGTTCTTCCCTGGCCCGCAAATTCGCCCGATATCTCACCCATTGAGCACGTATGGGACGAAATGAAACGTCAGCTACGCCGGCTTCCCCATGCACCGTGAACGCTTGTGGAACTCCAAAGACAGCTTATCAGAATATGGAACAACATCCCACAACACTTCCATGCTAACTTGTTCGCTTCCATGAGGCGTAGATGCACAGCACTAGTCGATGCAGACGGAGGTCATACCAGATATTGAGTGTGTGACTTTTGTGTTTGACCCTTGGTGTCTTTGACTCTCCATGGCACCAAGAGTATTCGTCGCAGCGTAATGAAATTTCTCGTGTTGATTACAAATTAATTCATCTGTGATTGAATAAAATTTCCATGAAGGAAAATGATATATATCATTTTTTTCGTGTTATTTTTTAGCATGCACACTTTCTTTTTTGGGAGAGTATATAAAGTTCACGACAGACTACGGACGACGACGGACGACGACGACGACGGACGGAAAGTGATAAGTTGAGCTCCCGTCGGTGAGCTAAAAATGATGACTCAGCATTTGTTCAAAGTCCCGGAAAAAAATACCCCATGATAAAACTGATGGCAATGTTTTTTGGACCATTCCTTTCTGTTCTTCATAAGGAAGCTTCACACAAAATAAAAATTATCAGTGCCATGTAGTTTTGAAGAAATGAGCGTTTTACTTTTTTTCTATATTCAGATCCGGCGGTTCCCACAGGACGACCGGAACATTTTTTGGAATAAATTAGGTACTTATGACCTAATAAGCCCATCATATCAAACTTGCTTCACATCGGCCTCTCAATTCGGAAACTAGAAATTTTGGTACAATTTGGGCTCCCACGGGAAGCCCAAATATGAACCCAGGGACTTGCCTTTATCAAACATATATCTCACCACCCTAAGGATACTGTATATCAAATATCAAAACATTCTGAATGGTGGATGTGAATAAGAATATTTTTGAAGAATATTCCTCATATTGAACTAAGTTATAATTATGGCTCCCACAGGGAGCCCAAATATGAACCCGGGGGCTTGGCTTGAACAAACTTGAATCCCCCTTCCCCCCCCCCACCCTCCACCAAGAATTCTGCATATGGTACCAAATATCAAAACATTCCGATTGCTGGATCTAAAGAAGATTTTTAAAGAAAATTCCTCATTTTGAACTAAGTTATAATTCGGGCTCCCACAGTGAGCCTGGGTTTCGCAAATATATTTTTTTCTGGACCCATTTATTTTTTGCGGAACCCATTTCCAGCATGTGTCTTAATCACATGAATTATGCTTATTATCTTCAAATACATATATTGTTAGATTGTTCAACCACCACATCAAAGGCTATTGCAGTAATAATAATAGTAATAAGGCAGTTTTATAAAGCGTAAAATCACAGAGTGCTCTAATCATGTTTATAGAAATTAATTAGACCTGATACAGTTAACCAATTAATCGACTAACCATTGACCAATGTCTTGATCGATAAAAAATGTAATTGATCGGTTAACCGTTACTTTCGAAGTACGGTATTATATGGGTTAACTAAGGAACAAACTTGCTCCAGAACAGGCAAACATTGTCACACTGGCTCACATCAATTATATGAGACAGAGTAACGCATGCCAGTTACATGCTGACATACTTGTTCACTTGCATGATCATTATTATACTGTATCAGTAGCTGGAAAATGGTCATTCTCAACTCCTCACCAAATGCAGCTTGCAGACGATACTTGCACAAGAAATTCTTGAATTACTAAAGATTTTCAATGTTCGTCTCAAAAACATAGCTTATGAACAACCCCCCCCCCCCCCCCACACACACACACACACACGCCCATTGGAACAAGCTCAATGAGTTCGTCTCAATGAGGTGTCATAAGCTCCGTTTTGAGACAAAAATTGAAAATATAATGAAATTTGAATGGACATTTTTGTATATGGCGCTGGCCGTTTTTGTCCATTACAGTTAAGTTTTAATTATATAAATATCAACGGTACGGCAATTATTCAGCTATCGTTAACCAAGGTTAATCCATGCGATTAATCAATCAAAAAAAAAACCCCTTTGATCGTTTCAGCTCTAAAATTAATCTAATTTTATTAAATTTTATCTAATGAAAAAATGCTTATATTTTTGCGGGAACGGTAAATGGATCTTTTTAAGAAGCATTTGCGAGAACGTCAGGGAAACGAAACGACCATTCAATCAATTTGCGGAAGCCTGGTGAGCCCAAATATGGACTTGGCTTGAACAAACTTGAATCTCACCACCCCACTAAGGATGCTCCATATGGTACCAAATAGCAAAACATTCCGACTGCTGGATCTGAAGAAGATTTTTAAAGAAAATTCCTCATTTTGAACTAAGTTATAATTCGGGCTCCCACAGTGAGCCAGGGTTTCGCTAATATATTTTTTGCGGGACCCATTTATTTCTTGCGGGACCAATTTCCAACATGTGTCTTAATCAAATGAATTATGCATATTTATCTTTAAATACATAGATTGTTAGATTGTTTAACCACCACATCAAAGGCTATTGCAGTAATCATGTTTATAGAAATTAATTGGAGCTGATACGGTTAACCGATTAATCAACTAACCAATGATCAACGTCTTGATTGATCAAAATAAGTAACTGATTGGTTAACCGTTACTTTTGAAGCATGGTATTCAATGGGTTAACTAAGGAACAAACTTGCTTCAAAACAGGCAAGCATTGCCACACTAGTTCACATCAATTATATGAGACAGAGTGACGCATGCCAGTTACGTGCTGACATACTTGTTCACTTGCATGCTCATTATACTGTATCAGTAGCTGAAAATGGTCATTCTCAACCCTTCACCAAATGCAGGTGGAAGACGATACTTGCACAAGAAATTTTTGAATTACTGAAGACTTTCAATGTTTATCTGAAAAACATGACTTGTGACCCCCCCCCTCCCACATTGGTACAAGCTCAATGAACTGGTTCCAATGAGGGGTCATAACTTATATTTTGAGACAAAAATTGAAAATATAAAATTTGAATGGACATTTTTGTACATGACACTGGCCGGTTTTGTCCATACGCTGCGGAAAGTTTTAATTATATAAATCATCAACTGCACGACAATTATTCAGCTACCTATTAGGGCAAGTGATTAATCGGTTAACCAAGGTTAATCAATGCGATTAATCAATCAAGAAAACCCTTTAATCTTTTCAGCTCTAAAATTAATCTAATTTTATTAAATTTTATCTGATGAAAAAATGCTTATATTTTTGCAGGAACGGTAAATGAATCTTCTTAACAAGCATTCGCGAGAACGTCACACGAACGATATGACCGTTCTGGCAATTTACAAAACCCTGGGAAGCCCAAATATGGACTTGGCTTGAACAAACTTAAATTTCACCCGCCAAATGATTCCGCATACCAAATATCAAACGATTCTGATTGGTGGGTCTGAAGAAGAAGATTTTTAAAGAATATTCCTCATACTGAACTAGTTTCAACATTTGGACTCCCATAAACAGTCCAAATTTATTTATTTATTTATTGGTGTTTAAGGTCACATACTTATGCACAATTGCTAATCGTGACCGTGACAGTTTTACGGGTATAGGAAGCCGGAGTACCCGCAGAGAAACACGGAGCATCGACGTGCAACTGTCAGCTCCTCAACATTCTAACTATGTTCAAGCTCAGCTCAAGCAGGGTTACAGCGGCTGAAGACATGTGCACCAGTGACGTACAGTAAGCCCTAGTACACGGTGTCATCGTGCCCCCATGTAGGCAACCGGGATAAAGTGCCTTGCCCAAGGACACAACGCAGGTCGTCCCGGACGGAGATCGAACTCGGGACCTCTAGCATAGAAGTCCAACAATCTACCACTGAGCCACCGCGCTCCCTTACAGGTAGAACATAGGCACATGCGGCATGTGCAGATATGTGCGTGCTTATGTAAAAATCCCCAATGTGACACATTGTGCGCTAGCACTTAGGCACATACGGGTATTTGAAGCTACTTTTGACCTGGTATTGTATTATTTGAGGATAACTGTCGAGGATACGTTTTATAGAATACTTATCTGAGGATACTATTACCTGCTTGGCCCGGCCTTCTAGACCACCCCAAGACATACCTATTCCAAATTGCCCTTACAAACTATCGAGCAATTACTGAAAAGTCATTGCTCGGACGACGCGAATCCTATAAAGCAAATAACCTATGGAGCAATTGCTCGATCGGGTAACTCGCACATACGACCCCTAGCCTCATTTCGGTATATGAGGATACGTATGACGTGGCTACGTATCAGTTGAGGATATCTGTAGGATACATTTTATGGATACTATTCTGAAGACATCAGGGTCAAACCATTTCGCATGTATTCCCCTTCCCTGCTAGTAAGAAAACAGCAAGAATTTTTGTTTTATTTTTAACAACTATTGACTTTTCTGCACACTGTCTGTTATATAGTTCAATATTTGTTCTGTTTGTCCTGTTATAGTGAGTGCGTTAGATCTTCATTAACTTCATTTCAATCTGCTTTTCACACTTTTTAGTTTGTTCCGTTCATTTTTATCTCTTTCCCCTTCATTCTCTCCATTATCATCATTGGTTCTGTATCTTGATCGTTATTGGTTGTTGTAAAGTTTTAATGTAAAATTGTCTGTATCTTTGTAAAATGTGGTTGTATTGATGAATCTTCTTGGTCTCGTTCATGGTTGGGGATTCTATAATATCTCTCATTTCTCTACCCAGACCCTTCGCGGCAAGTTCGTTTGGTTCTCTGCGCACCAAATGTTGTCGATAGAGTAAGCTTTCAAACATACTGTGTTCGACCAATACGTAATTCTTCTCTTCTTGTGTCTTCGTTGTTGGATTATGCTCCCGTTCTGGTTTCTACGCAGTAGTGTAAAGGGGTGGGATAAGCCTTTTTTTGGTAGACCTCGAGATCCGTCCACGACCTCGACGCCCAAATCCGTTAGCCCCCTTCCTCTCTCCACACTAGGCCTAGGCTATTTATAGCCCAATACTGAAACATTTAGGCTATACCCCAAAGCCCTTGTCTACCCAGCCTTAAACCCTATCAAAAGGGGCCCAGACTATGTATAGCCCAGCATGTATTTAGGCTTTCCCCACATTGTTTTCGCTTTTCTTGTATGTGGGTTCCCCCTCCCGAAAGCCCACTCCTTCTCCACAAAAACCCGTGTATGGGCTGTTTCTCCAAATCAACCCCCCCCCCCCCAAGGCTAGCCTAAAGCTGGGGACTTCCAAAGTGAGGCGTCACATGAGTACTAACAAAAAATGGAGAG
Organism: Pictodentalium vernedei; assembly: GCA_031216915.1. Taxonomy (NCBI): domain Eukaryota; kingdom Metazoa; phylum Mollusca; class Scaphopoda; order Dentaliida; family Dentaliidae; genus Pictodentalium; species Pictodentalium vernedei. Next base: position 71,049,074 of record CM062288.1, on the reverse strand, counting down.
GACTCTCACCTCCCACCCTCACCCCACCCCCACTCATAGAAAAAAAACTTTATTTGTTTCTTGGTAAATGTACGTCTCTAAGGTAAATGTTTTCAAGTAAATGCATACAAACAAAAAGATTAATTGGAAGACTGCCTTGTCTTTGTTTAGACATGTCATGAAGAGATGAAGAAAGAGAGTGTCTTCTTTGTTCGTAAGATGAGATATGATAAGGGACAACTGGCATGTTTGATTATGTCATAGACAAAGATATTATGATAAAGGTCTCCTCTGTTTATACGAGACTTATGATGATAAAGATCATGTTCTCTGCTTGATTATGTCATAAATAAGATTTTGTCACTACGCAGGATTTTGATAACCCAGTACAATCGCGGCAGTATCTAATTGGTCAAAACAGGTATCCGATGAGAGCAAGGTGGTGTCTGATTGGCCAAAACAGGTATCCAATAAGATCGCAGCGGTGTCTGATTGCCCAAAACTGGTATCCAATAAGATCGCAGCGGTGTGTGATTGGTCCAAACAGGTATCCAACCAAATCGTGCGATGCAATATTTTCTACATGGCCAATAGATAAGTGATCCGGTGTATGATAAAAAAAGGCAAGCAAGATTGAAAGTTTTTATCATTCTTTCAAAATCATTCGGTTGTATTTCAAACGAAATGGAATCTGTTAGATTCAGTGTTTTTAGAAAACCTTTTCGGATAAATGCAACCGGAAACGAGTGTGGTGCGTATGTGATAAAAAGATTTTCTTTTCAGGAAATTGTGTGGCACTGAAAAAGGCCGTTTTGTTTAGCTTTCTACAGACTTTCTCCGTAGATAGTTGATAAGCTAGCTAGAACAGGTCTCAGCAACTTTCCTAAAAAAAACATCTTTTTGTATGATTCATCTTGCTTTCCCCGCAGGTAATTTTGTGGCTATTTTCCTGATTTCATACTTGTACGGAATGAGGTATGCTCGTTTTCTCATTGTCATTGGTACGTTGAAATTCAAAACATCCTTTGCACATTTACATATGCATTTAATCAAGTCATCGCTGGACGTCTTTACAGCATTTTCGGCTTGATGTTGATTAGCATTGGCTGGAAATCGTATTTGATCTGTATGTCTTCTCAACTTGTCTAGTGCTTTGTTTTTAGACTCATAATTTATCTCAGCCCTGTCTAGGCAGTAACCATCTTCTTCTTCTTTCGTGGTTGGGTTCTTCTGGTAGGAGGTTTTGACTGGTGGTACATTTCCTGTCAGTGGCCGTATTGCCTGGGGCTTTTCAATTCGATGGCTGGTTTATGGTTATTCACCTTTTACGGTTTTGACAGTTCTATTGGTTCAACTTGGTTTATTTTTTGCGTTCTTCTCCTTAGCTCGGATGTCGTAGTTCCTGTAGTGAGTGGTGAATGTGGAGTCTTTTTAGATTGTTGTTTCTGTTATCTCACGCACTAGTACATTCCGGCCCTGTGGGCAGTCTTCCTATGCCGATAAATTACATTTCTTTGTGAACATTTCTGGCACTCTTCACAGGCATGATGTTGGTCCATCGCTGGCTAAACGATATCTCCCTTTTGTACCCTGCAAAATGGGTTGACCAAATATCTTCAGATAGGTATCCTTAAAATGTATCCTACAGGTATCCTTAACTGATAAGTAGCCGTGTCATAGGTATTCTCGAATACCGAAATGAGGCTAAGAGTCGTATGTGCGAGTCACTCGATCGAACAACTGCTCCGTAGCTCATTTGCTTGACAGGATTTGAGCATTGACTTTTCAGTTATTGCTCGATAGTTTATAAGGGGAATTTGGGATAGATATGTCTTGGGTGGTCTAGAAGGCCAGGCCAAACAGGTAATAGTATCCTCAGATAAGTATCCTATAAAAAAGTATCCTCGATACGAGATCCCCATGAGATCTCCCAATGAGGGCCGGTCTCCATATCTCCGACTGCTGATGTAACTGCGTTGTGTCTTTGGAAAGGCACGTAATCCCCAAAGTAGTTTGGAGGCACAGTGACGCTGTATACTAAGTCATACTGTACTTCGTTAATGCACTTGTCTGCAATCGATGCTAACTCCAGTTATGTGGCCTTAGTACATTTGGGAGCCTGAAAGTTGCTCGGCGCTGCTTGGTGGTTCCCACCAGGTACTCCGGCTTTATTAACTCGTAAAAATGTCCAACGCCAGGTGACCCTGATGTTGAAAATATAATATCAAATAAATCCTTACTGGAATGTAATAAAGCGTGTCAAAAATAAGTTAAACCTTCGAGTGACATGCAGACGTTAAAATAGCGTTAAACCGAAAAACAAAACAAAACATTTATTTAATGCTCAGGCATCAATTCACGCTGAAAAATTAAGTCATATTCCCCTGTCGGTCGGCAAAACGAAATATCAAAATGATATTTAGAAATCGATATTTCATCGTAGGTTCGGATGACGAATCACATGTACTTTAAACGAGTCAGCACATCAGTAATGAATTCCAGAGTCCCAAATACAAACGAATTCGAATAATTGATAGTGACAGTGTCTAAATCAATTCATTAAATCAGCGGTTTCAAAGTTTGACTTTCTCATTCACCATTTAGCGAAAAGCCGAAATCACTTTCAATTTCTTCAGTTCAACTTCACACGTCTTCAGTGCATTGAGTTCAAAAAAAATAAAATGACGTGTCTTGTTATTGAAAATAAGAAAGTGATGTTTTTTGTTATTGTTCTATTTCTTCGAAACACATTGCGATTATTTCAATTCGCCAGCCTTGGTAAATCGTAAAGTTAGGGGAGAAATAAGACGGGACTACTTTTTGTGCGGATATTCACACATTCCAATGGTTGGAGTTTGGTTGTTGTAATTTTTGTATGGACGCCGGTTCGGCACATAAATTTTGCGCCTTAATGGCAAATAAAGGCCACAAATTGGAGAGTTTGTAGTCGTAGAGCATTAAATAAAAAGAAGAAAATTCACGAAAATTTGATGAATACCGAAAATATCTCGTTCGTGGCTACAAGAAATATGAGGATCTTCACTCGCGACTGCGTCGCTCGTGAAGATCCTCATATTTCTTTGTAGCCACGAACGAGATATTTTCGGTATTCATCAAATTTTCGTGAATATCCTCTATATATCTGCTAATTTATCGACATCGATAGTTATTAAAATTTTAAAAAATATCCGACGCATTTCAGTTTTTGATCTTATGACCCAGCTCCTCTCCATATGACGTTACCCCAGAGTTTGATCATAATGGCCGGGTTTTTTACGATGGCACCACGTATTTAGATATCTTTATTTTTTGCGGAAATGATATTCCTAAAACTTCAAAAAGCTGAGGCTCAAAATGAGGAAGTAAAGGAAATGTACATTGAAATTTGCATCTCTGGAATCGGGCATCTAAATTTGAAATAATAAAAAAAAAACAAAAGCACACAACCTGAAATGACCATAAATACATGTGTTGAGTTCCATAACAGAGTATACACTGTGTGCAATAGGACTCCGGAATGTTGGACTTTCATTAAGAATATTGAAAACAAACTAAACTTTGAAGTGACGTAAATACTTCATAATGGCTGCAAATCGAAAGAAAGGAAAAGCATCTTTCTTTCAATTTTTTGAGCTATGCCCTCTATGACGTCATACCAGAATTCGACCATAACGATTAGACATTTCCTAGGACGGCACCCTATTTTTAACTTAACTTGCAAAACTGTTGCTGCTGCTGCAACGACCTTGAACTTAGTTTAGCCAGACCTCAATATTTCCCTTTAACATACCTTACAGGGAACTTTTATGATCGAATTGCTTTGAACAATGGTATTCTTGTTTGGGTGACATCTAGATGGGAGCTTTGGATTTTCTTCCATTTCCTTCAGAAAATGTTGCCACTGGTAACGCCCTTTGACCCTAGTTTAGTCAGGCATCAATATATTCCTTTGGCACGCCCTACATGACACATTTATGACCGGATCGCTTGAAACCTGGTATGCTTGTTTCGGGCTGCATCTATTTGGGGCCTGTCGATTTTCTTTGATTTCTGTCGCAAAATGTGGCCGCTGGCAACGGCCTTCGATGAACTTTGTGCGGATATGCATTAATATTTCCCCTTGGCACACCACGCAGGGCACATTTATGATTGGATTACTTCGAAACCTGGTGTGTTTGATCGGGGTTCCCTCTGAATGGGAAGTGTCGATTTTCTCCCATTTTTGTCAAAAAATGTTGCTGCAGGCAATGATCTTTGAACGTAGTTTAGTCTGGCATATATATTCCTTTGGCGCGCCCTACAGGGCACATTTATGATCAGATCGGTTTGAAATTTGGTGTGCTTGTTTGGGGTTACCTCTAGATGGGAGCTTTCGATTTTTTGAGATTTCCCTCAGAAAATGGTGCCGCAGGCAACAACCTTCTATGAACATTGTACAGTTGTGCATCAATATTTCCATTTGCACACTCTGCAAAGCACATGTATGATCAGGTCGCTTTAAAACTCGGCGTGCTTGTTTGTGGTGACCTCTAGGCGGGAGCTATCGATTTTCTACCATTTTCATCAAAAACTGTAGCAGTTGGCAACGACCTTTGAACTTAGTTTGGTCCGACCTCAAACTTCCCCTTAGGACCGGATCGCTTTGAAACGGTATGCTTGTTTGGGGTGACCTCTAGATAGGGCCTGTCGATTTTCATCTATTTCCGTCAAAATATGGTGCCGCGGACAACGATTTTTGAACTAAGCTTAGTCAGGGATGAATATATTCCTTTGGCACACCATACAGTTCATATTCACGATCGAATCGATTCGAAACTTGGTATCCTTGTTTAGGGTCACCTCTGGATGGATGCTGTCGATTTTCGTCGGTTTCTGTCAAAGAATGTTGCCGCTGCCAACGACCCTTGATGAACTTAGTGCAGTTATGCATCAATATTTCCCTTCGGCACACCCTGCAGGGCACATTTATGATCAGATCGCTTTGATACTTGGTGTGCGTGTTTGGGGTGACCTCTAGATGGGAGCTATCTATTTTCTTCCATTGTCCGTCACAAAATGTAGCCACTGGCAACTACCTTTGAATTTATTTGAGTTTTGCATCACTATTTACCTTTGGCTTACCCAACAGGGCACATTTATAATCAGATTGCTTTGAAACCTGGTATACTAGTTGGGAATGACTCAAGATGGGATCTCTCGAATTTCTTCTATTTCCGTCAAAAATGTTACCGCTGGCAATGGTCTTAGAACGTTGTTTAGTCACGTATCAATATATTCCTTTGGCGTGCCCTACAGGACACATTCATGATAGAATCGCTTCGAAACTTGGTATGCTTGTTTGGGGCGACATCTAAATGGGAGCTATCGAATTTCTTACATTTCAATCAAAAATAGTTGCCATTGGCAACAAACCCTTGAGTAACTTAGTGATGTTATGCATTAGTATTTCCCTTTGGCACACCTTACAGGGCACAATTGATGATTGAATCGCTCTGAAACTTGGTATGCTTGTTTGGGAGCTGTCGATTGTCTTCCATTTCCGTCAAAAAACATTGCCGTTGGCAACAACCATCGAACTTTGAACTTAATCTAGACAGGCCTCAATAGATTCCCCCGGAACGCCCGACATGCACATTTATGGTCGGATCACTTTGAAACTTGGTATCGGTGTTCAGGGTGACCTCTAGATGTGAGCTATTCATTTTGTTTGCATTTCCATAAAAAATTACCGTCGTTTGCACCAGTCTTTGAACATAGTACATTTGTGCAGCAGCTTATCCCTTTTTCAATCTCTGCAGGGTATATTTCTGAATGTCCATAAAAAAGAAAAACAAAACATTGCCGCTAGCAATGACCTTCAAACTTCGGCAAGCCCCAGAAGGCGCATTCATTATCGGGTTGTTTTGAAACTTTGTATGTTTATTCAGGATGACAAAGATAGGAGCTATAGACTTTCTTTTCATTTCCATCAAAAACTGTTGCTGCTAGCAACAATCTTTGAATTTTTGTATTTATGCATCAGCCTTCTTTTTGACACTGCCTGGGAGCGCGGTGGCTCACTGGTAGACTGTTGGACTTCCATGCTAGAGGTCCCGAGTTCGATCCCCGTCTTGGACGACCCGCATTGTGTCCTTGGGCAAGGCACTTTATCCCGATTGCCTACATGGGGGCACGATGACGCCGTGTACTAAAGCGTACTGCACGTCGATGGTGCACATGTCTTCAGCCACTGTAATCCTGCTTGAACGGTGCTTGAACAGAGTTAGAATGTTGAGGAGCTGACAGTTGCTCATCGTTGCTCGGTGGTTCTCTCCGGGTACTCCGGCTGCCTCCACCCGCAAAACTGTCAAGGCCATGATTATTCATTATGCATAAGTATGTGACCTTAAAACCCCAATAAATAGATAAATAAATTGACACTTACTATAGGGTACATTTATCGTAGGATTGGTTTGGAACCTGGTGTGCTGATTAGGCGAGAACTGCAGATAGGAGCTATCGATTACCATTCATTTCAGAGATAAAAAAATCTCTGAACTCACTGAAATTGCGTATCAACATTTCTTTAGCCAACGTTACAGTTTACATTTGAAAATAAATGGAGTGCTCTGATGTTGTGCGCACATAATGTTGTTATGTTGTGGAAGTTTCATCAAATACCATTAGAACCAGTGATCTTCATTTTTGCCATTTCACATATAACTTACCGAGTTCAAGTTTGTCGAGTTGCGATACAGTGTCATTGACACTTTCATTCGGTATGTTTTTTTTGCCGATATGCTATTTCCACGATTTCGAAAGGTAAATGCTCAAAATGAGGTTGTAAATAAAAGGTACAGAAAAAACTTAAATTTGACATTGCTAGCACCGGGCATCTCAATTTGAAATGAAGAATTAAAGGTGCACAACTTGAAATGACCATACAGATGTGTGTTAAGTCTCTTAACTGTATACAGTATAAATAGTGCGCAATTAGTTTCCCGAACGGAGAGCTTTTGATTAAGAATAGAGAAAACAGTCCAAACTCTGGACTGTCTGAATATTTTAAGAGCTAACTAAATTTTCAGAAAATCCGATTCATTTTAATTTTTGTTTCTATGACCCCTTTCGGTGTCATCCCTGAGTTTGACATTAACGGTTGGGAATTGCCTAGAACGGAACCACGTTTATAACTATGTGTTTTTTAATATTCTTAAACCTTCGGAAGATTAAGGCTCAAAATGAGGTTGTAAATGGCAGGTACAGAAAGAAAAAGTAAAATAGGCATCGCTGGCATCGAGCATCTCAATTTGGAATAAAAAAATAAAGGTGCACAACTTGAATTGACCACACAGATGTGTGTAAACCTTGACATCTCTTTTTCATATAAAGAGGGCGCGGTTGGATTTGCCGAGCATAGGGCTTTTAATTGAGAATGCAGAAAATAGGCTAAAATTTGAAGTGACGTTAATGGAGGCAAAACAGAAAAATGAACAACAAATATCTCTTAATTTGTAAGCTCTATAACAATAGGATATTTAAAAACAAATCCGACGCATTTTAAATTTGGACCATATGACTCTCTATATCGAATATAATGGCTGAGAATTTGCAAAGACGGCACCACATTTTTATGTCTCGAACCTATCCGGGGAAATATGTTTTCACCATGTCCATCCCACTGTCTTTCGTTATTCGTCTGTCAGTTAACTTTTGGTTTCGTCCAATAACTAAAGAGCCGCCTATTTGATTCAAATGATTAAATCATAATTTTCGATTTTTTTAGTTATGCATTGTTGGCGTCTATATGAAGCTTCCTTTTAATGTTAGACCAGTCAGCTGAACCAAGATGGCCAATCCATTATGGCGACCATCTTGAATTTGGTTTCCGTCCATTTCCGTTCAATAACTAAAGAACTGCTTGTTTAATGGATGTCTGTGAACTGAAGTCTTGGACTCGGACTCGGACTAAAATCTGACACTGAATTAAGGACTCAAACTCAATTTGACCAAAGTTTTTTTCTGTTGAATTGTCATTGTTTTCTAGTACTGCATTTGTTGTAAAGTGAAATATATAAACTCCTCAGGCCCATAAGCGAACAAATGTGGCGAAGCAGGGTTAAGTACCCCGGAAAAATGATCGTCTAGTGGATTTGGGTTAGGACTTCAATCGTGGCAAATGGCCACAGGACAATTCAGAGTTCGATCAAGAAGGCAACCAGCTTCTGTGGAGTCTGCAGAAGTTCTTGAAGTACTGCAGCCGCAGCGAAAGGGTGAATTCAAAAACACATAAAATGTACTTACAGTTTTCTACACTTTTAATAAAACCCTAAGTAAAATTCCTACAAGTTAAACTGAACTACAATTCTCTCTCTGGTAAAGTAGTAAAATATCAAATACGAAATGAAACTAAGTCGAAACTATCGCATCGCTCTCATCGCGTCCTTTGTCTGGAACTGTTGTCTGGCCTGGCAGCATTCAGCAGCGTTCTTCCACGAAAATAGGAGAGTGACTTCTATACGTGTTGTTGAAAGCCCAGAGAGAAGTAAAGACTCGGGTCTTTCCGCCGGTTTATATTCAGTTTGGTACGTGACTTTTCGTGCATATCTTATTCCAATTGACGTCATAGAACACCACCTATACCCCAAGAGGCGGAGAGGTATTCCTTAACCCCTCGTTTCCATTCTGGGATAGTGGGGGCATCCTGTGCTGACAGTATGAATTCCCGCACAAAAATGACGCTGGCAGGCTGTTGGTCGGTATTTATCTGTGTTTTATCGGAATCGTCAGATTCATCTTAAAGGTTAGGGAGTCATTCCATGACGTCAATCGAACGTGCTATCTTGCACAATTCCCAGAGCTGAAAGCTTTTCTGGATGTGTTGAGGTTAGGCCGGGTCAGTATACAATACTAAATTCTGCCAACAACATTCTGATGAGGTTACTGCAGGTCAGGTTTATACTAGCAAATTCTGTCAATTTTTGGTGAGGTTACTGCAGGGCAGACTATGTCTGGTTTTCGTGTCTCGTTTTCTACTTCTACACCATATGTGCCGAGACTTTGTAGGTCAATTGCCCTTATGCAATTTCAATAGGAACATTAATAAAATACCACGATTATATAACCGTGCCTTTAAGAGAAGTTTCATAGTGTTATTATCGAATAGTTTAATAGCATAGCTGCCCCTTTAACAAGAACTCGGGAGCAGCTTTTATATTTATTAAAGTTTATTCGCCAGAGAATTATTACCAAGTAGGACTTGGCCACTCTTATTTAACACTTAGGGAACTAAGACTCCCAAGTGAAATTATATTAACCCTGCGTGTTCCATGAAGGGCATTTCGTTACAATCATCCCAACCAAGATGCAAGGTCCGGTAATATTATCGGAGCTCGAGTCTGGATCGGGTGAATTCAGTGATCCAGGATAATCATGTGACCAGGATGACCAATCACATGTGACCAGGATGTCTAAGATGCATGATCAGGATACCATGACTAGGATATCAGCATCACAAAATGGTCAGAATATCGTGACCAGGATCCGTAACCAGAATCGGACACTACCGCGTGACTAGGTTTAAGGGACAAGAAATGCACTACATGGATTCTACCTATTAATGATTGGCAATACCAGAACGCCACCAGACAACAGGAATCACCTTTTCTGTAAGGAATTACATTGTAAACCTGGAAAAATTAACTAAAATCTTATGTTCCTACATTATTTGATTGTTACGGAAGAATTGATAATAAAAGGCTGCATAATCAAAACTATGTCTTTTCAAAGGGGTTCCCCATAGGAGGCCAAAGCGGCACAGAGGACAACTTCGTTTTTCCTGCATCCAAGTTAACCCACAGTGTATATGCACTATCTGAGTACATCGAGGACAACGATATGCTGCTCGAGGCCCAACGATGTCCATCAAGCATATCGCACATTGTCTCTCATCTCCATCAACTAAATTTTGTGTGGCTTGAAATATTCTAAGGCTTGCATACAATTCAAGCGCGGATTGCAAGACTTGATAACTATCTATATTGTGCACTTTCCCATTCATAAATATGTTCCACCTGCACATGGTGGAATGCTTCACCAATTAGCATACGGTATTGTAGGGGGTATTCCGGAATGGTGATCTGACTAAATTCACTAGGGCGAAATGAACGGATCAGAGTAGATGTGACGAACGAATCGGCCCCATCCTCTGTTTCATATGGTATTCTTTGGTCATAATAGATTCCGTCCCACCGTCGATCATTCCAATAACGAATGACACTTGTACGGCTTGATCTTGCTGCCTCCAGTGGAGTTGCTAATCGAGCTTCACGTTCGATCACCACTATATGAGGCATCACCAGTTCTCGTCCTACTTCTGTTGTGTGGAGACAATACCGGTACAAGACCTTCTAATCAGTTCTAGATGACCGGTGACTTCATTTAACTGAACCACATCCCATACAGGGATACTACGCTGGAAGGCTGAAGTTCCATGTCGAAAGACCATAGGGGTAGGGATGCGGTATCTTTGTGTCCAATACTCGGGTTGCTCCAGAAGAAAATCTTCTGAAGTTGGGTTAACTACACGGAATGCAGATGCAGAGGCCATTTTCGTTTTAATTTCAAATTTAGTACTTCACTACTTAACTAACACTTAGCACTTCAACTACTAACACTGTAAACGTAATGTATAACTAAAATTCTGAGTACAATATTTAAATTCAATAAACACAAAATAAAAGTGACTGATATACTCGGATTATACTCAAAATACACAAAATCTATACTACACTAATCTACAGCTGTGCCGTATGAACAATTCTACTTTCCCTGTTAAAGGTTCTTCGTTAGTTTTTATTCTGTTGTCGATAGTGACGAAACTAGGAGTCACGTCTAGAATGTCACTATGTGATTTTTGTTTAACTTTTGTTTTACTTTTAATTACTTTCTTTCGTATGGTTCTACTATGAGAAATGAGAAATTATGTAAGATAACGTCCAAAGATGACAACAGTGCCTGACGGCACGGAGCTGTAGGGAGTGGTATTTTCTTAACTAAAACAGATAGGGATCAATTTCAGACGGTACGGGAAGCTTAGGCTCATTACCGATGCCCCACTTCATGGGTGCACGGCAGTGTGGGCAAGCAGCTTGCTCATGTGCAACTGCTTTTGATCTGGCCCATGCAAAACCACAGGAATAGTGGACTTGATGCTTGCACTGGCCACACATGAACAAATCCTGCCAAGTTTGGGGTATTTCCATTAAACAAATACAGCAAGGGTCTCCGAGACCCTGAAAATAAGTCTGTACTTCTCTCAATTCATTATACTTTATAATTTGATTCTGTATACTGAATCTCTGTAATCGTCTTCCCTCATGTCATATGAGAGCTTCACGAAGGAGACCATATTGTTTTCCTTGTTTTTCTAAGGTGTAGCTTGTCTGTACATTGCCTGGAGGAAAGAATTTCGCAGGTTTGCTTACGTGCTGGAAATATGCATAGGATTCATCTGCATCAGCACTAGCATCATACGTACTTCCAGGATGGATTTCGTTTCCTCGGAATGGTCGAACCAATCCAGGATTAGCTATCAGGTCCAGGTCAGCGTCCAATGTATTTTGCCGGTGGTCATAATACCGGCCATTCCAACAATGATCATTATGATAATGAATGACCTCGTCAGGACCGGGACCACTGGCCTCATGGGGTTCAGCGATTCTCTGTAACTCCGGGAGATACATAAGATGAGGAAAAAATTACCTTTCTCTCCTCTGAGAGGTAAAAACGGTAACAAATTAGATGTTGTATCAGCTCAGTATGGCCAGTGACAGGATTGTAATGTTTCATTTCCCATACACGAATTAGTCTTACAGGGCGACGACTCCATAAATCACGAGGGAATACTAATCGTTGTTCATCGCAAGAGGATAATGCATGCTGGAAGGCTTCGCGTTTATGAAAATTGAACATCTCTTGTTCCTCTGCAAATTCCTCAAATTCAATAGTATTTACTGAAGCCATTCCAAACAATAAATTACGAAAAATAATATCACTAAAAAGAAACCACTATATGGGATAGAATTATGTTCTTATATACACTAAAATATTTACACAATTAGTACGCTCCCCTGGGTTCGTCTGCAACTTGGTGCACTCAATCAACTCTCTTTCCACCAACTTTCAAATTTGTATGCCTTGATTATCGGAGTCCTGTGTGTAACTTATCTAATACACTCCAGGAACTCCGAATTTATAATAAATTTGTTACACTGTATAACAGAATTACTAACTATTGTAAGAATTTTAACTAATAATCAAGACAAACACAGACGACCCATGATCATCATGCATCAGATTTCCAATTAAGGGTCATACATAAAATTGGGAAACCAGATCCATTAAAATCTTATTACATATATACATAGTGTATATAGTCTGTTTAGACTTTTCTGCCTATGATAAGAATCATAATTCATTATTCAATCTTCACTCTGAAGGTTCTCATTTTGTGTTGGCAACTGATAATGCTGCTACACAGTATTTGGGCCTGTTCGATAGTCAAACGTTGACCCAGTGAAATGTCCAACATAATCTGGGTGGTACTGTCGATAGACAACAAAAGGTTGAAAACTCATTGGTCGTCCATCTGAGTGATATCGTGCTCGTTTTCGACGACTATAGTCACGATATCTTGCACAAAAGGGAGTAAATTCTGCTACATTTCTTGGCATATGAAATCTATGATGTACACTGCTGGTAGTAGCCACCCGGTGACTATAATACCGCAGAGGTCCACTTATATCACCCTGCTCATCTAGTTTTGGATATTGTAAATCAGGGCAATTGTATATCACTAAATATCTAGACCTATTTGCAAAAGTTAAATGAGTATCAATAGCACTGTCGTAATAATATATCAACTCATGCTCAACCTCTGTATATAGTATATTCAAATCAAAATCAAAATATTGACATCCAAATTCATCCTCTATGCCTAAGAGATCTGTATTTTTCATAAAATCTTGTTCATATGTATTGGGTCGTATGATATCTCGATCAAATTCATGAGGAGAGGCCAACGGGCGAGGTGTCCTGAAAAACTCGCTCCTTGCCCATTCCCACGGTCTTGGTCGAATATCAACTATAGGCTGTGGGACAACATTAGTGGGTAACAGAGTAAATTGTCTTGCTTCCACATCACATAGAGGAGGAGTGTGTACTTCTAATCCGATATCAGCTCGCGAAAATTCGTTCTGTATCACACTGATACCGGACTCTGCTGCGTCAGATTCCAGAACAGTGGTAGAATCACTAGGCATAGAATCACTCGTGGGTGTGTTCATACTGGAAGAAGTATGAGATCCTACTGTAATGTCATAAACAAACCCACCAAGTCCATCTTGGTCCTCGGGGTCACGATCAATAATTGCATCATGGGTTCTAACAGGTAACCTTGGAGGAAGAACTAACGTTTCCACGGTATAATTGCATCATGGGTTCTAACAGGTAACCTTGGAGGAAGAACTAACGTTTCCACGGTATCGATAGGCAAATAAGGTGGAAGTTGTTCAGGTGAATATAGTAAAATAGAATCAGTAGGGGTTTGAACACTACTTGGGGGGGTCGACAAAAGGTCGGGAGATGCTATTGAAGGTGATGGTGATGCTTCTATTGATGCCAATATAGGTACACAAATATCGGATGCATTGTTATTTATATTTACATCCAAACTAGATGAATTAGTGTCTTGGAAAAGTTCTCGTGAAACAGTACTATTACTGTCTGTTCCAGTACTAACTGTACTTGAAGTTTCATCATATAAATTGTCACGATCATTATAATAACTCTGGTAATCAGGGAAATCATCTATCCCACTGTCAACACTAGAATCTGATTCCGCCATTTGTACACTGAAACAAAAACACACAGTGTGTGAACCATTGTTTTTCAGTTTCTTTGTCTATATCTAACATAGTTATGTGGACATTGGCAGAATCCGCATCATGTTGTACATGGGGATATATTGATTTCCTATTAGGTTGAGGAGAAGGTCTAAAGTTTTGAACAGCTGTTCTCGTCATGTCTCTAATACTCTTAGGAGGTTGTTGTGGTTGTTGTTGTACTCCAGTTGGATTAGCAGGAGCTGAAAGCTGTGGTCTAGGTCCCATAATAGTATAGATTTCATCATCGGCAAATGCAAAATTAGACATTTTATTGTCATCAACAGCAGAAAAAGTCGATTTACTTTTACGGTTTCTTAACCACTTGTATATCTGTTTGTGTCTATCGGTTCGATAGCACTTCCAAAGCAGATAGAGTCCTATTATTAATGCAACAGTCGCGAGAGCATAAGCCCATTTAGCGACTTCAAATGATTCTGTCATTTGTAAATTCAGCGAGTCAAGTTCATGGAGTAAGTCATCCATGGGTAAATCATCTAAATGTTCTATTCCTTTCGGTATTGTAAAAGTCGATATGTTCACTCTCTCTATGACAGGTTTCCACATCTGTCGTTGTAACAACGAGAAATTTGGTAATACCGTCTTTGTAACAATCTGAAAAGTAGAATTATCCCTTCTATGGAAATAACTCGGTAACATTAATTGACCGCTCGATGCCATACATAACGGTTTTAATTCCAAAATTCCAATTGGCAGAAGAATCCATTTTGGTTTCGAATTTCTTCATTTCGGACACGTAATTGAGAATCGTAGGGGAACATCTGTCATGAAGTACCACAATCCTTCATTGATTCTAGTACTGAATGGGAGGTCGATATTCAACCGAACTTCCTTTTGACACAATTCTGGTATTTCCGGTTTCATATTCAGAAACAAGGCTAACATACAACTTGTCGTCATGTGTATCATTCATACGGCACCTACTAAAGGACAAAACAACTTGTTATTTTCTACACATTGGTCATGTCCTATTTCTGGGACACACTTCGTCCTTTCTTTATTAATAATTAATATGTCAGATTCAAGGGTATATATTGCTACTAATTTATTTGCGACTCGGGACGCGTTCTTGGTTACATTGACAAAGGGTACAGGCAAAGCCTGCACCTTGAACACTTCAAATTGCAAGTTCAAATTACTTAAGGGGATCTTCATAAAGATCACCAATTTATCGTTGTCATAAATGGCAGCCATCATGAGCAAATGATAGTATTGCCATAGTTCTGTTGTTAGATCTAGCGGCAACATTGACTTATCATCTAATTGAACTTTAATACTCATTAATACTGAGGTCAAGAGTGAAGGATCCACTATTTTTGGTGATAATTTCTTATCGGCTAAGATATCCATTTGGTTGTGTAATCCCCGCAGAGTTGTTTCTGCAGCAATTATCATTGATTCCATTTGACTCATTACAAACTCAAGCTGATGATAAGCATGAGTGAAATGTTCAAGATATAGTATTCTATCTTCATGATCCTGAACTACTTGATTTACTCGACCTTGAAATAGCATCAGTTCGCGCGATATATTTAACATAAATTCTCTGTTTTTAAGAATCGCTTCATGATTCATCTTAATGAAGGTTAAACTTTGTCTTTGAATATGTTGAATCATTGCTTGATTAGTACTTAAACGTCTTAAATTATCTGCTATCCCATTCAAATCTGACTGGGACACAGTTCCAAAGAGAAAACTCAACCCTTCACCTACAAAGTCGAACAAACCTCATCTCTTCTGAGACGCGATTGTATGTCCATGTAATCTGTGGTAATCATTCAGATCCTCTTGTACTCATGTAGCACAATTATCTAGGTATCTGATCTCCTGGTGTACATCCGTTATGATCGATCTTAATGCAACGGCAAGGGTAGAATTTTCACCATTCAATTCTACAAAAGTTTGTCGGAAAGCTGTTGTAGTAGCAGCATACAATCCATTGGTATACCTCATACTTCGATCAAGTCTGCGCACATATTGTATAAAGGGTTGAAGTTCATAAACAAACATTGTACTCCAATCACTAGTTACCATATTTAGTTCTTTCACTTTCTTAAAGATAACATTGTTTCTAATAATAGTATGTCCATCTATTATTGTAGTCAAAAGACCAATTAATAACATCCAACGTAACATCTTGCTCCTGCAATGAGAAAGGAAGCAGGAGTTAGCGCAATGAGTAATACTCAAGTCAATTACTTTCGCTCTGATAATTTACTTCCCGGGTGTAAAAGGTCTGAAGGTCAATCTAACTACAAGAGAGTCTCAGTCAGTTCGCGAGGCTGACAAGTTCTCCCTTATGGTTTCGTTCCGAACAAATCATAACTCAATACAGTTTTGTTACTCAATTACACTTTCTCCCGTCTCTCTCAAACTTCAGGAGAGGCATCTGCCATTGTGTGTTTACGTATAGTTACCATTAGTCTTGTGGTAACGTTTTAGTCACTAGTACTCCAGGTAGTAGGTGGCATTAGTACTGCTCCTAATTCTAATTTTTCACCTGGTTCTTTAATCTTGTTATGATCTCTTAACACAGCTTGGATGCAAGAGATCATCTCAGTTATATCTTTACTTGGTTGTTTTGATTGAGGTTCACTACTTTGGCCTCTTTCTTCAGTTATTTGTAAATGGTCAACTTCCATCGTTGAATCATTTATTCAGTTGTTTCGATCGTCAGCAATAAACCGTGATGGTTGTTGATCATCTGAATCTGAAGGAGCTCGTAGCTCCTTCATACGTTTCTTGTAATCTCGTACCTGTTGTACTTGTTGTCTTAACTCTGCTAATGGAACACCATCTTCTTTTGAAGAAGAATGTTCTTGTCTTTGTCATTTATTTTTAATGAATGACATTAAGGGGTGTTTTTCTTGAATCCCTTGCATATCGTCACTTTCATTACTGTCACTACTGCTACTGTCTTCAGTAGTCGACTGTTCTGGTGGGGCAGCGTAACGTTGTACTCATCGTGCTCTGACAGGTTGGACAGGCTGAGGCACCTCCCATTCTTGAGGCACTTTACTAAGTCTTTCTCCATGACATTTTATTATTCTGCAAGTTAATTGATCTTGTATCTTGTAACTCACTGGACCTGTTCTCTCAGTGACTCAAAATGGATAGTCCCATTTTGATTCTAATTTTCCTTTAGATTTACCTGATGAGTATAAAACAGGATCACCTACTTCAAAGGTGATATCCTTTGCTGTAATATCATGCAATCTTTGTTGCTTTAATACTCGTTTCTTTTGTGCAGCTTGTTGTTTTCTAAATGCTTTATGTTGTTCCTGAATGGCTATCTTATGAGGTTCTTAACCTACATATTTTTCTCGAGGTTTAAGTATATTGTCGAGTGGTAAAACCACATCTCTGCCATACACCAGATAAAATGGAGAGAATCCAGAAGATTTGCTGCCATTAAACCTGATGGCTTCCATAGCTTGGTTTAGGAATAAATCCCATGTTTCTAATTCTTCTCGAGCTAGTTTCACTAAGATGTCATTCAGCATTCTATGTAGCCTCTCCACTTTCCCATTAGATTGTGGATGGAAGTAGGAAGTGGTTACATGATGTATCTTGAAATAATCAGTTAAATATTTCATCACTGCATTTACATTTTCAGAACCATTGTCTGTTAATATTTCTAAAGGACATCCAAATCTTGGAAAAATTTGATCTATTATCAAGTTAGCAATTGTTTCCACCTTTTTATCAGGCACTGGAAACGCTTCAGGCCAGCCAGAAAAATATCTATAAAGGGCACAATGTATTTATTACCTGATAAAGTCTCAGGGTGTGGACCACTCATATCCAATGCTATCTTAGCAAAGGGGTATGGAGGTCTATCAGTCTCTTGCAATGGCAAAGTGTGAGCTCTGGTGTTACGAGCTCGACACACAAGACAATTCTCTACATGTTTATAAATATGTTTATATAAATCTTTCCAATAATATTTTCTACTGATATTATTGTATACTTTGTCTATGCCAAGGTGACCTAATGCGTCATGGTATTGTTTCAATACATCTGAATGTAACTGTTCAGGTATGCATAAGCGTACTCACGGATTATTGTCAACTGTACTGACGTAATATAATACTCCTTCTATCATGAGATATCTACTACTAATGTGTGCAGGGGTATTGTTACCTTGATACTTCTTAATGATTTCTATGATCTTTTCATCTTTCTGTTTCTCTACCTTCATGTCCAAATCTTTATAATTAATTGCTTGTGGTTCGAGCGGAACCTGAGGTTCATCTGTGATGACATGTACATATCTTTGAGGATCAATTTTGTTACTATTTATAACTCCAATTTGTAATGCTTTCTGATTTTCTACATTATCCATCTCGTACTCAGGATCAGCGTTCACGATTCCCTCAGTAAACGAGAAAGTAGGTCAGCACATGTATTCTTTCTACCTGGTAAATATTCAATCTTACAATTGTAGCTAGCTATCTTCAATGCCCAGTGTTGTACCTTGGCATTGTTTTGCGGACTTTTCAACAAGTACTGCAAGGGGGCATGATCTGTCTTAATAACAAACTCTGCTCCCTGTAAGTAGTTATTGAATTTGTCCAAAGCATAAGAGATAGCGAAAGCTTCTTTCTCAAATGTCAACTATTTCTGTTGGGTTTCTCCCAACTTATGAGATAGGAAGACAATGGGTTTTTCATCAGGTACTCCAGGTAGTTGACCTGTTTCATCATCACATGGTTGTGCCAAAACCGCTCTGACACAGCGGCCACTGGCGTCTGTGTAAAGCACAGAAGGCTTTCTCAGATTTGGATACGACAAATGAGCAACTTGAGTTAAACGATCTTTCAACTCTTGAAAAGCTTTTTGATGTGTGTCACGCCAATGAAATCTTGCATATTTCTTTGTCAGTTCTAATAGCGGTTGAGCAATTTTGCTGAACCGAGGAATAAATCTGCGATAATATGAGGTCATACCCATAAAAGATCTCACTTCTGTCACCGTCTTCAGCAGACTCAATTTTCGAATGACCTCGACCTTCAAAGTCTCAGGTTTAATTCCATATTTACAAATTACAAAACCAAGATAAGATGTTTCAGATTGAAAGAAGGAACACTTCTTAGCTTTCAGCTTCAGTTTATGTTTTCTTAGTCGACCAAATACTTGTTTAATGTGGTAAATATGAGATTTTACGTCACGGCTGAAAATCAAAATATTGTCAAGGTAGGCTAGAGAAAAGTCCTCTAGACCTTCCAAGACGCTTGTCATAAGTGATTGATACACGGAGGGCGCGTTAACGAGACCAAAGGCCATCACATTGAACTCATAAAGGCCCTTATGGCAAACAAAGGCTGTCTTGGGTCTGTCTTCTTCATCCATCTTGACTTGCCAATAACCTGACTTCATGTCAAGAGTGGTGAAGTATTGACATCCATTCAATAAAGTAAAGATGTCAATTAATGGAAGTGGCCAGTTCGTAAATTTCGTGACTTCATTGAGCTTGTGGAAATCCTCGCAGAAGCGTTTCGAGCCGTCTTTCTTGTCCACGAGCAAGCATGGAAAACTCCATGCACTATTTGATCTTCGGATAATTCCGGATTGAAGCATTTCTTCAAGTGCTTCGTCCCTAATTTTTCTCTTAAGTAATGGAACTCTATATGCTCTACTTTTTATTGGTGGCGCATCACCAGTGTCGTTGCGCATCTTAACTGTATCTGTCTGAGCTAATTCTTTATCAGTTTTTGCAAACAAGTCTCTATTATTATTGATGACTGGCATCAACAGGTGCCATTTGTCTTCAGGCACCTGTATGTCAGCATCTGTGATCTGGTCTTCAGGTGTATTTTGAGTTAAGATCTGATTAACTTCTAAGACCTTTTCTTCCTGTTCTATTGGCTCAAGTTTTCCAATCAAACATCCCATCTTTAAGGTGTAATGTTTGTTGGTACTGTTCACCAACAATACAGGTATGGTTTCATTTCCATTAGTTACTATACTATTACTGACTAAGAGGCCAGGCTGTTCAGCCACGTGACCTTTAGTCAATCCATGATGTGCTAAGTACTTTGTGTCAAAGACAGATTTTGCACCGGAAGCTTTTGCTGTACATAAACAAGTGGACTGTGGTTTAAGTTCAACCTGATTAATCAGTCGAGTAAGACAACTCACCTGTATGTCTTGAACAATGGGTACATAGTGACCATCTAATCTCAATTTATGAAATTCCCAATATAAATTAACTCGATTGCCCCTAATCCAGTCCATTCCTAACAACATGCTTCGATTCAATTCATTTATTACTAAGAACTCATGCACCTGATAAATTCCTTGAATATAAAATTCAAGTCTAACTTTTCCTCAAGGGAGAGTGTCATTCCCATTAATACCTGCAATGCGAGGCAAAGTATTTTTATCACCAACTAATTTCGGTCGGTGTTTAAGATTTTTCCAAAATTCTGTGCTAATACAACTTGTCTGTGCCCTGTATCTAATAAGGCACGTACTCGCTGTCCTTTGATGTTCACTAAGACACTATTCAAAGAAGCAGCCCCATAATTTATGGTTATGGTTTCCGGTTGAGAATTTTTATGTTTTTGTTGCTGTTGTTCCCCTTTTGGGTAATCATCATTGTTTACTAAGTTATTTCCCTTGGTTTCCATAGAGTTTTTCACTTCCTGTTGACATGGGTTTTTCCAATTACTTCCCTTTGGGATTTTCCTGTTTTGTGGTTTTGGGTTTTTCTCAAATGATTATTCTTGGCTCCTTATTCTTGGATTCCTATCTCCTGATTCAAATATTTCCTGTCTCTGCTGGTTTATTTCAACACAACCCTGCTTACCTGGTTGATTATTATTATTTATTGGTATTTAAGGTCACATATTTATGCACAATGGCTAATCATGACCGTGACAGTTTTATGGGTGGAGGAAGTTGGAGTACCCGGAGAGAACCACCGAGCAACGACGAACAGCTGCCAGCTCCCCAACATCGTAACTCCACACTGCAGCACAGGCAGGGTTAGATAGGTTGAAGACATACGTACCATCGATGTGCAGTATGCCTTAGTACATGGCGTCATCGTGCCCCCATGCAGGCAATGGAGATGAAGTGTCTTGCCCAAGGACACAACACGGTTGCTGCAGGTGGGATTCGAACCGAGGTCCTCTTGGCTTGCAGCCTGCACCTCTACCTACTGAGCCACCGTGCTCCCACCTAGTTGATTATTACAATCATAAGACTTTTCCATAGTTTGATTCTCATAAGCATTTTTCATATACATTATAATATCAGGGTCTACATCTACAATGTGTATCTCTTTTAATTGTTTAGGGGTAAAGTTTTGTAAAAAGTTTTGTAAAACTCTAACATAAACATCTGCACACTTCTGGTTAGGTACACCATATATCCCGCTACTAATCAGTGGAATAGCTATGTTTGCAAATTTTTTGTTATCACATACCTGCATTACTTTCTGTACAGTACTGTATAAGACATTGAGACATTTATTTTTATCACTGTAATCATTCCAGCATGGTCCCACAGCATGTATCACTTTTAAACATGGCAACCTTCCACAAGTGGTAGTCATATTCTCTCCTACTGGAAGATCTCCATGCTGTTTAATATATTGTTGACATTCTTGTTCAAGGGCTGGTCCAGCTCCAAGAGCTATAGCTCTGGCAACACCTCCACCATGGGTCAATTGGCTATTAGCCACATTCACCATAGCGTCAGCAGCTACCTGAGTGATACTAGTCCTGTATACTTTCACTTCCAGACCACTGGTGGTCTGAGAGCTGAAACAATTTTGTGAATTAAACTTTGCATGCTGACTGTCCTTAACAGGGCAGCCATTTTGTGAGCTGGCCTTGAGTTTCTTGGGCCTACCAGTCAGAGGAATGGTTGTGAATTTTACTGTACAATTTTTCCTATTATGTGTGGTCTCTCCACACCTTGTGCATTGAATGACTTTACTTTTCACTGGAGGAGAATCATTTTTGGTTCTCCTTGTTTGAGACTGAGTACTTGGCTTTATATTACATGTTTTATTACCCATCTTTCCACCTGTCTTATTATTTACAATTTTATTTTTACACATATTCATACATTCATTTTGTACATTATTTATCACGTCTCCCTGGTGATTTCCATTTTCACTTCTGTTGGGAGCATGTGACTTCTCATTAACTCTGCTCATTGCCCCATATGGGCAGAGTTCCCTTCGTTTAAATTTACTCGGCAATCGCGAGCGAAGTGGTTTGGCTTCCCACAGCGAAAACAGCAAAAGGTCGCCCCTGGTGACCTCTCACCTGCCGGCTGAATATCAAGTGTTCTCACTTGCTTGGTCAAGTTTACACGACAATCACGTTTCACGTGACCAACGCGGTTACAGCGATTGCAAACCGGACGTGAAAATCGTGTCAGTTTCTGATATCTGTTGTAATTTTGCCCCCCCCCCCCTATTTTGGTATTGGTTGTTATACTGATTTTTGTTCGGATTTTGATATGGAGGTCGTGCATAACCTCCACTGTAGTTTTTAGTTAATATATTAACCTTATGGCGCCGACGCGCCACACCTATGTCCATGGGGGTTTCATCTCTTGTCTCCAAAGGGAGATCTACAGGTTCTTCCTGTTCGTCTATGGGATCGCGAAATACAGGGTCCCGATAGCGCTCATATTCTTCATATTGTCGGTCAAATGCTTTTCCAAAGGGCGCTTTTCCTTTGGAAGCCTCAGAGCGGGTGCGAAATTGGATTTTCGCGGCGTTTTCGAATAATGCTTGACTAACAGCGTTTTCTAGCGTCTTAGGCATGCGACGGATCAATTTCATCCGAACATCGGAGTCATACAACCCGTCACAAAAGTAATCTGAGAGGTTTTTCTGGATAGTGGGGTTGTCAATCTCCTGATCAAAGGCGTCTTTTGCAAGATCAAGCAGTTGCTCAGCATATGAGACAAGGATTTGATTTTTCCCTTGTCGCATATGGCGCAACTGGTTGGTGGCCATGGAGTTATCCATAGTGGCGCTATAGCGACTTTTCAATTCGCCATACAGTTCGGACCAAGGCATTTCAGGTGTTTTCTTCATTGTTCTTAAAATAAAATCGGCGACTACAAAGTCACTGGTTTGAGCAGCGATTTTAGGTCGTCGCTTCTCTTCTACATCATTAGTCTCACAGAAAAGGTCAAGAGATTTTATCCAACCCCGAAAGTTCAGGGGGTTCCCGTCAAATTTCTTAATATGGGAATGAATTGACTGGGCCTGAGTGGCGTTAGCAGTCTTTGCATTACTCTTCTCACTTTGGCGCACGGTTTCATGAAGGTCAATAATGGCATAGGACTTTGGGTCCTTGGCTCTTTTTTTAGCGTCTGCCAATTTTCTTTGTAATCACTGCTGCTTTGTTTGGGCGTTAGCTTGAGCGGAAGCCAACTGTAATTCTAAATCAGCTCTCTGTTTTCCCAGGTCTGTATTGACTTGGTCGAGGGCTGTCTGCGTTTGTTGGAGGGCTTGTTGTGAGACAACATGCTGCTGCGTCAAACGTAGAACCTGGTTGTTCACGTCAGTAAGTCGCTGCTCATACTGATTCACTAGACCCTCCCTTTCTTGTTTTACTTGAGTCAGTTCATCGGTCAACCGTAGCTCTCTTTCTGTCATCGGCGTAGTCATTTTCAATTATTCAATTAATTTACTACTACTAAGTTAATTTACAATTTTTCTGCTGTTAAAGAACGTAAAATGAATAAAATTGCACCTACCTTGCTAGCGCTATAACTGCTGAAACACACGTGGTTGTCTTTTCAGAACTTCCTGGAATTCCTCGAGATTTTTCACGGCTCCTTGAGTTTCCGTTTTTCTCTGATGTTCAGCCAAAAGTTCGATATATCAGATGAGCAATGCTCGGTGCGACCAGTCGAGCGTGGCTTGAATATGAAAGCGATTGGCGGTCGGCGTCAGTGTAAATAATGGCACGTTGGACACGTAAGCAATTCCACCATGGAGTTGTACCAGTATTTGATTCAGAGGGCGCTGTCTGCTGCCTTATAAATATCTGCTGCCAGGCGTTCAGTTTATCAGTAAATTAAGGGATGTCTGTCCCTCGTAAATAATATCAAAAAAAGTTCTCACAAATTCACTGTGCTTCCCAGCGGCAACGTTTTGAGTCAATTTCGGCTTCACTGGGTCCGTTAGGGTGAATAGATGTTTGTAGAATGTTCACCCGATCGTCTCAAGAAAGTTAGAAGACAGAGTCCACATCCTGACGAACGGCACCACATAAACTGGCCTGTGGCGAAGCAGGGTTAAGTACCCCGGAAAAATGATCGTCTAGTGGGTTTGGGTTAGGACTTCAATCGTGGCAAATGGCCACAGGACAATTCAGAGTTCGATCAAGAAGGCAACCAGCTTCTGTGGAGTCTGTAGAAGTTCTTGAAGTACTGCAGCCGCAGCGAAAGGGTGAATTCAAAAATACATAAAATGTACTTACAGTTTTCTACACTTTTAATAAAACCCTAAGTAAAATTCCTACAAGTTAAACTGAACTACAATTCTCTCTCTGGTAAAATAGTAAAATATCAGATACGAAATGAGACTAAGTCGAAACTATCGCATCGCTCTCG
Source organism: Pictodentalium vernedei (assembly GCA_031216915.1). NCBI lineage: Eukaryota > Metazoa > Mollusca > Scaphopoda > Dentaliida > Dentaliidae > Pictodentalium > Pictodentalium vernedei. The sequence goes on along the minus strand of CM062288.1, from coordinate 71,024,559 downwards.
TTGCGTCCTGTGTCTGGAACTGTTGTCTGGCCTGGTAGCGTTCAGCAGCGTTCTTCCACGAAAATAGGAGAGTGACTTCTATGCATGTTGTTGAAAGCCCAGAGAGAAGTAAAGACTCGGGTCTTTCCGCCGGTTTATATTCAGTTTGGTACGTGACTTTTCGTGTATATCTTATTCCAATTGACGTCATAGAGCACCACCTATACCCCAAGATGGCGGAGAGGTATTCCTTAACCCCTCGTTTCCATTCTGGGATAGTGGGGGCATCCTGTGCTAACAGTATGAATTCCCGCACAAAAATGACGCTGGCAGGCTGTTGGTCGGTATTTATCTGTGTTTTATCGGAATCGTCACATTTTTCTTAAAGGTTAGGGAGTCATTCCATGACGTCAGTCGAACGTGCTATCTTGCACAATTCCCTGAGCTTAAAGCTATTCTGGGTGTGTTGAGGTTAGGCCGGGTCAGTATACAATACTAAATTCTGCCAACAACATTCTGATGAGGTTACTGCAGGTCAGGTTTATACTCGCAAATTCTGTCAATTATAATATCAAATTCTGTCGAAACACTTTGGTGAGGTTACTGCAGGGCAGACTATGTCTGGTTTTCGTGTCTCGTTTTCTACTTCTGCACCATATGTGCCGAGACTTTGTAGGTCAATTGCACTTATGCAATTTCAATAGGAACATTAATAAAATACCACGATTACATAACCGTGCCTTTAAGAGAAGTTTCATAGTGTTATTATCGAATAGTTTAATAGCATAGCTGCCCCTTCAACAAGAACTCGGGATCAGCTTTTATATTTATTAAAGTTTATTCGCCAGAGAATTATTACCAAGTAGGACTTGGCCACTCTTATTTAACACTTAGGGAACCAAGACGCCCAAGCGAAATTATATTAACCCTGCGTGTTCCATGGAGGGCATTTCGTTACACAAATCGTGCCAAGACATGATACCTGAACCGCAAGGTTTTACAAGGGTTTAGAAAAATGTGTTGTGCTTTCATTAGGCCCTTACTGGAACATGCTGATACTGTTTAGGAGTAATTGCTCCTTGACGAAAACTGACGACTTGGAAAAAATACTGATTGCAGCTGTAAGGTTAATCACGGGGGCAGCTGTCAGTGCCAGCAAAACCTCGATATGTGCACAAACACACTGGAATTCCCTACAAGAAAGGTGCCGCAAACACAAGCTTACACAATCACAGTTTGACACCCCTGTATATGCCAATGAAGTTCCCCACTCGTGTGTGGCTCTCCAACGTACTGAAATGTCATGAAAATGAGTGTATTTTACTATTTCACCATATTGTCCCCGTGACGTCACCACAACATTAAGGTATAACGTTTAAGATTGTCCTAGGACAGCAATATATTTTAGATAGCTTTCGCCAAGATTTCATTTTAAAGAAACTTCAGTTATTTATTTATTTATTTATTGGTTCTTTATGACACATCAGCAGCTTAGGCTAAATCATGGCGATGAAAACTATGTAGTACAAAATCGCCATTACCTTCCATGAACTAAATAAAAACGAGTCCATGAAACATGAGGAAGAAAAATATGGAGTAAACACATAGTAATGCTGTACATGTAAATCAGTATGTTGAGTAGATGAGATGAGGTGTTAAAACAATAAAAAAAATTTAAATTCATTAAAATGTTAATTTCATTGAGGAAAGACCACGAAAAGTTGTCTTTGCAAAATAGGTCCCCAAGAGACGCAACATTAACATACTATCGTCTGACAAGATTAAAATCTGTACAGTGACAAAGAATGTGCTCCATCATGAACGCCTGCCTGCCTGCTGACAAGGAACGCACTCTGGTCGCATATTACGACGCTCTAACAAACGGTAATGTGTAAGTGCTGAAAGACCGATATAGGTTACTAGACGGGTACTTATAAGTAATAGTACATAGTTCGGAAGCCATGTAGTTTCTTATTGGGCGCTCCACCCCATTCCGCCCTTCATATCACTGGTGTTTTCAACTGTTTAATTGGTGTTATGCGTGGTCAAGCATGAGTTAAACTAAAATAAACAAAACTGTCTCTCGATTTAAACTTTATCTCGTGAAATATAATTGTTGATGTTTTGAAAACCCTACCTTCTTTTTCGTCATTGCGTTAAATATATTAGGTCAATAGGAGTTAAAAATGCCTGCGCTCAATTTGAATTATCAATTGACCTGTTTATGAAATATAATTATGGTATCTTTTTCTCATTTTCTGAGTTTAGTGAAATCAAATTTTTGAAACGAAGTAAAAACGTAAAAATTGACGTCATATCAAAAAATGCAGAGAGAAATGTTTTAATTTTTTTTACATCTATAACATACATAAATTTTATGTAAATGGGAAAATACAAACGGCAGCACCAGATGAATTTTTCGTCTGCTTAAAAATGATTGCATTTTAGATACAGTTCCTATTGGAGAATATATACTACTATGTTTGCTAAGCACCAAATGTTTGACACATCATTATGAAATTTGCTGGTGACATATTTGCGATATTTTTGGTGGGTATGATTGAGGAATGTATTGAGATGGTCCCCAGTGTTTACATTAGCTCTCTTGACAGGCAGACTTTTCGTGACAGTCATCGAAAGCATGTTCCTCTTGATTTTCATAATGTTTTCGTGTACTGTCTGCATGTACATGACATGTGTAGGGTATTCAATCTTCATTTCAACACAAACCCTTGTGATTTAATGATTGAATATGGCAAATGTAAGTGTAAGAAGACATTTGTCTGAAGCAGAAATGTGGCGGGCTGTAGGGATGGTGGAGCACGGTGCTACCCATAGTCAGGTTGGTGAATCCGTTGGTGTGCACCATACGGTGATCACCAGAGCCTAGGCAAGATTTCAGCAGTATGGCACACCAGTAAGACGACATGGTGGTGCAGAGACAAGGCAACATCTGTAGCTGAAGACCGATTTTTGATCATTCAGGCCCGTAGGAACCACTTTGCCACCGCAACCCAGCTTCGCAGTGTCGTTCAGAATGCATCCGGGGTAAATGCACGGAGGTGGTCTCCGATCGAGAAGACCATGTATTGGCATTCCGCTGTCCCAGAACCACCACCAGGCACGATATGAATGGGCCATGGACCTCGTTGGATGGACCAGAGAAGATTGGCGACCTCTCCTTTTTACAGATCAGACAAGGTACTGCGTAGACCACACAGATAGGTGTTCTGTGGTATGTAGAAGACCAGGAGAGCGATTCCATGCAGCCAACATTGCTGAGCATGACAGTTATGGTGGAGGGTCAATCATGGTCTGGGGGTGGCCTCAGTTGGAATGGACGCACAGAGCTTTGTGCCCTTGACCGTGTTACATTGACTGCACAACGGTATATTGATGAGATTCTGGTTGTCCACGTCAGATTGTATGCAGGTGCAGTGGGTGATAGATTCATTCTGATGGACGATAATACCCGCCATTATGTTGCCCAAGCTGTCAGGCAGTACCGACAGAGGGAGGGGATTGAGCGTATGCACTGGCCGGCAAGATCCCTTAACCTCAATCCAATCGAACATGTCTGGAATGTGAGCTGCAGCTCGTAATTTTAGCCCGTCCAGTCCATCCAAGAAGTATCCAGAAGCTTGGTGCCATGTTGGTCTAAGAATGGAACAACATCCCACAATGGACCACAAGAAACCTGATTGGGGGGCATGAGAAGACGTTGTCAAGCTGTAATTAACAGTAATGGGTCTCATATTCGATATTGAAGCCATACCAGTTCGGTCCGTCAACTTTTTGGCATATTGAAAAATTTCCTCTTTTACCAATAATATCCATTTTACATGGTTATCGTATTCAAAGGCTAAAAAATAATGTCAAACACAAATAAAATCTTAAATTCTGTACTTGTGATTAAAGATATAATTAAATAAAAAATATATACACTTTTCATTACAATACTTCAACGTAAAACAGGTGGTTGGATGTATTTGGTGCTTAGCAAACTTTGAGTAGTATACTTCCATAACTTCGACATTCGAGCATTTAACAAGCGGATAGATATTAAAGGTTTATTAGAAAAACATCAAATTGACGTTTTGTTTGAGAAAGGACTACATTTGGTATTGCCGAAAACGCATTTAATATAGCCAACATCAACGTCAAAGTATATGGAGTTTCATTGCTGCATGTATTTGTTATTTGGAGTTGTGCGTAATTGAACATCAGCGCTTTGAAAATCATTTATGAGAATTTTTTTCCAAAAACTTTAAAGTGAAATTAAAAGGTAAAAAAGCGATAATTCAAAAAAAAAAAAAAAAAAAAGAAAAGAAAGACATGATATGGGAGTTGATATTGAAATATATAGAGAAAAACTTTAAAAGTGACGTGTTTGGATAAAAAGTCGTATATCCCAAAATAATTAACAATGTGGCTGTGCTGAGACGAACGAAAACGGAACAGAAAAAACAAATGAATGTCCCAACAAGTCGTTCCAACTTTGTTGAATGACCTAACTAGATGACTTGGGGATCACATGGCAATTATCTAGAAGCCGTCCAACAAAGCGCGCCCAACGACGGTTGGTCTGTCTCCCTTTGACGTGCCAAATATCCTATTAACCCTACCGCCATTGCTTTAAACCGCTTTCAAACCGCGCGTATCTAACACTAATCTATTGGAGTACAGTATCGTTCATATAGAGTAGATTGTGGCCGACGTTCTAGGAGCAGCCATTCGAAATTTTCAATGCCACGAAAGACTTAAATGTCTTTGCCACGAATGCTTAGATAGCACTAAATCCAACTTTAATATTCCAGGCCGTGGCCTGCGTGGTTCGGCACTGCCTTTAAGACTTAAATAATCGACTAAAATTAAAAGTGAACAAAAATCGCAAAGGGGTTAAAGGTAAAAAAAAATGTAAATTGACATAAAAATTGAAGAACTAGTAGTTCCGGATGTACGCCAACTGTGTCCATACCTCTGAACGCATTGACTTCGGATTTTCAGAATTTGTAGCAAGACTCCATGGGAAGCCCGTGGGTTGCGCTAAAATCAAGCGGACGATTCGTCCTGTCGTAATCTCAATACAATAACGTTTCCAGTCACTACTAACTTCTCACGGATCTAGTTTGTCATTCATTCTGTTCATTTGATGTACTGTTTAACTCAAACCGTTCGCACCTTTATACAGGACGGGACGGTAAGAGCTGAACAGTTTATCTTAGACTGTCTTAACTCTTAGAAGCTGGGAGTCGAGTTTTCTTGCCTGCGATGCAATACAACAAGTAATCTGACTGTGACGGTTCGGCTATCCTGCTATCTTTGGGCTGGGGAGAATTAAATACTGAGCAGGTGCTTCTAGTTCAGTGTCGTCTGCCTGAATAGGCAGAGGACATTTGACTAGAAGCACCTGCTTTACTGTAAGTTTCTCGCGGTATTTCATGTTCTCTAACTTTATTCTGATTCCCCGGCTTCTAAGAGTTAAACTGACAACTCAACCAACTCGATACAATGATACCCAGATCGTCGGACACTGATTAATAAAGATTTGTTTGTCATAAATATATCACTTTTTGGAAATAGCAACGTACATGAACAAGATGTGGCTTTCAAGTGTTTATTTATCGCAGTCGTGGATTGGTTGTTTGAAACTTTATGGCTAGAGATAGCAACGCCTATTTAACAGTGTTATATACGAGAGGTTAATGTGCTAATAGGAGAGATTGGGAAGAATGGGGCAAGGGATGTCATCAAGCAGTTCGTCTCCGAATGTTGGGAGGAGAGGAGATGCGTGGGAACAGGGAGGCAGTTGGGAGTTCAGGGGTAACCAAGGCTTCTCGTCCGAGAACCGCGACAAATCAGCGGCTGGCCAAAGTGTTATTATACATTATTATGCGAGGTAAATCAAGATTTGAAGACAAGAAACTGAACCTTCAGAAGAGCTCTGTCATTCTTGTTGTTGAAGTTGTGACGCGTTTTGATAGAACCGGGAATTGCATACAGCACTGCAGCATACCTCTGTGCATCTAAATTGGATATTCCTCCCACTGAAACCCGTGAGTTGAAGAGTCTAGTTTAAAAGAATAAAATCAGTTTTAAAATTTAGTACAACGGTTGATTGCTTTGTGAAATGTGTGGGCACGGATGATATAAAAAGATTTCTTAGGGATTCAACAGTAAAATATTGACCTTTGACATGATTAAAATCAGTGTACTATAAAATAATGTACTCCACAGACAACACCAGCTGGAAAGGAACACACTCTGGTCGCTCAGTTCACTCTCACAAAAAAGAATGGTCAAGTCTTGTGTGACAAAAATGATATCGAGTCAAACCTACATTTTTACAAAAGTTACTAGATGAACAGGGATCAAAATTATTTGGTCGGAAAAGATAAAGCTTGTTATTTGTCGCTCTATCCCAATCCGCCAGCCGAACAATTTGATGTAATTGCTGGCATGTAGATTAAAATCACGGAAAGTAATTTTAAAGTCAGTGAAAGGCTTCGTTAAAGCTTGTTTTTGCTACACCGTCTGCCCTGATGTTGCCAGAGATACCTACATGTCCAGGTAACCAGCAACACACGATATCATATTATCAGACATGAGAGTATTCAACTTCTCACGAAGTTCTAAAATAAGACGGGCATCAACTTAGGATTGAGTAAAGCAAATAAAGAGGAAAGAGAGTCGGAAAAAATAATCGACTTCCTTTCCTGTACATTCTCGATTTGTTCAATCATAGGTTGTAAAGCTTTAACATTAGTTGTGAAAATAGAACTTTTATTTGGTATTCGGATTGAGGGGTTCTGATCATCCGGAAAGACGGCTGTTGATACTTCGCCACCATCTTTAGATCCAACTGTATAGATCTTTTTGTACGCCTGTACTTGGGCTTAATTTCGACATATTTTTGCTTAAACTGTAAAGAATTTGTTCCAGCCATTTTAGTAGATGCATATTCCAAAATAATTGTCGGTTTTTCAAGATGCCAAGAAGGAAGATTTGGTTCTCGGTATTCTTTTATTACACGCCTGCTCTATGTAATCCACATCTACAGCAACACTAAACCGTGCGGAAAATGAAAACCTGTTCAAATTGCAAATTGTGGAGGGACTACTTTTAAATACAATCAAAATGTCACTGAAAGTTTCTATATATCGTGCAATGCAATTACATTTTGAATGGCTTGCGTCAGCTGAAAATCGTCCCTTGAGTTCCAATGTGTTCTATGTGCCGGTACGCGTATAGAACACATTGGAACTCAGCGGACGAAATAGTAACACGGGTTCCCCTTGCAAATTTGGTTGGCGATAAAATGTGTTCTTTTTGTTGTCAATTTAATTGCTGAGTGTCCTTCCAATAATTGTTTTTTTATAGACGTGAAGTCGCGTAATAAACACACGAACGACACACGCATGTGAATGGGTAAATCGATATGGCACTTGTGCCATGGCGGAAAGATAAAACGCGAGGCCTGTGGCGTCTCCTTTTATTCGTTTGCGCTGGCACTCGTGCCATATCGATTAACCCATTCACAAGTGTGTCGTTCGTGTGTTTATCACATCAGATTCACTTTTAGTGGACTTCATATGTGGTTTAATTCTAATTCAAATGGAGGAATATGTTTCAGGTGACATTTACAAACTTCAATACTTTGAAGGTCTGAGGCACAGTTATCGGCGGGGTCTGATGGATTAGCAAGAAGTATAGAAATACTGGAATGACAGTTTAAATTTGCGCTTCTCAAGAGAAGACTAGTATTGAGTTACATGGTAATGTTCGAAAAGCACAGCGGCTAATACAAATATCACTATCATGAATTGCATCAAGTAGTTTGAGATACGACTTCTTTGCAGAACCGTAACCCACACAACCACAATCTTATTGGGATCTAATAAGTGATCGATACAAATGGTGTAATATTTCGTCAGCATCCCAATCAGTTCAACCAATTAACTATAGTGACGATGTTAAGTGCCTTTCAATATCTCACTCTTAGTTGTTTTATATGTGAAGTGAAATTCAGTTTGTTGTCAAACAACAAACCTAACAATTTCTCTCCCTTCACAACTTTAAAAGCAATCCCATCTAATTCCATCTCCGGATCAAAGTGATGTTTCCGAAGTTTACAAGCATTTTCACAATTTGTTTTAGACTTGGAAAATGTGAAACCAGTTTCTGTAACGTATTTCTGATTTCGGTTTAAACATAGCCTGCGCGCATGTTTTTTGCTGCTGTATCATATTAAAAAGTCTCGACGTACAGTGAATAATTTACTATATACTCAGTTGAGTCGATGATGCTATTAATTTTTATACTAAAAAGGTGAACTGATAAAGTACTATCACGAGGAACCCCAATTTCTTGCTAATGTGGATCGGGTAATATAAAACTTGAAATTGACGCTCTTTTGTAAAGTTTTAAATTAAAATAAGCATACGCCCTCTCAACCGCGTATTAAAAAACATCACTTAAAATCCCATACGTTCACGTTGAAACACAAGCCTTTCGTAGGTCAAAGAAGATGACGACCACATGCTATGTTTTTGGAGTAGGCATTTCGTATAGATGTTTCTGGTCTGGTCTGACCGAATGATCCACAGTACTTCTTTGGGCCATGATACCACACTGAACATTCACATGTACATTGTTCAATTCCCAAACCAGACAGATCACAATATTCTTCCCAGACAACTTGTTAATGCAATGAAGTGATAATTGTTTGGTTGCTGTGATTTTATCAGGCTTTGGAATAGAGATAATTGTTACTTTTCGCGAGGATGGTGGAAACTGCCCAACACCCATATGTCATTAAAAACTGACAATAGAATTTCAAGTGATGATTGTGACAGATGTTTTAAAAATTTGTAGTGTATTTACGACTTGCGTTGTGTCCTTGGGTAAGGCACTTTATCCTGGTTGCCTACATAGGGAAGGGGGGGGGGGGGGGGGGCACGATAACGCCGTGCACTAAGGTGTACTGCATGTCAATGGTGCACATGTCTTCAACCGCTGTAACCATGCTTGAGCGGAGCTCGAACAGAGTTAGAATGATGAGGAGCTGGTAGTTGCGCGTCGATGCTCGGTGGTTCTCTCCGGGTACTCCGGCTTCCTCCACCGATAAAACTGTCACGGTCTCGATTAGCCACTGTGCATAAATATGTGACCCAAAGCACCAATAAATAAATATAAATTGTAGTGTATTTCGTCGGATCCAGTAGCAATGTGCTTTGCCCTATGCAAAGAGTTACTTCTCTCTTTCAAAGAGAAAGGTTCGTTGTAATCCGCTATAAATGACACGAAGCAGCCTTAGCTGCTGATGGGGCTTCATACACCAATTCATAAATTATTAATAATCTTCTAAATTATTGGAGCCAAATGTAATATTTTGATTTCTCTACTGTTTTTTAATTTTAGTGAGTTCTGTATTACAAATTTCAGTCGACGAATGCTTAGAAAATGTGGAGGCGAATTTGTTTGAAATTTCCTTTTTTGATGTATTTCGTGTGTTGTTATCTTAACTGTGTTGCAAAAATGATTTTGCTTCTTTACCCTTAATCTGTTTAAATCATTTTCGTGATGTTGTTAATGGGTGTTTGTTGGCTAAGGTTTAAATCATAATTTTGTCAAGAACGTTTCCCTTTTTTTGATTTATAAGTCGTTTTGTTTTTGCCCGATTTATACGTTATTTCACCAAATTATTTATAGTGAGCGACTTATTAAACTGCCGTTCAGTTCTCTTGTGGTCTTTTGTAACCTGCATGCAATCATTGTCAAACCATGGATTGTGGAAACGTTTTGGATTTGCAGAGGTTTTCGGAGTGGTTGTGTTGTAAATATTCTGCCTAGTCAGCGCCTTCTTCATTTTTTTCCGCGTGAATCGTACAGCACAAAGCGATGAAAAAGTGTCCCAAGCAACATTTTTCTCCTAATTTTTAAAGTGTCATTGGGACACCCTCTCGACGTCTGCTGGGATTACACCTTCCAACACAATAGGAAAGTGGCGACTACCGCACAAGTCGTCTTCAACCTTCCAAGAAAAATCAAGGAAAAACGAAGGACATGCAATAGTAAGATCCATGAAGAAGTATGAACCCGAGGCTGTTTGCAGTCTGACACAACATCCGACAAACACCAGTCATAATTTTTAATAACGTTTTTTACTGTTTTGCCTTTTATGTCTTCTTTGTCGCAGGAACCACCCCAAAGAGGACTATGAGAATTAAACTCGCCCAGCAAAATGTACACAGTCGGGAGCTGTTGGATCAGTTGTTCAAGGACGATTACCTGAAGAGGTTTATTTAGCGACGTATACATTGAACATAACCGCCAGTAGTATAGATGCGAGTATCAACCCCTATCGCCCGGACCCCCCGGACCCCGACCTCGAGGTTATGGACCCCGGACCCTTGATCTCGGCTCCCAAAGCCATTAAGCCTCCCCTCTTCCCCTCCCCTCCAAGGCCTGGGCTATTTCTAGGCGTCCCCATCTCCCTTCCCGCCCTGTATGTACCCTATTTTTAGGCTATCCCCTAAAGCCCATTTAGGGTCTGCCTCTCCAAAGGGACCCGGGCTATGTATAGCCCATTTAGGTTTTCTCCACATTGTTTTGGTTTTCCCTGTATGTGTTCCCCTCCTCCCCTCACAGCGTCCCTCCCACCAAAGTCCTGACCTGTTCATTCAAAGCCATTGTATGGCCAACCTGAAGCTGGGGGACCTCCGCACTGAGGTGTCATTATGAGTACTAACAAACGACTGCCTCCATCCTCTACCCACCCCCCCCCCAGCTCCTCCCACAGAAACACTTTATTTTGATAAATGTACGTCGCTAAGTAAAATTTTGTCATGTACACGTATCTACAAACCACACTATTAATTTGAAGACTACCTGGTTTGTTTAGACATGTCATAAAGGAATCAAGATAGAGAACACCTTGTCTTTGTATTGCATAGATAAAGGTGATTAAGAATATGAATGAAAAGTTTCTGCGCGCCGAAGACGCACGGGGACGATGTGGGATTGAAATCCCTTGCGACCCTAATAACTTGATTTGCTTTATAGCCTTATCTGCTTATAAGCCCACGAGAGTCGGGAGCGAGAGCCAATAATCTTATTAAGTTTGAATGTGCGACTGGCAGTAGGATAGTGGGTGGAGATCCCCGAGAACTTCGAAACGGATAGAGGGAATCTTTGTTTATAAAAAGATATGATAGTGTCACGTTGTATAGTTATGCAAATAGATAAGAGACAACTGGTATGTTTGATTATGTCATAGATAACATTGTGTCACGTCGCAGGTGTTTGATTACAGAATAGATAAAGGTATTATTATAAAGGTTTCCTTTGTTTATAAGAAGCTTAATATGATAAGGACCATGAACTCTGTTTGCTTATGTCATAGATAAGATGGTGTCACGTCGCAGGTGTTTGGTAACACAGTAAGAGTTGTCCAATCAGATCATACCACCCGGAGATATGTTCCACAGGACCAATAGATAAGCGTGTTGTAAAATTATCCCACACAAGCGTTCTCTGATTGGTCAAACAACTGTCCAATCAGATCGTGCCAGGCAGTATTTTCTGCGTGGCGAATAGATGAGTGAACCGGAATGTGACAATAAAAGGTAAACAAGACTGGAAGTTTTTATCATTCTTTCAAAATCATCTGATCGAGAAAAGTTTGAACACCTTTATTTCGAGCGAAACACCGAGAAGCTATGGAAAAACATCAGCTTGTTTCGAGAAATACTTACGTCAGCGTAGCCCCGTTTAAAGGCCAGCTAAAAGTCCACATCAGACGATACACCCAGGATTCAATGACACCTACGGAGATCGGTATTGCCTTAGATGTGTTAGAATAGATGAAGCTGAAAAACGTTTTTGATGAGATCGACAGGAGAGTCACCGACCAAGAGATAAAGATGACAGAATCAAGAAAAAGAAAATCAGACACACCCATACTACATGGAAAGAAGAACCCAATGATTGAACTCGAAAGAGGCGCAATGTTCACGAAATGAATAGAACATGGGCGCATCTGATAGAAAGAGAAATACCTGGGGTAGCCAAAGAACTTTGCTACGGGTGTTATGTATCTCATGGCAGACAGATACATCACGATGGCTGCACAATGATGGACATGGACGAAAAACTTGACAAATGATTCGACATGGCGCTGGATAGAGTCGACATAGAGCAAGTCAAATCATTATGGCTACAGAATATGAAGAACATAATACCTTAACCACAGATTTGGGAGTATGCACCCATGATTGCCAGTGAACCGGAAAAGGACACCATTTGCAAGATGATAATAGTAGAGAACACAGCCACAAAATGGTGAAGATGAACAAGACGGCAACGGAACAACAATAACGACGGCAAAACGGCCCTTTTCAGGGCCAACCAAAACCTTAAAAAGAGAATGAATCTTTTATCACATTGCACACGATGCCCATCTCCACCCCCTCCCCCCACCACCCAAGAGTTTAAACCCAATTCTCTCGTTATGCTCAATGATATGATGTAACAAACAGATGAACGTGTCGCGCGTTTGCTTAAGCAACAATCACATCATCGAAACATCATGGTCAAAACAGGTATCCAATGAGAGCAGGGCGATGTCTGATTGAACAAACAGTTATCCAGTCAGATCAAACCACACGGCAGTATTTTCCATGTGACCAACAGATAAGCGTGTTGTAAGAAACTACTATAAGATGCTCAACTAATAGGTAAGCTGAGACGGAATGAACAACTCTAATTTTTTTCTCTCTATGAAATATTATTACAAAAGTCATAAAAATCAGTTTTTTCAAAGTAATTAATTGGTTTTACACTAGTCAAAATGGATCTGCAATCAGATTTACAATTCTACAAGTAATTTTTACAAAGAGAAAATGGTTTTACAATCAATCAATTAAAATGGATTTACATTCAGTCAAAAGGGATTTTCAATCAGTTTTTACAAGTAATTTTACAATTCCACCATAAGTAATTTTTACAACAATAAGTAGTTTTACAATACTTTTACAGGTAATCATACAATAAACATAATTAATTGTCCAGTAACTATCTTTTGGCCCTAAAAAAGGGCAGTTTTTGTTGTTGTCGATTTTCTGGAATTTCTCTAGTTATGATTCCAAGCGGTCTGCACATCCAAAAAACGGGTATTTTCTTACTAATGGATCAAAAAGGTATTTTAGTTCCCCAATTGCGATTTTTGCAGCTTCGTTCATTCCGTAGCCCTCCTCATACGAAGTCGCTGAGCAGTTTTTCTAATTTTTTCATTGACCGGATGTTGTCTGCAGTGCCTTACACGACTCATTGCCTTAAATAATTTCTTACAGCGAGAAGCTCTCACGTTGTCTCTTAAGGCTTCCTTGGGGCAATGGTGGCCTCGTCTGTGGGCAAGCCATTTGCTATGTACGACGCTTTCAATCTCTGAAATGTAGCTGTATTATTTTCATATGCTCTTATGATTAAAGTGTCTATCATGTTCGTTTAGCCATCTTCCTGTTCTGAATATTCACTTCCAGTGGTTGTATCACTATCGTCTGACTCTGAATATGTGCTCTCGTTAGAATCAGACAAGTTATAATCTTCGTTTGACTAAATGCCTTCATCCGTCATTCCAAACCTCTTGAGGCAGTAACCATCTTTGTGTATTTTGCGTGTGAAGGCTCTTGAGGGTATACTTTCCTACAAAATTGACAATTGTGGCTCGGCATGTCTTCTGTCTTTGAACGCATGGAGAACAAATGAGAACTGGTTTGACATCACGATTTATAAGACAGGGAAGGGTATCCTCAAATACGCCTATGCGTAAATCAGTTTTACATACGTGCACATCGGTTTTAAACATATGCATATCAGTTATACATATGTGCACACCAGTTTTAAATACGTGCCCATCAGTTTTAAACATGTGCACATCAGTTTTACATATGGGCACATCAGTTTTACATACTGGTCCATTGGTTTTAAACATGCACACATCAGTTTTACATATGAGCACATCAGGTATACATACGGAAACATTGGTATTAAACATGTGCACATCAGTTTTACATATGGGCACATCAGTTTTACGTATGGACACATCGGTTTTACATGCGAGAACATCAGTTTTACTTATGGGCACATTGGTTTTACATATGGGCACATCGGTTTTTCAAGCACATTGCGAATTTTCACATAAGCACATACGAGTATTTGAGGCTACATTGAGGATACAAAATGCGCTAATATGAAGGAGCTAAAGGTGCTAATATGAAGAAGCTAATAGATAGGTGTAGGAATACGAAAATGGATGTAATTAGGTTATATTGATGACGGCAGTATAAAACAAGGAGTGGTCACACATTTATACCAATAATTAATTTTCTCTAACCCACTTACACCCCAATCATGACGACAGTTTTACAGGTGGAGGACATCGGAGTACATGGAGAGAACCACCGAGCAACGGCGAGCAACACAAGCAGGGTTATCATTGGTTGAAGACAGGTGCACCATGGACGTGCAGTACCCTTTAGTACACAACGCAACCGTGTCCCCACGTGCGAAATGGGGGTGAAGTGTGCCCAATAAATCTTAAATAATTGAATGTTATATAACAAACACTGTCAAAAATATCAATTGGCAGAATGTCAACCTTTATGCAAATTATACACGCATTAATATATTATGGTATTTGGGGATGTTTTGATTTTTAATAAACTTTCAAACTCCTTCAATTTCTTTCTGATAGAATTTATCAATGACGACAACGCTCAAAGAACTGGGAGGCAAAACCATGCTGGCAATTGACGTATTTGCAGCAGCTATTGGCTATATGAAGCACCATTTATTGGATGAAATTCACAACAAAAGCGAAAAGATCATTAACGATGATGTGCATTGGGTGTTGACGGTCCCTGCCATATGGGAGGATGCAGGAAAACAGTTCATGCGAAGAGCTGCAAATGCTGTAAGTGTTCTTAAACAACTGATCATTTTAAAAGAATGGTTGCATTGAACCCACTTTAAACTGTAATACTTGCACGGCAAAAAATATTTATTTGTTTGATTATATGGTATTTAACGCTTTTAATAGCCACGGTAATATCATGTCTAGTAGGGTACGGTTGGAGGAATTCAGAGTACCCAGAGGGATCCACCAAGCAACGACAGGTGCATGTCAGACTTTTCCTCCTACTAACTCTATGTACATCCTTTTGAAAATGGTGATCAGTATGGTGTGGACATTAAGCAAATGCAGGTGATTTTAACTTTAACTTTCATTGCAGGGTCGATCTGGTGCAGACGTTTGAACACTTCTTGAAAAAAATTACCTTCAAAAGGATTTCAGAGTGAAACTTGAAATATTTAACCCTTTACCCAACGTAACGGCCAAAACCGGCCAGCGCTATTCTCAAAAATCGCCAATTAATTTTCAAAATATTTTCATTTTTTGTCTCAAAAACATAGGTTATGACCCTTCGTTGGAACAAGCTCGTCGAGCTCGTTCCAACGAGGGGTCATAACCTATGTTTTTGAGACAAAAAATGAAAAAAATTAGTTATTCAAGAATTTTTTTTGCAAGTGTCGTCTGCTTTTCATGTTAGGTAAAGGGTTAATCTATGCTCACTATTTTCGATAATGTTTGTAGTTGTGTATCAAGGTTTCGGAATTTTGATTTTACTGAAGTGGGCATGGTGGCACCACTTCATTTGGGGTTTTTAAGTTGTTTCTTTGGGGTTTTTTTGTTGTTTTTTTTTGTTTTTATTTACGAAAAGCCCCATGAGTATATAATTCAAAATGTTGAAGCGATGTTAACATACAAAATGCATATGTGCAATTCGTTGTAATTTTATCATTAGAGTACATACATGTCACTAGCATAGTTTTGCATTTTACTTTTTTGTTATCTTATTACAATACATGAGCAACATTTATACTCGCTACAAGCATGTCACTAACACAGTTTTGCTTTATTTTTATTTACCGAATGAACTAGTCTCCCGTACTGTCTCACACCTACAAACAACATTAAGCCAGTGGTCTGCCCAGTTCGTCTGGGGCTGTTTTCAAGGTACAACTCGTTAACTAACCGTCGGCCATTATAGCAAAATACGATAACATATATGGATCAAACTATACAAACATATTACAGATATGAAGATTTATTATTTATTTATTAGGGTTTAACGACACACCACCGAGCAACGACAGGCATCTGTCAGCTCTCAAACATCGTAACTCTGAACTCTGCACCGCGGCACAGACAGGGTTAGATTGGTTGAAGACATGCGCAGAATCGACGTGCAGTATCCCTTAGTATAAATCGCCACCGTGCCCCCGTGCAGGCAATCGGGATTAAGTGCCTAGACCAAGAACACAACGCGGGAGCACGAATCAGTCGCTGAAATGGACACCTATCCAACTACTAACCGCGCTCGACGTTGCTTAACTTCGGTGATCTGACGACAACTGGTTACCGCGACGCCACCGCGACCCCACATTTATGAAGAAGTGGTGTGGTTCAAGTATTTTTTTGTCACACTCAGGCAATCTTTGAACTAAGTCTCTGTGTTTCTTTATATTTGCGTAACCACTCTACCAGCCGAAATGCATCATTTTGATCAAAAGCAACGCCCTCAACAATCATTTAATAATTGTTTTTGTGTCCGTGCTTGCATATCTTTAATACACAAACACAAAACATTACTTCCAGAATTCATTCAACGAAGCAGGACCAACGCCGATGTGGGTAACCAATGACGTTGAGCCATCCAAACTGAGATTGAAAAGGGAATACAAGCACAAAATTGTAAAATTAGCATCACTGACATCACACACACAACCTTTTAATTCCAATATAGAGGCTAACAATCTCAAATGACTACAAAACGTTGTGTGAAGTTCCGTAGACGTGACATTGATATATGCGGGCTACCGAAATTACATGGGCAGAGTTTTTAATGAGATAATAATAACAACAATAATAATAATAATAATTTTCAGCCTAAAATCCACAAAAAGTGCTCTTTGGCTTTACATACAAAAAAATAGGGAAATGATTTCTTTTCTACATATTGGTGCAGAAAGCTTGTTTGTAGAGATGCTTTTTCAAACCAGCTTTGAATGACTCAGTTTCCTGTGGTAGTCTCAGGTGACTTTGTAAAAGATTCCAGAGATTAGGGGCGGCGATCAAAAAGGCCCGGTCACCCGCGGATGCTAATTTTGAAACAGGTTGGACCAAGGTGTGCGAGTCCGAAGAACGGAGGTCTCTGGCAGGTGTGTAGTATGTGACCAGATCTGAGAGATATGATGGTGCCAGGTCATTAATACATTTATATGTCAGAAGGATTATTTTATATTGAATTCTTTGTTGGACAGGAAGCCAGTGGAGGTCAGCTAGGATAGGTGTTATGTGGCACGACTTCCTATTTCGAGCCTACACCTTGCAATAACGTAAACACGTCGAAAGAGCGTCAAATCGAAACAAAAAACATCTTTGTCAATTATTTGATCTCTCTTACGTACTAAAATTTCGAATAAGTCCGGAGGAGTTTAATTTTTTTCATTATGACCCCCGTGACATCATATCAGACTTGGCTGGAATAGTCAGGATTTTAAGACGTCAGCACATTTTAGATATGTTTTTTGTGGAGATTATATTCCCAAAATATTCAAAGACTGAGGCTGAAAATGAGGTTGAAAGAAAAAGACAAAATCACAAATTAGCATCACGGGAATTAGTGAGTAATTTTGAAATGTAAAAAAAACATTGCACAATGTAAAATATCCAGAAAAGCGTGTGTGAAATTTCGTAGCTGTGTCATTTATAACTACAGAGTTACTGGAATCAGAAGAGTGGCACTTTTAATACAAACTGTCCAAAATGGCTAAAATTATGAAAGAATAGGGCCGATGGTATTAACATCAAACCTCGGGTATATGACGTCTGAGTTTCATTTTTTCTTTCATCTTTGTGATTGGAATGATGCACACTAATGTATCACTGCAAGAAAAAGGAACATAAATGTTACTTGATTTAACCCTTATCCAGTGAAATTTAATTGTTGAAATTTGGTGGAACCGGTCACCTCTAACGCCGTAGCGTTAAATATATTGCATTAATCGAAATAAAAAAAAGATGAGCTCGTTTCCAGGTATCAATTAACCTGTCTGTAAAATTACAGCGGCATCCGTCGTATTTTATAGGCGCACTAAGTTATTTTGTCTACGACATGTTAAAAGTGTCATCAAAATCAGATAGGGCGGCACTGTATTCGAAACAGAATACCGGTACCAGGGTTAAACAAAATACCGCGGTATACCGGTATATCGAAAGACTTACATACGCACTATAATCGGGACTTGATCCTTCACAATCGGAACAAAACAGCATGCCTTGTTGATATAGTTCGAATGACGCTTCACCTGACGCAGACGATATCAAAATTCATTTTTTTTAAATATTAGTGCACACCCACGCAGTGGCGTGTGCGCACATAGGTAATACAGATGTGTATCCATGAGTTTATACTTTTTCTTTATACCATGCAACATAGAAATCGGATAAAAAAAGACTAGAATGGCTGGTCTGTGTTGATTGGTCCATCTCATTTGAGGCAACGACCGCCATTGCTCGTACAGGCAAAAGACGTAAACAAATACACGTGCTTTCTGTTTGTTTTAACGGCAGAGGAGCATAGTTTGTTCACGTTTTTGTTCTTTTTTGTGGAGCAAAAGTTTGAAAGAGCGAGAACAGGAGTAATGTGCCTCGTTGAATAGGTCAGATATCGATTTGAAAGTCGGGATGTTTATCGAGGCGCTTTGGGGGTGATAATTGGTAATTGTTAATCAAAACAGAAATGGGAAGAGTTTTGTTGTTGCGCCATGTACTTACGCAAGGATGTGATAACAATAACAACAAACAAGCAAAAAAGAATACTGCCTTAGAAATGGAAATACGAAGAAAGGAAGGTTCATAATACGATTTTCAATCGATGCTCTACATATGATCGATGCTCATACATAATGTGACTAGACATTTGTATAGCGTCAATTGAAAACAAAAGTGTCCTAACTTCGTTTCATAAGTTAACGTTGCAATTGTTGAATCATGAACTGCATTGCGGAAGCTTTCTGTTTCGCTCCTTTTAATTAACTGATAACTGGCACATATAGATGCAGCTTGTATTTCACAATGTCTGCATGTGAGACTCAATTCAGTTGCAATAGGCCCAATGGAATGAAAAGCCCAAGTTGAAAAAAGTGGTTTCATAACCTAGATAAACTGTATAAACGTCTTCTACATGGTTAGCATCAGGATCTGTTTTTATAAAGCTCTCACAGATGATACAGGAAAAGAAAGACACTGGTTATTTTACAATTAATGTCGACTTTTACTGTGAAAAAGACCAGGAAAACCTGAAATAATTTGTATTCTGCAGAACAATCCCCACACTGAATGGGAGAAGAGTATTAAAATGATCACTATTGTCAGTGGTGTTTTAACACTTAAGGATCCAAGGAGTTTTCTAGAAGTCACCCCAACCCATCAGTATTTTAGTCCTGTGGTATTGCAGTGATTGGCTGATTGCGCCTAAGAGCAAACTAGGCTGACAAAACTTGACTAAAAATCATTTGCTCTTATTCGGAGGACTTGCTTGAGAATATGTTGGGGCTCCAGCTCTGTGGCTAAAATGTATTGTAAAATTCAGACATGAAGCCAAAATCTCCTCGACGCAGGCCTGAAAATAAGCAGTCTGACATTTGCAGAATGAGGTCTCCAGAGGGTCAATTTGATGATGCTATCTCATACAGCGAGCCAATGTATCCTCTGGGTACCTCTTTCTGTTTAGTTTAGAGACCCTGATTCAGACTGACGTTCACAGAGAGTGAATGTGCTGATGCTACCCTGGTGCTGGGTAGCATCACTACATTCACCCTCTGGGGACCTCATTTTGCAGAAAACAGTCTGCTTATTTTCTGGCTCGCCTCGACGACAGATTATGGGGGGGGTGGGGGGGGGGGCGACTTTTGGAAAATGCCGATAAAAAGTGGCCGATTTGCCCCCGTGTCCCATGTAATGGCTTCAGGCCTCGTAAAATCTGAAAATAGGTTCTTATGGGTTAAAACATAAATTAATATTATCTCCATATTCACTTTATTCAGTTTGGAAAAATATGCAGCGTGGCCAATGTGGATGGGTAAAAATTCACACATAGGCTTTTTTCCACGTACACAATTTAGAGATGATAGGCTGCAACACCAAGCCATATTTCCAACAATGAAGCATCAGGTGCATCCATGTGCTTCACTGATGATACTTTTGTTAGGATTAAAGCAAAATCATATCTGAATTGTTTCTGTGGAAAAAAATACTCTTGCATGGATTCTGACCCATCCACGATAGCCGCACTGCAGAATCACTTTTTTAACGGTTTAAGAGTTAAATGAAGAGATTATTTTATTTATTTTTTTTACAGGAATGGAATCATTTTATGAAAATAGTCTCACCTGGGGGAAAGTCTGGAACTCACTAAAAATCTTTCAGTGTGACCAGAAAGAAATGTTAATGTCTTAATGAAATGTTGTTGAAAGTTGAATAGCGGTTTAAGATAACTGCACTGGAAAATTCCGATTTATGCAATCAAAACCTAAACCTTATCCTGAAGGGGAAAAGAGGGTGAAGAACTTGGACGTATCACATTCGTTTAATGAAAATTTCATTACTTGAATTGATACTTGGTTTGTGGTCATTGTATAGTCTTAGACGTTGAAAGTGACCACAATGCTTTTGCTAACAGATTGATCAAATTCACCCTTGTAATGTAGAAAAATGTTATTTAATATTTGTTCATCTTCCAAACCATAGCTGATGACCCCTCATTGGAATGAAAAATATAATTTTTTTTGATTTCTCAGAAAATAGATTTAGTGTCATCTACTTCTTATGTCAGGCCACAGTTAATTAATTTAGAAATATTTCCCTCATTTCGTTTTTGGTTCAGATATATACCCCATTTTCTTTATCACCACCGTAGATATTTTTGCACATGAGTATCATAACTTTTACAAAAAGCAGATTGCTCACAGTTAAACATTATCCCATACCTTGCACAGTATGGCCAGTCCTATACTTGTAGCCGTTATATATGTACATGTAAGTGATGTAAAAACTGTTTATATAGGTAAAAAGAGTCTAATGCAGTGCTATGTGCAAAACTCAACATGCAATTTCATTCCTAAACAGTTTTTATACACCCGTTTTGAAAAAAGGTTGCATTTTGTTAATGGTCTGTCAGTCTGTTTGAATGTCTGCCTGTTGGCGAACAATTTGTTTCTGACCGATAACTTGAGTTTGGATTGGGGGATTAATTCAAAATTTTGTACCACTTAACCAGTGAAACAGCTTCTTAAGATTGAGTGTACAAAGGGTAGTAGCAATTCAAAATGCATTCGGTCATCTTGTCTCCTGTGGGTTAAACATTAACACACAAAAGATGTCTCTTCATATTTGCACATTGGACTCCAATTGTAAGTGATAAAGTGTGGCTTTCCTTAATTTGCTGGTGGAGTTTGATATTGTTTTCTTTAAATATATACTCAAGTTTTATTCTTATATCAAACTAGCGGGTGATACCCGACGTTGCACGGGAGAAGATGGTTAGCCGTTTTCGAAAAAGAAGGTCAAGGTCACCAATTTCAAGGTCAAGGTCTCCCCGCACGGGCACCTCGATAAAGTCAAAATGATCGATGGGTCAATGTACCACCACATATGAAATTTTAGCCCGATCGTCCCAGCCGTTTTCGAAATAAAAGGTCAAGGTCACCAGTTTCAAAGTCAAGGTCACCCCCCCACCCCGCGCGGGCACCCCGATAAAGTCAAAATGATCGATGGATCAATGTACCCTCACACATGAAATTTTAGCCCGATCGGCCCAGCCGTTTTCGAAATAAAAAGTCAAGGTCACCAATTTCAAGGTCAAGGTCACCCCGCACGGGCACCCCGATAAAGTCAGAATGATCGACGGGTCAATATACCCGCGCATATGAAATATTTTAGCCCAGCCGGCCCAGCCGTTTTCGAAATAAAAGGTCAAGGTCGTTAATTTCAAGGTCAAGGTCACCCCGCACGGGCACGGCACCCATCCCATGTTACTCGCAGGTATGAATTACCCCCGTGTAGAAAATTTGAGATTGATCGGTCGAGAAACGGAGGAGTTCACCCGGAACAAAGATAGATAGAGAGAGAGATATATAAATACAGACATTCGCATTTATATATTAGATTAATAACATTGAACTGGTGTTTTGTTTGTTTTTACAATTAACAGTATTCTTCATTACTTATTTTTGTTTTCAATACTCCGCTCCATGTCTTAATTTCGAAGTTCGTATGTATATATAAGTGCTGAATACGTCGATTCTCAAGCGTGTCTGAAATTGTCTGAGCTGAGAAAAGTCATAAGTGTGCGTGTGTGTGTTGTTAGGGAGGGGCGATTGTACATACAGCAGCCTGCCAGTCCCACAGGATCTGCTTCAGAAAAAAATTATGTCTTTTAAGTGTTGCTTCAACTGATCTTTCTTGCACTCAACTGGTTAAATGCTGGAAGCAACTATCAGGATTTTGGAAAAACGGAGGGATAACTTGTGAAAGACAACATTTTCTTTACTTTTGGTTTCAAATTCACTAAAAAGCAAGTACTGTCTTCTCATAATGATATGCTATATTAAAAATTATTGGTGAATGCCTATAGACACTCTTCAATAATTTGTAATAAAGCAGATTATGATGAACAAATTTGGCCACTAAAAATAATGTAGCCCTCAACAATTTAATTGGTTCCACCTTATTTCTTGTTAGCTGGTGATGGTTGTTGTCATCCCCATTGAGATACATCACAAAAATTGTTGAAGATTCAAGTCTTTCAAACTAGTTGATAAAAAGTAAGCAACAAATTCAATTGACTCTAGTCAGATTTGTGAAAGCATCTCAGTGACGAACTCCTGCACAGCGACGAGGTGTAGCAGTTGGGGACTTGAAGATCCCAGGGCCATATTTGCAGACGATGTGGTGCTACTGTCCGAAAGCGAAGAGGGGCTAGCTAAAATGCTGGTAATTGTTGGGAAATATGGGAGCCAATGAAGACTCGAACTTCATGAAAGAGCAAAGGTATACCCGTGGGCCGAAAAGTGGACCCCACTGGAAGGTGGAGAGTGGGGGAGTTCGGTATTCCGGAAGGTAGCAGCAAACGTCTTAGTGTAGGAGAGACAGGTGACTACGGGTACCTGGGTCGTAAATATAAACATCACAGGAAGAGGCATCTTCCGAAACCACACAAATAAATTGATTCTGAAGGGAAGGCGAATCCTTAACCAAATGAAACTTATAGGGAGAAACAGTTTCAATAAAGTTTTCGTGGGGAAAACCATTTGGGAAAGGGTGGGTCTGCCACGTATAACATATGGTATGGAAGTGGTACCCCTAAACCAGACGGCTGTAAAGAACCTGGAAATCCTGCAGAACGATGCAGGCGAATGGATAACGGGGTCGAGTAATGCAGCAGCACCAGAAGCAATCACATGGGTGAGCTTGGGTGGATGGGGATCAAGGGCAGGATAGACTTATTGAAACTCGGTTGTCTTAATTATTTGGTAAATCTCTCCTGACGGCCGATGGTGTAAATTACTGTTCCAGAGAATTTTCAACTCAAATATCAAGACAGGGTGAGTGGTCCAAGGGAGGGAGCTAATAAAGAACTATTCATTGGAGACCTCGGACCTAGGCGTTGGCGCAAACCAGGGTAAATAAAATCGTCCGAGAAAGGGTCAGGAGAATGGTAACCTTAATTGGTGAGAGGAGGTCAAATCAAGGAGGTCTTTAGGTGGCCTGCATGATAATGAGAAGCCTGGTTTTGAAGAGTAACTTAGTTTAAACTGTATTTATTTCCAAATTGTGAAAGTACAATTTATACAATACAATAGAAGCATACAACTAATAAGGAAATGGATTCAGCAGCAAGCTATAAGCTTATACTCGGCTGTTTCCAGTTAGACATTTAGCTAATCATATATCTTATGCGGCAAATAGTTATGCACTCACAGTTGCACTTGCACGATCGGGACCCGGCACAGGAAAGGATGGGTTATTATTGTAGTTTTCTCCTACGTTTTTCCTTGTTCGGGTAATAGTTGGCCAGTTTACATCAAGTAATGGGTCCCGGTCCCGGTCGTGCGCGTGTTGTACTGTTATTACACATTGGCTAAGATTGAACTGGTAAAGAAAACAAAAACAACAACAAAAAAAAAACAACACAAAAACACAAGATTGTGAAGGACTAATGAGTGACAGAGAATGGAGGATGTTTGTGGAGTAGTGAAGTGTGCAATGCAATGCGTTCCAAACAGGGGTGTCATCGATAGGCATGATGGATAGTTCAATAAAACATGACTTGCTAGAGGGGCACCTTCCCCAAAACACCGCCGCAACAATACCATGCAAAGTCTTTTGTGCCGTAAGAACGATACATAATTCTGCAGCAACGCTATGCGTTCGCCGGTCAGAATGGGAAGGCGAGCTAAACACAAAGGCGCTAACTTGGCTTTCGTGTATAGCTGGGTGGCAGGGTGTCCCGTGGCAGTGGCGGGAAGGAAGTAGTCACATTCGTTAAAATGTAGTTGGTAAAGTATTGTAGTTTATACTTATAGATGAGGGGCGGGTATATCCGAAAGCTGCTCAATCGGGGGCGAATCCCAATTCCTGGTGTGTGGGAGTGACGGCGTACGCTGATAATTATACCTTAGGAGAGGAAGCAGGAAGCATAAACAGAGACAAAGCGGGGCAGGACGTCCGTCTTGCTTTGTCTACTTCCCCTGCTCAAGCAATGGACCTCAAGGTGTGTCTACCCCATGAGAACTAAAGCTAGAACCTTTTCGACAGCAGAATAAATTGATGTACCGCCTCGAAGATTGCTCGATTTTGTGACTCTGATAAAAGTATAAGGGTATCAGCGTTGATTTCGAAAGTTAATCTGCCTGTGGTCAAAAACCTTACATTATTGAAAAACGGGCAAAACAACAAGAAGTGTTCAGTCGTTTCGCGATCGCCACAGCTCCATGAGGTAGTATCAGCCAGGTGGTTTTTAAATAGTGGCCTTTTAGGTTGTTACATTCTAGACGGAGTCTGCAGTGGAGGATTTGGGTTTCTCGTGACATGTGATTCATGTAGAATTTGGGAATAATTCGTTTGCCATTGCTGAGATAAGTTTTAAAATGTAGAAGATTATGGTTTTCTCTCACGTCGTTTGGTAACTCGTTTCAAAGTTTTGTTGTTGATGGAAAACAGACGACTGGTGGTGACTCGTTCGAAACGATGGAGTATTCAGGTTTGAGGTTGTCTGAAGGTTGTAACTCTGCGTATCCGACAGGGCAGGGGGTATCATCAATGAAATGTAGGGGGGTCTAAGCCGTCGTACATTTTAAAATAGTGTATGAGCTTGAGGTTTTTATGTCTTGACTCCAATGTTTCCCAACCAGTCTCTGTGTATATCTACTGTTTGGTTGCACTTTTTGTAGCTCCAGTACAGAATCTGGCTGCTTCGATTTGTATTTTTTCAAGAGAATGGGATTGCTCGGTACTGCAGTTGTCCCACACAACATCGGCATATTCCAAAACGGGCCGTATGAATGCAAAGCATATTTTCTCGAGTACTCTGCGGTCAAGTTTGTATTTTAAGTGCCTAATCGTGCCCAGCCTTTGCCACTCTTTAGTGGTAACATCTGTAATGTGAGCTGACCAGCTGCCGCGGTCCTTAAAGATAAGGCCTAGGTGTTTGTGCTTTTCGACGTGATTTATGTTTTGGGTAGACATTTCCAATGGGGGATGTGTTGGTTTGGAGGTTTTTCGAGTAATTAACATTGTTTCGGTTTTGTTTGGGTTGAATTTGACTAGCCAAATCTTTGCCCAGTCTTCTATGCCTCTGATGCCATTATTAATAATTTCTGCAGCTGCGCGGGGGTTTTCGACAATGAGAAACAACGTAGTGTCATCGGCAAATAATCTTATGTTGCTTCTAATATTTTCAACTCTATCGTTTATATATATTAAAAATAGCAAGGGACCTAAGATCGAACCTTGGGGAACGCCGGCAGTTACATATTTCCAGGATGAAGATACAGAGTTTATACACACACGTTGTTGTCTATCCATCAATTAGTTACCGAACCAGTGTAGACGGGGGGCAGTGATACCAATACGTGCAAGTTTGTAGAAGAGTCCTGCGTGCCAAACTTTGTCGAAAGCTTTGCTAATGTCACTCGAATTTCTTTATTCTCATCAAGAGCTGAACTAAACAGGTGATATATCTCGGCTAGCTGCAGAACAGTAGAGTCAGCAGATGGGAGAAACCCAGATTGAAGGGGGGGGGGGGGGGGGGGAGGTCAGCAGAGAGTTTATTTGCAAGAAGGTTAGAATATGTTGGAAAATGCATCTTTCGAGGACTTTGCTTAAACAGCTGAGTAAAGTTATGGCTCGATAGTTTGCTGCAATATGTGGGTCTCTAGCTTTGAAAACCGGGACAAGGTTGCCTCTTCTCCACTCTTTTGGAAAGAATGATTGGCTTAGCATCCTAATGAAAATTAGTGTTAGAGGGGTAGCTAACGTAGAAGAGCAGTTTTGTAACAACTTGGGATTGATACTGCCAGGACCACTTGCCTTTGACACGTTCATCGAGTTAAGAATGTTTCGCACTTCCTCGGTAGAAGAGGTAATCTGGTTTAATGTCGGTCGATTGGGATCAAAGTGCGCACGGGGAAGGGAAAGGCCTGTGTCGTTTACAGATGAAATGTTACTGAAATAATCATTTAGAATGTCGGCGTTCTCTCCTTCAGATGACGCTACTTTGTCGCTCGTGATGTAGTCGGGGATGGGCACTTGACTCTTAAATAGAGCTAGCTTAAGTGTTTTCCACCACTCAGATGGGGATGTAGTCGGGGAATTTAGAGTGTTATCAATTTTTAAGAAGTAATTCTGTTTGTATTTTAGAACCGCGCTGACAACTCTATATTTTTCCCATGATTGTGCACTATTTTTCATTTTGGCTGTATGGTGGAGTCGTTTTCTTTGACGAATCATTCTCCTAATATTATCGTGGAGCCATTTAGGCTGGTCGGGCCTAATAGTAGCCATTTTGTGGGGTATACACTTATATGCTTTACTTAATATTATGTTCGAGATTTCGCCCGCAGTTGACGTGATGTCACTGTTAGTGAGCACGTCAGACCAGTTGACTCGACGCAGTTCCCTATTCATTTTCAGGGAGATGGCCCTTATCGTAAAACCAAACAAGGCAGGTATGAGGTTTGGATGCTTCCTTGCATAGGTTGATTGTCGCAGACACTCGACAGTGGTATCTAACAGAGTTACCCAATAACGGGTCACCATCTCCCGCCGTGACAATTGGTAGATCATTACTGACCAGGATTAGATCGATCAGTGATGATGAACTTTCATAGTAGTACGTGGGTTCACTAACCAGCTGTTTTAGATTAAACTGAGAGGTGAGTTGGATGAGGCGCCCCGAGTAGCCTCTGGACTGATTGTCGTTGAAGTCGCCGGTTAGAAGAATGTTGTTGATTCCGACATCCAGGGCTCGATCTCTGGATGCTTCAATTAAGTCCCACATCTCGCTATCAGCGTTTGGGGGCCTGTACAGGACACCGATAAGAATCTATCCGGAAGAAGAGTACACCTGAGCCCACAGACATTCAAGGTTGGGAGTGTCTAAATATGGGCGAGATTTGAATGGAATGCCCTCTCTAATATACAGAATAACACCCCCACCTCTGAAGCCGTGGTCTTTCCGTAAGGGTGCCGGGAAACCTGGGAGGAGGATTACGTCATTCCTTAGATGCGGGTCCAAGCATGTTTCGGAAAATGCGCATACATCATAGGAGGGAGCTTTACAACTCAGTATATCTATTTTGAGGCGTATGCTTTGTACATTGAGGTGAAAGACCGATAATCCATTCGCTTTTTTGGGAGAGGTGGAGTCCGAGGAACTATTGAACGAGATCGAACCTGGGGTACTCACTGGACCGGGGTTCGTTTCAATTTCACCTGACATATAGAGAAGTAGTGCAATCCAGAATTAGTTAACAACAGAACGGAGTATTAAGTTGATCGTGGGAAAAAACAACAACAGAATCGCACGTGGGGTTTAGGTTTCGGATGGGAAAGGTAGTAAATGGATAGTTTCCAAGGGTCGGGGTCTCCATCGTGTTTGGGACAAGCAGCAAAATAGCCATCAGGGTTAGCCCGCGTACGCCGAATTTGAGAAATAACATTATTAGTAAAACGCAGTTGGAGTCAAGCCGTTTTTTAGGGTACCCCAGATTGGGCTTTTGTTGCAAAAAGACCAGCTCTCATCCGATAAATATTTATGTCAGCCAAAGGGTAGTAAAATATTTGGTGCCGGTAAGTGAGAGCTGGTAGGGTGAATTGAACATATCGGATGTCCAGAGTATCTTAATGATACCTGGGAGGGCAGTCACTGTTATTCAAGGTGAGGTCACGGTTCCTGGAGCTGAGGGGAAAAATTGGGAAAAACAGTGAAAAGGAGTGCCAGATGTGTAATTTGGGCGTGGTGGAGACCCTGGAACACTTTTTTCTAGAATGCCCAAAATACCAGACTAAAAGAATAAGATTCAATTGGAG
The DNA here is from genome assembly GCA_031216915.1 of Pictodentalium vernedei. Classification (NCBI taxonomy): domain Eukaryota; kingdom Metazoa; phylum Mollusca; class Scaphopoda; order Dentaliida; family Dentaliidae; genus Pictodentalium; species Pictodentalium vernedei. The sequence continues at coordinate 70,995,863 of CM062288.1, read as the reverse complement.
TATAATGGGGAAGTGGGATGGAAGAATGAAGGACCTGTGGTTAGTGAAAGACCCAAAGGAGAGGGTTGATATGCTAATCGGAGAGATTGGGAAGAAGGGGCAAGTGATGTCAGCAAGCAGTCTCCGAGTGATAGGAGGAGAGAAGAAGCATGGGAATAGGGAGGCAGTTGGGAGTACAGAGGTAACCAAGGCCTTTTCACCCGAGAACCGCGACAAATCAGCGGGTGGCCAAAGTGTTGTTGTTATTATTATTAGTGTAATCATAAAATCTCACAATAGCATGCATTAAAAAAGCTATTAATTGAAAATAGAATATATTTTCATTTTTGGAATTCACTGAAAAACCAATGAGGGGTGTTAAAGCTGAGTTTGAATGCTTTTTGAGAGTAGTATTAGCTGGCTTTCACCCTTATATTGGGTAAAGAATTGATATAGATGAGATTTACACTAAACATGTACATTACACAGGGTTAGTAACCCAGTATATAATGGAAATTGTTCATAACCAGAAAGTGTGGCTATCCCTGTGCAATGCACAGGGTGAGTCACACTTTCTGGTTATACAAAACTGATAACTTCCGTTTCACACACTATATGAAAATGTACTCCGACTAAGGCTGTTTAAATGCACAGGGTTAGTTGGTTACATAGTGTGCAGGATTCAAGCAACTAATGGAAATACTTGCAGTGAATAGTGAAATATATTTTAAAGTGAATTATAAAATGAAAACATATTCTATTTTCAGTTAATAGCTTGTTATTAACCAAATGTCCAGAGGAGACAAGATTAGAGTCGATAAGAACTTGGATTTATTAACCTTTTACCTAACGAATAATAATATACATAAATCCACAACTGAATTTTGTTACTTGTTTTTATGTCTCCAAATCACAGATTCCCTCACCTTGGATCATTCCAATTACCTGTAGGGAGCATACGCCAGGGTCTGGTAGGAAAATACGAAACTGGTTGATGCTATCATTTGTTATTTTAGAGTGTAAACAAAGAATGATGAAAATGACAAAAGTTCAGTTAGTAAGATGTCTTCATTTAGTAGATCAAAATTTTCACACCTTTACACTAGAGAATCCAGCCCTGTCAATTCAATTGGTTGATCATTGTCAATATTTCATCAGTTTCCACTCGATCTATAGATTGAGGATAGTCATGATCATGTATTTGCATCCAGTGTTGAGGTGTTAAATAAATCTATCAACAGGAATTTAATAACTAACAACTTTCTGAGTGTCTATATTCACGTTTCAATTATGATTAAACTAATAATCAATTTCCATTATAACAACTTGATCAGAAGTACATTCAGTAATGATCTCCAGTCAGATTCAAACTGATACCTTCTCAGTACATTCAATGAATGAACCTTACACCAAGATAATAAAAATAATAAGAAGAATATGTATAGAGCGCCTAATCCCCAAAGGCTCTAGGCGCTTGGCGTACCTACTAAAATATTTCGAACTTGACAAATTCACTATAAATATGGTATGTAGAACGTAAAGAAAAATATAGAAAATGGTATTCTGGCTGTAACATTAGTTTGATGGGTGCTGTTCTCTGGATTCATCAACAGTTGTGGTATTACTTATATCAATCTGGAAGTATTTTTGATACAAAAAACACTTTAGTTTCTTTTTGAAAGAGTCCACATTGACGCTATCACGGACATTCAGGGGAAGAGAATTCCAAATTTCGGGGGCTTTTATTTAAAACGCACCGCGGCAGTACGTAGGTTTCGAGGTTACAGATTTTCTCATTATGTAATAACTTATTATGAGATCTTAAAACCCGGGACGATATATAATCGTGGATAAGAGAAGCCAAATAATGGGGAGGGTTGAGTCTGATTTACGAAAACAAAGAGTGGCTATCTTGAACTCTATACGTACCCTTACAGGAAGCCAATGTAAAGTCTTCTGCATGGGAGTGGCATGTGCACTCTCCTTATGACCAAGAACTACCCGAAATCCTGAAATTGAACACAGTATTATCCAGTCAGTTTATCATTTTTTTTTTAAACAATATTTTTATTTCCTCAATGAGATGGGGTTTGGCGAACAGGCAATGCCTATATTTACGCCGTACCCTACAAAAAAAAAAAAAAAATACAATACAATGGTGCAAGTGCAACTGTACATAGAAACAGAAACTGATCCAATGAACTGGAAAGAAAAAGAAAGTACCATACTATATCCCATCATCTCCTTTATATCTGATACCTATCTATTGGGTGTGGAGGCAATCTGCTTTCATTTGTATGATAGGCCCACTATAACCTCTTTCACCCAATACAGCAAAGGTCTTGTCAGGATTCATTTTCGCAGGATAATAAATCATTCACTGGAATCTCATTGTTTCCCTAATATATTTTTGAACCGCACTTAATATACTGGCGTTTTCCGAGGCAGTGTTCTCCGTGTCCCCATATAGCATAAGAGTGATATTAGTGGTGTGACCAAATTTTGTTAGAAGCGAATTTCTTTGTTCTGCATATAGAGGACACATTAATAAACAGTGTTCGGTGTCTTCATATACATGACCACAGTCACAAGATGCATTATCACTTATAAATCTTTCAAATTTATGTCCGTTTAAATCACTACAATTTAACCGCAGCTTCGTGTGAAAGATTTGTTCTCTTCTGCTACCTACATAATAAAATCCAAGGACGACATTGTCGTTAATTGCAAATTTCTTCTTAAAATGATCTACGGTAGTACAGTTCTGCAGATCAGCGCTTGAGCCGTTCCAAAGTTTTACCACTGATAGCAGAAACGAGTTAGAAAACCTGTTCGTGTTACATTTAATTTCTCTTAACAAGTTCGAAGATCTCAGCGAATAATAAGTCAATTCGAATACAAGTTGCGAAATGAGCAGCCTAATGAACATAATCTTTCACAATGCTACTAATTTGTGACGTCGTCTACGCTCGTTGAGTGGTATGAAACCAGATTCCCTATAGATAAGTTGATGATTTGTCCCCCTAGTGACCCATATTATAGTTAGTAAAGCAACCAAGTGCAGATTTTCTAGGAGTGTTGATTTAGCATCGGCATAATCAAACAGTGGGAGAATGATGTATTGATATAAAGTTTACAATGCGTGTCTGGAAAATCTGTATTTTAGGCTTCTACGACAGTTTATCATAGGGCTGACTTCACTTATAAGACTCTCTATGTGTGAATCCCATTGTCCTGTTTTTGAAAATATTAACCCGAGATGTTTATGAGTGCTCATCTCTTCTACTTGTTGCTGCCCTAGGAGGTAAAGATGGGGGGGGGGGGGGGGGGGTGGAGCGTGGGATTTACTCTATTTGAAATATACAGCGATTCAGTCTTTAGTGGATTAAATATGACCTGCCATGTTTTAGACCACTGGGCATTTTTTCTCAGGTCATTATTCGAAACTTCTGCTGCTAATTTTGCATCTTCATTTACCAGATAAAGTGTTGTATCATCGGCATAAACTCTCATATTGGAAGTAATATCTTTAACAATATAATTTATGTATATATTGAGGGGGCGCGGTGGCTCAGTTGGTAGAGGTGCAGGCTGCAAGCCGAGAGGTCCTCGGTTCGAATCCCACCTGCGGCAACCACGTTGTGTCCTTGGGCAAGACACTTCACCCCGATTTCCTACATGGGGGCACGATGACGCTGTGTACTGTGGCGTACTGCACGTCGATGGTGCGCATATCTTCAACCAATCTAACCCTGCCTGTGCTGCGGTGCAGAGTTCAGAGTTACGATGTTGGAGAGCTGACAGCTGCTCGTCGTTGCTCGGTGGTTCTCTCCGGGTACTCCGGCTTCCTCCACCCGTAAAACTGTCACGGTCGCGATTAGCCATTGTGCATAAATATGTGACCTTAAACACCAATAAATAAATAATAAATAAATGTATATATTGAACAGGAGGGGCCCTAAAACGGATCCCTGTGGCACGCCAGTTTTAATGATTTGATTTTTGGATTTCTCCCCATTTACAACCACATACTGTGAGCGATTTGTTAGGTAGCTTTTAAACCACGCGAGTAGGTTACCTCTTATTCCAATTGAGTCTAATTTATGAATTAATCCGTCATGTCATACTCTATCGAATGCTTTACTTATATCACAGAATACTAATCTGACTTCTTTATTGTTGTCCATGTTACTAGCAATGTAGTTTTCAATATCTATTAATTGTTAAATTGTACTGTCACACGGAATGAAGCCTAACTGTAGGGGTGTTAACAATTCGTTTTCCACCAAGAAAGAAAAAATGTGTCTAAAAATTACTTTTTCCAGAATTGTACTGACAGTTCATCAAATCGTATTGCTGGGTGGACGTATTCTTGTTTATGTCGATATAATTCAGGATAATTTTCGAGTGTTACAAATGATTATAAAGGCTATTTTTCACTATGAAATTTAATTCAAACAAACATGTAAGTACTGCATATTTTGTTAAAATTTATAATAAACATTTTTGAAACGTATTCTAGAAGTGTCACAACACATTAATAATACAATTAAATAATTTTGTTTTATCGGGACAAATCGGCCCCCGAAATCGGGACAACTCGGCCCCAAACGGGATCGGCACGGGCCGAGTTGTCCCGAGGCCGAGTTTTCACGGAACCTTAAATATTTCCTTTTTCTGACGAGACCCTTTTATAACTTTCTGCCACGTTCATGACATGTCAGGAGTCATGACATTGTGACATGGACCGGTAAACAAAAATCTGTATGGATTTTAACATTTACTTGTGAAGGTAAATGCTGTTGCTCCGTGTGAGGCCAAATATTATATTGAATATGGGTATATTTAGATATTCCCTCGCGGCTTTCTTACTTTGTAAGTGTCGGTAGGGTTTAGTACTTTTACACCAATTCGAACCTGGCAGTTTCACAGCCACTGGGCTGATGAATGACAGAATGAAAAGTTTCTGCGCGCCGAAGGCGCACAGGGACGATGTGGGATTGAAATCTCTTGCGACCCTAATGACTTTATTTGCATTATAGCTTTATTTGCTTATAAATCCACGAGGGTCGGGAGCGAGAGCCAATAATCTTATTAAGTTTGAGTGTGCGACTGGCAGTAGGATAGAGAGTTGAGATCTCCGAGAACCTCGAGCTGGAAAATGACGAGGAATTTAGTTTAAACAATATTTTATTCAATAAGTGTTAATTGTTACATAATAGAGACATCAATGTATTATGAACTCAAAATAAATAAACAGTAAGACAATATAACACAATAAACAGTTATATGGAAAAAGGTAAATAAGGGATTTGACAAAAAGCTTGTAGCTTATGCTGGTCATCTCCCAAAACTAGACATAGACAACTTAGGAAGGTGGTATAAAATAGTGTAATGAATATATATATATATATAAAAATTCTTCGCCATTTATATATATATATAATGAATTATACCATGTAATGCAGATGAAATCAGTGAGAATCAATCTCTTTTCCAAATTTCCTGCTTACGGTACAGAATACAGAATTCGGCACTTCTGTTATGCATTTTTTAGGATGAAAGACTCTGACGCCGATGGGGATCGAACCACTGCCTTGATGAGAGTACACTTCTGCGGCACCAATCGCCTAGCGATGGGGATCGAACCACTGCCAGGATACTAATTCTGGGGGATACCGAGTAATTTCGTGTGGACTGTGCCAGTTCCATGGACGCTCGACCTGCTAGCATGCCTTTTTGGGGACTTGTCGGTAGTCCAGTGGTCTATGGCGCTGGTCCAGTTTCGCTAGGCGATTGGTGCCGCAGAAGTGTACTCTCATCAAGGCAGTGGTTCGATCCCCATCGGCGTAGAGTCTTTCATCCTAAAAAATGCAAAACAGCAGTGCCGAATTCTGTATTCTGTACCGTAAGCAGGAAATTTGGAAAAGAGATTGATTCTCACTGATTTCATCTGTATTACATGGTATAATTCATTGTAAAAAACTAATTCTGGGGGATACCGAGTAATTTCCTGTGGGCTGTGCCAGTTCCATGGACGCTCGATCTGCTAGCATGCCTTTTTGGGGCTTGTCGGTAGTCGAGTGGTCTATGGCGCTGGTCCAGTTTCGCTAGGCGATTGGTGCCGCAGAAGTGTACTTTCATCAAGGCAGTGGTTCGATCCCCATCGGCGTCAGAGTCTTTCATCCTAAAAAATGCTTAACAGAAGTGCCGAATTCTGTATTCTGTACCGTAAGCAGGAAATTTGGAAAAGAGATTGATTCTCACTGATTTCATCTGCATTACATGGTATAATTCATTGTAAAAAACTAATTCTGGGGGATACCGAGTAATTTCCTGTGGACTGTGCCAGTTCCATGGACGCTCGATCTGCTAGCATGCCTTTTTGGCGCTTGTCGGTAGTCGAGTGGTCTATGGCGCTGGTCCAGTTTCGCTAGGCGATTGGTGCCGCAAAAGTGTACTCTCATCAAGGCAGTGGTTCGATCCCCATCGGCGTCAGAGTCTTTCATCCTATATATATATATATATATATATATATATATATAAATGGCGAAGAATTTGCATAAATATATAAATGGCGAAGAATTTGCATAATTACAAGAGTTCTGCTCCGTGTTTGCTAAGCGAAGTGGGCAAATTTATTGGTAATACTGAAACCGCAGTTCGGTGGTTATTTTAGAAAAAAGAAAAAGGAATCCAAACAGTCGCTGGTTAGGGAGCAGCCCCAGCATATTGTCTTTAACGGTTACAAAAAGGAAAAAAAAAAACAATACGTGTTTTTGAAAGCTGGGAGTCATCCAGCAGCCTATAAGGGAGAGTGGATGCTGGGTATTAGCCATCTGGTATACCATAAGGGGAACAGATGACGGGGTGATTGGAGGGAAAAAACACGCACACACCCTCTCACAGAAAGGCCATAAAAAGGGCTGTTAAATCTTTATACAAATGTTCATTTATATAAAACGTACACTCGTCCCCAGCCAGACAAGCTTGCTTCAATCCTTGCCTGGTGTTTAATGGTTTCCTGTATATGTTAACAGAAAGGTAGGTTGCACCATTTCCTCCTACGCTTTGTCTACCATTTCCATGCGTCTTCTTGATAAGAGTGTTGCAAGAAAATTTGAGAATGTTCAATTAGAAAAGTTACAGGTAGAGAAGAAAATAGGTATCCGCTATTGTGTATTGTGACTGTTGTGTGATTGTTGCTATGGATGGGGTGAGGCGTGGGTTTCTTCGGAGCCCACTGCCCACACGCAGAGTTGCAAAGCAATCCTCACAGACACAATCCTAAAGATCTCAATGACTAGCGAGGCAATCCTCACTGACTCCACGCAGTTTGATTCTATTGAGTAATTTTAATTTGCTGTGGCTTATTTTGTTTTTCTGTTAAGGGTTCGTAGTTCGTTCAGCTTCACCATTGATTTATGTGGCGAATTTTGTAATGTAGGTCTTATTAAACGCATTTCAATCGCGGTTTAGCAGAGCTGCGAGGCAGTCCTCACAGACTCTATCCCAAAGTTCTCAATGAGTACTCCACGCAATTTAGTTATATTGTATAATTATTTTTTTTTATTTTCTGGAAACTTATTTTGTTTTTCTGTTAAGGGATCGATGTTCGTTCAGTTCATCCATTAATTCACTATCTTGGAGTCTGTTGAGGGTTTGGTTTTGTAGGTCTTTTAATCGCGTTTCAATAGTTTCTTCTTTTCCTAACTCGTGAAGTTCCTTTATCGCTGTCCATTTGGATGTGTAAAGTGCCACACGCAGTTGCATAATTTTCAATCCTCTGTAGCTTCTGAATGTTGGTTTTGCTCAGGTCATTTGTTATTATGGCACCATATTCTAGTACCGGACGTATAAATGTTTTGTAGAGCTTAAGAAGCACATCTATGTTTGCTCTCCAATTTCTACCTCTGATCATCTTCAGAAAATTGGTACGTTTAGTAGCTCTAACCGTAATGGAGTTTACGTGACTGTTTAGACTGAGATTGCTATCTAGGATAAATCCCACATAATTGGCCTCTTTGTATGCTTCTAATTTGTGATCGTATAACTGGAGATCGATACTGGGGAATAGTTTTTTTTTTTGCTTCTTAAAGAACTTAACTTTTTCAGTTTTGGCGGCATTGAGTTTGATGCGTCACAGGGCGCACCAGCTCAGAAGATCGCGAATGGTATCCTGTAGACGGTTTTTAATTATGTTTCGGGACTTGCTGGCCGTACAAATGCCTTTGTCGTCTGTGAACTGCGATAGTTCAACACAGTTTTTTCCTACTTTTTCTATGTCATTTACATATATTATGAAAAGAGCGGGCTAAGAACCGACCCTTGTGGTGTTTCCGCTTCGAGTATTACTTCTTCTGACACCTTAACCCTCACCTTGATTTTTCGGTCAGTTAGATCATAATGATCCTCAGAATTTTAGTGAGTAATCCCATTTTAGCTAGTTTATATCTCACGCCATGGTGCCATACTGAGTCGAACGCTTTTTCTACATCCAAGAGAAGCGCTGTTCCGATTTCGTTTTGACGAAATGCTGTTCTCATATAATCGACCAGTCTATACACGTGTTCAATTCCCTCTTTCTGACTCCTGTACGCTCTTTGCCATTTGTTGAAAAAGTTGGTTGATTCGAGATAGCTGCGAAGTCTCGTAGTGAGAATCAGCTCAAATATTTTTCCAACACAGCTAAGCATGCTGATTGGGCGGTAGTAAGAAGGGTTAGTAAGGTCTTTGTCAGGCTTAGGTATCATTACTCCTGTGGCCACTTTCCAGCATTTTGGGAAGTACCCACAGGAGAGACAGCAGTTTGGGAGTTTGGTAAGTCTATAGTAGAAGATGTTGGGGCACTGTTTCATTATTTTGTAAGAGACTTCGTCTTCTCCTGGGGATGAAGATGATTTGCATTTTCTGATTATACCCGTCTTCATGCCTTTGGTCGAAGTTCGGTTCATTGAAAATTGAGTTGTTATCTTGGACAAATTTATTTACTTTTACCTTAAAATCGTTGTCATATCCGATCCCTTCTTGTGGACGATGCGCTTTCTTTAGAAGTTCGGTAAAAGCGCTGCCCTTTGCCTTGTCGCCCATGACCATAGTTCCGTCGTTAGTCTTCAGCGAATTATTATTGGCAATTTTGCTCTTTTGGCCAGTAAGAGTTTTAAATGTATCCTAGAACCTGTAAGGTTCTCTCAGCCCATTTAGGTTTTCTGTTGCTTTTCCCCATCTCACGCGGTTGTCGTTAGGTATGACCTTTTTTACTTCTCCATGTAGGCGATTATACGCGGTTTTAAGTTCTGCTCTTTTCATTTGATCATTCTCTGATTAGTAAGCCCGGAAGGCTTTTCTTTTTTGTTTGATTATTTGAAGAATTGTTTGGATTTTTCTGTTTATTCGCATCTTTACTGTTTGCTTGGGACAAATTTCATCTAGTGTACTGTTGATAACCTCGTTAATATAGGTGCAGGCCTTTTCTAGTTCATGGGCATTTAAGGGGTCATTTGCCTTTATTTTTACTTAGATAATGTTTCTGAAGAGGTTCCAGTCAATTTTTGATTGGTTCCTCCTATTCACGGGAGGATACCGTACGGGACTAGTTTTACATTTCAAAGTGGCGTGAACCGGCAGGTGATTACTGCCTAGCTCATCATCCCCTACAAATATGTCTTGCATTTGGTTGGTTAGTGATTTGCTGGAGATAATCAAGTCTAGGATATCTGATTGATGGAGTGGGTTGTTGCTTATGTATGTTCCGTCTTGGTCGTTATTTACCACGAACAGATCGAGTTCTTCAGTGCTGTTGAAAAGAGCTCACCATTAGGCTCAGTCTTGTGACAACCGAATGCCTGGTGTTTGGAATTGAAATCACCCAAGAATATGCAGTGCTTGTACGTTTTGGTAAAGAATTCAAATACTTCACTGTCTACTGCTGCTTGCGGTTTGTTATAATATGATATGTGGCCACGTGTTTTTGGTCAAGTTCAATTTCAGCTGCAATCACTTCAGCATTGAGGTGGTCGCATGGTACTGTTTGGTATTTTATCTCCTGCCTTATTAGCAGAGCGACACCGACACCTTTTTGAACGGGGCGATCTCTTCTAATAATATCAAAACCACATAACGAGATTTTCTTGTTTGGTTTAAGCCATGTTTCGCTAATTCCAATTCTTCCGAAATTTTTTAAATAATGTGACATTTGCAAGTGTTTTCTGATTAACGCTTCGAGCGTTCCATTGGACCCATTTTTAGTGTATCCATGAAAGATTTAGAAATAACAGTACTAAGTTTATTTAAGTTTAATTACTATTTGTCATATTGTTACATAATTATATTTTGTTAACGGCCGCTTCTAATAACGTGTGAGATATTTGAGTTTTATATAACTTAGAGGCTATTTTACTAATCTCCTTGCAAACATCCGGAAGACTGGCGGTTGCTTCATTATGCTGAAAATAGAGCCAGCCACTAGAGTACGCGTTGAATAAGGGGAGGATGAGTTCTGAACATTACTAACATTTAGAGTTTTAAGCTGGATATTTGTTTTAACTTGTTTGAAGTGGCTACACCCCCGATAGCTGATGGGGTGTTGACCACCGCAATTGGGGCATTTCAGAGTTGTAGCACTACATGTCTTCGCGATGTGTTTGTCGCCGCGTTTCATACATCGTTGCTCCCCGTTGCATTTGTGTGACAAGTGTCCAAATATCTGACACTTGTGACATACTAATAACTCTTTGGCCGGCCGCTGATTTGTCGCGGTTTCCGAATGAGGAAGCATTGGTTACCCCTGTGCTCCCAACTGCCTCCCTATTCCCACGCTTCTTCTCTCCTCCCAACACTCGGAGACGAACTGCTTGATGACATCCCTTGCCCCATTCTTCACAATCTCTCCGATTAGCATATTAATCATCTCTCTTGAGTCTCCGACTAATCACATGTCCTTCATTCTGCCATCCCACTTCCACATTATACTCCCAGTGAATCGTATTCTTTTGAGACTGAACGGATTGCGGAAGAACACAATATTCTTCGGTTTCATATTTTTTGCCGTTGATAATTACCCCTTTGCTTATCAGATTTAATTTCGTTGCTTTATTAGGGCATTTTACTTTTATTTTCCAAGTATGGTTGCCCGTGGCTTTGGAGATTAGTCTCTCCCACGAGCATCCTGGAAGGGCTTTATCAATCGAGTTTTTCCGTTTTCGGGATGGACGCGTGTGATTACGACACTGAGGTTTGGTTGCGGATGGCTCTGTGTCTTGTTGGTTTCATTGGTCACCTTAGGAGGCGTTTCGGCTTTTACATTGTCGGCGTAAGTCGCGCTATCGGTTGGGCTAGCTGTCGCTGTCGCATTTACTATTCCCGGTGATGTTGGCTCTGTTGCGTTAACAGAGCCCCCCATTTCTGGGTGTGTCTTTTTCAGTAGCGGTGCTCGATGAATTTTGCTTGATGGTGTTTGTCTTCTTGACATGCCAATCAGTAGCCATACAGAAAATATTTCCGTCCTCGACGTCCACAGTTTCATCATTTTTACGGAACTCATTGGAGAGTTTCCTCTTCGACCAATTTTGGTTTGGTGATTTTTTTTCTAGTTTAAACAATATTTTATTTCCTTGATTTGACAGAATGTTATGATACATTTCATCAAGATACATAAATGTGAAAGAGGAAAGAGGATTCAGCAACAGGCTAGAGCTTTTGTTAGCTGTCTCCTTGTAACAAATTACTCATACGAAGCAACATAACGAAGGAAGTTCAAACACAAATGATGAAAATGTGGAAATAAATTACCGAACACGGGTTGAACATAACAGAAAAGAGTAAGAGATATAATGAAATGAGAGAGTGTGAGGAAAGGAATGTAGGGTGAAGGTATAAAGAAGGAGAAGCCCGGGTTCCACGTATAATCTAACATCTAATCCCACGGGGAAAGCGTCCGATGCTGGTAACGTTAATTAATCTTGTTAGAAACACTAGTTGTAGCTTGGTCAACCGACCTGCACAATATCCTAGTTGCACTGTCATCCTGCCATAGGACGGGACTCCCGGATCCCTGGACCTGTGAGTTGTAAATAAACGAGAGGTGTTCGAGTAACCAATTTGAACATCTGTCCAAAGAGTTACCCATTTTACTTGAGGTAGTTAAAAAGACAAGAGGGACGAATCGTGATTGACCGAATAGGAGAGGGGCGTGGATGGGGTTTGAATATATGATATGTACCTCCCCGGACAGGAATGTACGGTGAAGGTATAAAGAAGGAGAAGCCCAGGTTGTTTGGAATGGTTCCACGTATAATCTAACAACTATTCCCACGGGGAAGCGTCCGATGCTGGTAACGTTAATTAATCTTGATAGAAACGCTAGTTGTAACTTGGTCAACCGACCTGCACAATATCCTGGTTGCACCGTCATCCTGCCATAGGACGAGACTCGCGGATCCCTGGACCCGCGAGTTGTAAATAAACGAAAGGTGTTCGGGCAACCAATTTGGACATCTGTCATCATAGAGTTACCCATGTTACTTGGGGTACTTGAAAGGACAAGAGGGACGAATCGTGATTGACCGAATTGGAGAGGGGCGTGGATGGGGTTTGAATGTATGATATGTACCGCGGTTGTAAAAAAAAAACAAAGCAAAACAAACAAGAAACTTGTGGGTCCCTTCAGTAACTTGCTAGTGTGATAACCACCATTCAGGCAGCGTCTCATTAAAATCTACTTGATGCCTCAATATATGCGTGGACGCATTTGAATATTGTCTCATTGACTTCAGGAGGATAAGAGGTACTCCCGTATAGAAAAGAAAATGTGTCAATAGTGTATGGTAGGGTTTCGAGCGTTTCAGTTCTGATGTCCGAGTACAACTGGCAGTTAAAGAAATAGTGATCAGTCGTTTCACGCTCTCCACACCCACAAAGGGCGAACTAGACAGATGATTATTGTAGAGGTGATCATTTAAATTGCTACAACGTAGACGTAATCTGCAGTGGTGTATTTGGGTTTTGCGTGACTTTAGGAAGTAAAAAATCTTGGGAGTGGGTAATTTGTCCCTGTTTAAGTACAACGTAAATTGGTAACATGAACTATTCTCCCTGATCTCAATGGGTATTCTATTCCATATCTTGGTTGTGGGGGGTATGAATGAGTCTTGATATGAGGTAGTACGACAATAAGGAATAGATAGATCACTGTTCCTACGAAGGGAATAGCCATGAGCAACCGAAGAGGATGGGGGAATTAATGTTGATACATAACCAGGGACGAGGTGGTGGTACATTTTATAAAATTGTATTAGTTTATGTTTTTCTCTTCGAGTTTTCAACTGTTACCACCCCGTCTTGGCATATAATGAATGCTTATTGGCATTTCTGGTTGCTCCGGTAACTATTCGGGCAGCCTCAATCTGAATTTTTCCAACTCCGTTACTTCCCCTTCAGAACAGTTATCCCAAACAGTGTCCGCATATTCGAGCACAGGGCGTACAAAGGCTAAGTAAATTTTTTCCAGGGTTTTACGGTCGAGAGAAAATTAATATTTCCTGAGAAGGGATATTCTTTTCCAGGCTTTCGATGTTATATCAGCGATATGATCTCTCCACGAACCACGGTTGTTGAAGATTAGACCAAGATGTTTGTGACTGCTAACCTCTCTTATGGTAGTGCCTGACATACTCAGAGTAGGATGTATTGCTCCAGAAACTCTAAGCGAAATTATCAGTGATTCAGTCTTAGTCGGGTTAAAATCTACTAACCACTGACTCGCCCAATTCTCAGTCCCCCTTAAGTCATCTCCTATAAGTTTTGCAGTTCTACCAGGGTCTTCAACTATGAGGTAAAAGGATGTGTCATCCGCAAATAGACGAATTTACAGAAGACGTCGTCAACAATGTCATTTATGTATATTGAAAAAGAAGGGGACCCAGTATAGATCTTTGGGGAACACCCGCACAGACATTTCTCCATTCGGAGGAGTGGGACCTGATAGCTACACATTGTTGTCTATCCTCCAAATATGACTTGAAGCACCGGAGCAATTATCCTGAAATTCCTATCTTTTCCAATTTGAATAGTAATCCCCTGTGCCATACCTTGCCTTGTCAAACGCCTTACTGATATCACAGAAAACAAATCGGCCACGATAGGACAATGTTATCGTTCAAGTTCAGCATAAAAGGGATCTTCAACAAACTGTGCGTTAACGAAATCCTGGTTATTTGTGATTTTGAGATGCAACAAGGTTGACGAGGTTTCAGTGAAGAATGTCGGTTGTCTCACAACTTGAGATAAATTATATTGCTTCAGTATATCTTTAATTGGCCCTGGCTGTGGTGTCATTTGATCGTCATTAAAATCTTCTGTTAATACGACGTATTTTATATTGGAATCTATCGCCCGCTCCAAGGATTCGGAAATGAGTTCCCAGACATTATCATCGGAGTTCGGCGGGCGATAAAAGGATCCTAGTAAAAATCTTTGGTTGTTACTGTCTACCTGTAGCCAAATGCATTCCAGGTTTGCAACTTCGAGGTCTTGCCGACATTTGAAGGACAGTGTGTTTCTAACATACACTATAACACCACCACCTCTGGTTGGTCGGTCTTTTCTGATTGAGTCGTGAAAACCTTAAATAAAAATAATTCATAAAATGAAAGAGTGATTATGTAATAAACGAATAAAAACATGTATAATCTTTCGAATCCACCAGATTTGCAACGTCGTTGTTTCTCGGCTAATCTTCAGGCAAGTATAATCTGCCACATTGTTATTTGTCTGCTATTCTTCGGGCAAGTATAATCTGCCACTTTGTTATTTCTCTGCTATTTTTCAGGCAAGTATAATCTGCCACTTTGTAATTTCTCTGCTATTCTTCAGGCAAGTATAATCTGCCACTTTGTTATTTCTCTGCTATTCTTCAGCCACTGTGCTGTTACTCTGCTAATCCCCAGGCAAGTATCTACGTCTCTTACTCCCCGTTTCATTTGTTTGTTATCAAGGTGGATTTACAATAAGGTAAGACTACCCTTTGTGCTGAAAAATTACCATTGAAAATAAAAAAAAAAATTTTTACCACGTGTCGTTTCGCCCCAATTCTGAGGGCGAAACGACTCGGGGCGAAACTACCCAGGGCGAACGGGAAAAGGGGCGAAACGACCCGTGACCGGATTTGCAGGTTAGAGTTTTCATCGGACTCACTGAGCCACGATTCAGTGAAAACACAAATATCATAATCAATTGCTTCACACCGTACAAGATCAAGTTTCGGCTTTAAACTTTGAATGTTCAGATGAAACAATTTTAGAAAGAGCGACTTAGATTCGGAAGGCGCCCCAATGGAAAAACTATCAAGTTTGGAACTTGATGTTGAGGGTGTTCCTGGCCATGGGTTCACCTCGATGTCGCCTGATAAATTTATTAATATATGGAGCCAACAGCATACATGTACAAGGACGAGACCAACTGTGAGGGGACAAATTAATAAGGGACATAACTTATTCTGGGAGGTCAGAACATCATTGAACAGCTGTGAATTCGTTTTATTCCACCCAGGCTGAAATGAGTACAATACGGGGTGGTAGTTGTGATCTATGTTCAAATCACAAGTTGTTATAATGTTAAGTAACAGCATTAGTGTTATGCCTTTTGCGCCGAAGCGGCACAGGATATTTGCAAACAGTACCTCGGAGAAGTAGAGACATTTTTGGTAGCGCTTTCCAATGCGGGCATTTGGGTAAAACAGACCCATTCTTTTTCTATATGTACCCAAATCAGCCATTGTCTGAGGTGGACCTTCCCTGATTAATCCTACCAGTATACCTCAAGAGTGGGTCTAAACCGGAATGTAGGCTGTGATGTGTGGAACCTTCCTGGGCTTTGTGATAGGAAAAGATACATGTAAGTAGCATTTGGAGAATGAGTGATGCAAGGAGCAGAAAAAGGCTATATATATATACAAGTATGACATGTCTGGAATGATCTGAATGTTGTAGATTTTAGGAGGGTGGGGTAATGATGTCTTGAATCGCAGACTATCTTGCCGATTTGATTGGTTCCAATTATAATATATAGTATTAAAAGAAGAACCTCTACGATGAGCCCATCACAGACTCGAAATGGCTAAACAGAAGGGGTTCAACTAGCACACGAACGTCGTCGGTGGCAATGCACAAAGCTACGTCAAGCCGAATGCTTCGCATACATGTACAAAGTACGGCACATGTCCCTTGCTGTCCCTACAAACACACAACGCAACCGAAACGCTACTATAACGTCGCCACAACGTCAAGGCGCTGTGGCGAGGTTATAAGAACGCAGCAGCTGCACTGCGCGCCTGCAGGGATCCCATCCCGGCTGACTCGAGGCCACTGGATTGGTAAAGGGGATGTTGGTCTGAAGGTTTCCGATGAATTGCACCGGAGTAGGACCCTCCTGCAAATACACAACGCCGTCCCATCGTCTAGATGTTGTGACGTCGCTACTACAACGTCGGAGCTGCGCCGCGTGCCAGCAAGACTAGTCTACGACGTTTTCCAAAAGGATACATTTTGTTCACTGATTATTTAATCGGATAGTAGCAGGACACCGAGGAGCAAGTTACACACCGCTCCCCGAACCAGCAGCACACTAATGTCTCTCAGTTGTCAAACTTAAGTAAGAGTGCGATTCACGATAAGTACAGCCACGTAGCGACTATAATTCTACTGAGTTGCTAGGCTATTTTTGTGTACAGGTTTATAAAGTAAACCGGTCTGTGGGTATGTGCACGTGGATTTGCCGTAAAAATCACCACACCGCTGAAAACTTTCTTCAAAATTCTAATTCCTGTTACCGAAATTCACCATTTCCAACTGCAGTTATCGTCCCCATCTTGTACGCTGTCCAGAATTTTGAAGCAGCATATCGTTGGATTTTTGGGGTCGCGGGACGCCTAGAATGTATCCACTGACTAATTGCGAATTTTCGTGAAATTGAATTTATACGCTCGTCGGATACTAACTTTGGCACAAGCTGTACCCAGTTTGCGTTCAGATTTGCAGTGCACCTTAATGTTTCGTTTCAAAACGAATATTAGTGTGGAAGGGAATTTAGCGGTGCCTTGTGTTCTTAGGATGGATATGTCTATGAGGTAGATCGAAATAAAGACTGAAGCCAGTGAAGGAATGAAAAACCAAGGCAACGGGAGTGAGTAATTACCGAAATGATATGTTTGGAATGCAGTCTTCATAATCAAGTGATAAGTCAATGTGTGGAGCACAGGTCTCAAATTCAAGTGATAAATCAAAGTGTGGCACACAGATCTCATGATCAAGTGATAGATCTTTTCAAATATGAAAATGACGCGGTGGTTTCAACAGTCTGCAAGTGATAGTATTGAGGTGAGTCTGATATTTTACAACAGGTGTGGGGATTACCTGAAGCAGAAGTGCATTAAGGGGACGTCCAACCTAACTTTGGTCAAATTTCATGTAATTTTCTTTCAAGTCTAAAAAAGGCCCAAAATGAATAACCCCAATAAATTATATACCAAAATGCTTGGAATGAAACATAGAACATGCGGAAACTGCAATTTGCCATGGAACTGCTGCCATGTGTACATAGCACCACCTGAAAGTCTGCTGTGACATAAGTAAGAGAACAAAATTTTTACAATAAAATACCTCAAAATAAAATAACAGCTGTATTCTAAAACATTTAAGTACATACTCGAAGAAATCTTTTCCTAATTCATGAAAGTAATAAAGATTGAGACCAAATGTTATAAGTGGAGTGCTCACTGATTGAAGGCAGACATTTTCTTTTGTTTATGTTTTGATTTGGGGAGTTCAACAAAGGTCAACATGAAGGAGTCCAGCAGAAGAAGTATGGAAGGACAAAAGAGTGTCTCCCAATATAAAGATGTATGTGTTACTGTGGTGGTTTGGAAAGAAACTATGATATTCTCCTATGTAGAATGCCCTGCAAAGTCATACATTGTAGCTGAATACATATATTTACAAACTCCTTGCACTGTAACCCCTTTTATCCCATGCACCAATTTGACAGTGATTAAATTGTGAAATATGTCTGGTTTATCAATAAGTATAATAGCTCTGTTTACTCTTGGACACCAATACACTCATGATATCTGTTGGAGAAGAAATAGGGGTAACTGTAACCTGTCACTGCAATAAACCATCTAATGTACTTAAAAGTACATTGTTATTCAAAACACATCAAATCAACCCTACATAACCATTATTGCATGTACTTCCCCAAGGAGGCTTATTGGCATATTGAGATCAGAAGGGCACATCCAGAGGGTCTCACTTATTTTTTTTAAAGAACGCAGTACACAAAGCAATCCCCAAAAGGTGACAAGTGAGCTCCATTTGATACAAAAAATTTCCTGGAAGGGGGGGGGGGGGGGGGTAGGGGGCTCTCTTCCTTGTGTGACGCTACCTCCGGCATTCAAGGCATATGCTTTTTTTCTCAAAGTTTAACTCTTTGTTTCTTTTTGAAGATCCTGGCCACACATGTTCCAAACACTATCAGACAGGTAACCCTCCAAATAAGTGTATCTGCAAAAATCATGTTACATTGCAAAACATTCTTTTTAGACTTTTAGTTCTGGACCTTTCATGCTTCTTACTTCCAACTATAACACTTAATTTATCGATTAATGGGTGAATAGAAAAGTCCTGCCATAATCAACATTTTGATTTCCATAAGCCTTCAAAACAGCTCCGATAAAAGTGTCAAACATCAGATTGGTGGCTTTATACAGAATATTCATTAGGTTGTTGCTTGATAAGTAATAGGAACAAAATCTTCACTAGAAAATTCTGTAGCAATACAATTGAGGGTATTAGCAGGCACTTTGCAACAAATTGTCACAAATCAACTAGTTATAAACAAAATTTTCTAACTCAAAAGAGTGAAAAAGTACCACAACTCTGAAAAAATGTGGGAAGAAACACATGCTACAGCAGCTACACAGGCATTGTTTCCCCATGATGCTCGATCACAACACCAAATATCCTTCAAATTGGAGTAGCAATGGTTGAGATACAAGGGAGAATGTTGGTACATGTAATGATGAATGGGTAAGACTAAGATTAAGAGGACAGGTGTCATCACTGCACGGCCCGAGATGCACCTTTGATTTTCCAACTTCCAGGTCTGGGGCATAATAATCGCAACACACCCACCTTATCAATTCATAATTTCAGTAAAATAAAATAAATTATCAATTTTAATTAATTAATAGATGATGGAAAATATTTGACTTCCTTCGCCTTCTCGTACTATTTAATTACCACAAACAATATCAGTTTGATGCCGATAAACGAAGCTGAACGCATGAGGTCTGGTTAAAAAGTAACTCGGCATGAATAATGAAGAAATTGCGAATATTTCGTGTATTTCATTTGTTTAAAAGCCAATTGCAGATAATATTGATCGTGCATTCGATAATTCGTTTCGGTTTTGACCACACGGCCACGCTGACACTCAGTGACAGCGGTTATGTTTATTGTGATATGCAAATTGGGGGATGGTTTCCGGTGAAGGAGATTTGTCACATTTGTCAGTGTAAAACGATGACAAAAGACACTGATCGACGCTTGTGTTAGTATGGTTGGTTGCAAGAAAAAACTGAATTCTCAGCATCGTCCAAGCGCACCTTATTTAAAAGCGCGAATGCATCATTTTCAACCCATCTTCAATCGGTCCTTTGCAGACATCAAAGATAGCCGCGACAAATTCCATGGTTACTAGGAAGTAAATAACTTCACAACATCGGGGGGAAATCAACACGCCCAATATAGTTCCAGGTCACCTGGAATGTACTTCGTGAAAAAAGTGATTTCTGAAGCATTCTGCTTACTTTGTGATGAATATTGCCTTATTTTATGTGTATCGTCCCGATTTTATACACTCGGTCATTTTTTTTACAAGTGGTTCATGTCTTTCTGGTGCGCAATAATTCAGATTTTTTGTCAACAAAAACGTTCAGACGGCCTGTAAACACGAGAGGGAATTTCGAACCATATTTTGCAGTTATGACATTAACAGCTCAAGTATTTGCTGTCACCTGTTTGCAAGTCCGCTCATACATTGTCTCGAACAAATAAAGGGCGTGATCACGTCCTTGCATTCTTACGATTGCCCAAATTGAGTATTTCTGCAAGAGGCACATCGTAATCACATGACCGGAATAAACATCATTGAAACATGGCCACAACCGGAACATCAAAAATTTGTGTTGGTGTTATTACATTCAAACGTCAAAACCCACCAGATTGTGTGTCAAAAAAATGCTTTCTCCGAGTCTGTATTATGTTATCATTATATTGAGGACAAGGCTTTCGAATTACCGATTATTTTGTTGTTTTACCGGTTCGTTACTTATGCCATTTGCAAATTAATCTTCTTCAAAATCATAAAATTTACTTTTTTCCTGAAAAAAATTATATGTACCTTTTCTATGCACTTTACTCATCATTTTGATATATAATTTGCCTTTCCTTACTTCTCTTATCTGTTTCTGAAGCATTGGAAAAATGTCAAAAAATTGACCAAAGTTAGGTTGGACGACCCCTTAAATAGATTCTCACATGTATGTTACCATTATCATAATGTCATTGTTGGAAAGATAGCGATAGTATTAAGGTATTACTGATGTTTTACAACAGGTGCGTGGATTACCTGAAGCAGAAGTGCATTAAATAGATTCTCACATGTATGTTGCCATTATCATAATGTCATTGTTGGAAAGATCACCAGTAGGAAATGGAGAAATTGCTACAGCTGACAGTATTCCATGTACATGTACTTAGGGAAATATAATTTAATTTTACATATTTTATGTGCGGTATATGGAGATGAGTTACCAGTCGCAGGGCTGCCTACTGTTAACTTTAATGTACTTGTCTGGAGTGAATAATTTGGAGTACATTGCATATGTACATGTACATGTAAGCAACTGATGAGCTGGAGATGTGTTAACATTTGGATTTTGTTACAGCTCCTGGGTTCCAAATGAGGTGTATTTTGAACAAATACACTGACCGAATAATAATATGTTTGTTCTCATACATGTACTTGCCCACTGATAGCAATGGCAAAATAAAAGTGATGTTGAACATTCTTGTTGACATTGGTAACTCTGGGGGTATTTTCACAATGTATCTTGTCCTGGAGTAGTGGTGCTACACCAATGTACTAGCCCATGCATTTGAAGTGATTTAAGAATGGGTGCATGCTATAAAATAAAATTGCCTCATTACAATCTCCTGGTGAGTGCCCATGGGTCATCTCGAACAGATTGCAATACAGCAACATTAATAAGAAAAAAAGAAGAAATTTTTAAATGTATTTTCTTCCCTTTTGGGGGTGAGGTTGGGTTCTCTCCATTAGTGTTTTTAGTATAAACATAGGTCAACAATAGAACAGCTCAGTGAACAAATTCTGAGTGGGGACATATTAATAGTTTTCGATCAATATGGTCTCGCTTCATTCCAAACTTCAGGAGAGTTAGGGCCATCTCCAACAGTCTGCAACAGAGCAATTTTAATAAACAAATTTTTTTGTTTTAGTTTTTTTTTGGAAGAGGGGAGGGGGGATTTTTATATTTTCAGTATACACGTAGGTCTGCAATCGGCAGTAGAACTTCTCAAATAAATTCTGGGTAGGGGTGTATTGATAGTTTTTGATTACTATCGAACTGCTTCATTTCAGACTGCCGGAGAGTGCCCGTGGGGCATCTCCATACGTTTGCAACAGAGCATTTCTAATGATCAATTTTTCCTCCTTTTTGTATTTTTGTATTTTCAGTATACAAGTTGGTCTGCAATATGCAATACTAGAACATCTTAAACAGGTTCTGGGTAGGGAACCAGGGGTGTATTGGTACATATACATGTAGTTTTGCTTACTGTTGAATTGCTTCATTACAAAATGCTGGAGAGTACCCGTAGCCATTTCCAACAGTCCAAACAGAGCATTCCATTGAGCAATATTAATTTTGGGGTGTGTTGGGGAGGGGGTGTATTTTCCTTTCCATTTGAGTTTTCAATATACATGTACATGAAGGTCAGTGATCTGCAAAAGAGCGACTTAATGAAGATTAGTAGTAATCAGTTACTATTTCTATAGATTTGCTTCATCACAAACTGCCACCCCGAACAGAGTGAGAAGTGAGAAGAGCATTCCTGCTGAGCAAACATTTTTTTGGTGGGGGGGGGGGGGGGGAGGAGGAGGGGGGGGGGGGATTTTCTTGTCCGCTCATGTTTTCTGGGTGCATTGTATTAGGGTTTTTCCACAGTACTTTATCAATAGTTTTTGATACCTAATTTGGGGGGACTACATGTACTGTACAACCATCGCGAACAGGTCTGAATCCACGCATGCAACTCACAAATGATCAGTTATGCCACCCAGCAAAACCTCCATCAATGAAGCATCGGGTTCAACCCGGTGGCTCACTGACGGAAAATCCGCTAGGCGACACAGCAGACCATCCCCGAATCGCATCGCGTAACAAAAGTCCCAAGCGCGGACCCCGACCCGTCCTCGACGGCAGCACCGCACATATTTAGGTGATCGTAATAAATAATTACCTTTATGTTTTCAGTATGGATCTGCTACAGGACAGATCAATGAACAAGTTTTGGGTAGGGATGTATTGATAGTATTTGATTTCCATTGAACTGCTTCTCTACATTACCTGTACACGCTGTGGCTGATTGCCCATGGGCAATCCCCAACAGCTTGCAATAAAACAATTCAGATGAGCAGATTCTGGGCGGGTGCATTTTGCTACACGTTCATGTTTTCAGTATACATATAGGCCTTTATATTCATTTAATTTGGGCACATCAAAATTGATCCCAAAATATTTTCTCCTTGCATGCTTGCATGCTGCTGGCAGATATTCCTGCCCGGAACATGACAGATGCACCCTTGAAGTAAGTATAAGTTGAGTACATTTAAACAAATTTCCCCCCTGTAATTGATGTATTGTAACCAATAATTTCCGGAGTTAAATTCTGTTATTCTTTTCTGTCACTGCGATTTGGGGATTTTAGCTGAATTTTTATCAAATTGAATTTCAACCTCCTCAACGGGGTAAGATGCGGCCGTGTTGGTGGCTTCTTCTACTAGGGAACGCAGCCAGTTATCCTGGCTGGGGGTAATTAGATATGAGTATACTTCAGATATCCCCGCTAGTGAGTCGGCGGACGCAAGTCTTCTCATTTCTGTAGCGGCGTCAATATATGGTGAATCAGGAACAGGAGAAGCATGGTCCTCCTTACCCGATTTGGCTCTCAGAATTGCCTTTTCCAATTCCCTTCTCATTTAGCCTTTTCTTTATCTGCCTGCCGCTTCTGGACTTGAAGCTCTGATCGCAAACCCTCTATTGTGTCATTCAATCTGGCAATTTCTTTCTGGAAGCCAGACATCATCAACATCATCGATGTCATGTCAGTGCTAGTGGAATTTCCACTGTTGCTTGCACTGCCAGAATTAAAGACAGAACTGTTTACCAGAGTTTGACTTTGTTTATCCATTATTTAAATTTGTAAATAATTCTTAAATTTAATTTTTTAGGTTATTAGAGATTTAATTTAGGAATGATCGTTTCCTTCTTTTGTCTATTTCTTGAGTTATGAACCCCAAAAAACAAAATCCAAACTGTGTAAATGGGCCTAGACCATTTACGCGATGTTTGGACTTTGTTTTTCGGGGTTCATAACTCAAGAAATAGACAAAAAGAAACGATCATTCCTTATAATTAAACGTTCGCGACCCAAATAAATAAATAGTGTTAGTCGTCCTCTACTTCAGCGAACAAAGACTTAAAAACTAAAACTGGTAGACATATTATTTTTCTTGCATAAAAGAGGGCGCATATTATTGAAATGCAGGTAGCAATTGACACACTTTCCAAGTCAAATGCACTTATGTCATTAAATTTTTTATTGACCAATGAATTACGTAATCCAAAGAAAACGTCATAAGCCACGTCTCCCTCAAATTTCATTCAACTGTTCACTTCACGTAAAAGTTACGTTTCGTGGTAGGTGGAAGTAGGCCATCAGTATTACATTGTATTTTGGTTTTGACCGTTTCCCGAGAACTGAAAAACACAGTTTGTAAAAGTGGAGTTAGATATAAAGCCAGATGGCATGAAATTAGTTGAATTCAGGTAGTGTCCATTCATTGGAATTGGAAACTAAAAACTTTTGTTCAAATGAGCTGCGATACTAGTGGATGGCGTCACTGATGTAGCATTTTCTTGTTGCACTTGGGCAGGTTGTGGCTGAACCACGACAGAGGACAGGGTTTGACTGATGGTTTGTTTTTGTATGGTGGAACATTCCCTGTTGTAGCTAGGAACTGAACTTTCATTTTTGTGACCACTCATGTACATAATGTGCCTTAATTCAAACCCAGCATCATTCATTGCCTGGATACCAGTCGCACGTAAACAATGTGCTGTGTAGGATTTACTGCAGTTTGCATTGCGTGAAATGTCACACATAAACTTCGAAAACTGATATTCTTTGACACTTTTATCAGTGAACCACACAGGTTCAGTGGACGGTGAAAGAAGAGCATTCTTAGTGCACCGATTGAAGAGGGATTTTGCATTTGGATCAGTTTTTTCCATCAAGAGTCGAAGGGATTTCACTAGACAAAAATTGGCAGCTCTTGCGTACATTCGTTTATCTGACGGCGCTTCTTCATTGAGAAGCCCACCCTGACGGTTCTTTTGGTGAGTTTCGTGTGCAATTACCACATATTCGCAGTTATTTTCATCGTGGCAAAACTTAAAGGAATTCATTGTTAGTTGCTTGTGGAATTCAATGCCCCGACTTACAAAGTGGATCGCCAGATTATACCACACTCGGTATCTCAGAATGACTGGATTTACTGAAGAGTGTAGGTATTTATTCAAATTAGCAATGTCAAAATTGCCGTATTCGTCGTGACCAGCCATTGTTTACAATCGATTTGGGTAAAACGATGAACGCAGACGATCACCCAGTATGCGTAAAAATTGAAATGTCAAATAAATACAGTTGTGAAGAAAAAGAAAAATTGACCCACCACGGTTCATTCAAATATTTTATAAATAATTTCATGGTGATAAATTAGTAATATAAATTTATTTTTCTCTTTCACATTTAGAACGTGCCAGTGTTCTAACTTCTATTGATTTGACACCATGTTGCAACTCCGAAGACTGGTATTTTAGGGGCGTGGCTGGGGGCGGACCTAATTGTGTTTTTTTCGGTTCATTGAGTTATGAAAAGAAAAAACAGAATCGTGTGAGCCAATCGTTTTATCTGAAAACGCATGAACCGAAAAAAAGTTTAATTATATTTAATTGTATCAACTTAAATCTTCCTTTTTAGCGGAAAAATGTAGATAGAAATAGCAGGAGAAAACACTTACAGTGACACAAAAAAATACACAGAAATAGTGCAAATGACAATAGCGTTGTTGAACTTCCGAGTGAGCGATAATCAGTTTTGTATGAAATCACCAGTGCTGGACGAAACGTCTGTTCGCTGTGAAGTCAGATGTGCCACGGGTTCTGATGTGGACGTTTCTAATATAAATGTTTTCATAAGCAGGATGTCGAGTGAGATGAGCTATTCAAAAATTAATTTTACTGATAGTTCAAACAAATAGAAACCCCGAAACATCCATCGAATTTTAAAAAAAAATATCGTTGAAGGTTGCTATTACTGTAGCGGTCGAGGTATAAAGACCATTTACCAACCAGCCTGGTTGGTCCGGATCTCTTAGTCCCGTGGTAAATCGGTCGCTTCGTGTGCTAGAGGTCTACGGTTCGAACCCCGGCTCCCGCACTTATCTCTCCTCCTGTTACATTTGGGGGCTCGTCCGATCCTCAGCAGTAGGTGGCACTGTGGGTGTTTCGACCGCTCTGAGGGAGGAACTTGGGTGAGATTCACATGTGGTGAATCTCAAAAGAAGGGGAGAGTAGTGTAGCGGTCGAGGTATAAAGGCCATTTACCAACCAGCCTGGTTGGTCCGGATCTCTTAGTCTCGTGGTAAATCGGTCGATTCCTGTGCTAGAGATCGACGGTTCGAACCCCGGCTCCCGCACTCATCTCTCCTCCTGTTACATTACTGTGCATCGATGTGCGTCGGAAATATGTTGTTATCGAGTCAAAAACTGAACATTTCCATGCAATAAATCCAAACTTGTGAAAGGTTTTGTCGAGTTCTTTTGCTTCAGCAGAACCTCGGAGCATCGTGCAGATAATGGCTGCGCAAGTATCTGGTATATTTTAAAATACAAATACAGTTTTTCCACAGAGCTATCACTGGCGTGTCAATCTCGTTGTTGACGTTTTGCCTGTACGAGCCTGAAATCGCGGTCTGTGAACCGTGGCTGCATTCTAGTCTTTTTCCGATTTCTATGCCATGCAACAGAATTTGGGGTGCCATCTGGCGGTGTGGCTCTCCTACTGATAAATAATCCGGAATCATTGTGACGGATATTCAAATTGTTTTCGGCTTATCAAAAGAAATTATGTAAAATATATTGTCGCGGAATGCTGGAAACTATGAGAAATATTAAATAATGAAGTATTTGAAACTTCGAAGTGCCAATATCGCCCGTTGCCGGTTTCGTCAGATTCAAAGCCCAGTTTCAATTTTAATTGAGAACGTTCACTTCACAAGTTGTTGACAACGAATAAAAAATAAAACAAGTGATTTATTGACACTTTTAGTGGTCCTTTTTCATTTGTAGGAATCTTAGCGCGATTTTCTTAGCAGCAGACGGAGTTCGGATTTATTCAAGTTATATTGACGTTCGGTCCGGGGAAATCTTTGTTTTCAAAACACGGGCATGCAGTCTTGTAGTGGTAGTAAAGTTTTACAGAAACAGACAGGCACGCGAACAGCGATATTCATTTATCTCCTAGATTTTTCCTTCACAAGTTCACTGGCTCCAGTCTTTGAGCTATTTTTACCAGCGATATGATACAATGTCTGTTTAATAGGCTATATAAGTAATATAATTTTGTTTATAATTCTCACCTCTGATATTCCTTGAATTCAGATTAAATATACATAAATTATACATCAAAATGAAGGTTGGGATGTATAGAAGACGAAACACATATGTAATCAAGTAATAATAATAATAATAATAATAATAATAACACTTTGGCCGGCCGCTGATTTGTCGCGGTTCTCTTATGAGAAGGCCTTGGTTACCCCTGTTCTACCAACTGCCTCACTATTCCCACGCTTCTTCTCTCCTCCCAACACTCGGAGACGAACTGCTTGATGACATCCCTTGCACCATTCTTCCCAATCTCTCCGATTAGCATATTAACCCTCTCCTTTGAGTCGCCTCCTAACCACATGTCCTTTATTCTCCCATCCCACTTCCTCATTATACTCCCCGTGAATCTTGTTCTTTTAGACTGATATTTTGGGCATTCTAGAAGAAAGTGTTCCAGGGTCTCCACCACTCCCAAATTACACATCTGGCACTCCTTTTCACTGTTTGTCCTAATTTTTCCCCTCAGCTCCAGGGACCGCGACCTCAGCTTGAACAACAGTGACCCCCCCCCCCAAAGGTGCCATCAAGGTACTCTTCAAAACCAGGCTTCTCTTTATCACGCAGGCCACCCAAAGATCTCATTGATTTGACCCCCTCTCGCCAATTACGGTTACAATCCTCCATGACCCTTTCTCTGACGATCGTTTTACCCTGGTTTGCCCCAACGTCAAAGTCCGAGATCTCCAATGAGTAGTTTTCTACTAGCTCCCTCACTTGGACCATCCACCCCGTCTTGATATTTGAGTTGAAAGTTCTCAGGAACATTATTTTTCAACATCGGCTATCAGAGATAATTACCAAATACTTGAGATAACTGAGTTTCAATAGGTCTATCCTGTCCTTGATCCCCATCCACCCAAGCTCATCCCTGATTGCTTCTAGCGCTGCGGCATCACTCAACCCTGTTATCCATCGGCCTGCATCGTTCTGCAGGATTTCCAAGCTTTTAACAGCCGTCTGGTTTAGGGGTATAACTTCCGCACCGTATGTTATACTTGGTTGGCAGACCCACCATTTCCCAAATGGTTTTCCCCACGAAAACCTTATTAAAACTGTTTTTCCCTATAAGTTTCATTTGGTTAAGGATTCACTTCCCCTTCAGAATCAATTTATTTGTGTGGTTTCGGTAGATGCCTCTTCCTGTGATGCTTATATTTACCCACAGGTACTCATAATCACTTGTCTCTCCTACACTAAGAAGTCTGCTGCTACCTTCCGGAATGCAGAACTCCCCCATTCTCCACTTTCGAGTGGGGTCCACTTTGCGGCCCACAGGTATAACCTTGCTCTTGCTTTCATTTAGTTCATATTTCCCAACAATTCCCAGCATCTTCGCTAGCCCCTCTTCGCTTTCTGACACTAACACCTTATCGTCTGCAAAATATAGCCCTAGGATCTTCAAGTCACCAACTGCAACCCCCTCGTCGCTATGCAGGAGCTCATCTCCTAAATCTTTGATGTACAATGCAAAAATAATTGGCGAAAAGATACACCCCTGTTTTAGGCCTATCTCCATATACACACGTTTTGTTGTAATGTTTCCCAGGCTAAGTTCACTCTGTACATCTTTATATAATGCTTTCATAATCCCAACAAACTCGCCTCCCAAGCCCAGAGCCTCCAGCTTGCGCCACATACCCTCCCTCCATACTCTATCGTATGCCATTTTAACATCCAAAAAGGCCATAAACAGCTTTTTCTTTTTTGCTTTCGCGGATTCTATCATTTGGGATAGCGTGAAGAGATTGTCAGTAACTCTCTTCCCTTCCTGAAGCAATTCTAGATTTCTCCCAAAAAACCATTCTCTTCAATCACCTCCTCTAATCTCCCATACAGGACTTTACAAAAGACTTTTCTAATGTTGCTGCTGATAGAGATCCCTCGATAGTTATCCAAGACGTCTTTTTCCCCCGTTTTGTGAATAAATATCACTTTACTTTCCCTCCACTCCTTTGGGACCTCTTGTTTTTCTATGGCTAAATTGAATAGGGCAGTTAGGCTTTCCAAGAGTTCCTCTCCCCCTTTTTTGATAAACTCGTTAGGAATTTCGTCCACCCCTCCCGCTTTTCCATTCCTCAATTTTGAGATCACCCTTCGCACCTCCTCAGTTTTGATTTCGCTGCACACGAAGTTCGATAGATTTTCCTCGACCTGGTTCGGACACTCTGGTGGGTTCCCCATGCCCCATCGCTTATCGTTTACCTTTTCCCAGTGCTTGACTAGTTCTAATGCGATTTGATCTCGCTCTTCTGTAACTCTGCCATCTACTTTAATACTCTGTGGGTTACTCCCTCTGTTACGTTTGTTCACCCATTTCCAAAATACGTTACAACTCGACCCCCTGTCGTTCTTATCGTCCTAATAAGACTGCTATTTCGTACTCTCCGGTTGTCGTCTTTAATCTTATTTACTTTATTTCATGCTTGTTGGTATTCTTCCTTTGCTACCATGGCCTCATTGCTTTCCAACCCCTCAAGTTTTCTACTTCTCCTGTATGCAGCACATTTAGCTTTTCTACCCTTTATGGCCCTTTTCAGTTCTTCATTCACTCTGTACCCAAGTTCCCGTGTTGGCACCCTAATCTTTTCTACTCTTTCTTTCCCTGCCTCCACTAGGCTCGCAACTATGGCGTCGGCCATCTTCTGGACACTGCCCCTCCCCCACCTGTGTACGGTTGCAAGCTTTGGTTTCAGTTTTTTTTCGAACTTCGCCCAGTCGGCATCCTTTTTGAGTTCCCAAAAGTCCTTGAAGCTTCCTTTGCTTTTATCTTGGTTTTTGGCCCTGATCGTCACTGTAATCAAGTTGTGATCACTATCCAACTCCATTTTGCCCTCATCATCCACTTCTACCCCTATCACCTCCCTCCATAAATTAATATCTGTGAGAATGTAGTCAATTATTGATTTTCTGTCGTTTCTCTCCCAGGTCCATTTCCCCTTACATCTCGCGTCCCTGTTCAGAATCGTCAGACCGAGCTTATTTGTGAAGTTCAACAGCTTCCTTCCATTCCTGTTGACTTTCTTGTCCTCACCCTCTATGCCTTCTTCCTTATCACCTATGTGTCCATCAAAGTCGCCCATCAGAATTATACCGAGCCCCCTGTGTTCTAGTTCAGTGATATTGGACCTTAGTGTTGAGTATATCGAGTCATTCCACTCGGGTTTACTTCCCTCCACCGCACAGTACACAATCCCAAGGGCAATACTTTTGTTTCTCAGACTGATCGTTACCCATCCAATTTCTTTTGACACCTCAGCCGAGGTGCTGACAACTTCCAGGTCTGTAATCAGCAACGGTTTTAAATTATCTTTAATGTACATACCTACCCCTCCCCCCCCCCCTTTTTCTGGCCTTCCGTTCGCCCTACACTTATCCACACACATCAGCTTACTTGGTCTACCCGTTCCTCGTGTCTTACCCACGTCTCGCTTAAGCCCATGACATCAAACTCCTCTGCCTCGATCAAGGTAGCAATTTCACTTACTTTCCGGTGGAGACCCTGGATGTTGCTATAACCCACTTTCAGGGTACCGAGGTTCATTGGCTTCCGCCTACTGGGCCCATTGTTTTGTGGCGCTAGCCTTGGTAAACTTACTCTGTCCCCCTCACGCTTGTTCACCCCACCTATGTCCACTCTAGTTATACTCGCCTCTGACCTCCCACCCCGCTCCTCTCCAAAAAAGACTCTGCTACCCTTAGAATTTTATCCCCCAATACCCGTTTCCCCACTCTGCTAAGATACAGCCCGTCACGCCCGTACATGCTCCCATTGCCCCAAAACGTGTCCCAATGGTCGATAAAGGGTATTCCCAGATCAACACAGTAGTCTTCCAACTCTTCATTTAGCGCTAACATCCTTGAGTTCCGTTCGTCCCCACCTCCAAGGACAGGAAAGACCCCGGATACGACTACCCTTGCATTCCTACTTAGCAGTTTTTCGACTAAGCCTCTATACGACTCCACCAAACTTACTGACCTTCTCTCCCTGATATTTTTGGTCCCCACATGGACCACCACTACCGGTTCCTGTCCTGACCCTGCCACAATGCCATCTACCCGGTCCCTGAGATCCTCCACCTTCGCCCCCGGAAAGTACAAGACTGTTCGATTGGAACTATCAGGACCACAAACCACATTGTCAATCCCACGTACAATGCTGCTCCCCGCTACAACTAATTTTCTTCTTCTGGCCCCAGTTTCCTATATCATCTGCACCTCCTCTCGTTTTGCATGCCCCTGGCCCCCTCTTTCTCTTCACCGCCCTCCTTACCCCGTCTGGACTACCAACATCAACAACCATCTCACCCCCACAATTCCCCTCCCCCCCCTCACTCTCGTCCCCAGGGTTATCAGAATCTAAAACACTAAACCTGTTTTCTAAACACCGCCTAGCAACCTTGGCAGCCTTACGCCGACTCTGGTTTCCGGACTCGACGCAGCCCTGTCCTGACGCCACCTTCCGAAATTTCCTACTAGAACTCCCCTCCTCCTCAGTTACACCCCCACATCAAGCATTCTTCCCCCACGTTTCCTGCTTCCCAGTTTCCTCCTTGAGTCCACAACGACCTTCCACCCACCTTCCACCTCACCATCATAGGTATCCTTCAACGGGGTAACTCCAGATACACCGGCCCTGCCCAACCTCCCTCTCAGCTCTGCAATATCCCGCTCGAATCCAACACACTTCTCTAACAACTGTAAAATATCCCTGCAATTCGCACATACCCTACTACTCTCCATTGGCCGACCACCACCATACCTCATATTACACTGTCTGCACGCCTCCGTATCCTCACTCTCCCCCTCTGCACCCCTCGACTCACCACCCCCATACCTCCCTTAATACCCATAGTTACCTCCGTCTGAACACCCGTCGTGCACTTACCATTCATGATTATAAATATTAAAAAGAATCTAATGACCGAAAACGACAAAACACCAAGGCAACAAACACACGAAAAAAGGTAACTAAGGTAAACAAACAGCAAAATTGGAAAAACCTATCAACTAAACCTCCTTATTACACCCTACGATCCTCCCCAAACACACATGCAAAACTAAATATATAAAAACTTCCCTGAAATAAAACTAATATTCAAAAAGTACTTATAAACAGTTCCGAGAAGAAAATTCTCTTCTCTTCGTGGGTAGTATTCAATGACGTGACTCCTGTCAGTAGCAGGGAAGGGCGTAGTTTCTTTCGACAAGAAGTTGGACCCTAAGATTGTAAAATAATTACCAGTGCTATATATCTCTGAAGGCATATCGCATCGGGAATTATATTATAACGATAGAGTCTATAGCACCTGTCCGTAGTAGTATTTTTTTCGATAAGAAGTTGGACTCTCTAAGACATACACCATCGGAAATTATATTATAGGGAAAGAGTCTAGCTTCTGTCAGAATTTGGACCCTAAGGTTAGATGATTCAATGAGTAATTAATAATATCACCACACATTTCTTTACTGTTCTGAATTACGTCTTTGTGTGACTTTTTCAAAGCATACGCGGCATTGTTTATCCAGCAATCATCATATACGTCGTACTCAGTTGATCGAAGAGCAGACTCTTCTTCAATTATTGATAAAACAATTGGCTTAGAAGGTACTTCATTTTCGGCAGTAAGTTTAAGTTTTTTACCAACTGATGTTGATCTTAAGCGGACGTCACACCAGGGCTTCGTGGGAATTTCGCACGGCGGGTAGGCGGAAATTTGTTCTGTACGGGGGAGGGTGCGGGGAGGACATGGTAGTACGCGAGGACTACGATATAGTACGAGCTCGTAAGATTCTGTGCGAGGGGAGAAGGAGAAGATTTTGAATCGGTTCAAAAATCTTGCTCGTACTCCGGGTACAGAGGAGTACGTAAAAAAGACCGAATCTGTACGAAATCTGTATGAAATCTGTACGGATTTGCTACGGGTGGACGAAGGGTGAGGGGACCGCCGTACTCGTTTTGCAGTACGTTCCTTGTACGAAGGCCAGTTCGTACACATCTCGTACTGTGCGTGACGTACTGCTACGTAGTCAAACGCACTCCAAACACACTCCAAACGTACTGCAAGCGTATTGTTACCGTATTAATCTTACTACTTGCGTAGTGGTAGCGCACATTTTCAGTACTGACCAGGGTACGGACGTACACATTTGTCACATTTCTGTGTTGTCTGTTGTCAGGGCAATAGAACGTTGTATATTTTGAGGAAGTATATAAAAAGGGTCATTTGTATTGAAATATATCAGTCCTCCAGCCTTCCAGAATGGATCATCGCCAACGTGCCGCTGCTCTCTGTGTTCTACAAGTGCAAAACCTTCATCTGCTTGGCCAATTGGCTGTAGCAGAAGCCGGAAAGAAGAAAACGAATAATACATTGGGTGCGTGGTTGGAAAGAAAGAAGACCAAAATTTGGGTTCTACCATCCATTCTGCTGCAATACGATTGGTGGACGAGCAACGGTCGAATGAAGTGAGTGCTGTACGTAATTTGTACGAAATGAGTACGAAACCTGTACAAAGCTTGTACGAAGCATGTACGAGGCCTGTACGACGCATGTACGTCAACAGACCGATACGAGAGAAAAAAGTGAAAAAAATTCCTAGAAAACGACAACTGTTGGGCGCGTAATTTCCACTTTTAGGAGCCCACCCAACATCTTTCTTTACGGCACTTACGCAGCCAATATTACGCGATAATGTGACAAGGCCATTGTATTTGAGATCTTATCATTATTCAATAAAGTTGAATTAATTATGTCACTTCCAGTTCCGAAATATCTAAAAACGATGAATCAGGAGCTGGGTTTATTATTCTCTCCAAGTCCTCATTATCGACAGGACGCGGCCTTTTTCTACCAGAGTTTTTGTTTGGTTTCTTCCGCTGATTGCGTGAAAGCTGGGTCAAGTTGTAAACGTTTTTTTCATCACCTAGTGCCAGTCCGATGCTAAGCTTGTTTGCTAAAATATGCCAGCATGTTCGTAGAGCGGGGCACACACATTTGTCTGGGTGCAACGTAACAGAGTGTTTATCACCCCTCGAACCTTCCACAATGAAAGACCGTGCACTTGGGCAATGATAAATTTTATTGTCTCTTACAGCCTGGTGCGCAATTGCATGCTGAGAATTAAGAAGGTTGACCTCGGGTACGTCAGCGTTCAAGTCACCTTGCTCAAAGTGTTCAACATTCACTTCACTAAAAGCACGGTTAATCACATTGCCATTGTCACTCAGCTGTCTGTTAATGGTATTTACTTTTTCGGATGGCGGATAGACTGTTTTTATCATCACCACAGTTTCTGGATCTACAAGCTTGTATCTGTGGTTATTTTTTAGTTCAAACAGTCCTACGTCACAAAATTCTCTCAACGGTTCATATGTGTAATACTGTTGAAGGTGAGAGAATGGTAGCACTGCAGAGTCAATAGGCACATTTTTTCCAATTCAGCAAACTCTTGAATAGCGAATTCAGTCTCTCTGACATATTGTTTGTTGTACCTGAGTACTAATCGTAAAGATCCAGCGATTCTAGTTTGAATCTACAAGCATGATTTAAAAGTGCGTTTTTCGGATTATTGTTAAACTACATAGCAAATGCCGAATTCCATTTTGCACTCAGTCTCGAGAGCTCAGTATGAAAATATAAGCACTTTCTGATCTTAGGAGTTGATCAATATACGTACAATAAACAGCTATATTGTCACTTTTTCCACCATGATTTTCACCCAGACTTTAACGTCTCTTTTAATGTGATTCCAGTAATAAAGAATCTCAGCATTGTTGGTGATTTTAGAAATGACATCAGAAAATGCTGCCTCTCTATCTGTCACGATTGCAAAATTTCCCGATTTCAGATTGGGAACTTAAGAAACAATTTCCCTCCAAAACGTATCATGTGCCTTTTGATTTTTCCTATCATTGATAATAAATGAGACTGGCAAACAACGGTTATTTTTTTAAAAAAAAAAAGGATGTCTCATCACCAAACATGAAAATAAAAAAAAAATCACCCAGTTTAAATGTGGTGTCATACGATAAAGGAACTCTTTCTTCAGTTGACAAAACACGATTGAGTTCATTCAAGATATCACTGTCACCGAGCACTAGTTTTAGTACCGGAAACATTGAAAACTCATGGACAAAATTTTCGAGTTCATATGCTAATTGAAGAGTATTGTATGCAGAGTCATGTGAAATCCTTTTTGCTTTGTTGAACAGATATGTTTGGTTTTCTGCTTGTTTTCGATTTTTTATGTTGCTTATCCCTTGGTCCGCTGCACTTTGTCCAATTTCAGTTGCACTTTCACGATACACTGAAGCCGGTTCTCTCTGAGTACATTGTTCTTTGATATTTTGAATGATTGACTTTAAAGTTCTTTTGTAGACTTTGTCACTTTGTGTAGCGTTCCCGTGAGGCCGGTCAACATTTACCGACTCGTCACCAACGTAGTGAACTAACACCAGATTGTTCAGTTTTGGGAAATAGCACACTCGTCTAAAGTCGTTATGTCCTAATGTCCTATTGAATCACCAACATAACGTTTCAGTTTATAGTCTCTTCGTAACAACACGGGTTGTTTTTTCGGTAGTTCTTTTCCACCTTATTGCACCACATATATTGGTCACAAGTTGCGTCTTGTGGATTGCTGATCAAATACACTTCTCCACCCTTCGGTTTAATTGGAGGTCTAGTTGAAATTTTGTCATCCGCTGGCGCTTGTAGAATATCTACAACACTCTTAAGGTCCAGGAGTGACGACTCCTCGCAGTAAATAGTGGTTGACATCTTGCTATAGTTCGTAACTAAATAACAGGATATAACTGACAGTTGAGATGAATGAACGAAACGTTTCTGCGCGCCGAAGGCGCACAGGGACGATGTGGGATTGAAATCCATTGCGACCCTAATAACTTTATTTGCTTATAAATCCTCGAGATTCGGGAGCGAGAGCCAATAATCTTATTAAGTTTGTGTGTGCGACTGGCAGTAGGATAGAGGGTTGAGATCCCCGAGAAACTCGAGCTGGAAAAGGAACAGCTGGAAATCTGACAGTTGAATGAATGAAAGGTTTTAGCGCCCCGGGGGCGCGCAGGGACGATGTGGGATAGACATGGGCAGGCTGTTCCATTGCTTCGTAGCGTTGTCGATGAAGGAAGACTGATATAATTGTGTCCGACAGAAAGGAATTCTGTGATTGTTACATGACCGGATTCTTTGCGATAAATTTGATGATGAGATGATTGGAGGGACCTTATTGGCAATATACGTAGGCGACATTCGATGGTACATTTTGAAATATTGTAACAATTTGTGTTTGCGAAGTCTTTCTTGTAAAGTGTCCCAGCGTGTTTCAGTATTAAGTAGACGCTCATCGCAACTAACTGTTGCCCCGGTTATGATTCTCGCGGCTGCAATCTGTATTTTCTCTAATGTTTCAGCTTCGGATGCAGAACAGTTGTCCCAGACAACATCCGCATATTCAAGTAATAGCCTGAGGAAGGCAAAGTAAATTTTTTCTAGGACATCACGGTCGAGATTGAATTTCTGCTTTCTTAATAAGTCTCAACGAACACAAGCTTTCGAGCAGATGTGGTCAATGTGATCGTCCCACGTACAAGAACTGTTTAATAGGATTCCTAAGTGTTTGTGATTTTTCACTTCAGACATCGGCGTTTTACTAAATAATAGAGGTGGGTGAGCAACAGGGATGTTTTGTGCGCGATAGCAACATACTCTCTGTTTTATGGGGATTAAACTCTACCAGCCATGTCTTGGCCCAATGTTCAATTGTGGTCAAGTCTTGGTTGATTAAAGTCGAGGCTTGCTCGGGATTCTTTACTATTAAATACAGGGAAGTATCGTCAGCAAATATACGTATATTACTGAATAAGTTTTGTGACCCGTTGTGACCTATCTGAAAGATATGATTTTAGGAACGATAGTAGTCCACCCGCGACACCGATTCTCTCCAGCTTGTGAACACAGGTACTCGGCACAAGCTGGGAAATCGAAAGAAAAATGATAGTTGATACCATTTTTGAATCTATGCTGACGTGCCCCTGTAATGGTATATAAATATTAACAAGGTAAACAACTCGCTATTCGAAAACGATAGCACTCATCTTCGTCCCCCCCCCCCCCCCCCTCAAATTTGATTCACATAACGTATCCAACAGTACCCGGTATCAATGGAAAGGGGGATGAATCAGCTGTACAGTGGTGTATTACACGACCGTTGGGTGTTCTTGGATTGTTCATGATAACTGGGAGAAGTCGCAGAAAAGGCCAAAAAACATTTAGTCGGACAAGACAGTGCGCAGTGGAATGAGTTTTACGAGCGACAATTATCTGATTTATTATCAATAATTCGAGGTCCCATTGTCTATGGAGGGCAGATTCAAATATTAACCGTATGCCTGTATCAATTACTAATGTCGGATCCACATTTATTCATTTCTGGCGATCACATTTGCCGTTTATACATTTATTAACCTTTCCTGGAAACTAAACAAGCTAACGGCATCCATAGAAGCACAATGACATCCCATTGGCTACTATTTATGCCGAGAAAATCATCGATGAAAATAAGCCAATGGGAGAATGGGGAAAGTTTTTGCGCAAGTCGCGTATCTATGGACGCCGTCAACTCAGGTCAACTTGGGAAAAGATGTCAAAGTTACGGCTAAAAAAGTGTATAAACGTTAAATGTGAAATCCAGAAATGAATAAATGTGGATCCGAGATGAGTAATTGATAAAGGTATACGGTTAATGTTTGAATCTGCCCTCCATAGACAATGGGACCTCGAATTATTTATAATAAATCGGATAATTGTCGCTCGTAAACCTCATTCCAATGTGCACTATCTTGTCCGACTAAATGTTTTTCGGCCTTTTCTGCGACTTCTCCGAGTTATCATGAACAACCCAAGAACACCCAATGGTCATGTAATACAGCACTGTAAAGCGTATTCATTCCCCTTTCCATTAATACCGGGTACTATTGGATACGTTGTGTGAATCAAATTTGAGGGGGGGGGGGGGGGGGACGAAGATGAGTACTATCGTTTTCGAAAGGCGAGTTGTTTACCTTGTTAATATTTATATACCATAACAGGGGCACGTCACCATAGATTCAAAAATGGTATCAAATATCATTTTTCTTTCGATTTCCCAGCTTGTGCCGAATACCTGTGCTTGTGAATAAGACCAACGTACCATACCTTGTCCAAAGCCTCACTGGCGTCGCAGAAAACTACCGTAACCTCCTTGCCGTCATCAAGAGCTCGACAGAATTCGTCATATAGGTCGGTCAACTGGAGGACAGTCGAGTCACCAGTCGTAAAACCTGATTGGAATTGCCTAAATACATTATTATCGACCAAAAACTGCCACAACCGTTTGAAAACACATTTTTTCAAATACATTACCCACGCAGCTAAGCAATGATATCGGACGATAATTAGTAATTGAGTTTGAGGGTTGTTTTTTTAAGATTAGGGATACATTTGCCTTTTTCCACAGTAGAGGAAAGTGCGAGTTATTCAATAGCACATTGAACAAGATTGTGAGAGGCTCACATAAGGATGATTAGCACTCTTTGAGAAGACGAGGACTGACAAGATCGGGACCGGGCGCCTTTGATACCCTTAATGATTTCATGGCTTCGTATATCTCACTACATTGTAAAGTGATACTATCAATAACTTGTGGGGCGTTAAATGCAGAGCTGGGTAGGGAAGCGTTCTTGTCATCAACTGTTGAGATTGAACTGAAGTACTCATTTAAGACCTCACCTTTCTCAATATTAGAGGAATAATTATTATTTAGGTGAACAAGAGTTGGGAGAGTTACTGCTTTATTTGTGCAAATGAGCGTTTTGAGTTTTTTCCACCAAAGTGAAGATGACGTGTTGCTGCTTCTTAATGTAGGTTGGACTTTGGAAATATACGATGAGTTTGCCTTCCTAACAGCTGATACGACTTCATTTCGTTTACGTTCATATTTGTTCCATGCAGTCGGAAGGCTGTTCCGTTTCACTATTCGATATAATCGCTTTCTGTGTCTTATCAGTAGTCTGATTTCGTTGTGGTGCCATTTCGGCTGCTCCGGTCGCGAAGTAATCATTTTGTTGGGGATATGTTTAGATGCGACATCGAGTAATTTATTGGTGAAGTCAGAGGTGGTAGTATCAAGACATCTATTATCAAAAAGAGAATTCCAGTCGATGTCGGCGAGGGCAGCATTAAGTACTTCATAGTCACCCCGAGAGTACTTCCATATCCTTCTCCTAAATGACAAAGAGATAGATTTAGAAAAAATCAATCTCAATCGACACCGGACAGTGGAAGCGTATCATTTCCGATATGATTGGTTCTAAGACCTCGGAATCTTTTACCCTGACCGAGTCGTTTACAGCAAACAAATCTATCAGAGAGGCTGACGACTCCCTAAAACAGGTTGGCTCACTCACAAGCTGTCCCAGGTTAAAAACATTTCTTATGTCAGCAAAACCTCCTTTTG
Source organism: Pictodentalium vernedei (assembly GCA_031216915.1). Lineage (NCBI taxonomy): Eukaryota > Metazoa > Mollusca > Scaphopoda > Dentaliida > Dentaliidae > Pictodentalium > Pictodentalium vernedei. Next base: position 70,956,280 of record CM062288.1, on the reverse strand, counting down.
ACGCCACCAGTTGGTATCATTAAAATCGCCGGTAACAATTAAATCGGCAATTGACGTGTCACGGGCTTTTTCGATCGATGCTGGTATGGCATCCCATATTTCTGGGGGACTATTTGGTGGGCGTTAGACGACCCCTAACAATAAGGACTTCATGTGTTTATTAAATATTTCAGCCCATAGAGCCTCGGTGTTCTGTACCTCGAGATCGGTCAGAGAAAATATTTCATTTCTACTAATTCTAGTTTGTTTTAGCATTCAATAGGAAACTGAAATTGAATTTATTACAAAATGTGTGACTGCATTTCTGGCTGTCCGTCCATCAGGGAGTTTGACAACTTATACCCTGGATGATTCGTACCTCAGGCAATTGCTATCTTTTGCTGGACGATTCGTATCCCGATGTCTGGACAATTCGTATCATTTTCCCAGGACAATTTGTACCTTCTCTCTGGACGATTCGTACCCCCCCTCCCCCTCTGGACAGTATCCGACAGTTCGTACCCCTGTGAACAATATGTATCCTCTTCTGCAAATGCATACCGTGCTTAATTAACCCCCTCCGAAAAAAAAATTTCAAGGGATGGGGTTGGGAGAAAATTATAAACACGGAGAAAGAATAAAAAGGCGATGTTATTTCTATTATTTTAATAAGACACAGAATATCAAATTTCATGACTAAAAGTAACAAGAGGGATTTTACATCCCAACGCTCACCTACATTCGCGCTTGATAATGTCGTTCCAATGTAACATGCCTAATATTTAGTTAATATAAATCATTAACTAGGCATCAAATGATTAATGTGGTTTATGTGATGGCTTTGGAAAGTCTATATTTCTGCATTTATTATATATGAATTCAACATAGAATCATTGGATACATCTTTTAGAAATGTTTATGATTAAGAATATGAATCGTGAGGCCAGATATTAAATCATAAATAAGAATTAGGAAAGGCTTTCATAAATCACTGAAATTTTAATTGAAGTACATTCATTGGTTAAAGAGGAGTTGCGGAAAAAACATTCGATCAAGAAAGTGACTATAAGTCCCAACAAAAATACATCACATCAACAACTAAAATAAGCCTTAATGTTACTAGTAATAAGTATGAAAAAGTATTAAATAATAAAAAAAAAAAGTTAAACAAATTTTTTTTTAAAGAAAGTGAATATAAGTCCCAAAAATCCCCCTCAAATTCCTCAAATATGCATGTAATAAGGGCGCAACGTTACCGCAATGTAGTTCAGTAACCCATGCGTACAATATCAATTGCCTGGAAAGACACATAGAAACAGAACTCACCTTAACACCTCACCTTAACACAAACTTTTAGAACTTAAAATTGAGTAAGTCAGACAAAAACGTGAACATTGTGACTGAAAAAAAAAGAAAAGAAATCAGTTAAATTTCTGCATACAGTAGGGTTAATACCTACAGTTGTTATTGAAATGAGAAAATAAACAGCAATGAGAGGCGAAGGCACCACAATCTGCACAAAAGCTGACTTTAACGCAAATTCTTACAACACCTAAACGCTAATTCTTACAACAAGTTTTGGCAGAAAATCAGCCTCAAATTCCTCAAATATGCATGTAATGAGGGTTAAATATTACTGCAATGGAGTTCAGTAACCCAAGCGTAGAATATTAATCGCCTGGAAAGACACATAGAAACACAACTCACCTAAACACAAAGTTTACAAAGTTTTACAACTTAAAATTTACTAAGTCCGAGAAAAACATGAAAATTTTGAGTGAAAAAAAAGAAAATTTCCGTTAAATTTCTGCATACAGTAGGGTTAATATCTACAGTTGTTATTGAAATATGAAAATCAACAGTAATGAGAAGTTAAACCAGCACAATCTGCACAAAAGCTGACTTTAACGCAAATTCTTACAACACCTAAACGCAAATTCTTGCAACAAATTTTGGCAGAAAATTTTAGGTGAAATTTGGAAAAAAGTCATAGTATCAGGGTTAAATACTGTTCTGATAGTCCCCTACAACCTACATATGCAATATCAAAGGCCTGATCCCACTGATCTTTGAGAACTCAGCTTAACACCTCACCTTAACACAAACTTTTAGAACTTAAAATTTACTAAGTCCGAGAAAAACATGAAACTTTTGACTGAAAAAAAAGAAAATTCCCGTTAAATTTCTGCATACAGTCGGGTTAATACCTACAGTTTTTATTGAAATATGAAAATCAACAGTAATGAGAAGTTAAAGCACCACAATCTGCACAAAAGCTGACTTTAACGCAAATTCTTACAACACCTAAACGCTAATTCTTACAAGTTTTGGCAGAAAATCAGCCTCAAATTCCTCAAATATGCATGTAATGAGGGTTAAATATTACTGCAATGGAGTTGAGTAACCCAAGTGTAGAATATTAATCGCCTGGAAAGACACATAGAAACACAACTCACCTAAACACAAAGTTTACAAAGTTTTACAACTTAAAATTTACTAAGTCCGAGAAAAACATGAAAATTTTGAGTGAAAAAAAAGAAAATTTCCGTTAAATTTCTGCATACAGTAGGGTTAATACCTACAGTTGTTATTGAAATATGAAAATCAACAGTAATGAGAAGTTAAACCAGCACAATCTGCACAAAAGCTGACTTTAACACAAATTCTTACAACACCTAAACGCAAATTCTTACAACTTTTGGCAGAAAATTTTAGCTGAAATTTGGAAAAAATCGTAGTTTCAGGGTTCAATACTGTTCTGATAGTCCCCTACAACCTACATATGCAATATCAAAGGCCTGAGCCCACTGATGTTTGAGAAATTCACCTTAACATTAAATCTTACAATATTGGACACGCCGAACGCCGACGCCGACACTGACGCCCGAGGTTATCACAATAGCTCACCACATCTTACAGATGTAGGTGAGCTAAAAAGCAAGTAGACACTTAAAAGATTCAACGTAAACAACCTCAAAAGGAAACTGCTCTATTGAGGGAGCTCAGAATTAAATTAATTGAATTATTAAGTCAGCACACTGCATAACGTATTATTTGGGGCGTCATAAAATTATTTATTGTTAAATCTTCATCAATTTAAATAATTATTGTGGCTTCATTAAAATAGTGTTTCGTTTACCACGTTTGGACCCGAAGTTGATAATAATGATCAGTTAACCAGAGAGAAAACAAAATAATTGATTATTAAGTTTTTTTAATGAAAGCAGATGTGGCCTTTGGTTAAATGAACCAATACAAATATATACATGTGCAGACTGGAGCAATAAAGTAGAACTCCCACCCTTCTGCACTGAATCTTCTCTTCGACTGATTATACACAATTGTTCAAAGCAGAAGCGAAGGAGAACTACCCAGATAATGTTAAATTGCCCAGATGTGAAAAGTAATCATGCAAATAAATATGAAATACACTTATATATTGGACACAATCCACCAAGCCAAAGGCCTCCAAGGTGAATAAAAACACTGAAGTTGTCCGTGGCTGCTCCAGAACTTCTAGAAGAAAAGACGAACCCTAAAGGTGATCATTAATACCTTTAAAGGGAAGGTAAAGAGAAGGATCCTCATAATGGATTACTTTCTCCTGAAAAAAGGAAATAGAAATTTCATGAGCAAGATATGTAAACTTTAAGTGTTTAACAACCTGAATAAAAAAGGTTTTTAAAACTCTGGTTCCCTCGGCATTAAGATGTAAACTCCCATCCCTGACGGCAACAAGTGCCTCATTGGAAGATTGGTCCCTTTAGGGATAAATAGCTTATAAGTTTTAACAAACCGTATACGGCGAAGATTGCACAATTTCGAAAGAGACCTATTGGCCAAAATTACATTACCCTTAAAAGAATCAAAATCGCGTGGCCTGGGTAAGAGTGCTGAAAAAATAATTTGACATTGGCTGATGTTTTGAATTATAGTGATTAAATTATTGTAGGCAACCATCATCTCAGATATGGAAAGTTCATGAATGTCGTTAGCCCACCATGCAGTATAAGAAAATCACAGTCCAACTTAGCTTCCGTTTGGATAATGCTGGTGAGTCTCCCAATTGTAGCCCCCGAATAGGCTTTCACATTGGTCCAATGGATACCAGTAACACATTTCGCAATGGAGTCGGACATGATAATAACTGATTTTGGAACACCCTTGCCTGAAAAATATTATAGAATATTATTTGAGATAATAAAATATTTGAAAGTTTCACTGATTTGAATTTTTTCTTTCATAGTAAATTCTAAATACTGTTTATAAGCATCACTCCTCCAATCCCCAAGAAACTGAATCAAATTAGGCGATACCCCACAGTGAAAGGCACATGTGGCACCCCCTCGTCGAAAGCTGTGTGAAGAATATAATTTTGGATCTTTGCTACATTTAGAAATCAGATCTTTCAAGAATTTCTGTAACATGAAATATGTAACAGGAATTCTTTTGTTACTTTTCGGCAACTGGAAAGCAGGTGAATCGGGTTCAGCCGAGAGTAAGCTACACTTGTTGGCATAAGCTTGAAGGGGGCATAGCGGCGATTCAACCATAGGAATATGCAAGGAACATTCACCCAATTGAATTGTCGTACTCTAGTAGAAGTTGACAATTAATTTATCTTCATGGAGTTTAATATTTTTTCTTGTGAGCTGCTTCAGGGGATTGAAAGTACGAGTTGAATCGGGTACCAGATTTGATTTTCTTGTAAAGGAAAAACAGGCAATAAGAAATAAACACCAATAAGTAGCATCCGTTGGGTCCTGCATGTTTAAAAATCCAAAACATTCTAACAATAATTGGGGGTAATGGGGAGTACTCTTTTGATTGCACGAGGCTTTTGTCTTGAAATTCCTTTCAGAATTAAATTTAGGTGATAATTGTTTTGAGGGAAATCCAAACTTAAAATAAGATGTACTGTTTTAACACCACTGATATAGTTTTTAATTGATGAAGTTGATTTCAACGATCTGCTTAAGAATTGTGCATATACATTTAAAGTATTACTGCTGACAGGCAAAGCCTGTAAGCCAAAGTAATTGCAAAATAACAGAAATGCTTCAAACTGTGTTTTCAAATTGTTAATAGTTCCTTGTGCAAAGGCTGCCAAGGTTGAATCTGTCACTTCTTTCTTTAAAATGTTTAAGGTAATGTCTGAAAAATAACAAAAAAGTCACGTGTTTCAATCTTTGTCTTAACTAGATAGCTTATGATTATGTCTGTACTGGAAATTGTTGTAATTTAGCTAAATCTACCAATTGTGTAGAAAACTGAACAGAGTGTCTGGCACTTGAATTTCACTGTAATGATTTTAATCAATTATTTTGAAAAATTCTGCTGATGTAGAATCAGACCACCTTGACAGCAAATCTGCAATTCAATTTTCTGATCTTTTTAGATGTTTACCCTGTATTTGGAATTCAAACGTGGCAGCTAAATAGAGAATTTCCCTTAAGCATTACTGAAGGAACAAGTTTTTACTTGAAACAGAATTTAAAACAGATACTGAAACTAAACTATCACAAAAACAACAACCTTTTGACCTGGAAGCTTAGGTCCCCACAATTTTAAACAGACACAAACAGTGAGAAGTTCTAGGTGGTTTATGTGTAATTTTTGATTTTTAATGAATTGAAGAAATTGAATGTGAATGTAGTCTGATTCACAAATGTCAGTCACCGCAGCCTATTAAACATACATCACATGAAAAATGATTATCTGGTTCTGCCCACTGCTCCAAATCCATCATAGAAATGCCATTGTATTCCACAAGGAATGTAGACCACCAATAAAAATCTTTTTTAACAAATTCTGGAATTTTATATTTGGTTCTACTATTGGCTTAAAGGGTCCGAAGCCACGTGAGAAGCCTAGAAATGAAAATTAGACCAGGTTTGACACAAGCCGAAACAAAATTGAGCTTGCCTAGAATTGATTCCAGTTCTTTCCTATTAGCCCTTTTTCTTTTCATCCAATCCTCAACCAACAGTGAAATTTCAAGTAATCTTTCTGGAGTAACAGATAATATCAAGTTTTCAGTATTGAAATGAATACCCAAAAGGCCATTTGCGTGGAAGGTTGATAGGTCTTGTTCGAAGATTCTTCTAAACCACAAAAGTCAAAAACTTCTTTCAGAGTATAAAAAATATAATGGGCAGTCTGAGAATTTTTTCCAGCTCCGGCGAAATCATCTCGGTAATTCACCATATCAAACCCTCTTTTTAACATTATGTATGACACAGTAACCCTTTGACAAATATAAGCGGCACTGTGGAGACCCACTGAAAGCACACACTCAAAGAAAATGTGGCCATTTCATTTGTACCGAAGTAAATCAATATCTCGTGGGTCAATTGGTATTTGTCTGTATGCCCGCTTTAGGTCTCTTTTGAATAATAGATAATGTTGCTCATGTTGCTCATGTTTTATTTTATCAAATGAACCAAATTGTCCGCAGTGGGATAAGTTAAATTGATATTATTTCCTAAATATATATCTTTGGGGATGAAGTCATTAATAGCATTGTTGGGAGGAAAACTGAGATCCAAAATATTTCTTCTGTCATCAGAATACTTCTTCGGAACAGAGTTTAGTGGTGAAAGAAACATTGTTTCGAACGGATTACCAAAGAAAGGGCCTAAGATAGACCCATACTCAATTTCATTAATGAAGTAATTATCTAATTCCGCTTAAAATGAAGTTGCTCCTGAATGATTTTTGACATAAGCATTTGAAATGTGGCCCCCCTCAAATCCAGTCGGGAAGCCATATTCCAATAAATCACATAATTCTAAATCCCAGTAATCATGTAATACTGATCGAAAGAAGGAGATATTCAATTTAGAATAAACCGGAATTTGGTAACTTTGGAACATTGGAAAATCTCAGAACTTGATTTGCTTGATCGATAGAAGTCCAAGGCCTAAATGGGCCTTGAGAAACATCAGAAGTACATAATGCACAGTTACGATTCTTACAGTCTGAGGAGGCTGTTAAAACATTAGTAGCTCTAACCCTTCTTTGGCTATTCGAATCTAAATTATAAATTTTTGATGTATTATAATCATCATGAAGTTTGCTGCCCTGGTTGTTATTATTCATGATGATGTGTGTCAATTACTGAATTACTACATGTATCATTTAAATTTTGACCAAGGCCGTACAATTTGGGATGAATAATTTCTTTTGATTTTTGGTTTTCTTGCTCAGTACAAATTTTGGAATCAGATCCATCATCAGCATTAATACGTATGTTTTATATGCATTTTAGAACTAAAACATCTAAATGAAAATCATCAAACTTATCAGGTACAACAATTTCCTTTTTGGGGTCAGAAATTACCAATGCTTGAGATTCTGATGGTTGATATTCCAAACCCAGTCATTGGTTATTTGACCCAATATGTGGACAAGAAGACGAAGACTCATCGTGATTTAACTGTGTTTTGTCTTTCAATAAACATGAAGCACATACATGCTGAACATGTCTGGCCTGTCCATTGATAACCTTAATGTGAGCTGTCTTATGCATGCATTTCATTCTTTGATAATCCGAGCAGAACCAGTCCATGGGAAATGGATTGCTTTGAACAGAAGCTACTTTATCATAAGAGAGACTCGATAATTTTTGATTTGGCTTTAAAATTTTATACCTGACATGCCCAGCTAATATTGGGGTTTCCAAATCTGAGAGATCATCAGCCCAAGAAGCATGCTTATGCTCGATTTACCGAATGAAGGCAGCATATAATTCCATATAATTCCAACAAGGACGTCCATTCATAAATCTCACAATAATAGGAAATCTTTTTTAAAAGTTTCAGTCGGCCCATTCTTTCAATAATTTCCGTTTTAGGTGAGAGAATTATTTCTAACTCACCTGTGGCAAACTGATTGAAAGTGAGTTCCCTAAATCTTATTTCTTTATTAACATATTCCAGTTGCAACATGGATTGTGGGCATTTTTGAGGTTTTAAAATTTTATTTTTAGATTTGGCTTCTATACCGGATAAAGTTTTGTACTTCTTTTTGAAATATTCGTTCTCTGAATCTGACTCAGAATCGGGATTAAAGTCTCTACTATCACTCAAATCACTATTGTTGGAATTGTTGTCTGTTGCAAACATTCACAGTCCTGCGTTTCTTAATTGCGAAGCCACCTCATCACTTAACCCCGACTGTTGTTTGAGAAATTGAAGAGTAACGTTTGAAATATCTGTAGGTGAAGTGTCGTCTTTGTTAGTAGTTGATTTCGGTAATTTGAGAAATTCACTGGCTTGTTTTCTGTTTTTTTTTTGCATTTTGAGGGTTTGGAACCAGCTATACCGCTAATGGTTCCTGAATGCTGCAGTTCCTTCAGTTCTCTTTTTGCATTAGTCAATTTTTGTTTCAAAATATCTTTCTTTTGTTAGCCCGACAGTTTACAGTGAGGGCTATAGTCATGACGTTTGTCCGTCCGTCTGTCCATCTGTCCGTCTGTTAACATTTAGAGTTTTGGTTGAAGTTTGTGGTTAAAGTTCTTTATTGAAGGTTCAAGTGTTTTTTCCTGCTTAGTCATGACTTCCTTCTGTCTGTCTGTTAACATTTGGAGTTCTGGTTAAAGTTTGTGGTTAAAGTTTTTTTGTTTTTTTTTTTCTTTTAAATTGATATTACTATTGATTGTATCATTCTCATCTTGTTTTTATTTGTTTTATGTTTCATGTTATTTTGGGAAATATTTAACCTTTTTTGTATGCCAATTTAACTTACAACTTCCAGGTTAAAGTTTTTGGTTAAAGTTTGGGTTTTTTTTTGGGGGGGGGGGGGGGCGGATGTTTTAAAATTACACCTTTAATTCTTCAAACAGTTTAGTGGAATGTCACTGTTTCTTATTTGGGACAATGTCTACTATCTACTGAACATTTCTCCAGTGATTTTCATTAAAATCAGCATGATTTTAACTCCTTTTAAACATGTTTTCAGACCTACTTTCTTTGTATTTGAAATTTGACTTTGCCACAAAACTTTCTTACTCTATTTCTTGCAGGGTCAAGACAACTTAATGATTCCATTTACATTAATGATTTCTTTTATAGGTTTTAGGAAATATTTAACCCTTTTTGTCAATCAATTTTACTTAGTACTCCCAGCTTAAAGTTTCGACTTAAAGTTCTACTTTTCAAGGTTCTACCTTTCATTCTCCAAACACTCTGTTACAACGTCATTTCTTTTTTTCATTTCGAGCAAGGTCTACTGAAGCTGTACACAGTGTTTTCAAATAATATTGGCATTAATTTAACTCTTTTCGCAACGCTTTTCAGGGGGGGGGGGGGGGGGGGGGGGCAATTAGGCACTTTTGTTTTCTTTCATCAAAAATGCTTTTTTTTACAGTTTTAATTAAAGTTTGTGGTTAAAAACCCAGACAAACACCACCATCCCCCCTCCCCCCAATTAGGCATTTTTTTTTATTTCCTCCAATATGCATTTTGAACTATTTACAGTTACTACATGCGGAACCTTTTTTAAACTCACGTAACCCCCTCCCCCCCCCCCCCCCCCCCCAGGGGAGGAAGGCAATTAGGCACTTTTTTTTCTTTAGTCAAAAATGCTTTTTTACAGTTTTGGTTAAAGATTGTGGTTAAAAAACAGCCAAACACCACCACCCACCCCCACCCCCATGGTGCCAGTTAGGCATTTTTTTTCTCTGCTTAACATGCATTCCGAAGGATTTAGACTGACCACACATGTGGAAACAAATGGACATCCACTCTCCCCCACCCCCCACTCTCCAACCCCACCCCCACCTCCTCCTCACCCAGGGCCATTCATGCAATATTTTTTCTTTGGTACAAAATGCATTTTTAGCCTGACTGTTTATAGTCAGTGCTATAGTCATGACTTTCGTCCGTCCATCTGTCGGTCCATCTATCTATCTGTAAACAATTGGTTTCCGACTGATAATTCCAGTTTGGATTATTTGATTTCAACCAAAGTTGATATGTGTATTTCCAGCTAGTAATACAGGCCAGGTGTAAATATAGGTTCCACAACTCCCCCCCCCCCCTCCCCCCCACACACACAAACATGTCACTTAGGCAATTATTCCCAAAATGCATTTTGAAGGACTGGGAGTCATTACATGCAAAAAAGAAAACTGACTCACCCAACATTGCTTTATGTACTGCATCTTTAATCCTTTACCTAACACAAGTTGAAGCCAACAGGACAAATTATTTTTCTGAAACATCAGATTTTTTCATTTTTTACTTCTAACCATGGCTTATTAGTCCTTATTGGAACAAGCTCATCAAGTTTGTTCCATTAATAGGTCATGAGGTATGTTCTGAAGTAGAGACATGAAAAAATACAACTTGAATAGCAAATTTTGTATATCACGAGTGCAGATATGGCAGATTCGTCAGGTAAACAGTTAACAAAAAATGGCTCCGACTATTTTGCGTCTAAGCATTGCCATTGCTGGCACAGTCGGGCTGCATGTGTGACATCACTCTAGTTGTTTGGTTGTTTTTTCTTTCTCTTTGTTCATCGCTTCTAATTCCTGTTCCAACCAACTATTCAATTTTTCGCATCGCTGTCAGATTTCCTATCATCAGAATCACAAGCCGATTGATTTGAATGTCCTGGTTCAACAAACTCACTGATAGATTCATTGGTAGATTCTTCTTTTACAGAATCAAGGACATCAGCAAAGGCTTTACAAGTTTTAGTGTCTGCTTCTTTGCGACTACAGCGGCCCATACCTGACATGTATTATTATTTTTTTTTCGAATTTTCACCATTGTGCAAATTACTTTTCACCATGGTGTAAATGACTTTTCACCATGGTGCAAATTACTTTTCACCATGGTGCAAAGTACTTTCCACCATGGTGCAAAGTACTTTTCACATGGTGCAAATTACTTTTCACCATGGTGCAAATTACTTTTCACCATGGTGCAAATTACTTTTCGCCATGGTGCAAAGTACTTTTCGCCATGGTGCAAATTACTTTTCACCATGGTGCAAAGTACTTTTCACCGTGGTGCAAATTATTTTTCACCATGGTGCAAATAACTTTTCACCATTGTGAAAATTAATTTTTTTTTTTGGGGGGGGGAGGGACATGGTAGCCCATCCTGATAAGCCCCCCCCCCCCCCCCTTTCGGAGGGGGGGGGGGGTTGTTGCTTGGTGATATGAGCTGGATTTAAAGAGAGCACCATCAGTTCGTGTCAAGAGTGATCACGGAGTGTCATGTTCATAATACCGTCGTATTACACGGCTGGAACCCCCACTTGGGGGGGGGGGGGAGGGACCCGGTTGCGTATAATCTCATATATCCCATGTTTATGAAAGGTGGTGTGGAAACGGGATTAGGATATGTGGTCACCGTAGATGGACCCTAGGTTGGCCCGAGGTTACGGGCTCAGGATTGGAAATATAGCCTCCTGCGTTGCGCAGGGGTGCGGTCTCCACATACTGGAACGCATTTTGAGGAATGAGTATTGGTGTTCTCATTTGGCTGTGAGCCAGGTTAAGCGGTTCGGGTGAGAATTCAATTCAACTCTCGTATAGGTTATGGTTTGTTCTATGCTCCTTCGAGGGAGCTTGTTTTTTTTGTAAATATGAAGGCAGTGAGTACGTATAGGTATCACTCTTTCTAATATTGTGGGTCGCCCTGAAAAGGGCCGTTAATTAGCGTAGTGTAGGGTCTACAGCCAGGATTCTTCCTTGTTGATGGACGTGGATTTATCCGGTTTGTCCATCGTCTGTGGGTCAGTGGCTGCTTCAGGTGCTGCTTGCAGCAGTTGTTTGGCTACGAGCAGTGAAATATTGGCAGCCATGTCCACAATCTTCTTATCGTCACGACTGCCAGTGTGCAGGTCAACAGGGTCTTTGGCAGCCCACTGGTTAAGGTGTTTTACAATGGTGGCTATGACCGCCTGTTTGTACTTCTCCACCTGATCAAACAACTGTGCGTCAAGCTCCTGTTGGCCAGGAATGCCCGCCGTGGATAGAGGGCGAGTGCCGTAGGTCCATTCAGGTGATTGGACATGTTTAATCCAATCGAGGACGTGCCTCGTTCTCTGTTCCCTCAAAGCTTCCTCCCTAGGCTTGGTATGACCTAGTGGCGGCATAATGATTCTAGTATGCCTAGGTGGAGGCTGGTACGGTTGTGCCGACGTTCAGTGCTGGTAGTTCGATCTACGAGATGTTCTAATTGGTCGCATGGTTGGAAGCAGAAGTAGTTATGAAAGCCGTGCTGAAAGAATGGTTTTAGCGCGCCGGGGGCGCGCTGGGACTTTGTGGGGAAGCCCCTTTCGACCCTCTATGAAAGCCGTTCGATTGAACCGGGTATAAATCAGTCCCTGGCGGACGTGATAGAGGTAGCGCCGCTATAGGTATTGGTGTCAATGTCAAAGGACACGGAGATGGGGAGATGCTCATCCAAGACGCTCAATCCTCGTTGGAGGATGCGAATTGTGGTGGGTAGCAGGTGGTATGATCATGCGTTCAGATAGTTAATTGCCTGTAGTAAATGTGCTCATCGAGCCCCAGCCCCATGTGCGTGTGTGTGGGGGTGGGGTGAGGAAGGCAAGTAGACCGTATGGTCGGTGGGTGGGTCTCTCCAACACTATGCCTTGTAGGCGGTAGTTGGACACATACTAGGGTGTCATTAAGGCTTGTGCCGCGTTTGAAAGCCAGAATCGGAGGCTCCGGGAATATTCTACGCAGTGTGGTACTGCTGGATATGAGTTCCCAATATTTTAGTAGTGCCTTCTTGATGTTAGAAATGTTTGGGTTGAAGGTCGTAGTGAAGACCAGAGGTGGCTCCATATAAGCTTTATTTGTCCGACCCCGATTCATGTTTGTAAGCAGCGTGGGTCGATCCGTGAAGTTGACAGTGGTGAGTATAGGTTCAATTTCCTGTATGGTGTAACATGGTAGGAGCACAAACTGTTCTTTGTGGTGTGTATAGCGTGTTTGAGATGAGTTGTTGCGTATAAAGCGCCTCAGTTCACCCTTGATGAAACCCCTGAAAGTGGCATGCGTGTGAGCGAATTGGCGGTGGAGGTATTGGAATGTCTCCGTTGGCTTGATGTGGAGACGCACATCCAGAACGCCGGTGGCTTGTAACCAATCACCTTTGTAAATCTCGGTATAAAGGAACGTGACCTCGGTGGTCGAGGCTTCATATACAAAGTAAAATGTCGGGTGTGATTGGTTAGCTCTTTCAATGAAGCTATGCAGGTCCTCTTCGGATCCCGTCCAGATGATAAAGGTATCATCACGATATCGGAGCCATTTGCCCTAGCCCATTGAAAGTAGTGTGGTCTCCCTGGTATGAGCCGTGATATCAGCTATTTCAGGACTGACCTTACTGCCCATGGCAGCTCCCAATGTTTGGATATAGGACTGTCCATCAAACTGGAAGCAGTTGCGCTCAAGTATAAGCTTAAGGAGCGTTAGTAGTGAAGTAGTCGATGGTCTGGGTATGAGATATGGTAAATTATGGTTTCAATCAGAGCACGTTCGACAGATGCCATAGCTTCCTCGTGCGATATGTTGGTGTACATATTGGCAATGTTGGAAGAAACGAGGATGGAATCAGGAAGGATAGGTGCCTCCTCAGTGAGTTGGATGAAGTGGGCAGTGTCTCATATATACGTATGTTGTGTCTTCACAATGGGAACCAGGAAGAAATCGAGTAGACCGGATATAGAGGTAGTGGGACTGCTGCAACCCGCAATGATCGGTCTACCCGTCGTAGGCGGGTCATTGTGAATCTTTGGTAGAAGGTAGAGGACAGGCTGTTTGGTCGTGTCCAATTTAGGTTGAAGCGATGTATGTATTTTATGATCAATCTCGTGGTAACTGTACATACGTTCCGAGTGATTCCGGACGTCGAGTGTAATACGTGCCGTTATATTATGGGGAACGGTTTATAATGGAGGGCCGAGGTAAGTTGACTAAGGCCCTCATAGGTGGTGCGGTTGATTAGAACAGCTGATTTGCCTTTATCCGACTGTTTGATGACAATGTTGCGGTTCCGCCGGAGGCTATTTAGTGCAATTCGCTCCGCCTTGGTCATATTATTGCGGCAGATGCGAAGGCGCGAGGGATTAAGACACCGTAGGAGTTCTATTTTCGTCTTAGATAGGTATGTTCCACTGCAACATTGTGACAAATGGTTGGAGCGGTATTGGTCCTCTTGTGGAAGGGGTTAATGAACCTCTGCTGTTGGTCAGCATGTATAACTCTCAGTCGCATTCTATTGTGAAGCAATTGAATATCCTCATTGAAGAATGATTTGATAGGTTTTGGGGGAATTGGTCTAAATCTAAGGCCCTTGCCGAGTACAATCTTCTCGGGTATACTGAGGGTGTAATTCGATAGATTAGCGATGTGTTTGCTAGTTAGTGTGGAGTGTCGTTCCATTCGACGTCGTGTACGCTGATTCTGGTTATGTTTGACACGGGAAGCCACGTGGAAATTGCGCGCGAGGCAGTGGCGCTTAGGTCTACGGTAGCCTGTAGAAGAGTGAACATCTCTAGTATGAGCGTAATGGCCTAGTCATGGCCGTTCAGTCTCGAGTATTCTGGCTAAATTCCACAGTATGCCGTCTCTGGTATAGCTCAGGACAAGCCCTGGAATGGTAGGTATAATAGGTGGTGTTTTGCCCGGTTAGTAGTGGACACAAAGGGTCCGACCGTTCATGGTTGGAGGGTGAGTAACACCGTCAGGACCGGATGCCGACGAAGCAGGAAGGCCCGCTTCGGCCCAAACGGATTGGAAGAATCCCCGGGTCATCAGGGGAAGCACAAGAAAACTGAAAATAATAAACAGGCGGTCAAAGACACCTCTGTGAACCACCTTAACCAGTGGGCTGCCAAAGACCCTGTTGACCTGCACACTGGTAGCAGTGACGATCAGAAGATTGTGGACATGGCTGCCAAGATTTCACTGCTCGTAGCGAAACAATTGCTGCAAGCAGCACCTAAAGCAGATACTGACCCACAGACGATGGACAAATCGGATGAATTCACGTCCACCAACAAGGTAGAATCCTGGCTGTAGACCCCACACTACGCTAATTAACGGCCCTTTTCGGGGCCATCCACAATATTAGAAAGAGTGATACTTATACATACTCACTGCCTTCATATTTACAAAAGACAAGCTCCATCGAAGGAGCATAGAACAAACCATAACCTATACGGGAGTTGTGTTCTCACCCGAACCGCTTAACCTGACGCACAGCCAAGTGAGAACACCAATACTAATTCCTCTATATGCGTTCCACTACGTGGAGACCGCACCCCTGCACAACACAGGGGCTATATTTCCAATCCTGAGCCCGTAACCTCGGGCCAACCTAGTGTCCATCTACGGTGACCACATATCGATAGTCTAATCCCGTTTCCACAACACCTTCCATAAACACGGGATATATGAGATTATATGCAACCGGTCCCCCCCCCCCTCCCAAGTGGGGGTTCCAGCCGTGTAATACGACGGTATTATGAACATGGCACTCCGTGATCAATCTTGACGCGAACTGATGGTGCTCTCTTTAAATCCAGCTCATATCACCAAGCAACAACGCCCTCCCCCCCTGGGGCCGGGCTTATCCGGATGGGCTACCATGGCCCTCCCTATCTCACACCGCTGTTGGATGACCGCACCCAAAGCTTGAGGGCGAAGCTTGTGGCTACTATGACCCCCCACTATCACACGGTAAAAATTTATTTGCACCATGGTGAAAATTAATTTTCACCATGGTGAAAAGTAATTTGCACCATGGTGAAAAGTAATTTGCACCATAGTAAAAAGTAATTTGCACCATGGTGAAAATTCGAAAAAAAATAATAATACATGTCAGGTATGGGCCGCCGTATTGCGACTCTTTGAAATTGAAATTTTAATGTCTGATTTAGATCTTAACTCGCGATCCATTATTTAGCAAAACAGTTTACAGGTTCAGATAAACCACATTAAGCGGCGAAATAAGTAATGGAATTTTGTTTATTTTGAAATTCTCACTTCTCATATTCCTTAAATTCAGATTAAATATACACAAATTATACATGAAAATGAAGGTTGGGATGTATAGAACACGAAACACATATGTAATCAGCTCATAGAGTTGACAGTAGGCACCACTGGTTCCTGGAAGTCTGCTATCGCATTCGCACCAGAACTGATAACAAAATAATATTTCGCAAGAACAACTCGTGGCCGAATGCGCTTCAGATATTCAATAACAAATCTAGGCATTCAAAACACTTTCTAGTGCAGCGACAGGACTTCATTTTGGAAAAGGACAACACTGTCTGCATTTTTTATTGAAGATGGTTTCCATGCTCGACAGACATGCGCAAATGACTCGATACCACGAATTTCCATCGAAAAACAAAATCGTAATTCTAAGAAGTTTCAACAAGTATCATGATACCTTGCATTGAATATGGCAACTGTGCAGTCTCTGGCTAATAACAGTATACTGTATTAAAGCGATCTTTCTCATTATTTGATTTTAGACGGCGTTGTATACAAATGTTTTTTTTCATACGATGACGTCGACCAGAAATCGGAAGTAAAGTTTTTATGTAAACAAAAGCAAAGGTTTTGGAATTTACCCCCATGCAGCTCTGTTGCTGTGTTTTGAAAAATGTTGATACCCTAGCGTTGTTCTTGGATATGTAAAGCACATTTGGCCAAAAGTTGTTCTCATGAAATATTATTAAATTATCAGTTCTGGTGCGAATACGGCAGCAGACTTCCAGGAACCAGTGGTACCTACAGTCAACTCTATGAGTTGATTACACATGTGTTTCGTGTTCTATACATCCCAACCTTCATTTTGATGTATATTTTGTGAATATTTAATTTGAAATGAAGGAATATCAGAGGTGAGATATATCAAAATAAAGAAAATTTCATTCTTATGTAGGCCCTTAATTTTCCAACTCTAGTGTCACATCTACGAAATTATTTTAAAAAAAAGCATTAACCATAATTCGGATCAAACTTAACTTAAAAGTTCAAACCAACATTCAAATTTGTCGAACGAAATCACAATTTCAATTGTTTAGAAAAAGACCACACTACTTGCTTGAAAAGCTGAGACCAAATTGAAGTGACTGCGAGACCTGGATAAAGGACATGCACTCACAGCTATGGATCAATGATGTCCAATTGAATCAAAACTGAGTGTGTGAACTATTGGTATGGTGCGCCAAAAGTCACATAAGGGAAAAGGAATTCTCTTTTATTATTGATCATTGATCATTTTATAATATAAAAATATACCACTACAGATAGGATTTTCACTTATACTGTTAACCCACTGAAGTTAGTTTCATTTTTATGCATAAATCTTTTTTGATTGGTTGTTTCATGCATATGTTTATGTTTGTCTTACTATCACTCAGTGGATGTTTCATTTTCATTTCACTCCGCGAAAACACGAGTGAATAACTTTTAAATAGTTAATACATGAGACAGTTTAGTGCACTTACTTGAGACAACTTATACCTATAAAGCAGACAATTCGGACCTTTTACTGTGACAATTCATACCTTTTGTCCAGACAATTTCTATCTTATTGTCATGACAACTCGTACCCCCAAATTGTGTTATGAATCATCCAGAGTACAAGTTGTCCAAAAACCGTCCATCACAGACAGCGTTTTTTTGCTTTTCATTTGCTCAGTTGTACAGGTACATTTTCAGTAACTGGCTTCTAATTATTTTTCACACAGTAACCTCCTCCACCTTACACACTGAGTGATAGTAAGACACATACGCAAATATATTAAACATCAAAGAGCACTATTATTTTGAAGCAAATATCCGATTCATTCTCTCTGGAAAATATACATGTACATTGTATTTTCCACAATTTTACCCTTTTTATCAAAATGGGTCATAGGTGTCTGTAGGGATTAAATCCAAGGTTGTGAAAGTGCCTTTACGAATACTTGCAGCAAAAGCACTGCACTATAGAATCAATATTTAATGGTGTGAGACATTTTAGTAGTGCTATGGGATACCGCAGGAGCTGCACTGGTCATGCTGGCGGAAAAAAGTCCATGTGTAATGTTTTGTCAGAGACATACCATTGACTCTAGGTGCCTAAAGAAGTCTGAGGATTTTCTTTTCTTTCTTTTTACAAAAAATGCAAAATATTCATCAAACATCATGTGAAATATCTTAAGAAGCCAGAATGAGATTAAAAACTATCAAAAATGGGACATTTAATATCATAAGAGGTTTGTTTTTCGTCAACATCAATTAATGTATGTATTATATTATAGTTTTGGATGAAAGGGGAGTATACTGGGGTCTAGGGGACACATTCAGGGTTATATGTTTTCACATCAATATGTAGAAGAAAGGTTGACATCATTTATTAGGATAAAATGGCACTATTAGTGATTTATAGCTGCCGCCTCAGTTTTTAAAACAGAATTGACATTCATTTTTTTTGCGTGAGGTGGATGGTGTTGAACACCACTCTTTTTCTTGCCGTATGGTTAAATGAGACAGATTTTCCCCAAAGTATTGTGTGCTGATAGAGAGTTTAGTTTTATTTTGGGATTTGGTTAGTTTTCAAAAAAAGCTACTTGCATTCTTACCTCTCAGCATACTCATTGGGTGACAGGATATAAAACTATTTGAGGCAACAGCAGTTTTTAAGCCATTTGACAGTTTGGACTCTTTTCCTTAAAATAACAACTTTCGTTAACTCAGTAGAAGCCAAAAGTTGAATTCTCGTGCAGAAATTATTCTTTTGTCACATGAAAGGTAAAATGTATCTTTGATAGTATTAGGGTTGATTTAGGAAATACTTAATTTGGCTTCTGAACCTGATTTAATTATTATTTTGAGAGTTTATTTCACATTTAAAAATTCATTGGGGGACCACACACCTTACAATACTTTTTTATTGTTTTGAAAAGTATGTTTTGTCATTATCAGCAATAAGGGATGTGTGCTGCAAGCAAATTCACATCTTGAGCAAGTGTAGCCTCTAGTAAAAAACAACATATTTTACCCTACGTGTACACATGTATTAACACATGTTATTAAACCATGGTTCCCCGTCATGGTACTAGAGACAAAGGGTTGTTCCAATCTTCCAACCCACTTCCAAAACACCATTCAAATCCACAGCCAGAAAATGCATATTGGACTTCTATTTACTGGTATTTAGATGTTTGTACATATTGTGCTGTTAATCCTTTACTTATCATGAAAAACAGATGACACTTGCCTATTTTTGTGTCAAAAACATGCGATTTTACCCTCATGGGAATGACCTCATTCCAATGAACGGTCATAAGCTATGTTTTTGATGCAAAAAAAAACAAGAAAATAATGAACATGGAATGGCAATATTTGTGAAAAGCGCCAGCAGATTTTGGCCGTAATATTTGATGAAGGGTTAAAAATTGTAAGAAAATAATTTCTTCATTGAAAGAGTATTTCGGAACACAAACTTGGGGGTGAGGTACAGTGGAAAAAATAACATAATAAACTTGCAAATAAAGTAGCAAATGAGTTGCATTAAATTAGTCTAGAACCAATAAAGTAGTCTAGTACTAAATTTTCTCTCTTATTTGATACACGGCCCCCTGTTTTGGGTCGGAAAACGTTCTCGGAAGGGTTAACTTGACAAAGATATTTGAATCCCAAAATTAAAGTGATGTGATCATATTTTGTTTGGCTCGAGAGTGGTTGTCACGGTTCACATGTTACAACACAAAACTACAGTAACAACTGTGAAATATTGTTCTCTCTTTGAATCAAGTCCCCACCCATCCACCCACCCACCCACCATACTGAAGCCCCAGTTGATAAGAAACAATTGGAAAGACTGTACAGTATGTTTTTGGAAACTAAAGTCAATCTCATACACTCTCAATTTCCTATGATTTTATGATTTGCTTTGGTACTGCAGCACTCAGGGTCCACTAAGGTTTTTTTCTGTTTGACCATCTTGTCCGGGCTTTTCTCACAAAATTTGCCATCGTATGTCATTCTTTATTTCTGTGTAGACTTTCAGTTTGTTTGACTGTATGTCTGTCTGCCTGTCTGTTCATCAGACAAAGTTTTTCTTTGCTTTTCATTTGACTGGTTCGACATTTTCAATTTACTGGCAGCTGACTATTTTTCACACTTTACGCCCTTCCACCTCCTCCACATGTACACACACATATATTAAACCCTAAACACACCATATAAAATATCTTATTTATCCTCCTGGATGACATACTTTCCACAATTTCACTCTTTTTTTTATCAGAATGTGTGTTTATGAGGATTAAATCTTAGGTTGTGAAAGTGCCCTAATGGATACTTGCAGCTCGAGCACAGAATTAGTATTGGATGGTTTTAAGCATTTTAAGAGTGCTATGAGATACCAAAGGAGCAGTGCTGGTCATACTGTTGGAAAAAAACAGCGTTTTATGTTTTGTCAGTACAATACCAATAACTCGAGGTGCCTTAACTGAGAAAACTGGCTTTTTTTAGAGGCGTGAACCCCGTTCCTAGTTCAATGTGAATCCCGTTCCTAGTTTCTAGTTCAGTGTGAATCCCGTTCCCGGTTCCCAGTTCCTGGTTCCTAGTTCAGTGTGAATCCCGTTCCTAGTTCAATGTGAATCTCGTTGCTAGTTCCTAGTTCCCAGTTCAATGTGAATCCCATAACTAATTCCTAGGAACGAGGAGCTAGGAACGGGGTTCACGCCGCTATTTCCCGTTACTAGTTCCTAGTTCAGACGCATAATAATTACCATCAATATATTTTAGGTCTAGTGTAGTTTTTAACCAAAAACCCTTGGTATGCGCCAGTCGACCTAATTCAAACAGAGGTCAGCATGGGACATTACCTTAGTCTTTAGTAAAATAAGTACTAGTTCCTAGTTCAATATGAATCCCGTTCCTAGTTCCTAGTTCCTAGTTCAGTGTGAATCCCGTTACTAGTTCCTAGTTCCTAGTTTAGACTTAGAATAATTATCATAAATATACTTTAGGTCTAGTGGGGTATATAACCAGAAACCCCTTAGTATGCGCCAGTCGACCAGAGGCCGGCATGGGACATTATCTTGGTCTTTAGCAAAATAAGTGAAGTTGTCCTCATTCGAACAGGACGAGTTTTGTCCCCATGCCCGGTGGTCACCCCCGCACGACCAACGCGTTCGTCGGCGAGAATCGAGCAGGACGAGTTTTATAATGCCCGGAAAATTATCTCTAAGCTAGCGGGATCTCCAACGACAATCTGTCCCTATAGGACTAGTGCCAGGCAATTGTCCCTCGACTAGCGACGATCTCCGGAGACAATCCCCCTAGAGGCTAGCATGAGAATTTATCTGCGTGTTTAGCAACCAGCCATGAATATCAAGGAAAATCTGTCTCTGGTAAAATCGCTATTAGATCAGAAAACCAACCAGTAACTCATTCCTAGTTCCTAGTTCAACAGGACGAGTTTTGTCGCTAAGTCCGGCAGTCGCCCCCGGACGAGCATCAGGTTCTCCGGCAAGAGTCGAGCAGGACGAGTTTTATAATGCCCGGCAAATTATCTCTAAGCTAGGGGATCTCCAGCGACAATCTGCCCCTATAAGACTAGTGCCAGGCAATTGTCTCTCGACTAGCGACGATCTCCGGCGACAATCCCCCTAGAGACTAGCATGAAAATTTATCTGCGTGTTTAGCAACCAGCCACGAGTATCAAGTAAAATCTGTCTCTTGTAAAATCGCTATTAGATCAGAAAACCAATCAGTAACTCATTCCTAGTTCAACAGGACGAGTTTTGTTGCTATGTCTGGCGATCGCCCCCGGACGATCATCGAGTTCTCCGGCGAGAGTCGAGCAGGGCGAGTTTTGTAATTCCCGGCAAATTATCCCACACCTAGCGGGGATCTCCAGCGACAATCTGTCCCTATAGGACTAGTGCCAGGCAATTGTCCCCCGACTAGCGAGCGAGGATCTCCGGCGACAATCCCCCTAGACGCTAGCATAAGAATTTATCTGCGTGTTTAGCAACCAGCCATGAATATCAAGAAAAATCTGTCTCTGGTAAAATCGCTATTAGATCAGAAAATCAACCAGTAGCTCATTCCTAGCCCAACAGGACGAGTTTTGTCGCTGTGTCCGGCGGTCGCCCCCGGACGAGCATCGAGTTCTACGGCGAGAGTCGAGCAGGACGAGTTTTGTAATATTCCCTAACCTAGCGGGGAACTCCAACGACAATCTGTCCCTAGGACGAGTGCCAGGCAATTATCACTAGGCTAGCGGCGATCTCCGGCGAGAATCCCACCAGGGAGCATCTCCGGCGACAATCCGCCCCTGGAAGGATGCCCGTCTGTGGTCCCAAGGCTAGCGTCGATCTCCGGCGACAATCTGCCCGTAGAATGTAGTGCTCGGCAAATTGTCCCTAGGCTAGTGACGATCTCTAGCGACAATCATCCCTAGATTTGATGCCTAGGGAGTACCTCCGGCGACGAAGGGGTGTCCGGCTGTAGTCCAAAGGATAGTTCCGATCTCCGGCGACAAACTGTCCTAGAAAGAATGCCCGGCAATTTCGCCAGGCTATCGACGATCTGCAGCGACAATCCACCAGAAGAACCGCCAGCATGGGACCTTATCTGAGTGTTTTGCAACCTGCCATGGGGTACCATGTCAAATCCGTCTCCCGTAAAATCGCTATTACATCACAAAACTAACCAGTAACTCGTTCCTAGTTCCTAGTTCAATGTGAATCCCGTTACTAGTTCCTAGTTCCTAGTTCAGACGTCGAATAATTACCATCAATATACTTTAGGTCTAGTGGAGTATATAACCAGAAACCCCTTGGTATGCGCCAGTGGACCTAATGCAAATAGAGGCCAGCATGGGACATTATCTTAGTCTTTAGCAAAATAAGTCAAGTTGTCCTCATTCGAACAGGACGAGTTTTGTCGCTATGCCCGGTGTTCGCCCCCACACGACCAACGCGAGAATCGAGCAGGACGAGTTTTATAATGCCCGGCAAATTATCTCTAAGCTAGCGAGATCTCCAGCGACAATCTGTCCCTAAAGGACTAATGCCAGGCAATTGCTGTCCCCAAAGGACTAGTGCCAGGCAATTGTCCCTCGACTAGCGACGATCTCCGGCGACAATTCCCCCTACAGGCTAACATGAGAATTTATCTGCGTGTTCAGCAACCAGCCATGAGCATCAAGTAAAATCTGTCTCTGGTAAAATCGCTATTAGATCAGAAAACCAACCAGTAACTCATTCCTAGTTCCTAGTACAAAAGGACGAGTTTTGTCGCTATGTCCGGAGATCGCCCCCGGACGAGCATCGGGTTCTCCGACGAGAGTCGAGCAGGACGAGTTTTGTAATTCCCGGCAAATTATCCCTAACCTAGCGGGATCTCCGTCGACAATCTGCCCCTATAGGATTAGTGTCAGGCGAACTGTCTCTCGACTAGCGACGATCTCCGGCGACAATCCCCCGGGCTAGCATGAGAATTTATCTGCGTGTTTAGCAACCCAGCCATGAGTACCAAGTAAAAGCTGTCTCTGGTAAAATCGCTATTAGATCAGAAAACCAACCAGTAACTCATTCCTGGTTCCTAGTTCAACAGGGCGAGTTTTGTCGCTATGTCCGCCGGTAGCCCCCCCCCCCCCCCCCCCCCCGGACGAGCATCGAATTCTCCGGCGAGATCCGAGCAGGACGAGTTTTGTAATTCCCGGCAAATTATCCCTAACCTAACCTAGCGGGGATCTTGAGCGACAATCTGTCCCTAGGATGAGTGCCAGGCAATTGTCATTAGGTTAGCGGCGACATCCAGCGACAGGAAGCATCTCCGACGACAATCCGCCCCTAGAAGGATGCCCGTCTGTGGTCATAATGCTAGCGTCGATCTCCGGCGACAATCTACCCGTAGAATGGAGTTCCCGGAAATTTGTCCCTAGGCTAGCGACGATTTCTGGTGACAAACCACCCCTAGAACGATCGTCCGGCAATGTGTCCCAGGACTAGCGACGATCTCCAGCGACCATCCGTTCCTAGAAAGCGATCGCCTCCAGCGACAGACGTCCCTGGACGGGTCTAGTGAAACCCTCTTGCGACAATCGTCCTTAACAATCGTCCCTTGGCCGGTCTAGCGACATCTCTAGTGACAATCGTCCCTAGAACGGGGTCCCGGCGTGTCTCGCGCCCACCTCTAGCGACAATCGTCCCTAGGCGGGTCTAGCGACGATACCAATAGTGAGCGACAATTGTCACTAGAACGACCGCCCGGTTAGGCTAGCGACCATCTCTAGCGACAATCGTCCCTACAAAATCGTCTCTACCACCTTCTCTAGCGACCAGGCTCGTAACAACGAAAAAATATGGGGGGGGGGGGGGGGGGGCGGGAGGGGGGGGGGTATCATGGCGGATCCAAAGGAGGTTTCAATTATGCTGGTAGTATGATGCGCAGCGCCATTCAAGCCGCACAGCGGCGAGGTGGTGATGAGCACGAGAGGGAGTACCCGCTCCTGGCGGTGGGGTCCGGGGATCTCCCGGGAAAATTTTGAAAAAAATGAGGACCAAAACTCGTTTCATCAGCGATTCTGAGGCTGCTGTGACCGACTCCTCGGGTGACGACTACTGGACACTTCAAATGATCCTTTATCCGTTTTGACACCTCTTCTTTTGTGTTTTGTTTTAGACTGACGTCAAACATCGCCAAGAGTTTAATCAGGACCATATGATTTAATAATTTTTGGATACCCCCCTTACCCCAGCTTTGTCACTGGAGATCCACGCTAGCCTAGGGACAATTTGCCGGGCATTAAAAACTTGTCCTGCTCGACTCTCGCTGGAGAACCCGCGGGTTGTCCGGGGGCGATCGCCGGGCATAGCAGCAAAACTCGCCCTGTTCGAATGAGGACAACTTAGCTTATTTTGCTAAAGACTAAGATAATGTCCCATGCAGCCTCTGTTTGAATTAGGTCGACTGGCGCATAGCAAGGGTTTCTGGTTATATACTCCACTAGACCTGAAGTATATTGATGATAATTATCCTAAGTTTGAACTTGGAACTAGGAACTAGGAACTAGTTTCACATTGAACTAGGAACTAGGAGCGAGTTACTGGTTGGTTTTGTAATCTAATATCGATTTTACGAGAGACTGGTTTATAATAATAATAATAATAATTATAATAATAATAATATTAATAATAATAATAATAATAATAATAATAATAGCGCTTCTATAGCGCTGTATCCTCGCTGAATAGGTAGGCCTGGCACTCGTCCTAGGGACAGATTGTCACCGGGGATCCACACTATAGCCTACGGACAATTTGCTGGGTATTAGAAAACTTGTCCTGTTCGACTCTCGCCGGAGTACCCACAGGTCGTCCGGGGGAAGGGGGGGGGGGGGGGGCGATCGCCGGGCATAGCGACAAAACTCGTCCTGTTCGAATGAGGACAACTTGACTTATTTCGCTAAAGACTGAGATAATGTCCCATGCTGACCTCTGTTTGAATTAGGTCGACAGGCGCATACCAAGGGGTTTCTGGTTATATACTCCACTAGACCTAAAGTATATTGATGGCAATTATTCTAAGTCTGAACTAGAAACTAGGAACTAGTAACGGGATTCACATTGAACTAGCAACTAGGAACCGGTTACTGGTTGGTTTTGTGATCTAATATCGATTTTACGAGAGACTGATTTATAATAATAATAATAATAATAATAATGATAATAATGATAATAATAATAATAATAATAATAAGAATAATAATAATAATAATAATAATAATAATAATAATAATAATAATAATAATAATAATAATAATAATAGCACTTCTATAGTGCTCTAGCCCCGCTGAACAGGTATAGGCCTGGCACTCGTCCTGAGGACAGATTGTCGCTGCAGATCCCGCTAGCTTAGAGATAATTTGCCGGGTATTATAAAACTCGTCCTGCTCGATTCTCGCCGGAGAATGCGTTGGTCGTGCGGGGGAGACCACCGGGCATAGCGACAAATTCGTCCAGTTCGAATGAGGATAACTTTCAAGACTGCTTGCTAAAGACTCAGATAATGTTCCGCACTGGCTGAAAATTTGAATCAGGTCGACTGAGGCATACAAAGGGGTTTCTGGTTATATACTCCACTGCACCTAAAGTATATTCATGGATAATTATTCTTCTTGGTCTGAACTAGGAACTAGGAACTAGGAACGGGATTCACATTGAACTAGGAACTAGGAACGAGTTACTGGTTGGTTCTGTAATCTAATATCGATTTTACGAGAGATGCATTTATAATAATAATAATAGCACTTCTACAGCGCTCTGTCCCCGCTGAATGGGTAGACTCAAAGCGCTTCAGAACATAAGTTAAGAGCCAACAGACTGAAGGTTTCGTTTTTAGGTGCCAAATGAGTATATAAATAGGAATGTTTTCAGACAATTTTAAAAACCCTGAACAGATGTACAGTTTCGTATATGGAACGGCAGACTGTTCCAGATTTTAGGTGCCTGAAAACAGAAGGCCCGTTATCCCCAGTATTTTAAGTTCATTTTGAGGCAGGTTAGACATCTGTTATAACCACTTGAGCGTTACGAGCGTGAGGGTGTGTAAATTGAAGTGTGTAGAGTGTAGACTGGGAGGTTTTCGTTGAAGCATTTAAATACCAAAAAGGGCGAATTATAATCGATTCTAGCCTTGACTGGGAGCCAGTGGAGCTTTTTCAACAAAGGTGTTACATGGTCCTTACGGAATATTAGTTTCTCGGCGTGATTTTGAGTTTTTAAAATCGGCTGAGGTGCTTCAATGTCAATGCCAGTTAACAAAAGGTTATAGTAATCAAGTTTTGATACAACAAAACGACAGACAAGTTGTGTAGTTGTCTTTTCCGTCAAAAGATGGCGAAAGGGCATTTATTCTACTTAGCTCTACATACGAAGAGCGACAGATGTGCCCAACTTTCTCATTCATTGTTAAGCAGAAGGTCGCTATGAACCCCGAGGTTCTCAACACATTATTTAAAGGGATGATTGAATTACCAACTGCCAAGTGAGTGGGGTGACTTTTGAGTGTGTGCCTATCAATGTGACGTCTGTCTTTTCATCATTTAATTTCAGTCTATTTCAAATAATCCATTGTTTAACAGATTTGGAGCAATTTTCAACAGCTTGCAGTGATTCGTCAAAACTGTCAGGCATTGAAGATTTTAGAAAATTTGGGTACCTTCAGCATATTTATGATGGTCACAGCCATGTTGGCTAATTATTGGCGAGAGGGTTTGAGTGTACAATGTAAAGAGTATAGGGCAAAGAACAGAGCCTTGTGGGACACCAAGTTGGAAATTTCTGAGGTCAAGAGAGCAAGCCCACCTGTGCTGACAGTTTCATATCTTTCAGTCAGATATGATGAAAACCACAGGAGGGCATTCCCCGTGGTTCCAAAAGTAGTCTGAAGTCTTTCAAGAAGTATTTGCTCACCAATTGTGTCAAATGCTGCTGATAGGTCTAATAGAGACAATACCGTTACTTTGCCTTCATCCGTGTGACTAAGTAGAGATTTTGTGGTGTGTAAAAAAGCAGCTTCAGTGCAATGGGTCTCTCGGCAAGCTGACTGATCTAATATCGATTTTACGAGAGGCTGATTTATAATAATAATAATAATAATAGCACTTCTATAGCGCTCTATCCCCACTGAATATGTAGGCCTGGCACT
Source organism: Pictodentalium vernedei (assembly GCA_031216915.1). NCBI lineage: Eukaryota > Metazoa > Mollusca > Scaphopoda > Dentaliida > Dentaliidae > Pictodentalium > Pictodentalium vernedei. Next base: position 70,928,592 of record CM062288.1, on the reverse strand, counting down.
CCTTCTAGGACAGATTGTCACTGGAGATCCACGCTAACCTAGGCACAATTTGCCGGGCAATAAAAAACTTGTCCTGCTCGGCTCTCGCTGGAGAACACGCAGGTCGTCCGGGGGCGATCGCCAGGCATAGCGGCAAAACACGCCCTGTTCGAATGAGGACAACTTAGTTTATTTTGCTAAAGACTAAGATAATGTCCCATGCCTCCTCTGTTTGAATTAGGTCGACTGGCGCATACCAAGGGGTTTCTGGTTATATACTCCACTAGACCTGAAGTATATTGATGATAATTATCCTAAGTTTGAACTAGGAACTAGGAACTAGTTTCACATTGAACTAGGAACTAGGAGCGAGTTACTGGTTGGTTTTGTAATCTAATATCGATTTTACGAGAGACTGGTTTATAATAATAATAATAATAATAATAATAATAATAATAATAATAATAATAATAATAATAATAATAGCGCTTCTATAGCGCTGTATCCTCGCTGAATAGGTGGGCCTGGCACTCGTCCTAGGGACAGATTGTCACCGGGGATCCACGCTATAGCCTACGGACAATTTGCCGGGCATTACAAAACTTATCCTATTCGACTCTCGCCGGAGAACTCACAAGTCGTCCGGGGTGGGGGGGGGGGGGGGGGGGGGGCGGGTGGGGGGGGGGGGGGGGGGGGGGGGGCGGGGGGGGGGGGGGAGGGGGCGATCGCCGGGCATAGCGACAAAACTCGTCCTGTTCGAATGAGGACAACTTGACTTATTTCGCTAAAGACTAAGATAATGTCCCATGCTGACCTCTGTTTGAACTAGGTCGACTGGCGCATACCAAGGGGTTTCTGGTTATGTACTCCACTAGACCTAAAGTATATTGATGGCAATTATTCTATGTCTGAACTAGGAACTAGGAACTAGTAACGGGATTCACATTGAACTAGCCAACTAGGAACCGGTTACTGGTTGGTTTTGTGATCTAAGATCGATTTTACGAGAGACTGATTCACTTCTATAGCGCTCTATCCCGGCTGAACAGATATAGGCCTGGCACTCGTCCTGGGGACAGATTGTCGCTGCAGATCCCGCTAGCTTAGAGATAATTTGCCGGGTATTATAAAACTCGTCCTGCTCGATTCTCGCTGGAGAATGCATTGGTCGTGCGGGGCGACCACCGGGCATAGCGACAAAACTCGTCCTGTTCGAATGAGGACAACTTGACTGCTTGCTAAAGACTCAGATAATCTTCCGCACTGGCTGAAAATTTGAATCAGGTCGACTGAGGCATACAAAGGGGTTTCGGGTTATATACTCCACTGTACCTAAAGTATATTCATGGGTAATTATTCTTCTTGGTCTGAACTAGGAACTAGGAATTAGGAACTAGGAACGCGATTGAAATTGAACTAGGAACTAGGAACGAGTTACTGGTTGGTTTTGTAATCTAATATCGATTTTACGAGAGACGGATTTATAATAATAATAAAAATAATAATAATAATAATAATAATAATAATAATAATAATAATAATAATAATAATAATAATAATAATAATATTAATAATAATAATAAATAATAATAATAATAGCAGCACTTCTACAGCGCTCTGTCCCCGCTGAACAGGTAGGCTCACAGCGCTTCAGAACATAAGTTAAGAGCTAATAGACTGAAGGTTTCGTTTTTAGGTGCCTGATGAGTCTATAAGTCTATAAATAGGAATGTTTTCAGACACTTTTTAAAACCCTGAACAGATGAACATTGTCGAATATGGAACTGCAGACTGTTCCAGATTTTAGGTGCCTGAAAACAGAAGACCCGTTGTCCCCAGTATTTTTAAGTTCATTTTGATGCAGGTTAGAGTTCCGTGTTGGTGTGTATAAATTGATATGTGTAGAGAGGTAGACTGGAGGGAAGGGGGGGGGGGGGGTCGTTGAAGTATTTAAATACTAAAAGGGCGATTTTATAATCGATTCTAGCTTTGACTGGGGGCCAGTGGAACTTTTTCAGCAAAGGTGTTACATGGGCATTACGGAATATTAGTTTTGCAGCGTGGTTTCGAGTTTTTAAAAATTGGCTGCGCTGCTTCAATGTCAAGCCAGCTAACGAAGAGTTACAGTAATCAAGTTTTGATAAAACAAAACGACACACAAGTTGTGCAGTTGTCTTTTCTGTCAAAAGATGGCGAACGGCATTTATTCTACTCAGCTCTAGATACGAAGAGCGATAGATGTGACCAACTTTCTCATTCATTGGTAAGCAGGAGTCACTATGAACCCCGAGGTTCTCAACACATTCTTTAAAGGGGTGATTGAATTACCAACTGCCAAGTGATAGTTAAGGAGTGGGGTGACTTTTGAGTGTGTGCCTATCAATGTCACGTCTGTCTTGTCATCATTTAATTTCAGTCTATTTCAAATAATCCATTGTTTAACAGATTTGGAGCAGTTTTCAACAGCTTGCGGTGATTCGTCAAAATTGTCAGGCATTCAAGGTTTCAGAAATTTGGGTATCATCAGCATATTTTTGATGGTCACAACCATGTTGGATAATTATTGGCGAGAGGGTTTGAGTGTATAATGTAAAGAGTACAGGGCCAAGAACAGAGCCTTGTGGGACACCAAGTTGGAGTTTCTGAGAGCAAGAGAGCAAGCCACCTGTGCTGACAGTTTGATATCTTTCAGTGAGATATGATGAAAACCACATTCTCGAGGGCATTCCCTGTGATTCCAAAAGTAGTCTGAAGTCTTTCAAGAAGTATTTGCTCATCAATTGTGTCAAATGCTGCTGATACGTCTAATAGAGACAATACCGTTACTTTGCCTTCATCCGTGTGACTAAGTAGAGATTTTGTGGTGTGTAAAGGGCAGCTTCAGTGCAATGGTTCTCTCGGTAAGATGACTGATCTAATATCGATTTTACGAGAGACTGATTTATAATAATAATAATAATAGCGCTTCTATAGCGCTCTATCCCCGCTGAATAGGTAGGCCGGGCACTCGTCCTAGGGACAGATTGTCACTGGAGATCCACGCTAGCCTAGGGACAATTTGCCGGGCATTAAAAAACTTGTCCTGGTCGACTCTCGCCGGAGAACCCGCAGGTCGTCCGGGTGTGATCGCCGGGCATAGCGACAAAACTCGTCCTGTTCGAATGAGGACAACTTGACTTATTTTGCTAAAGACTAAGATAATGTCCCATGCTGGCCTCTATTTGAATTAGGTCGACTGGCGCATACCAAGGGGTTTCTGGTTATATACTCCACTAGACCTAAAGTATATTGATGGTAATTATTCTAAGTCTGAACTAGGAACTAGGAACTAGCAACGGGATTCACATTGAACTAGGACCGAGTTACTGGTTAGTTTTGTGCTGTAACAGCGATTTTACGGGAGACGGATTTGACATGGTACCCCATGGCAGGTTGCTAAACACTCGGTTCTATAAGGTCCCATGCCGGCGGTTCTTCGGGTGGATTGTCGCTGCAGATCGTCGATAGCCTAGGGCAATTGCCGGGCATTCTTTCTAGGACAGTTTGTCGCCGGAGATCGGAGCTATCCTCTGGACTACAGCCTAACACCCTTAGTCGCCGGAGGTACTCCTAGGCATCAAATCTAGGGATGATTGTCGCTAGAGATCGTCACAAGCCTAGGGACAATTTGCCGAGCACTCCATTCTACGGGCAGATTGTCGCCGGAGATCGACGCTAGCCTTGGGACCACAGATGGGCATCCTTCCAGGGGCGGATTGTCGCCGGAGATGATCCCTGGTGGGATTGTCGCTGGAGATCGCCGTTAGCCTAGTGATAATTGCCTGGCACTCGTCCTAGGGACAGATTGTCGTTGGAGATCCCCGCTAGGTTAGGGATAATTTGCCGGGAATATTATAAAACTCGTCCTGCTTGACTCTCCCCGGAGAACTGGATGCTCGTCCGGGCGCGACCGCCGGACATAGTGACAAAACTCGTCCTGTTGAACTGGGAATGAGCTACTGGTTGATTTTCTGATCTAATAGCGATTTTACCAGAGACATATTTTACTTGGTACTCATGGCTGGTTGCTAAACACGCAGATAAATTCTCATGCTAGCGTCTAGGGGGATTGTCGCCGGAGATCGTCGCTAGTCGAGGAACAATTGCCTGGCACTAGTCCTATAGGGACAGATTGTCGCTGGAGATCCCCGCTAGGTGTGGGATAATTTACCGGGAATTACAAAACTCGTCCTGCTCGACTCTCGCCGGAGAACTCGATGCTCGTCCGGGGGCGACCGCCAGACATAGCGACAAAACTCGTCCTGTTGAACTAGGAACTAGGAATGAGTTACTGATTGGTTTTCTGATCTAATAGCGATTTTACCAGAGACAGATTTTACTTGATACTCGTGGCTGGTTGCTAAATACGCAGATAAATTCTCATACTAGTCTCTAGGGGGGTTGCCGCCGGAGATTGTCGCTAGTCGAGAGACAATTGCCTGGCTCTAGTCCTATAGGGGCAGATTGTCGCTGGAGATCCCCCTATAGCTTAGAGATAATTTGCCGGGCATTATAAAACTCGTCCTGCTCGACTCTTGCCGGAGAACCCGATGCTCGTCCGGGGGCGACCGCCGGACATAGCGACAAAATTCGTCCTGTTGAACTAGGAACTAGGAATGAGTTACTGATTGGTTTTCTGATCTAATAGCGATTTTACCAGAGACAGATTTTCCTTGATATTTATGGCCGGTTGCTAAACACGCAGATAAATTCTCATGCTAGCCTCTAGGGGGATTGTCGCCGGAGATCGTCGCTAGACGAGGGACAATTGCCTGGCACTAGTCCTATAGGGATAGATTTTCGCTGGAGATCCCGCTAGCTTAGAGATAATTATCCGGGCATTATAAAACTCGTCCTGCTCGATTCTCGCCGGAGAACGCGTTGGTCGTGCGGGGGCGACCACCGTGCATAGGGACAAAAACTCGTCCTGTTCGAATGAGGACAACTTCACTTATTTTGCTAAAGACCAAGATAATGACCCATGCCGGCCTCTGGTCGACTGGCGCATACTAAGGGGTTTATGGTTATATACCCCACTAGACCTAAAGTATATTTATGATAATTATTCTAAGTCTAAACTAGGAACTAGTGACGGGATTCACATTGAACTAGGAACGGGATTCATATTGAACTAGGAACTAGTACTCATTTTACTAAAGACTAAGTTAATGTCCCATGCTGACCTCTGTTTGAATTAGGCCGACTGGCGCATACCAAGGGGTTTTTGGTTATATACTCCACTAGACCTAAAGTATATTGATGGTAATTATTATACGCCTGAACTAGAAACTAGGAACTAGTAACGGGATTCACATTGAACTAGGAACTAGGAACTCGTTATAGGATTCACATTGAACTGGGAACTAGGAACTAGGAACGGGATTCACACTGAACTAGGAACTGGGAACTAGGAATGGGATTCACACTGAACTAGGAACCAGGAACTGGGAACTAGGAACGGGATTCACACTGAACTAGGAACGGGGTTCACATTGAACTAGGAACGGGGTTCACGCCGCTCTTTTTTTTTACAAAAATTGCAAACGATTCACCAAACATTTGATGTGAAATGTCTTCAGAAGCCTGAATGTGATTTGAAAACTATAACAAGTGGGATATTTAATGTCACCAGTTGTTTGTTTTGTCATTAGTTAATTTATGAATTATATCATAGTTTTTTTATGAAAAGGGGTATACTGTGTGTGGTGTGGGGGAGGGGCACATTCATTGAGGGTCATTTTTTAAATTTTGACCACATCAGTATAAATTTCCCATTTGTGATAGTTTTGTCACAAGAGGATTGTTTTGTGTCAACACCAATTAATTTATGAATTATATCATAGCTTTTGATGAAAAGGGGTATACCGGGGGGGGGGGGGGTGCACATTCATTGAAGGCTATTTTTTACCACATCAGCATGTGGAAGAAAATTTGACATCAGTTGTTAGGATAAAATTGCGGTGTCTATTGATATTGGTGAATGATATAGCTGCAACCCCAATTTTAGAAACAAAATTGACGTTCACGTTTGTTTCGTGGGGTGGAGAGGGGAGGGCGGCCACATTAAGTCTCTTTTTCAAATTTATTTCACCTTCACCTTATGTGAGGACAATAACAATCTATGCAAATCATGGAATTGTGATTAATCACGAAACGAACGTTAACAACTCTATTTATAGAAAGGGTCCGCACCGCTGATGCAGGGTCGTGTTTTGTGTTTTCGTGGCTAACACAACGGTGTGTGACTATAAACTAAAAGGCATGAGAGTACCTTTTTCTAAATAACTAATTTGAACAAAATGACTACGTCAACTCCTCAATAATTCTGCTGTCATATATCCAACCGAGCCCATTTTAGAACTTGGTCGAGACAATTGTCCTAGAAACCCACACAATAAACACAGAATCAAATCGGTTAACATTTGTTCAAGTTATGGCACTATCAAGCACAAAATTTGCAAAAAATGGCAAAGTCAGCCCAATAATTCTTCAGCCGTACATCGGACAAAGTCCGTTTTCAAACTCGATCAAAATGTTATTCCTTGAAACCCATGTGCTAAATATCAGTTAAATCTGTTGACGTATGTTAACGTTATCGCGCTGTCAAGCTCAGAATTAGTCGATTTTAGCAACCAACAAAAAAAAAAATAATAAAAATGATCTAGTCAGGCCAATAATTCTGCATCGAGCCCGTTTTCGAACTCGACCTACTGTCCTTTCCATAACCCCTTCCCAATGGTAAATAAGCTCTGGAATAATACAAAATCAAGAAAATATCTTTTAGTTTTCCGCTCCCGATTACGTGTAATATATTTAACTTCACCGTCGTTACGTTTCTGCGCTTTTAGCTCACTCGAAAATTATATGAACGAATTTGTTAATTCTCTATGGGAATCTGTGTGTATTTTCGGAAGAGCGTCCATTTTGCAACAATGCACAAGTGACGTAATTGGGGCGGTCCATTTTAGAACAGGTAAAATTTGAATTTTCTCGGCTTGCCTTTGCAGAAGGGGTGCTTTGACGAAGTTTGAATATCAATCAGTTAGTCGTGATGATGGTTCAAAATAAAACTCAAGTCTTGTTCAACTTCCAAAAGCGTTAGTGAATTAGTGAATAAATAAAATATATATGTATTGTAGTTGTGACGCAAATTATTTAATTAATAGTAATAATACGTGCCGTACCAGTAATCCATATTTGTCGCGTCTTACCGACAACAGCCCCCAGTAATCGGGTGCTACAGACATGCATATATATATATAGGCTTTGATTGTTTGTGTGACACGGACACAGGCGAAAAGGGCACCGTGTGATACCCGGGGCCCGTTACTTTCGGTTTGGAAGCGGTAGCCTGAATTTCTTGGGTTTGGACTGCCCCCGTCCAAATATGGCATAAAAGACAGTATTTTATTGTTTTGCCTTAGCACGTCCTTTGAATTCGGACATCCCCCCAACATACACAAGATTCTGATTTCTGCGTCAATAATAAAGTAGGGGTGTATCTTAAATCCAGGTTGAATAGATTCCAGGGCCGATGAGAGGGCGGGCTATGGGTTGGGGAGGGGTGTTCTTGCTTTTAATGTTAGAAGTGACTGTTAAACAACAGGAAATCCATTTAAAGAGAGTTGGGAGGGGAGATATATCCTTTCATTTTTAACTGCTCAATTTTCAACAAATTTATTAGAGAGCCTACATGTAAAATGCATCAGCAAACTTAGGCTACATGTAAATACTCAGTTTCAAAACAAAACACAGAAAAAGGAAAAAGGAAATGAAACAATTTCGCCATCGGAACTGGTGCCGTCCTCGCCACAATCAATTGGTGTCGTTTTCGCTCACTTGGTGCCGCTTACTCCAGGTGCCGTTTTCCCACTGTGCCGTTTTCGCTATAACCCGACACAACAAGTCAAAGTATCAAATTTGCTTTTAAGAAAGTATATAACTAATAACATGAGAGAATTGGCATCTTCGAGTGCAACTCACCCCGACGAATACGTAATAATCTCTAGAAACGTTATTGGAAAATTGTAGAGGGGGGGGGGGGGGGGGGGGGCGTCAGGATTACGTCACTACGTGATCACGCTGCCTTCCCCCCCCCCCCCCCTTAGCAAGCACCTGATAAATCTTCTGAGGGAGAAATCACTCGGCAAAGTTCATCAAGGAATTTATATAATATTAATTATATTTTTACCTCTCTGATTATACCAGAGCATAGGCGTACGTAAACGAACGGGCCAACTTTTTTCAGTCAGGGAAGGGGGGGGGGGGGGAGCTGGCAGATTTTGTCCGAAAAGTAGCTAGGTGCGTAGCCCTGGTGTGGGTGTTCGTGGGTGTGTCTTCTCCTTCTGGTGGAGTCAAAGGGAACCCTCCCCGGGAATCATTTTTTTTAAAAACCTGACCCGCTGGAGGGTTTCCAGAGCACCCAGCTACCTTTCGAACCTTGTAATTGAAAGAAAAGACGATCGCTTTTGTAGCGGTGCCTGGCTGAATGTTTTCGAACAGTCTCGTCTGGTATCAGTTAACTGCAATAAAACATTACATGATTCTCAGGATTCAGCTGGAGTAAAAAGTGTAATGTCAGGCCTGTGTGTTCATAGCATTAGAGGATCGAACCCTACAGATGGATGAGGCTTTGACACTATATACGTGGGTCGATATACTACTAGTAACAGATTGGCTGGCCGCTGATTTGATGTTGTTCTCAGTTGAGAAGGTCTTGGTTACTCATGTGCTTCCAACTGCCTCCCGATTCCCACACCACTTTCCTCCCAGTACTGAGACGAACTGCTTGAAGACACTCTGTACCCCCATTTTTCACAATCCCTCCGATAAGCGTACTAACCATCGCATTTGTTTCAACCACTAACCACATGTCCTCCATTCTCCCATCCCACGACCTCAATATACTACGCCCAGTGAATTTTGATCTAGTAGATTGAGATTTTGGACTTCCTAATAAAATGTATTCCAAGGTCACCACTACGCCCAAGTTACACATTTGGCTTTCCTTTTCCACTGTCTGTCCCAATTTCCCCTAATCTCCAGTGATCGCGACCTCAGCTTGAACAACAGTGACCACCCCTCCCCTCACAAAGGTGCCATCGTCAAGGTACTCTTCAAAACCTGTCTACTCTGTGTCACGCAGGCCACACAAAGACCTCTTTCTTTTGACCTACTCTCGCCAATTTCGGTTACAATTCCCATGACTATTACTCTGACGGTTTTTTACCTTAGGTTGTCTCTACTTCTAAGTTCGATATATCGTTTGGATAGTTCCCTACAAGCGTCTACCTACACTGCAGTTGATTACAACGAATTTTTTAAAAACCCTACGCTATGAATTATTATCTCGACTGTCTAATATTTCAACATACTTGCGTTACTTCCACTGGGTCCAGTGGCGTCTGAAGAGTGTGTCCTCACTGGATATACTTAAGCAAGGGGGCGTCATATATGCCGAAGGCCTAAGGTGGGATGCTAATAGAATTATAAGCGGCGGGCGGGGAGTATCCCGGGAAAATTGGAAAAAAATTCAATCCTCGAGGGCTTTATGGCCACTTAATAAACTATATTCGCATTCAGCCTGCCTACATATTTCAGTGGGCAGGCAGATAGTGTGAGATTTTATGTAATAAAATCAATCAGTAACTGGAGCTTTCGGCCACTTGGCCTTATTCAACGATGTTGGCAGCAGATGTAGCGATCGCGTGGGGACCTAGTGGCAGGACCTGGGGAGTGACGTCATAGTCATGTGACCCAATTACGTCATGTTACGTTGGCATTGTAGCCCGCGGGAGCGGCCGTTTTGTGGCGTCATCTCCATAGTGAGACGTGGTCTTAGCGCACATGTGCATCGCGTGTTGTTAGGGTGGTAGTATTTCCGTCGGCCATTTTGTCTACTGGAGGCCGCCATCTTGGTGTCTAAGGTAGCACGTGGTTGCTATGAGTCTGAATGACCTACAACAATACGAGGTATGTTCGGCGGGTATGTTCGTTTGAATAGGAGTAAAATCTGATTGCCCAAAGAGACCCGCGAATCCATCCAAACCACCCAAAACGTCTATTTGATACGGATTCCCCACGAATCCCACTTTTTCCAATAACAGGTACGTTCCTTTGTATACGAGTAGCTTTACTTGTAGAAATACCACAAACAAGTCGATAATCCCCCCAAATCACCAAAATACGCCCAAAACAACCAAAACGGAGTTGTTCTTCCCATCTAGGGGTTTTAGTAGTAGCACGTAGTGCTATGGGATCGAGCGTATGTTCTATTACACTGGAGTACTGGTCCAGATTTTCCAAGAACCCTATTTTATGCCTATTACAGATACTACTTTAACACTAGTAATATGTCTTGCCCAAACTATCTGTAGTTCCCTCGTCCAAGTCTTATAATCACCAGTGCTTAGTTTCCCATAACATGCATGCGGAGTTATCTTCATTGTGTACAACGAAAGCCTATATGATTCTTAAAGCCTCGAATCCATCGAATAGTTACTGAAAAGTCATTGCTCAAACAACTCGAATTCCATCGAGCAAATGAGCTACAGAACAATTGCTTGTTCGAGTGACTCGAACATACTGCTCTTCGACTCATTTAGGTATTTGAGGAAACCTATGACCAGTATACAAAATGGCCGACGGAACTGCGTATCACCCTAACAACACGAGCTGCGCATGCGCACTATGACCACGCGTCACTATGAGATGACTCCACAAAATAGGCGCTCAGGCGGGCTACCACATCAACCAAACATGACATAACCGGGTCACGTGACTATGACGTCACATCCTAGGTTCCCCACTAGCCCCCCCCCCCCCCCCCCCCCCCCCATGTGGCACGATTTCCACATCTACTACTAATAAATGCACACTACATTATGCAGGTCGACTTTCGGAAATACAATTAACATAAGCGTCCTGCGTGATGACGTTAATTTTATGATAATGGTTGATAAAGACGAATTGACCGAAATCCAAGATATCAATCACTTCTATTACACGTGGAACGACAGTCCCCTACCTGTAACTTTGTTTCACTTTCGAGTTCAAATTAAAAACTGGGCATATAGGTCTGCATCACGCAGCACGTTCCGTGTGGCTTGTAGGTGAAGCTAAGCGCACATGTTTGTGGTTGCGGCAATAGATCTAGGGTCCGATGTGTTATCTCTACCGGAAGCGCTTGTCAGAGAGAAAATTGATATAGGAACTCACTGACATCGGCACATGTGTGCGGTTGCGTACGAAACTGAATTTGCCGCCGCGAATCCAATCGGCATCGGACAGAAAATGTCGGGTGTTCGGCATCCGAACGATGAGGCTCGTAGGCCCATATAAAAATAGTCCGCCTTCTTTCTTCGCATAATTCCTTTTCTTCTCTCTGGTCGCCCCCTGCACCCACTCAAACAGACCAATCCCAATGTGTGGAGCAGAATATTCTCCGCCTCGCGAGTTCCAACTTCCGGTTTCTGTTTTTTCCGCTTTTGACGGCTTATCCACTGTGAGTTGATTGTATACTGGTAAAATAGATTAGAATATTTGCCTCCTCATCTACTCGTTACAGGCATAGTGGAAGAAATCTGGCGCTGATTGAACAAATTTGAGAAAGACTGGTGCTCACTTTGAAATAACCTTTAAAACTCAACTTAGACTGGGGAAGGAGGTGGGGGTTGCAAGTAAAAAATACAGATACTAGGCTGGAAAAAAGTTTTTTTAGACAACACCTTCCTCCGATCCAAACTTTTCTCCTCTTGAATTTACTTCCCACCGCCTGCACAGGATGTAATTTTGACTGTTTGCGTTGCATTCTAGGAATTATTTCACCAATTCTACCATAGTGTGTGAAGTTTCCCGCCTTTAGTCAAATAGTGATTCCAATTTTGAAATTTCTAGACGTTGATTTTTTGGGGGGGGGGGGTGGGTGGGGGGGGTCTCCCTTCCGTGGAGCCCCACCCTCACGACAACGAACGCGCACGTCATCGAGAAACATGACTTTTCTACGACATACACGTAACAGGACATGAGCATGCTTAATCTAATTCAGCTATACTAGGATTATAGCTAAATTCCCTGGGCCTAGAGAGGTGGCAGTTGCCCACCTCCCCTCTCCTCGTCTCATACGCCCATGGTTCTGAGAACAAATTCAAATGACCTCCCGTCAATTAATGATATGTGTTAGTTGTGTAACCGTTTAACTTTCTCCCTACATTCCACCCTACCCGACTGGATAAAATCTTGTGTTTTTCCCCTCCCCAAGTATAAAAACTATTTGCCTTTAAAAAGCTTATTTTCTGGCTCCCAAGATTGGTGGAAGATGAACAAGATACACGCAGGCCATGACGGGATATCTCATCCCCTGCCTCCGCCATGTGACTTTGCATTCGGTTTATTTATTCTTTCTTCATATTCAAAGATTTTGTTTGTAAAGTTAAAAAATTGAGACTTTCTTCACTTCTATAATTGAGACGTTGTGACCTTTCCTCTTAGTAATGTGGAAGAGAGATAATCCACACACGATTTGAATTGTATTAAAGGCTGACGACCCCAAACATATGTTAAAAAAGGACACAAATTACTTTGGTGAAGTCCGAGTTTAATGTTATTGAACTGGTTCGGACTGAGGAGGGGGGGGGGGGGGGGGCTGGTCGAAACATGACACGTCCTGAATAGCCAGGATCATTTTTTAAAATTTAGTTCAAGTTATATGCTCCGCCCAGCCTTCAGTGTATGGGCTACAAATTCACTGACAGTGAAACATTGGAACGTGTCTATATGTCACTTGGAGAGGTGGAGTGCATTTTTTCGTAAGCATCGTGCACACACTCAGTGGTGCCAGATCGAGGACCTGCCGCCAGCTATCCCAACCCCACACTGTCTTGAATCCGTTTCCTTGCAAGACATATGTGCGATAAACCAAAGACGGTTAGCCCATTTCCTCCAACTTGATTTCCATGCGATTCGTTTGACTTATTTAATTCTACGCAGTTCAATGGCAGGACAGTGCCGGGGTGGACTCCAGGTGGTGGTGGTGAGGGAGAGTGGGGCATCACCCAAAGTCCACTCATAGTTTTTTGAGAGAATGTTTTGTTCTTGGCTGGAGGGAAATTTTGTTTTAGGTCTCTTGGTAAATTTGGCGAAATGGAAGTAAAAGCCGGTATTCTGGCAGAAACATACTTTAGAGCTTGCTTTTTCGATAAGTAATCCGCGTTGGATGCAAAAACGCTACATGGGGGCGGTGTGGCTCAGTTGATAGGGGTGCAGGCTGCAAGCCGAGAGGTACTCGGTTCGAATCCCACCTGCGTGAACCGCGTTGTGCCCTTGGGCAAGACACTTCTCCCCATTGCCCACGTGGTGGGCACGGTGGCGTTGTGTACCAAGGCGTACTGCTCGTGGATGCAGCACCTGTCTTCAACCAATGCTAACCCTGCTTGTGAGGAGTTACCATGTTGGGGAGCTGGGAGTTGCTTTCCGTTGCTCGATGGTTCTCTCCGGGTACTCCGACTTCCTCCATCCGTAAAACAGTCGTGGTCATGATTAGCATATGTGCAAAAATATGTGACTTTAAACACCAATAACTAACTAACTAACTAACTAAAAATGGTACATAGTTTGGTTCTTCAATCAGAAATCTGTTGAAATCAGTGTTTTGGTCTGGTGAAAAATACGGGGTTTATCCCCACCCCAATCGGCGACAAACTTCGACCCTACTAAAGAATTTTCATCTGAAAAAGGAATTTTCGGAAGAAAAACATTAAATCATTCACAAGTCTGCTTTCGTGCACAATTTTTCTAAAGCTGTTGCAAAAATTTATCAGTGAACTTAAAATTTTATTTGGAAAGTCTCAACAGTTATTTTCCGTCGTATTTTATTGATTTTACAGAAACGGTCATCAATTTGTGATCGTAAGTTTCATTTAGGCCCGAATTTCGTAACAAACATACCGATATTGTGGAACGGTTTAGATTTATGTTTTGATTTGTATCCAAATCCATCAAAACACAACTCCTTGCAACAACCTCGAAACCCTCAGGTAAAATAGATTATTCTATCCGTTACATCACTGGTAAACAGACATGTCGGCTGCTGGCGTTAAATGACAACAACGGTGAGCTTTTGAGTGAAATCACGGGGAAATGAAGACCCACCAATAAGGTCGTAATGCGAAAATTTGCTTCGTAGCATCTTTAATTTGAGTGGTTGTTTATAATTGAATAACAAACAGAACGGAAGATACGCGATATAGTCTAAAGCACGGTTGATATGGAAGAGAGAGTTGCCATTGTTCCTTGAAACCCATGTGCCAAATATCTGTCAAATCGATTGACGTTTGTTGAAGTATGGCGCTATCAAGCTCAAAATTGGAAGATTTGAACAAAGGACCATAACTCTTGTGAAAAAGCATGGGCACTCCTGATTTTTGCGTCATCAGGCATTGCACATGCTTATCAAGCCACATGGTGGCTCAGTAGGTAGAGGTGCAGGCTTCAAGCCGCGAGGTCCTCGGTTCGAATCCCACCTGCGGCAACCGCGTTGTATCCTTGGGCAAGACACTTCACCCCCATTGCCCATGTGGGGGGGGGGGGGGGGGCACGATTGCCCATGTGGGAGGCGTACTGCACATCGATGGTACGCATGTCTTCAGCCAATCTAACCCTGCCTGTGCTGTAGTGCGGTGTTACGATGTTGGGGAGCTGGCAGCTGCCCGTCGTTGCTCGGTGGTTCTCTCCGGGTACTTCGACTTCCTCCACCCGTAAAACTGTCACGGTCATGATTAGCCATTATGCATAAATATGTGACCTTAAACATCAATAAATAAATAAATAAATAAATCAAGCCACATAGCAGATATCAAAATCCGTTCAGAAACAACTTTTTAGTAAAAAGGGCCGCCAGCTCGGGGACTGGTCCTCGCCGTACCAATAGTCAAGGTTTTTTTGGAAAACTCGACTAAAAATAGGAAACTTCATGAATAGAATTAAATAAGTATGCCTAATGATATCGCATAAAATAAAGACAAAGAGATGGTTTATGTTTTTAAAACTAGCAGCAATTGCTTATCAAATAATATTACCGTCTTACTTTTGTTAACGATTCCTTCATTTTCCTATCGCCCCAAGGGATTCATCAACTTTATATAGCAAACCCGGAGCAGACGAAACGGATAAATTACCAAATAACGGCGGCGTTATTTCTTAAGTCCGGCGACAGAACACCGGGGACGTTTTCACGAAAATGATTGACCACATTGGTGTCATTAAGTTGAGATAAAAATCTGCTATTACGCACCCCCCCCCCCCTATACATCCCTCAAGTATAAATATCTCGATATTAAAATTTCTTGCCTGATGTTTCCTACATATGGGTTGACTTGGAGGGTGTGTGTGTGTGGGGGGGACTGGGTTTTTTTTTTGGGGGGGGTGCCCCAAGACCCCTCCCCACGGCTACGTTACTGGCGCTACCGTGAACCCACTTGGGCAATCGCGCTTAAGTGCCATGCCCAATGACACAACGCAGTTACCTCTGGTGGGGATTGAACCATGGATTTCTCGGTGTGATGTTAGTAGCAGATCATGTACCCGATCGACCCACATTTACCGGATCTCATTTGACGTCATAGGCACATATCCCTATTACTTCATTTTTGGTTGCCATGGTAGCCCGCGTGAGCGCCATCGTGTGACATCATCCCCATAGTGATACGTGATCTTAGTGTGCATGCGCAGCGCGTTTTGTTGGGGAGATACGTGTTTCCGTCGTCCATTTTGGATATCGGAGGCCGCCATCTTGGTTTCTATGGTACCACCTGGTTGCTCTCCACACCAGAAAATTTGATGCAAAGCATAACAAGCACAAGCAATGTTCCAGCCAATGGACCTCTGTCTTGTACCGGAGGTTGATTGTCTGAAAAATTGCTTGTGTTTTTTGTCCACATGTACAGAATTTGAAAATAATACTTTGGGTGATAACTCCACTCCCCGGGTGATTGAGTTACAATCCTCTCTCCACGTACGGTATGTGAACCAAAAGTTTCTAATAAGGAAGGGGTGTGTTCGGAGGGTACGTTCGATTGAATAGGAGTAAATTTAAGTACAACAAACAACCTGACAATCCCTCTATATAATCCAAAACTACGAGATGGACTTGGCAGACCACCATCTCGGGCCTATAATAGTAGCACGTAATGCTATATGATGGGAGATCTCCGGTGGATAAGTTCAGGTGAACTAGAATACATCGAATTATCACAAACATCCAGACAATCCCTCTAAACCATCAAAAAGAACTTTATCTGGCACGGAATCCTCTATTTCGGGCTTAAACGAAGAGTAGCATGCAGTGCTTTAAGGGTGTTTTCCTGGTATGAGTAATTTTATTGGTTCGAATTACTTTGTAGAATTACCCAAATAAATCCAACAATTGATTTACTAGTGCGGACTTCCCACTAAATCCTTCTCCTTTTTGCCCAACAATAGACGCATTTCTTTGTATAAGGTTAACTTTATTGTTTCGAATTTGCTCGATAGTCTCTGTATTTTATCTATCCCGATCTATTCTGTGGTTTATCCTTCTATTTCCAGGCCTGCTTTGCTTTTTACTGGTCCCATTTCTGGCTATCCCAACAGTTTGTTTTGTCTTAGCTGACTCTGTTTTCACCTTCACTGTGTATAACGAAGTCCTCTATCATCCTCAAACCAAAAATGCAATCAAGCAAGGATAGGCATTATTCAAACGACTCAAATCTTATGTAACCGCACTGGGAAAATATATATACAACTCAGATGCAGTGTAAGTTTAACGTGGATTCTTTATTCCATCACAGAATGTTTAAGATGTGTGAAACATCAATAACAACAACAAAGAACCCTGAAATTGACAATAAAATAAAATAAATAAATACTGGGCATACTACACAGACCTGATATAAAAAAATATGCTGGATGTGAATTCCAAAAACTGCACCGAATGCTTACCACCAAAACAACCACTTTTGTGGACAAACACCAGCTGGCACACTCAGCTGGAAAGAGCTCAAAAAGCTCCTTCCAGCTAAGTGTAGCAATTGGTGGATGACAAGAAATCAGAAACAAATGGTGTACCTAACAAAGCACAACAATCCTGCTCGACAAACAGCAGCTGGCACACCCAACGGGAACCAGCTCTGAGAGCTCATTCTAGCCGAGTGTAACAGCTGATGGATGCCAAGACACAGAATATGTGAAAACATAGTATTACGTGCCAAACGATCCAGCAGCAAACACAACTATCCAAATATTCACTTATAGTGCACACCCACGCAGTGGCGTGTGCGCGCATAGGTAATGGGTACGTGTCCATGATTTTATAATTTTTCCATATACCATGCAACAGAGTTTGGGGTGCCATCTGGCGGCGTGGCTCTCCCACTGGCAAAAAACCCAGAATCATTGTAACGGATGCTTAATTGTTTTGGGCCTTTCAAAGGGACGTTACGTAAAATGTATTGTTGTAGAATGCTGGAAACTATGATAAATAATCAAGTAATGAAGTGACTTTCGAAGTTAGGTAGTTGTTGGCGAGTTAGGTATTGTTTGAAAGTTCGAAGTGCCAATGCCGTCCGTTGCCGGTTTCGTCAGATTTAAAGCCCAGTTTCAATTTTAATTGAGAACGTGCACTTCACAAATTGTTGACAACGAATAAAAAATAAAACAAGTGATTTATTGACACTTTAGTGGGCTTTTTTCATTTGCGGGGAACTTAGCGCGATTTCCTTAGAAACAGCGGAGTTCGGATGAATTCAAGTTATGTTGACGTAAGGTCTGGGGAAATCTTTGTTCTCAAAACACGGGCATGCAGTCTTGTTGAAGTAAAATTTTACAGAAACAGACATGCACGCGAACAGCGATACCTATTCATTATTTCCTAGATTTTTCTTCTCAAGTTCACTGGATCCAGTCTATGAACTATTTTTACCAATGATACAATACAATGTCAGTTTAAGACTGTCAGAATTACAGTGTAGCGGCCAGCCAATTTTGTGATCCGACGTGTTTTCCTGAAGACTAAATACCAGAATCACTCGGAACTCCCATTTAAATTACATGCACACTTCCTCTGTGTTTTGGTAAACAATGTTTTAATTCCTTGATGCTTTAGGCATTGCAACCAGAATAGAACTGAATTCATCTTCAAACTAGTCAATGTCGCCCTCCTCGTCTGACCAACATCTGGAGGTGGGGATTCTGATATTTAGACTTGAGTATGTTTCTCCAAAAATGGCAAAAAACTTTTGAAAAGCCTAAATACCAACCTCCCCAGAACCGACCTCTAAATAATATTTGGCACTGCACTACAGAATCAATATTTGATGGTTTCAGGCATTTTAATGGTGCTATGAGATAACATATGACCTGCACTGTCATGCTGTTGGAAAAAATATTCAAAAAATCAATGTGTAATGTTTTATCAGAGACATGCCATACCAATCACTCAAAGTGCCTTAATTAAGAAATGTGAGGGATTTAAAAAAAATTTTTTTTACAAATATTGCAAAATATTCATCAAACACAATGTGAAATATCTTAAGAAGCCAGAATGTGATTTAAAAAACTATCAGAAATGTGAAATTTAATATCATAAGAGGTTTGTTTTGTGTCAACATCAATTAATTTATGAATTATATAATTTGTGATGAAAGTGGGCATGCTGTGGGTCTAGGGGACACATTCAGGGCTATATTTTACCACATCAATATGTAGAAGAAAATTTGACATAATTTGTTAGGATAAAATGGCACTGTCTGTTGATATTGGTGATTTATATAGCTGCAACACCAGTTTTTAAATAAAACTTGACATTCATTTTGTTTTGTGTGGAATGGAGGGGGGGGGGGGGGGGGGTGGGTGAACACCACTCTTTCTCTTTGCAGTATGGTTAAATGAGACAGATTTTTCCCAAAACTATTGTCTGCTGATGCAGATTTTAGTTTTATTTTGGGATTGGGGTAGTTTTTAACTGGTTTGAGTGCTTAGAAGCCACTATCATGGCTCTACTGAAAAGTGCTGAAAGCCACTTTAGTGGCTTTTAGACTGTGCGCATTAGCTTGTCGATTGTGCAGCAGTAGATAAAGAAATATTCATATGAAACTGTTTTTGTTACAATTATTGGAGAGTGCCAACAGGCACTCTCCAATAAATTGTAACAAAACAATTATTGATGAACAAAATCTTGCTAAACTAAGGCTCCTCTTGCTGGGAGTATTGTATCTTTGAAAAAAATACTCATGTTACAAAATCACCTTTGAAAAATAATTTAGCACTCTACCAGTTAAAGAAAGCTGTGAATTCTCATGCAGAAATGACTCTTTTATCAAATGAAAGAGATAAAATGTATCTTTGGAAGGATTAGAATGTAGGTTAAAATCCCCCCTACAAAAAATACCCCCAATCATTTTTACACGCTTAGGCAAAAATTCCTCCCACAGTTTTTGAGTAGTACCACATTCTCTCACATTATTTTAAGAGCAGTACAAAAATCCCCCCTCCCAGCCTCTTACACAAAAGGTTAAAAGGCAGTCCAAAAGGATTTACAAACTTATGTATTTAATTGTAAATTACATAAACACTCATCACTATTTACAAGAAAAACATGCCTCAATAACTATTTATCAACACAGTTATTTAGTTATTGGAGTTTAAGGACACTTTCAACAGCCAGTGTCACCTCGCGTCGGACAGTTTTATGGGTGGAGGAAACTAAAGGCACTAGGAGAACCACCTGGCAACAGTGAGCAATTATCCAACGTGCTAACTCCACACAAGCAAAGTAGCATTGATTGAAGCGACAAGTGCTCGGCCTCAAGTGGTAAAAAGCTTTGGACATTTTTGTATGGCTTTAAATATTCATGTACTTCTAAAAAAATTAGGGGGTGATGGGGATTTTTGTTCACCAGAAATTATGGAGGGGAGGAAACAAGGTGGGGGGGGGGATTTTGCACATTGTGTGAAAATGATTGTGGGGAGAGGGGGGGGGGGATTTTTGTCAGGGAAAAGTTTTGTAGGTTACCCTTCGAAAGGTTTGGGTTTGATTATAGGAAATAAGTACATGTACATTGTAAATGTACATGTATTTTGGCTTCCAACACTGATTTAATTATATTTTTTTTGATATTACACATTATTTCACTTTTAAATGTTCATTCGAGAACCACAGACTGAATAATACTGTTTTATTTTTTGGAAAAAGTTATATTTTTGTCACAGTCAGCAATAAAGGCCATATATTGCCAAAAATAATGCAGTTAAATGCATCTTGAGCAAGTGTGGCATCCAGAACTGAGAAGCACACTATAACCTCTGGCAAATGACAAAATACATGTACACATGTAACCACCTTTTTTACCCTATTAAACACATCTAATGAAACCATGCTTTCCCCTCATTGTACTTGTGATAGAGGGGATTCCAATTATATTCCAATCCTCTCCCAAATCACCATCCAAACATTTAGCGAGAAAACCCATACTTCCCTTGTATTCACTGAATAAGCTCATTCCAATAAGGGGGGCATAAGTTATGTTTTTGATGCCAAAAAATGCAAAAAAAAAAATAACATTGAATGGCAATTTTGGTGAATGGTGCTAGCCGGGTTTTGGGCCATTACATTGAGTGAATGATTAATAGAAGCTTTCTCCATATTATGATGTTAACCTTTACCTTACATGAAAAGAAGATAGCACTTTTGAATAACTAATTTCTTTTCATTTTTTTTTGCGTCAAAAAACATAGTTATGACCCCCCCCCCCCCCCCCCCCCCCCCCCCACTGGATTGAGCTGAACGAGCTCATTCCAATAGCTCATTCCAATGAGGGGTCATAAGCTATGTTTTTTGGTGCAAAAATAATGAACATTGAATGGCAGTTTCGGTGAATGGTGCTAGCCTGTTTTTGGCCATTACATTGAGGGAGTGATTAAAATGTTAAAAAACAATTTCTTCATTCACAGAGTATTTTGGAACATAATTTTGGGGAAAAGGTGGTGGGGGTACAGTGGGAAAAGTAACAAACTTGCAACTGTGAATGAATGGCTTCTGTTCACAGCTACCAATATAGTAGTCTGTTACTAGTGCTGTCAGGGTCCCCATGTTACAGCACAAAACTGCATTGACAATGTCCCTCTACCACCCATACTGAACCCTTCAGCTGATGAGAAAGTTAACAGCATACACTCTCAGTTTCCTATGATTTGCTTTAGTACTGCAGCACTCGGGGTCCACTGAGTTTTTTTTTTTGTTTTGACAGCCCTGTCCTGGCTCTTCTCGCTATATTTTTCATTGTATGTCAGTCAGTATACCTATGTACATGTAGAATGTCACTTTCAAAATATGTGATTGCATGTCTGTCTGGTCCATCATACCATTCCTATGTACATGTAGACTGTCTCTTTCAAGATATGTTGATTGTATGTGTCTGCCTGTCCATCATGCAAAGTGTTGTTTTTTATCCATTTGCACAGTTCTACATTTTCAATAACTGGCAATTGACCCCCCCCCCCCCCCCACACACACACACACCCATTACACACACATGCACAAATATATTAAACATTAAAGAGCACTACATCCCTGAAGCAAATATCTGGGTCATCCTCACTGGACACTAGGCATGCATGTATTTTTCCCCAATTTTACTCTTTTTATCAGAATGGGTGCCTGCAGTGATTAAATCCAAGGTTGTAAACAAGCTCTTGTAGGTACATGTACTTGTGGGACATGCACATCACTAAAGAATCAATATTTGATGGTTTTAGGGCATTTTAAACAGTGCTGTGCTATAACATAGGAGCAGTGCTCAGCTGGTCATGCTGTTGGAAAAGTCAGTGTTTAATGTTGTGTCAGTGCCATACAATGACTCTAGGTGTCTTAACTGAGAAAGTGAGGCTTTTTTCACAAGAATGGCAAAACATTTATCAAGCGCAATGTGAAATATCTTCAGAAGCCAGAAGGTGATTTAGAAATTCTCACAAATGGGAAATTAAATATCACAAGAGGTTTGTTATATGTCAGCACCAATTAATTTATGAATTTTATCATAGTTTTT